>CM029780.1:13876539-15076539 GCA_017562165.1 Ectropis grisescens | reverse complement strand
TACCACTTGTTCGAAAATTACGTAAAATCAATTCTAATGTAAACGACCCTGAAAATGTGAACGCAAATCCAATTTTACTACATACTTAAATTAAATATAAGCTCGTTGCCTCTACTCACCCTTTTCAAGTATTGGAATTGCGTATTGTAGAGACAACATTAGTATTAAGTTAGAGTATAGTACATATAATAACATAAATAGGATAAGGAAAATGTAGAAGCGAAGTTATATGGAAAATCCTTTTCCAATAACTTCGGGTCTGAGGGGGGAAGGCGTTATGTTCCCGCGAACCTGCATAAGTTGCTGACCTAGCGTTTGCGCCTACGCAGGATCAGGCGACATCACGCCATGCCACCCAGAAATGCATAGTTGCGTCTGGGTTAGATTATAAGTTCTCTTTAAGGCTAATTGTAATAAGCAAATGCAGTCTGAATAAACTCTTCGGCTCATCTAGACGTATTTAGTTTTAATTTAACTTTAAATTTAGTTTTTAAAAACAGTTTCTCGCGCTCCCGAAAGTTAACTATGTTATTATTTATTTTCTGTTGTGAGTACTCATAATGGTGTTGATAAATGAAATGTATTAATTAAACGGGCCATGTTACTATCTTTTGTTTCTAATCCGTGCACGGTTGCCTGGAAGAGATCGCTCTAAGCGATAAGGCCGCCAATTGAAATGTATTTTTTTCTCGTTTGGACTACAACTTGTGACAGTCAAACATATCCGCTTAATACTTAAAACTCATATTGGCATTGACGTTTTGTCGAGGGACAGTAAAACTAGTGTTGCCCTTCGAACAATTTAAGTCGTACTTATACGGCTTTTTTTTACCTCATGTACGATCGAGAAGTCGAAATCGTACGCATATGACCTTTTGAAAGGAATCTTGCGAATTACTTAAATAAATAACAGTTTGATTATTTTTTTAAATTATTTTTTTGGTGTAAAAAAACAAGCAGAAAAGTTGAACGAACTTGAAATTCTTCAATGTATTTTCTTTATATATCTAGTTTATCCTGTGGTATTAGCCTCTCAATGTGGCCCACTTCAAATTGGAAATCCTCTCACAATCAATATTTTTTATGTCATTTTAAACCAATCGATTACACTACGTACGTAAGGCGCTGAGAACTTTGTTTTATTTTAATTTCTTTCATGTAGCTTGATAAATAATTGTATTATCACTAGCATTATTATTAGTCTTACTAGCATCATTATTACTAGCAGCACCCCGTGGTTTTCCCATGTAGATCTCTTCTCTTTCATATTCCCGTTATAAAAAAAAACTATTTTTAATCTTCCTTAATCATATCGTAACATCTGAACGGCCGAGCTGAAATTTGAAACACATTATTTTAGATTACAATCTGGACTATTACACAGGCCACTCTTCATTCTGAGAAAATAATGGAAACGGCAACTACGCAGGTAAAACCCCAGGGCGCTAGTTTATTATATTAATAATATACGTATTGGTGTGCTTAATTCCTAGGTTTTATTATAAAGTTTGCCATATTTTTGTGTTTAAACGGTTTAAAAGAGCCGCCGTAAAATAATGACAGTTTCTCTTGTATGACGAGGTAAAATAAAACTTTTTACAGTGAAAACTTCATTTGGGGCGCCTAGATAGATTTTTCGTGGGCTGTGAATTGAATTCTAGCGTCACGCTCGGGTAAGATAAGAAATTTTCGGGTGAACTCAGATGCTCCAGCGAGAATTAAAATATAGTGAACAAGTGCGTCAGACGGAGAAAAATGATATGGTCAACTGCTCGTCGCTGTTATGTCCTTGTGTTTATTACATTATTCATGTTATTTTGTCGCAACATTAACTTCTAGGTACTAATTACTACCACATTAATTGAACCTGTCACGAAATATTAAATTTGCATTTCACAACCATTGCAAAAAGTTTTGGTTGTAATATTAATTTCTGTTTTATCACAACACGTAAGCACACAATATGACACCTAGGTATTTTCATCGCAGTACTTACACACGTACACTATAACACAACATAAATATCGAGCCTATTGCGGAAGACCATCGTCAGCGACAAAATGTAGGGTATTTCACTTTTTTATCGTTACGTTCAGCTAAAACCAACAAACTGATACCCACAGAATTAACAAAAACTGTAAATAATGTGAAAACCATTGAATCATTTCCAATCTGAGGTGGGATGAAAGTTACATAATTATTATTACAAATATATTTTATGCCCGAGCGCAAAGATAAGATACGATAAGAGAGATAAGAAAACTCTAAAACTCTTTATTAAAAGCCATAATACAAAAAAAAAACAATTAACTAAATATAAAAAATTACATTTCGATTGGCGGCCTTATCGCTTAGAGCGATCTCTTCCAGGCAACCGTGCACGGATTAGAAACAAAAGATAGTAACATGGCCCGTTTAATTAATACATTTCATTTATCAACACCATTATGAGTACTCACAACAGAAAATAAATAATAACATACTACATATTTACAACATAAATAAACTTACACATACTAATTGAAATATAATAAAAATACACATTAACCTAATATGTTATATAATAATATACCACATATACATACATGAAATAAAAATCATAAATGTACCAATGAATCAATCGATGTTCTTAACTAGACCACCAAAATTGGTAATAATTTACCTAATTAACATATTTTATCCATAATATTGGAAGCCCTAGTCTTGAATTCACACTATTGTTCAAGTTTATGGTACGGATTTTGAAAAATAAATGTGGCAACACTACGATACGAGATACTATCGAAATCGAAAGTTCTAATTCAAAACATTATTACATTTTTACATTACATACAAACAAATTAAAACAAAAAAGGCCTTGCAAGTATTTCGTGCAGTTTTCGTTATTTTTCTTAATATAAACATGTGTTTATGCATAAAAATTGCTGTTTAAAAGTGATGGGAGATGGATTTGGTGAATGGCAAACCGGACCCAAATTTCCAGACTTTCCGAGTTATAAATAGGTGGTTCGAGTGCAAGCTTTGTGTGAATGATACATGCATATTTTCATTACAACATGGATGAAGCCATTGGGCTGAGCCACTATTATAATTATGCATTATTTCTAACGTACAAATATTCTATTACATTCTGCACCGGCAGCTTGAGCTGTTACCTACTGATCAACAAACACGGACCACTCTTGCAGTCCGACTGCAAGATGAAATTTCACAGTGCTGTTAACTATCCGAAGCAGATGCAACTGCTTGAGTGGTTTGTGTGTGTACATACACAGTACCTAGTATGTAGTGCACTATGCAGTTATAGCATGAAGCAGTCGATGCTGACTGCTTCAAGATGCCGTGTACGACCAGCCTAAGAGATATATTATGTACCTACAAAATTGAATTAGAGTGTTAAACCTACTTGGTCAAAACCAATACTCATATACAAAGTTTGTTAGTAACTTGTCATAATGATGATTTAAATTAGAATATTCATTGTTATTTTACAGACCCACAATCCATTGCAGAAGGCTGTGTGCTGCTGGCTGTCCGACTAGAAGTAGTTGAGAGAGAGAGAGAGAGAACACTGAATTTCCTGGCGGCACTACTCTACATGTGTGGGGTTTTCAAAGAATATTCTAGAAGATGTACTTAATAAATTTTAATATACTTTCTAGATAAAATGGTATTTTATTTAATTTCCTAGATAAAATGTTATTTTAAAGTAAACAAAAACCCCCAACACTAATTTCCAAATGGCTGGATCGATTTTTATGATATTTGGATAAGATAACTCTACAAGTTACATATTTGTATACTATTATAGGTTTACAGTTGCAGTAAGTTTTTTCAGAGAAGATTGAAAGCAGCTGGAATTGGCCTGTGTTTTTAAATCTAAGTGTGAAATTTAAATATTGTAAAATTAATTCCAGGTATAAAGGCTTAATAATAATAGGTTTACAGTTGACCACCATTTGAGCATTTGACTGATGTTAAACGACGATAGTCTATGGTGGAGCGTGCTAACCCAGAAGAAAACACTTCACTTTTGATTTGTAGATATCTACAAAAGCTTATTTTGAAATAGCTGGAATGATTTTAGTAAAATGGTCATGAAAAACTACAATGAAAATTGAAATAAATCATTACATTGCATTATCATATGGGAGGAGGCCTATACCCGAAAGGGGTCCTTAGCGTAAACAAACCTTATATGCATATACTATGTTAAATGTAAAAAAGGAAACAATAAAGGCTTATTATTATTATTATTATTGCATTATCATTGCACACAATGAGGTACATCAAAATTGGCTTACTTTGATAGTTATGACACTAAAGAGACCTTGGCACATACATTTATAAAATCCCTTTTTTCCGGTGGGTTTATCATACTAAAGTTAGAAGCAGACTCGATTCTGTGATGCAGGCATTTTCCCAGGCATAAACAACCCACTAAATGTTTCCACAGCTAGGACTCGAGGCCTTCTACTTCAAGGGTAGAGCCCCTTGCGAGAGAAGGCCATAATCCACCACGCTAGCCCAGTTCGGATTGGTGGATGACACATGACTTCAAATGATTTTAGGTAAATGTCGGTTTCTTCACATTGACCTTCACCATTTTAAGTTAGGGGTATTCAAGGGTGTCGCCAGCTATCTAAGAAGAAGGCAATGGGTCAATATTATGGAGTTGACGGCATGAAGTGTTACATTTTGGAAGTCTTTGCCTCGATGACAATTGCAACAAATATTAGTTCTAGTATCAATGTATAAACTTCACAAGCCCTCGACAGCATAACAACTAAATCAAACTTTTAAACAAAGCAATAATTATTTATTCAAAAATAATATTTAACATAACTTTCAGGGATTTTAAAAAAACTTTCAACCACTTTATCATTAAAATGATTTAGGTTTTTATTTATTATAGCTCTGTGTACACTTATTATGGCCCATGGACCATAAGGCGATCTTCTGCTATGGTGCTTCTTAGCCATGTTTTTAGTCTTCTAAGGCTGCTAAAGGATTGCTGTACTGTACAGATGGTAAAGCGATCAAAATTTTCAATGTTTTTTCCGTTTCGGGAAAGAAGGAATTTGTTTCTCTTAGGACATCAACCGGCATTACGCAGATGAGACTTCGAGAAGACTATGGTGTGCGTGGTTTTGAACCCATGGTCTCCGGACTCCGGATTAACAGTCGCAGTATCCCATCTACACCAGCCGTAACTTTCTAGGTTTCTAGGCACAACTAAGTCGTCAAACAACTCCCGGCTAAACATATAATTTCCTACAAATTCTAAGTCGGAAATTTGAATTATGTTAAGATCACTGCGCAGGCGACACCGGCTCTTTCTACGCTCCAAACGGTCTTCACGTACAGCAGCATCAATTAACATAACTTTTACAACCATATTATGTTATATTTTCCCAAAAAAATCTAAATCCGCAAATCAAAAAGTAACACTTTTCATTTCGTTGATTTTGAGGTTAAAACTAAGAAAATTGATCTGTCAAATTAGAATCTTCGTTGCGACTTTCGTGAATTAGAGTAGGTAGGCTTAGAACATGTAACGGTCAAAAAATGTTCGGTCGGGCTAAACGACGGAACGAAAAAGAACGGGAGTAAGAATGTCGCGAAAATTAGGTCGAAATTTCGTTTTCGATAGAAAGAGAGTAGACCTCCAGTCCGATTTCTAGCTACCGTCCTATCATCACTCTACTGTCTGGGCGTCTACTCTCTTTCTCCGCATCCGCACTTCGCAAACGGCCGTAAACGAAAACGAAATATTGCCTGTAACCTTACTCTATTTCTCTTGCGGATCGGGTTACGGACTTTCAAATCCATAGAGTCTCATCGTGAACGATGTAATTGAATGAAAAACAAAAGGTTCCACAGACTAAGTAGAGAGGTTATTTTCATTGCCATTGCGGTAATTTACGGTTTTTCTTTAACATCATATTTATGATCCGTTATGCCGTATTTTTTAATTTAACTAAAAATACGATATCTGATCTATTTGTTTTAAAATTATAGCAATTGGTTCAATGAAACGAGTGCAAATCAAATTATTTACGCAATTAGATTCGAGGCACTAGAATAGACCTTATTATGCGGCTAAATATAGGAGTTATACAGCAAGCACTCGTTTGGACTACAACTTGTGACAGTCAAACATATCCGCTTAATACTTAAAACTCATATTGGCATTGACGTTTTGTCGAGGGACAGTAAATCTAGTGTTGCCCTTCGTACAATTTAAGTCGTACTTATACGGCTTTTTTTTTACCTCATGTACGATCGAGAAGTCGAAATCGTACGCATATGACCTTTGAAAGGAATCTTGCGAATTACTTAAATAAATACAGTATGATGATGGTGTAAAAAAACAAGCAGAAAAGTTGAACGAACTTGAAATTCTTCAATGTATTTTCTTTATATATCCAGTTTATCCTGTGGTATTAGCCTCTCAATGTGGCCCACTTCAAATTGGAAATCCTCTCACAATCAATATTTTTTATGTCATTTTAAACCAATCGATTACACTACGTACGTAAGGCGCTGAGAACTTTGTTATATTTTAATTTCTTTCATGTAGCTTGATAAATAATTGTATTATCACTAGCATTATTATTAGTCTTACTAGCATCATTATTACTAGCAGCACCCCGTGGTTTTCCCATGTAGATCTCTTCTCCTTCATATTCCCGTTATAAAAAAAAACTATTTTTAATCTTCCTTAATCATATCGTAACATCTGAACGGCCGAGCTGAAATTTGAAACACATTATTTTAGATTACAATCTGGACTATTACACAGGCTACTCTTCATTCTGAGAAAATAATGGAAACGGCAACTACGCAGGTAAACCCCCAGGGCGCTGCTAGTTTATTATATTAATAATATACGTATTGGTGTGCTTAATTCCTAGGTTTTATTATAAAGTTTGCCATATTTTTGTGTTTAAACGGTTTAAAAGAGCCGCCGTAAAATAATGACAGTTTCTCTTGTATGACGAGGTAAAATAAAACTTTTTACAGTGAAAACTTCATTTGGGGCGCCTAGATAGATTTTTCGTGGGCTGTGAATTGAATTCTAGCGTCACGCTCGGGTAAGATAAGAAATTTTCGGGTGAACTCAGATGCTTCAGCGAGAATTAAAATATAGTGAACAAGTGCGTCAGACGGAGAAAATGATTTGGTCAACTGCTCGTCGCTGTTATGTCCTTGTGTTTATTACATTATTCATGTTATTTTGTCGCAACATTAACTTCTAGGTACTAATTACTACCACATTAATTGAACCTATCACGAAATATTAAATTTTGCATTGCACAACCATTGCAAAAAGTTTTGGTTGTAATATTAATTTCTGTTTTATCACAACACGTAAGCACACAATATGACACCTAGGTATTTTCATCGCAGTACTTACACGTACACTATAACAAAACATAATTATCGAGCCTATTGCGGAAGACCATCGTCAGCGACAAAATGTAGGGTATTTCACTTTTTATCGTAACGTTCAGCTTAAACCAACAAACTGATACCCACAGAATTAACAAAAACTGTAAATAATGTGAAAACCATTGAATCATTTCCAATCTGAGATGGGATGAAAGTTACATAATTATTATTACAAATATATTTTATGCCCGAGCGCAAAGATAAGATACGATAAGAGAGATAAGAAAACTATTAAAAGCCATAATACAAAAAAAAAACAATTAACCAAATAAAAAATACATTTCGATTGGCGGCCTTATCGCTTAGAGCGATCTCTTCCAGGCAACCGTGCACGGATTAGACACAAAAGATAGTAACATGGCCCGTTTAATTAATACATTTCATTTATCAACACCATTATGAGTACTCACAACAGAAAATAAATAATAACATACTACATATTTACAACATAAATAAACTTACATATACTAATTGAAATATAATAATAATACACATTAACCTAATATGTTATATAATAATATACCACATATACATACATGAAATAAAAATCATAAATGTACCAATGAATCAATCGATGTACTTAACTAGACCACCAAAATTGGTAATCATTTACCTAATTAACATATTTTATCCATAATATTGGAAGCCCTAGTCTTGAATTCACACTATTGTTCAAGTTTATGGTACGGATTTTGAAAAATAAAGGTGGCAACACTACGATACGAGAAACTATCGAAATCGAAAGTTCTAATTCAAAACATTACATACAAAGATACAAACAAAATAAAACAAAAAGGCCTTGCAAGTATTCCGTGCAGTTTTCGTTATTTTTCTTAATATAAACATGTGTTTATGCATAAAATTGCTGTATAAAAGTGATGGGAGATGGATTTGGTGAATGGCAAACCGGACCCAGATTTCCAGACTTTCCGAGTTATAAATAGGTGGTTCGAGTGCAAGCTTTGTGTGAATGATACATGCATATTTTCATTACAACATGGATGAAGCCATTGGGCTGAGCCACTATTATAATTATGCATTATTTCTAACGTACAAATATTCTATTACATTCAGCACCGGCAGCTTGAGCTGTTACCTACTGATCAACAAACACGGACCACTCTTGCAGTCCGACTGCAAGATGAAATTTCATAGTGCTGTTAACTATCCGAAGCAGATGCAACTGCTTGAGTGGTTTGTGTGTGTACATACACAGTACCTAGTATGTAGTGCACTATGCAGTTATAGCATGAAGCAATCGATGCTAACTGCTTCAAGATGCCGTGTACGACCAGCCTAAGAGATATATTATGTACCTACAAAATTGAATTAGAGTGTTAAACCTACTTGGTCAAAACCAATACTCAGATACAAAGTTTGTTAGTAACTTGTCATAATGATGATTTAAATTAGAATATTCATTGTTCTTTTACAGACCCACAATCCATTGCAGAAGGCTGTGTGCTGGGCTGTCCGACTAGAAGTAGTTGAGAGAGAGAGAGAACACTGAATTTCCTGGCACACTACTCTCTACATGTGTGGGGTTTTCAAAGAATATTCTAGAAGATGTACTTAATAAATTTTAATATACTTTCTAGATAAAATGGTATTTTATTTAATTTCCTAGATAAAATGTTATTTTAAAGTAAACAAAAACCCCTAACACTAATTTCCAAATGGCTGGATGGATTTTTATGATATTTGGATAAGATAACTCTACAAGTTACATATTTGTATACTATTATAGGTTTACAGTTGCAGTAAGTTTTTCAGAGAAGATTGAAAGCAGCTGGAATTGGCCTGTGTTTTTAAATCTAAGGGTGAAATTTAAATTATTGTAAAATTAATTCCAGTTATAAAGGCTTAATAATAATAGGTTTACAGTTGACCACCATTTGAGCATTTGACTGATGTTAAACGACGATAGTCTATGGTGGAGCGTGCTAACCCAGAAGAAAACACTTCACTTTTGATTAGTAGATATCTACAATAGCTTATTTTGAAATAGCTGGAATGATTTTAGTAAAATGGTCATGAAAACTACAATGAAAATTGAAATAAATCATTATATTGCATTATCATATGGGAGGAGGCCTATACCCGAAAGGGGTCCTTAGCGTAAACAAACCTTATATGCATATACTATGTTAAATGTAAAAAAGGAAACAATAAAGGCTTATTATTATTGCATTATCATTGTACACAATGAGGTACATCAAAATTGGCTTACTTTGATAGTTATGACACTAAAGAGAGCTTGGCACATACATTTATAAAATCCTCTTTTTCCGGTGGGTTTATCATACATAAAGTTAGAAGCAGACTCGATTCTGTGATGCAGGCATAAACAACCCACTAAATGTTTCCACAGCTAGGACTCGAGGCCTTCCACTTCAAGGGTAGAGCCCCTTGCGAGAAGGCCATAATCCACCACGCTAGCCCAGTTCGGATTGGTGGATGACACATGACTTCAAATGATTTTAGGCAAATGTCGGTTTCTTCACATTGACCTTCACCATTTTAAGTTAGGGGTATTCAAGGGTGTCGCCAGCTAGCTAAAAGGAAAGCAATGGGTCAATATTATGGAGTTGACGGCATGAAGTGTAGACATTTTGGAAGTCTTTGCCTCGATGACAATTGCAACAAGTATTAGTTCTAGTATCAATGTATAAAACTTCACAAGCCCTCGACAGCATAACAACTAAATCAAACTTTTAAACAAAGCAATAATTATTTATTCAAAATAATATTCAATTAACACATAACTTTCAGGGATTTTTAAAAAACTTTCAACCACTTTAAAATTAAAATTATTTAGGTTTTTATTTATTATAGCTCTGTGTACACTTATCATGGCCCATGGACCATAAGGCGATCTTCTGCTATGGTGCTTCTTAGCCATGTTTTTAGTCTTCTAAGGCTGCTAAAGGATTGCTGTACTGTACAGATGGTATCAATCAAAAATGGCGATCAAAATTTTCAATGGTTTTTCCGTTTCGGGAAAGAAGGAATTTGTTTCTCTTAGGACATCAACAGGCATTACGCAGATGAGACTTCGAGAAGACTATGGTGCGCGTGGTTTTGAACCCATGGTCTCCGGACTCCGGATTAACAGTCGCAGTCTCCCATCTAGACCAGCCGTAACTTTCTAGGTTTCTAGGCACAACAAAGTCGTCAAACAATTCCCGGCTAAACATAATTTCCTACAAATTCTAAGTCGGAAATTTGAATTATGTTAAGATCACTGCGCAGGCGACACCGGCTCTTTCTACGCTCCAAACGGTCTTCACGTACAGCAGCATCAATTAACATAACTTTTACAACCATATTATGTTATATTTTCCCAAAAAAATCTAAATCCGCAAATCAAAAAGTAACACTTTTCATTTCGTTGATTTTGAGGTTAAAACTAAGAAAATTGATCTGTCAAATTAGAATCTTCGTTTCGACTTTCGTGAATTAGAGTAGGCTTAGAACATGTAACGGTCAAAAAATGTTCGGTCGGGCTAAACGACGGAACGAAAAAGAACGGGAGTAAGAATGTCGCGAAACTTAGGTCGAAATTTCGTTTTCGATAGAAAGAGAGTAGACCTCCTGAACTGGCGAAGCTATTCGAGCATCGGTTGCTGCGGAGACTGCGTCCCCACTTTACGCCCAGGTACGAGTGGACGAGCAACTCGGATCCCGCATGCGCCACTCCACCACGCTCCCGCTGATGCGGATGAGACAACAGAAGCCAACAGGGGTTGACGGTTTGCCCTAAAAACAACAATGAGCGAAAAAAGTACCTACCACAAAGCCCTAACGCGGCCGCCGCGAAAGGGGTAAGAGGCCTATCGAAGATCTCCCTAAACTCCCATGGGTATGTGTACCCACGAGCCCTACCCCGGTAGAGAGGGACAGCCTCGGAACCGGTCCCTTACCCGCACCAATGGGGTGAAGGAAGAACAAGTAGGTGTTAATAAACCAATCCGATTGGGTTCAGAATCGCTACGCCGAGTGCCCAACTTAAACTTGGCAGTAATTAATAAGGAAATTAGTCACAACCTCTTTTTTAACCGACTGTGACTGAGAAAGGGTATTGTTTTCGCGCGTATCTTATATTACCAGCGCCCCGCGATTTTACCCGTTTCCGTTATTTTCACGCGATAAAAGTTGCCTATGTGTGGTTAACTATTAGGGTCATTGTGGGAACAGTGAATCAGTCTTTTTTCAAAACAATGTAGAAAAGTAACTTTTTAACTTACGACTTTTTTATTGTTAAAGCTGAAAATATATCTTATTAGTCTACATTTTTTCCAATAGTGCAACTATCTGTCATTGACGATTTTGATGATATGATGTTTTTTTTTAAAAATGACAAATGATCCACTGTGTACTTAGATAGGTATACAGTGAATCACAGTATATGTGCACAGTGAATCAGAGGGTACACAGTGAATAAAGCAGGTTATGTTGAAAGAAAACAAGTATTATATATTGTAATTTTTTAAAGTTTTTGTTATAATAAGGTCAGTCTTGAATAAGGAACTTAGTTGAGATCAAAATCTATATTCTATAATCCAATATAAAAATCAAAACATAGTAAC
Organism: Ectropis grisescens; assembly: GCA_017562165.1. Taxonomy (NCBI): domain Eukaryota; kingdom Metazoa; phylum Arthropoda; class Insecta; order Lepidoptera; family Geometridae; genus Ectropis; species Ectropis grisescens. The sequence continues at coordinate 15,064,495 of CM029780.1, read as the reverse complement.
AATTCAAAAAAGAAAATCAGTCAATGCCCACACTAAGTAAAAGTATTGTTAGTTTGTTTTTTTAACGAATATTAATTTGAGTAAAGTCTGCATCAAAGAAATAGTAAGATTGCTGGCGCAATGTGCTACCTCCGACATTTGGTTTCGACAGTATTAATTTTATATCATGATCCCTCACGTAAGCTAAGTCAGGAACAGCTGGCATAGTGAACTGATAGTTTCGGTTTCCGCGCAAATAACTGACAAAGTAGGCTAAATTTTCATTGCGACTGTGTAATACCTTTGCAACATAATAAATTGTTTTCCGTTTAGTATCAAAGCGAACAAGAACGTAGTCACCTTCTTCAGGAATGCGAGGAAGAATATTGTTAAGTAATTGTTCGTCGGTAATTGGCGGTAAATCAGTTTCATCTTCTTCACACCAATCAGAATCTTCGTCATGTAGTGAAACATTCTCATTTTCTATATCCTCTTCCGAATCACTTTCATCCTGCAATACTTTTCTAACAACTGTTTTTTTCTGTTTAGGCTTTTTATTTTTCTTGGATTCTTCTTTCTGTATTTTAATGGCCTCTTTTTCTGGTGTATCTGTCGCAATCATACTACGCCCAGATTTTCTTTTTCGTGTATTTTTTCTAGGTAGAGCTTTGATAGGTGCTCGAAATTCACTTGGCTTTATGAAATTTGCAGCTGATGTCGATGTCAGAAAGTCATTTGAGTTGCACTGTATCTCTGAAAGTGGCTGTGGTGAAGTATTTTGGTTAAGCTGAGATTCGTCTTGTTGATTACATTCAATCACCTGTTCCTGCAAACTGCTAGATTGAATTTCTAGTTGCAAGCTGCTTTCAGATTGTTTTTGTTCACCAGATGGGATCTCATCTAGGTGGGGTGAATCAAAATATTTTGCAAAACCGAGGGCTATCTCGTCCAGTCTCAATATTACTAGTTTCACTAGTTGCGGAGCTAGGATCCGGTCGATCTGTTACACAGCTCGGTAGGAAATTATCTTCACTGAAAACGTTTCTATCAAATGGAAAGACGCCGGTTTTCTTAAATGCATTTATAATGTTTTTTGGTGTCATTGCTTTAATGAACGCGTTTCCTATGAGTTCAGCGAGATCGTATATGGTGACTGGTTTTCCGGGGTTTCTCATCATCCAAGAATCAATTTCTGCATTGTAGAAAACTTTGAACGCGGAATTGATTCCCACATCCAATGGCTGCATTTTACCGGTTGTGTGAGGATGAAGTGTTAAGATCGTCACACCGTTCGCTTTTGCTAGGTCCAAGGCCTCTATTGATAAATGTGACTCGTGATTGTCCATTACTAAGAGTGATGGATTATTGAGGGTACTAGAAGTGTGCTTAATGAAATGTGTCATAGTTTGCACAAATGTTGTTGTATTCATCCAGCCTGTTGGAGTAGCTAGACCCAGAGTTCCAGGTGGGGCGCCCTTTAGCATGTGATCTTTAAAGTTTTTTCTCGGAAAGATCAAAACGGGTGGTAATGCGTAACCTGCTGCACAAATTATTAAACAAGTTGTAACAAGAATGCCCCTCTCGCCACTTGTTACCTTGTTAATATTTTTTCCTTTTGGTCCAATTACTCTTTGAGGTTTCTGGACCGTAGTTGTGGCAGTCTCGTCTAAATTAAAACTCTTGTACCATCGGCAAAACATGGATCTCTGTGGTAAACATTCTGCAAATTATCAAAAAAGCTATTAACTGCATGTTTATTAAATGATGTTGCTCTCGCTAAGCTGCAAGCTTCTGGGCGACGTAACGAGAGCTCCGGGTGTCTTTTTCTAAATGCCTTCAGCCAATCAATACCGGCTAGTTGATTTGTTGTCCAAGATGGTGGAATTTTAACTTATTAACAACAGCCATCTCGTAAGCGACTTTCCGACAATCTTTTGTGGACAAGCCGTAAAACATAAGAGCGCATTTCTCAAAATATTCTTTAAGAGCTTGTTCTTGGTTAGCATCAAAAATTTTGTTGATAGCGTAATTAGGTTCTAGTCTTATATTTTCAACGGAGCCTTTGGCTTTCATTTTAGCGTTGTATCTGTACAATGTAGCAAATGGAATGCCACTTTCTTTCGATACTTGTCGAATAGATTTCCCATTATTTATTTCTATAAGTGCATTTTTCATTCTTTCTTCTGAAACATTTCCTATTTTTCTTTAATCTGGTGGCGCCTTCCTTGGCATTCTGCAGACACCGAAAATTGAAAACATCATTAAAAAATAATTAAAAAATACGGCACACAGTGAATCATGATCCACTGTATCCTCCTAACTAATTATCCACTGTGCACCTCCCCGCCATATTGTCATTATTGCGTCATAACAGAAAAAATAAACACCATTACAGATAGCGAGATTACGTTAAAGTAATGCTATAGGTATACTTTCCATGAAAAAATATTGAATAATGCATAAAACTACTAACTAAGAACAGAAAAAAAACACCAAAACTTACATGTTTTATTTTTTTTTGACCCGCTGAGACACGTAACTTGATGCAACACGTCCGTGCAAGCTCGTAATGGCGCGCTGACTAGAGCAGTAGCGCTGGATACCCGAAAGGGAGGTGAGAGAGAGAGATAGCCTATTGTCAAGCCGTTCCGTTTCAAATAATAGAAATAAAACGGATTTGGATAAAATTTGGTATAATAGATAAATAGAATATGGATCATGGTCTGGAAAAACACATTATTCGGCTGATATTTCATTTTTTCCCGGGAAAATAACGAGATCGGGAATTACGCGGGAAACCGCGGCCGCTGATAGTTTATTTATTATGCTAGAAGGATGTTTGTTTGTAAATTTCTTTATTTTCATGTAGGTATCTAGTTAACTTTCGGGAGCGCGAGAAACTGTTTTTAAAAACTAATTTTAAAGTTAAATTAAAACTAAATACGTCTAGATGAGCCGAAGAGTTTATTCAGACTGCCTTTGCTTATTACAATTAGCCTTAAAGAGAACTTATAATCTAACCCAGACGCAACTATGCATTTCTGGGTGGCATGGCGTGATGTCGCCTGATCCTGCGTAGGCGCAAACGCTAGGTCAGCAACTTATGCAGGTTCTCGGGAACATAACGCCTTCCCCCCTCAGACCCGAAGTTATTGGAAAAGGATTTTCCATATAACTTCGCTTCTACATTTTCCTTATCCTATTTATGTTATTATATGTACTATACTCTAACTTAATACTAATGTTGTCTCTACAATACGCAATTCCAATACTTGAAAAGGGTGAGTAGAGGCAACGAGCTTATATTTAATTTAAGTATGTAGTAAAATTGGATTTGCGTTCACATTTTCAGGGTCGTTTACATTAGAATTGATTTTACGTAATTTTCGAACAAGTGGTATAAACTTTTTCCAAATGAGGTACGCCAAGCATGACGATAACACTAAATAGAGAACACTTGTGGCTATGCCAAGGCTTTTCACTTCACTTAAATTTGGAACACTTTTCACACTCTTTTTTAAAAGGTAGTTGAGATGCTGCACTTCGTCTAGGTTGATATCTTGCAGGTCTATAGGTTCGGCTTCTTCTGTGGTATTATCTGGTAAGGCAGGTAAGTTTACAATAGGTAAATGGCTGTACGAATTTCCCAATTCACGGAAATGGTTCGCTCGTAAACGAAGAGCATCAATTATAACATCACATGGTTTTTGGATTGTAATGAGGTATGTCCCTCTCAATGGCTCTTGGGTGACGTCATCGTCACATTTTTGGGTAAGTACTTTTGTATATTTGGAGAATATAATCCAGCTGTTATCTGAAATTCTCTGGACCTTTAAATCTTCTGTAGTAATTCGGTGTGCAACACATTTTGAGGGGTGTTGTTGGTACTGCATCAATTGTTCAACGCAGGTTTCTCTGGAGTAGGGGGCAATGTCGTTCTCGGAGCACAAATATTCCTTGGCAGTTATCTCTTTGCATTTTTGGGCAATTGGGCGATATCTTTTCTCATCCTGGAGTAAATAAGGATATTGGGGAATAATGGTGAAGGTATCGGTAGTAGAGTGGTTGAGCATGGGTAATGGGTACAATTTATAATATACATAGCATTCCTGTTCTACAAGTGGTACATCTATAATAAATCTTATGTTACTATCCTTAAGGTAAGTTTTGACAGAAAATGTTTCCTCTAAATTAATTAAATTCTGGTCATTTACTGGATACATGAGGTTGCCGTATGTACTTATATCTTTCAACAACTTTAGGATTTCTACAGAGTCTATTACAGTTTTATGTAGTACTGAAACCTTGCTGAGGGCTAAAGCCGTCTGTACATCGCTGAGTTTTGTCGAAATAGAGCGGAAGTTACTTATAAAAGATTGAATACATTTATAATGTGGAAAATTACAAAGTCATCATTATCTCTAGATTTTATAAATTGTTCTATTTTGTTAACTCTGTCGTTCAATATTTTTGTATTTTCGTTTACCATTTTAGACGAGTTTACTATGTGATCCAGCATTTCAGAAATAATAGTAATTTTACTAGAAATGGCTTGCTCACGGGTTTTAGTGTCCGTTATCAGTTGTTCGAAATGGATGGCGTCGTCATTGTCTAGATTTCCTGTTATTACTTTAATTAAGGAACCTAGAGGGTCAATAAGGCCACGTTTTACCCGCTTAGTTGGCATTAGTTGCCCTAATTTCTCTACAGCCTCGTCGCGGATGTAGTTTATTTGGGACTGGAAGTCTTTTAAGTTACTGACAAGAGAAGAAGCATTTTAGAAGACGATAGTTTGGTACAAAATTTAGAGTACTGTTGCGAATTGAACTGTAGATCGGATGCTATGCCTTTCAGATCTATGGTTTTATTATAGACCAGCTATCGTACTGTACAAAAGCACGGCCTTGTTTGACTGGGAGGAGACCTGGATTTTCATTTATTTCTTGAAGTTGTAGGCCCTGGCTCAGGAACCCTCGGGTTTGCATCACCCATATCACCACCGCCAGGAGGGGGGCGCACCTGCGGAGGGCGTTTTATATTTTTAACTGGGACTTTAGTTTCTCTATCTCGGACTTTTATAGGTAGTACATTTCGTTCCACTTCACCACATACTATTGCTTTTTGATATTTTGGCTTATCCTTAGATTGTCGTTTGTTAACCGCCTTTGCGTATAGAGTTTGACCCTCTTGGAACTGTGGTCCTATCTCGCCACCGCGTTTTTCTCTCACCGTTTCTTTCTTACTTTTCATTTTTGCCGCAATGTGTTTATACAATTCTTGAGTTCGTTTTCGGTGGTCCTTTAATAGCTGTTGTTTGTATGCTTTATCGAATTCCACGTCAAATGTAGAGTTAAGCTCTGTGTGTCCGAATACTATTTCAAAAGGGGTTAAATCTGTAGCACTGTGTATAGTATTGTTGTATGCCATTATTGCATAGGTCATCCTATTTGTCGCGTCTGTATATTTCACTTCATATTTGGCTATTCTGTAGATTTCTATTATAGTAGAGTGAAAACGTTCTACAATGCCAACGGAGTTTGGATTATTTGGTGTTGTTATGTGTAGTTTTATTTTGTATAAATCTGTAAGTTCTCTGAGAAGTTCGTTATTAAACTCAGAACCCGGGTCACAACTTACTCTGCGTGGGATGCCATAAAAACTGAAATATTTAATAAGGGCTCTCACTACCTCTGGTGTAGATCGAGATGGTATTTCCAATGCTTGGCCTAATTTACTAAATGCGTCGACTATGGTTAAATAGTGTTTTGATTCTATTGAAAAGACGTCCATAAATACTTCCTGAAAGGGCGCGTCTTGAGTGTCTGTTAGTTGGAGTACTGGTTTAATTGGTTTCCTGTCATATTTGGTTGTCCTACATTTGTCGCAAGCATTGATAACGGCGGAGACCGTGTCAAGCATATCTGGCCAGTAATAATTTCGCTTAATTCTTTTCACAGTTTCGGTGATTCCACGGTGGCAAGTCTTGCCTTCGTGTAATTTTTTGTATAATCAGTTTTTGTTCTGCTTCATCTTCAATGTTGATTACCCGCTCAGTACATTCGTAGAAATTAATTGAGCCTTGCTTGAAAAGGGTAATTACTACGTTACTGAATTCCCGACGGTGTTGTGTTGTTTCAAAATAAATGAAGTATTTTATTTTTGGTCTAATATATTTCTTTAGAAATTCGCATATTAGATCTGGTTTGCCGTGAGGAAGGAAAACTTCTAATATTTTCTGATGCTTGGTGGAGATGTCAGTTACTTGGAGGTCGTTAGTAAATTTATGGAACACAAGTATTTGGTTTGGTTTTGTATCTACGGCTTCTTCTAGAATTGGTATGCCTAGTGACTCTAAATCTTTACCGGAATGTATAGTTTCTGTCGCGCTTGAGCTTGTGTCTGAAGGTACTAATAAGTCAGGCTCCTTTCAAGATTTGGTCTATGGTGTCGGTGTCTGAAATTGTAACAGGGCTGTCGGTTGCTGTTCTCTCAGAATCTGATATTGATATGGTATCTGAGTGATCTTGTTCTTCGGGGTTTACAATCATTGATCTGTTGTCGTTGTCCTCGGCGGTAGTTAGTGCATTCAACCTAAGTCGGGAGAGGGCATCCGCGTTAGCATTAAGTTGGCCATTTTGTGCTTTATGTTGAAATCGTACTCTTGAAGGCGAAGTCGCCATCGTGTCAGTTTGCTCCCTGGCTCTTTAAGTTGGTACAACCAAAGTAGAGGTTTGTGATCGGTAACAATGTCAAATTTTCTACCGTAGAGGTACGGTCGGAAGTGTTTAGTGGCCCATATTATAGCCAGTAATTCTCTCTATGGCACTGTATCTCTTTTCTGTTTCGCTTAGGGTTCTGCTGGCGTAAGCGATTGGTAAGTCAGATCCTATAGTCCCTTGAGAAAGTACTGCTCCTAAAGCTACCTCAGAAGCATCGGTGGTTAATATAAATGGTTTACTCATGTCCGGATACTGTAATATAGGTGCATTAACTAACAACTCTTTACACTTCTGGAAGGCTTCTATATATTTTCTGTCTTCTCTACGGTTTTGCCTTTTCTTAAACAAGCGGTTAGCGGTTGAGTAATTCTTGAAAAATCTTTTATGAATCTTCTATAGTATCCTATGAAGCCTAAGAATCTTTTAATTTCGGTCTGTGTTTCAGGGATCGGATAGTCTAACACTACTTGTATCTTGTCGTTGTTTGGTCTGAGTCCGTCTTTCGTCAGCGTGTGTCCTAAATATTGGACTTCCTTGCAAAGAAATTCCGATTTGTCTAATTGGACCTTGAGGTTGGTAAGTCTCAGTCTGTCGAAGACGGCGCGTAATTTCTCTAGGTGTTCACGGAGCCCGTTGGAGTAGATGAGTATATCGTCAAGGTACACAAGGCAATGGATACCCTGTAAGCCTCTTAATACATTGTTCATTGCTCGCTGAAAAGTTGCCGGAGCTGTCTTGAGACCAAATGGCATTCGGAGGAATTCGTAATGCCCGTTTTGTGTGGAGAAGGCAGTTTTCTGTCTATCTTCTTCTGCTATTTCTATTTGGTGGTACCCAGACGCGAGGTCTAGCGTCGTGAAATAGTTGCTTTACCTAGTTTGTCAAAAGGTCGCAAATATTGGGGAGTGGGAATCGGTCGTCAGTTGTGATTTCATTTAGTCGCCTATAGTCTATTACCATGCGATATTTCACCTGGCCAGAGGCATCCGACTTCTTCGGGACTAAATGCACTGGGGCACTCCATGGTGAATGTGACTCTTGTATCACATTATCTTTGAGCAGCTTTTCAACTTGGTTCCTAATTTCTTCCGCTTGGGCCGGGGCTTGTCTATATGGCTTGATATAAATAGGATTGTCGTTAGTCGTCCTTATGTGGTGTTTGACCTGGTTGGTGAAAGTTAAGGGTAATTCTTCACTATAGAGTATGTCCTTATATTCAGTGCACAGTTCTAGTATAGCGTTTTGTTCTTCTGGTGGTAAGTGATTAAGTCGTAATTTTGTCAAATTTTGGGTGAGTATTTGGTCAACTTCTACGTCTGTTAAGTCTGTCGTGTTAATTTCACATATGTAATTTTCATCTGTGAGTTTTTGGACCTTAAAAGGTTTCGTTATTTTTAAAGTTATGTCGGCGTCAGAAGTATTTTGTATAACGGTGGTCGCATAATAATTTTCACATTTCACTAGGGCTGTAGGCATTCGGATTTTGAGTCGAATTCCAAAAATTTAGGATAGCATCCCCTTTTTCGAGATCTACAGGCAGCTCTACACGAGTTTCAGTGCGCGCTTTGAGGTTAAATAAGTATTCCTGGTCGTTCCAAATCGGGATATTGGCATGTTGTGTTTTTAAAGTTTTGTCGTTCAGGTCTATTTTAGCCTTTAGCTTCACTAACAAATCCCAGCCAATAACTCCGTCATACTTGGGGTCAACGTCATAGATGAAGAATTTGTGATACATGTCCTGGCTGAAGGCCTTAAAGAGTGGTATGTCCGCTACCTCTGTATGAGAACTAGACGCGTGCGTGCTTGTTACTTGAAACGGTTCGTATCTTTTGTACTGGGCGTAGTACATATCCGCTTTTGTTGGGCTGATAAAACACCTGCTACTGCCGGAGTCTAACATGAATTTGCCATCTATTTCCGTGATTTTTATATAGGGTAGTTTGAGGGCGGCATCATAATTTAGTTCGATTACCTCGGAAATCTCTGGGTCACTTCTACACGAAAATTTTCCAAATTTGTTTCTTCCCTTATATTATCATATTCCTGCACTGGTTCTTGCACTTCCATAACAGGTTGTGGACACTCCCGGGTTGGGTCTGCGTAATAATAATTCTGCTCTTCCTGGTAATTGTTGTCGCTGTATTCGTACTCGTTCGGGTCGTCTGTTGTTCCACATTCCTCGGCGACTATTTCGTTTATGGGTAGTCTTGGCACTGGTTGTGCGGCAGTCCTCATCGTCACATCGCTAGAAAACGGTTGAGGATGACGATAGCCTTGAGGCTGCGGCGCTCTGTAACCGAATTGTCCCGGCTGTGGTCTAAATCCGAACTGATGTTGTACTGGGGGTCTGTAGCCCATCTGTTGTTGGGCAGGATGCTTATAGCCAAATTGTTGCTGAACCGTTGGCTTATAGCCAAATTGACCGGGCTGTGGTCTAAAACCTAGGGGTTGTTGGGTCGGAGGCCTATACCCAAACTGCTGTTGTGGTGCAGGTGGTTTGTACCCGGATTGATTTTGTGGCACTAATGGCCTCGCTAGCATAGGTTGTATAGCATTCGGTCTGACTCCAAAATACGGGGTCGGAAGTTACTATTTGGGGTTGCATTATTGCCTGAAAGGCTTGAGGCTTCGGATCCAGCATGGGTGGTTTGGGTGCCTGGTTGTGAAGCAACCTGGACCTCATTAGATACTGCTCGTGAAAATTAACTTCATCCATCACAGTTTTTAGGGCCTCTTCTAAACTGGTAGGGTTCTTTAGTCTTACTATTCTCACTAGGTGTTCCGGCAAATTATATAGGAAAACATTGAGAGCTGTATTATTATGGATGATGGCCTTTGCATGTTTAACTTCGTTGGAATTAGTGACATTAGTGTTAATTTTGGAAATTAAAATGGCTCTTACATCCTGAATGCGGCTACAAAAATCAAGGTATGACTCATTAGATTTAATTTTTAATGACTCCAACTCTATGGCTACACACTCTTCGCTTCTATGATCTCCGAAATGCTGAATTAGTAGTGTTTTGAAATCGTCATAACTTTCAAAATCACCCTTTCGCTGATAAGGGCGGCGGCTCTACCTATGACTCTACTAGTTATTGACTGCATTATATATTCGTTGCGTTGAGCAACGCCTTGAAATTGTTCGATAACATACTCGCATTTTCTGAGGAAAATGCGAGCATTTTAGTGTTTCCGTCAAATTCGGGAATGAGCTTAAGCATGTCGCGCAACAGGGGCGGCGCTATTTCGTTAAGCTCAGTCATTTTGCTGTTAAACAGTTTCTAGTTATACTACTTATATACTTCCTTACTTAATTAATGGTGCAATTCTAGTCACCGTTTAAATTATGTTATAACCTAGAGTACTTTTGTGCATTTGTAATCACGCTAGTACGTTTACCTAACTTAGCGTATCTGAGCATTTGTAATCACAGTAAACATCTAAAATACTTATCTAATTGTGCAGTTCTAGTCACAGTTTAAATATAGAAATATAAAATAATTGTGCAGTTTTAGTCACAGTTTAAATCTAAAAATATAAAATAATTGTGCAGTTTTAGTCACAGTTTAACCTATGTAGAGACCTGTGCAGTTTTAGTCACCTGGTTCTACAGCTTAAAACTAAACAGTATTTCATGGATAGGATGGGAGGAAACGAAGGATTTTACTCCAGTGAGTACTCTGTTCGCTATAACTTACTTGCCCATCTCCGTCCGGCTCCGGTTAACAAATTTCTTTGGTTCGAGGATTACCACTGCGGCCTTCTTCCGATTTTAGGGGAAAACCGCTGTCACTGCCAATCACGAAGGTACTAACACTTTTCAAGCACTAGTCACGGATTTTACGTGGTCGCGATAGCAGCGGCTGGTAATCCTACCGGCTGCGCCAGTTAACTTTCGGGAGCGCGAGAAACTGTTTTTAAAAACTAATTTTAAAGTTAAATTAAAACTAAATACGTCTAGATGAGCCGAAGAGTTTATTCAGACTGCCTTTGCTTATTACAATTAGCCTTAAAGAGAACTTATAATCTAACCCAGACGCAACTATGCATTTCTGGGTGGCATGGCGTGATGTCGCCTGATCCTGCGTAGGCGCAAACGCTAGGTCAGCAACTTATGCAGGTTCTCGGGAACATAACGATCTTCCAAACGGTTGAATGGATTTCGGTTAAAGTCAGATTCATCGTCAGATTTGTCTCAACAACGAATATAATATACGATAAACTTTATTTTTTTTTAACAAATTGTAAATTGGTAGATTTTTGGGGCCATATTAGTAAATTATTTTTAACCAAACCTACCGAGTAGGGTTTCAAAATAAAGGAAATTGTTGCATCTCTAAAACTAGATATCCGCCCCGGCTTCGCCCGTGGTACACATATAGCCTATATAGCAGTCAGCGATCACGTTAATACTTATGTTTAACGGAAAAAAATTTTTTTTTGTGAATGTAATCCTTTAATTTTTTAGTTTTTTGTAATTCCTGAGAATGTCGCGTTCAAACAAAAATCCTCTTCAGCTACCTGCTACCCCAAAAAAAATTGATAAGCAAAGGTTTTGAAATGACGCAATCTTGGACACAGTCATGCTGTCAAGTCAACGCACAGTACGAAAGGTCTCAAAAAGGAATGTTTTCCCCCGTTTTTGTTACATTCTTCATTCATGCTCCGCTGCTTCCTCGATAAATGGACTATCTAATATAAAAAAAAATCTTTCAATTCCGACCAGTAGTTCCGGAGATCCTACCTAGAGTTCAAATAAACAAACTATTCAGCTTTATACTCGTAATAGCTATTTATGACGAGTATCTCTAAAATAGTGAGTGATTAATTTACATGAAAGCGTTTCAAAGATTGCTAGTTCTAAATAAACATTGCATTTAAATCGTCATTTCTTGTTATATTATTGTAAAATATGAGTAAAAAATACATACAACATATTTTACAAAAAATGAAAGAAGAAATGACGACAAATGCAATGTTCATCTTGAGAACGCTCTCACGTAAATCACTATTTTAGAGATACAACAACTTACATAGGAGGCTTTGATTTATTGAATTAAAATCATTGTACCTCTAATTATTATTAATCCTGATTAAGTTTTAAATACAAACAAACCATTTGTATATTTTTATCTCCTTTTAATTCTCTTCATTTTGAAACCTTACGCGATATATGGTTACATATAATTTACTAATTTGACGCCAAAAATTTACCAATTATTTTTAGATAGCTATCTAAACACTTAGAGAATTTGGAAGTTTTTGGAACGCTCGCTTGTAAAATCAAGAATTTAGAGATACAACAACGTGGGAGGCATCGAAATTCGAAATGTATCATCAATGCAATTAAACGACGATGACGATGGTGTCCTCTAGTGGACAGAACGTGTAATCACAATCGCCAGTCAGAATATTGGAGTGAAAACTTCTGTTGTCTCTTCAACAGATTTTTCGTGGACTGTGAATTCTAGCGTCACGCTCGGAATTGTCAAAAAAATCTTCGAGTAAACTCGGGACCATGGCCATTGGCCATCTAGAAATGCGTCAGCCCCATTGGTCGTCTAGATATGCGTCAGGATTTCATGTTACGGTTTCTGTAGTGTCCAAAGTAAGCTATCAAATTCTGAGTTTATAAGTTTTCACTTCTATCGGCTGTTTCTATATTCTGTCTGTCAATTTTGACGTGACAACGTCTTATAAATTGGTTTGCCGGGTGACACTTCAAGAAACTGCGTTACGCTCCGCTCACGTTATGCGCTCACAACGAGAGCGAGGGAGAGGCACGCGTCCCTTCCACTCGGGCATGGTTAGCCCGCCTAAGAGCGAGAGAGACAGACATAAAAAGTGAAAGGCACGCGTCCTTTCCGTAAAATTATTTTACCACTCAAAGTCGTTGTCACGTAAAACTTTCGCCCGTATACCGACTTTACAGGCAACCAATTTTTTTTATTCAATAGCATTTGAAACAAGTTCGTCGTCCCCACTGGCACTGTGATACGGGAGTCTAAATAATCTATATTTCTCCAAAAAAAAAAACGACTTCAACTTGAAATGAAAATATGAATTAAATTATTAGACTCCAAAAGAAGCACTGAGGGCCGCCCCCCTTGCAAAAAACTTTCAGAAGTGGGGCGAGCTTTTATCTACTTATTTCACTGTGGTGTATAAGCTATAATGTATTTTTTTTATTCAAATCCGTTTAGTATTTTTGAGTGAAAGACTTATTAACATTTATCCAAACCATATTCTCACGGACTTTCACGTTGATCGCACGACGAATGTGGTAGCATTTCTTATCATTGTAACTTCAGTCAGCTTTTAGAGCTCTTTGGGAAAATTACAAGAAATCCTATCAATCTGAGATGAGGAATAGGTTAGCATAGTATTTTATGCGACCGCAATCTCCGTCACCAAATCAGTTTACGCGCGAAACTCACCCCGACCGGTCTACAGAGACGCGCTGATATTTCGTCGCGGATACGCGCGATCGGGAACATTACTAAAAAAATAATAAAATTTAGGTGTATCGAACTGCATTAACTAATATAATTTAGATTCTAGTTAGTTTTAGAAATTAGTGCAGTGAATTAGAAATAAGTACTTAGTTTAATACTTAGTTTTAGAATAAAAAATAAATTCCCGCCTAAATAAATTTAAAATAACATGTAAAACTTATTTAGCACTGGCCGAAAATAAAACAAAAACTGCAAAATGGATCCAGTAGTATTTCTACGCAACAATGAAACTTATGATGATTTTTTTAACCGTTGCAACAATGTCACACATTTCGATTGCTCTGAGGAAGAAATGCTATGGTGGCTTATGGGGTCACGTAGATTGCCGCTAAAAGAGATAGTGCCGTTGAGCGTGGTCTTGGTGGTAATTTTCCTCACAGGGGTGGTGGGAAACGTCTGTGTTTGTGTGGTTATAGTGAGGCACCCTGGACTGCACACAGCTACTAACTACTACTTATTCAGTTTGGCGGTTAGCGATTTGCTGTTACTGTTATTTGGTAAGTAATCATATAATTTATAAAGCCTGTTAAGTTGCTAACAATAACATAAAAACTGTTTGAAATATGTTTTGTTTCAATTCCTTGTTCAGTGCTCTTACTATAAAATATGGCTTATACCGTTCACTTAAATTGTATGAGCAGTGGTAGTATTTAGCGACATCTTTAGGAATAGAAAAAAATCCGCTCATATCCTCTCTATTACGCAAACAATACGGCTACTAAATTTCAAGTCTTTAGGTACCTATGTCTAGAAGTATAAGGTTCAGCATTATCTGTCAATAGACCAAACACAAAGAGTCAGGATGAACGTTTAGAGTAATTACGACTAAAGTATACTTACAAAATATAAAATAAATGTCTAATTATTACATTACGGAAATTTAAAAAATAAATCCCTAATTTTCTTAAAAAAATTTCTTAAAAAAACTTCAATTTAAAATTAAATTCAAATACTCCACCAAATTTAATAAGAAGCTATCACTATGCCGTCGACGTATTAAAATATAAAATTTCCGACGATTTCAATAAAATTTAAATGGGACCACCTCTTAAGGATATACCAAACAAATGAAGTCGGTTAAAAAAAGGATTTATCGGAATTGATTCACAATCGCGTACCATAGGTACATCCAATAATACAAGAAATCATACAACCGAATTGAGAACTTCCGCCATTTTTGAAGTCAATTAAAAAGGGCAGTCTTTTTCAAGTTAAAAATAAATTAGAACAGAACTCAGTAAATTCTCTGATGATATTTAATGATATCGATCAGTCAGTAGGTGAATTTCTCTCAAATAGTACGAAAAATATTTAAGGATTTTAAATGAAAGCTTGAAAGCAAAGAGTTTACAAACCTAATTATATACATACTACGTACTTGAAAGCTACGAACCGTAGCTTACGCTACGACGCCGTGCTACGACACACAGATTTATTAGTCAATCGGTTTATTGTTCTGTTTCCGTCAGGCAGTTCAAATGACGGTTCTTCATGAATTTGTATGACATACATTAATGGAAATGAAATTAAGCGAGATTTTGACAAAACTTCCTAAAATGGAAAATATGTAAGTGTAATAAAACTATATTTAAACTATTTATGTTCAATGATTGTATGTCCAGAGATAGAACACAAGACACAAACAGAAAATAATCACTCCCTATTAAATATTTTATTTTCTCCAAAAAAATAAAACAATAATAGATTTCAATTTAACATTAAATGCATACACTCGCTAAAATTTCGGATGAAGGAAAACATCGCGAGGAAACCGACACGTACCTATAATCTTTGGAGGTTATCTCAGAATATTAGCAAACTGAAGTGGCAGTGGGCCGGTCATATCTGTCGCAGACCAGGTGGTCTACCGCCCAACGAGAACTGTCTTAAGCTTTGATGTCGCCCTTTCTTTTCTTTTCGCTTGGATAGATAGAGACAACAATAGCAAAGCCATAGCCGATTTAGTTAGGCGGTAGAGGGGCTGATAACCGTCGAGGGCTATGGCTTTGTTATTGCTGTCTCATTCATTTAAAGCGAAAATAAAAGTGAGAGCAATTACAAAGCAAAGACAGTTTAAGTTAGGCGGTAGACCCTCTGGAGTGGAGACCGTGAATCGGTAAAAGTAGTCTGAAATTTGAATTAAATTTGAAACTATAGTCTGGAAGAATCGATAGACTTTTATTCTGGAAAAATAACACGAACGGGAACTACGCAGGTAAAACCAAAGGGCACTGCCAGTAATAATACATATATTGTGGTGCCCGTGATTTTTATAAATTAGATTGTCCAGAGTGATTTACACGAAATATAAATAGCCCCGAGGTAAATTACCGACACCGACAAATTACCCATCGTAATCAACAAGCGTTGGTCTAGGTAATAATAGATTTCAGAAAGGTCTGGGACTAATGAATTAATGCTAACTACCTGCCTTCTTAGGGCTTTTAAGGGTTCAAGTCTGGATTTAATGGCTTTATTGGGATATCAAAGAAAATAGTCGATCCATCTATTCGCTAATTATACCGATTAGCACACGAATCAGTTGACAACATGATGATGATATGTGATTAGCTGTCTCCTTTTTTTATTTTTTCCTCTGAAAGTGACAATGTTTTCTAATAGATTATTAATTTGCCTCGGAATTTAAGAAGGATTTAGGTATTCTCAACGGCAAGTACAATATCAAATGATTACTAACAAATAAGGCAACATATCAAGGGAAAAACTTCCAAACTAAGAGTTACGTTACAGTAATTGGATTTTTAGTGTAACGATTAGCACAGCCAATATTGCTTCTTTTTTAACAATAATAGGTTTATACTTTGACCGCGATCTCGCTGAATGTTAAAATGCTTCTTTCATTTTATGTAAGAACTAGCTACACCCCGTGGTGTAACTCATGGCTTGCGTCTATTCTATTGAATCCCATCGTAGGATGCATTGTCGCTTAACATCAGGCGAGATGCAGGACAAGTGTAAAACTATAAAAGTAAGAAAAATCAAGGAACTCAATCGTTTTTTCTAAAATTAAAGAACATCTACTATCTGTCAGAGAATGTCTCGTTAAAGCCGGTCCAGCCGTTTCAGAGTTTTTTATATTGCAGACTGTAGAGTGACGGGACAATCCGGATATAAATAAATAAATATAAATATTGGTGGACAATTCACACACAACACCATCTGACCCCAAACTAAGCAAAGCTTGTACTATGGCGGCCAGATAGCTGATATAATACATAATATATAGTTTTAAATACATACTTACTTATCATGTGTGCCTAAAATGGAAAAGAAATGCCTGATCATTGTCTTCTATTTGTGTCCCTGCGCTAATCTCATCTAGGTATAATCTGTGTATAACCTGATCTTCCAAATATTGTCGATCTATTGTACGATAAGAGATTCAACTATTACATGATACGAATAACGTATCATATAGTTTATAATTGATATTCCGATCCAATATCTCCGCAAAACTCGGGTATTCTGCTTAGTAAGTACTACGCGAAGTTACTACGCGAAGTACCGGTTATAATAATCAGCAGATATAGAAGATTGTTCTGGACTTAAACTTAGCTTATCGTTTAGTACTTACAAATCTAATTGTTTCGGTTAGTAATACCATAGTATAAAGAAATACCACAAGTAGTTCATCGCCTTTGATCTTGGGAGAAACGCCGGTAATGTTAGGAGACGGGTAGTGTTGCAGCAAACAAAAATACTTATTACCAAAACAAAATTAAAACATACGGAAGACGTCAGCCCTGAGCCGCGCACCTGCAATACTAACATTATAATGTAGGCAATGCAGGAGCGTGCTTCTCGCGTCTCACCCTGCACGCCCCGCTCCATTGCCCCGTCTACGGCTTCGTCGTACGACTGTATGATTTAATCCATCAGCATCATCAGCCTATCTTAGTCCACTGCTGAACTTAGGCCTCTCCCATGGCTCGCCACTCAGCCCTATCCTCAGCTATACGTCTCCATCCACTACCTGCTGTCTTCCGTATATCGTCACTCCATCTAGTCTCAGGGCGTCCTACACTACGTTTGCCGATTTGTGGTCTCCACTCAAGAACACGTCTACTCCAACGGTTATCGGTTCTGCGACAGATATGACCGGCCCATTGCAACTTCAGTTTGCTAATGCGTTGAGCTATGTCGGTTACCTTGGTTCTCTGACGAATCACTTCGTTCCGAATACGATCCCTCAGAGAAACTCCAAGCATAGCTCTCTCCATAGCTCGCTGCGCGACTTTAAATTTGTGGACTGCTTTGACAGTCAGTGTCCAAGTTTCAGCACCGTAGGTCATGCCAGGTAGGACAACTGATTAAAAACTTTTATCTTTAGACATTGTGGAATAGACGACGAGAAGACACGACGTAGTTTGCCAATATGATTTAATAGACTGGTAATACCCTGCAACAGAACAGAGTAGGTACCATAGTCCATAGCATTGCGAAAATTGAGTGGGCTGTTTCATCCGAAATTTAATAATTATAATCTTAATCATCCCACTGAATGTTCTCACCGCTGGGACTCGGGGACTTCTCTCACAAGGAGAGAGTTATGGTAATAGTTATGTATGAAATAAATCTCTATCATTTTCGTATATCTCGACAAACTTTCACACAACAACATCTAGACTTTATTAAACTAAGCAACGCTTGTAATGGAAGTCAGAAAAAACATTCGAATTTATCACACAAATGAATGTTTGTTCTAGGAGGGGCTCGAATCTACAGCCCCGTGAGTAAGACACTCACTACACATTGAGCTACGAGCAAAAGGTTTACTTATTCTTTAGCTAAGGCCACGAGGTAGTCAAAGTGAAAATAAAGCTTTTTTTACTTACTGCAAATAAGATCTTCTGGGTCTGTTTATTTATAAAAAAGGTATAATATCCATCTCATTTCCTGCTAACCACATAATCTCGCGTTAGAAGCGACCCTAACTCAGTCAATATCAGACCCAAACATCAAGGGTCAAATGTATGACATTCCATGCTTATAATGAGGTTTTTTCAACGATTATAGGATTATAGTTGACCATCTCGCCTGATATTAAAAGACGATGCGATCGATGTTGGAGCACGGTAACCTTGAAGAAACTGATTCACTTTTGACTTGAAAATACTTAAATCACATCAGGAAATACCCACTCAGGCAATAATTCCAAAGGTAGATGTTCTTATTACGAAAGTTCAGTTAAACCTCTTCGTTCGTCTTATGTAATATCAACTATGAAATGATATCGCTTAATGGAGCTACTAATCTATACTAATATTATAAAGCCGAAGAGTTTGTTTGTTTGAACACTAGGATCTCGGGAAGTACTGGTCCGAATTGAAAGATTATTTTTCTATGGGATAGTCCATTTATCGAGGAAGGCTATAGGCTATAAAACATAACGCTACTATAGAAGCGGAGCATGAATCAAGAATGTAACAAAAACGGGGAAAGATATTCCTTTTTGAGAGTTTTCGTAGCGTGCTTTGACATGACAGCATGTGTTTAAGATTACGTCATTGAATATCATAGATTTCGATTTTGTTTGCTACGCAAACGATATCTTTGTTGAATATAAACCTTTTCAAATCAAATTTGTTTCTCAATCTGAGTTGATACGACCAATTTCCGACAGGTGGTGTAGCAGGTTGCTGAAGAGGTTTTTTGTTTGAGAACGATATTATGAGGAACGACTGAACCGATTTCAGTAATTCTTTTACCGTTGGATATGTACGGGATCCCGATGAGTGCTACAAAATGTACTACTGGCGAAGGCGGGGCGGACATCTAGAGGTTTAATCAAATTTCAACGGAGAGAACCTCAAAATATTATTCGTCGTTCTACAAAACTAGACTTAGCTATATTGTTTATTTGTGATGTTTATGTCGTTGTACATCACATAACTACTAAGTATTTTCGTAGAAATACGACTTTGCTCAAACATTTGGCAGGTTCCTCGTGTTGACCTTGACTAAATACGACGAAAAGTCGAAATACCGAAATATGACCCGTCAGAATACATACTTGTAGGCAAAAACTATTCATTATGCTTGGCTTGAATGAAGAATGTAAGTGAAGATATTGGCATTGATAGTATATTGATGTAAAGTAATACATTCCTAGCTAGTATTATATTAAGATATATGAAAATGTTGTAGATTTCAGATTGAAATATTGCCAAATTTTACAGCTCTACAATTTCTTTTGTCAATAATATTTCGGGGGAATTTTTATATTTTGAAGTACACACACAGGTTGTCAATAAATTATTTGAATGAAAGCACTGAAAGTGTTCAAGTAAAATTTTAATCTTAGAATGTTAGTAATGACACGTAAAACGAAAACATGACAAAATTATGTGACATGTCAAATCTGTATATTAATCTTTAATCACTATATATAAAAACGTTATGTTGTTTTGTGTACGCTTCAAAAACTCAAAAAGTTCTGCACCGATCAAACTGAAATTTTAGAATGATATATAATCCGCATCAAGGATTGTTTTTAACTCCCGACCAAAAAAAGGGGTGTTATAAGTTTGACGTCGATGTCTGTCTGTCTGTGTGTGTGTCTGTCTGTGGCACCGTAGAGCTCAAACGGATGGGCCGATTTCGATGCAGTTTTTTTTTATTTGAAAGTTAATATCCGTGCGGGTGTTCTTAACTATGTTTGGTTAATATCGATTCAAAATGGCCGCCTCCACAAAATAGCGGACAAAATATTTCTTCACAACCTACCTCAATATGGGTATCAAATGAAAGGGCTTAACTAGTAGAGTACAATACGCTATAACAAATTTCAAATCCAAGGTGGCCGACACCACAAAATGGCGAATTATTTAATTTTTTCACTACTACCTCAATATGGCTTTCAAACGAAAGGGCTTGATTAGTAGAATACTTTGCACTATGACAAATTTCAAATCCAAGATGGCCGCTACCACAAAATGGCGAATTACATTTCTTTTTTCACGACTCCCTTAATATGGGTATCAAATGAAAGGGCTTGACTAGTAGAATATTGTACAGATAACAAATCTTAGGTAGTCGGGGGTTAGTCAAAATTTTTAATTTTTTCTTGTTATCTAATTTTTGCATCACAATGTGCCCCAGCGAAGCGTGGCAGGGTACAGCTAGTTTACAATGTTTGTGACATCGGACGAACTCAAACAGATCAAATTAAGATTTATTATTTTTATTAACCCCCGACCAAAAAAAGGGCTGTTATAAGTTTGACGTCGATGTCTGTCTGTCTGTCTGTGTGTGTGTCTATCTGTGGCACCGTAGAGCTCAAACGAATGAGCCGATTTCGATGCGTTTTTTTTATTTGAAGGTTAATACCCGTGCGGATGTTCTTAGCTATGTTTGGTTAATATCGATTCAATAAGATGGCCGGCTCCACAAAATGGCGGACAAAATATTTCTTCACAACCTACCTCAATATGGGTATCAAATGAAACGGCTTGACTAGTAGAATACTATACACTATAAAAAAATCAAATCCAAGATGGCCGCCACCACAAAATGGCGAATTATATTATTATTTCACTACTACCTCAATGTGGGTATCAAACGAAAAGGCTTGACGTAGTAGACTGTTGTACAGATAACAAATCCGAGGTAGTCGGGGGTTAATCAAAATTTAAATCATAATTTTGTTCTTGTTACTTCTACGTAAGTACACACATACGATTAACAATACAGCGAACGTACTATTAGTAGTACGCAGCTATTAGTACATGAGGAGTCCAAATCATTACCTAGCACTGCACTGCGCTCGTCACTCAGAGTTCTAAGATGTTATATCTCTAAGCCCTGTAATTAATCTGGAAAGATTGCCCTTCAAACCGGAACACAGTAGTGTTTGTACATTATTGCTTGGCAGTAGAATAACTGGCAAAGTTAGGTATGTTCTGTTAATTTACGCGCCACTCTATGGTCTGCGTGCCCAGATGGCCACAGTAACTCAAAACAGTTACATGCAATATTTTCACAGCGAGAATATCTTCGTCGTTTGGAGAGACTGAAATTAACTTCTCAGTAACTAAAACCAGGTACTTTGCCAAGTAAATTATTAAACAGTCTACAGACCGTACTAAGTTTGTCCCCAGCTGCCTAAGTTACGTTACCAACCAAGGTTTAATGCTACAGAATCTGTAACAAGAAAAGGAGTTAGGTATCAGTTTTACCAAGAACGGAAATTGGGAAAACTTTGAAGTTAACGCCGATATTCGGGTACCCTTTCGATACAATCAAATAATTGCCTATTTGAATGTTCAGTAAACCTTATTCCTTCATTGATTAAGCTGAGAATTGTTTGCATTTTGGCTAAATTAGAGATTAACGTGCCTTATCATTTTGTTGCAGGTCTCCCAAACGATCTTTCGGTGTATTGGCATCAATATCCCTATAGTTTGGGGATAGTGTTCTGCAAATTAAGGGCTCTAATATCAGAGGCGTAAGTATTTCTTGATTTCATTTACTTCTCAAGTTCATTTATTTCATGGGTGCAATTTTTCTGATTTTCATGTATTTATTTATAGTAGGGGAGCCCAAGAGGGAATTTCGGGATTTACTCCAGCGCGGCAGATAAGTACAGTGGGAAACCTTGTACCTACCCGGTAAAGTAGCTCAACCAAATATGAGCCTCATATATAAGGCCGATTAGGATTTTTTTTTTATCTTTAGTATTTCTCGAGCACGTCAGATTAAGATAGGGTAAGTTAATTACATGCTAAGAAGTGTATATTCCACTAATCTGACAATTCGAGATTGACACAAAGAAAGAGGGCTCCGAAGTCAAGGCTACAAACATTTCTTCATTCTCGAGCGTGGTTATTTTATTTTAAAGGAAATAATTCAAGGATGACGAAAAATATAAATAATATCCAAGGATTCCGCAAGCCGAAGTTCCAAAAATTCATTGCTAATTAGCTCATAAAGCTGATTTTCATATTTGAAATTCTATAGCCGCACCCCCCACATAGGAAAAGGTAACATTATTCAATTTTTTTTCTTCTTATTTCCTAAGCTTTGCAATCCAATAGGTCTCTATGACGCTCGAGTAACTCCCCGTTTAGCATCGTGGGCTCCGACAATAAACATGGTGAATAACAAAAGTAATTATATTGTATACCAAAGAGTTGACACAGTATACGTATAAAGTTGGCACAAACGCTTTACACCGAAAGCACGGGTAGCATCTTTCTTGCCTTGTAGCTCTTGTAGAAGTGTCATACTTTTGTCGCGGCACATCACTCTGTTGCCATAGAAAGTATCTCCTTACGATTGACACAAAGGAACCGTGCGGAAAATCAAACTCTATACGTAGTATATGTAAACTCTTTGTTGTATACGTGTTTTTCTTTTGTTTCACAAACAAAAAATACGAAGATATGCTTAGAAGTTTCGAGTTTCGAGTGACGTCAGATTTATATACGATTTTTATGAAGACGTGGCGTCCTTCACTCCGGAAGATATCCCTTTGTTGACTTTTAACAATATGATTAAAAAAAAAATTCGCGTTCCATATTTTTACATTATCTACTTGACATAATAATTAGAATGGTGTATGTTTGACCCAGGTATCATCCCAATTAGTGCTGACTTAACGGTTTAATCAAATAAGAATGGTAAATTAATTATTAAGACTACTTATTATTTATTATGTCGGGTAAGGTAAGGCCTAACTAAATAGGCTTTCGCTTTACTATTGCTGTATCAATCTATCTATCATTTCAAGCGAAAAGAAAAGAGAGGGCGACATCAAACCTAAGACAGTTTTTGTTTGGCGGTAGACCCCCGGTTTACATTATTCCAATCCAGCGCATAATTGCTTACTGGAAAAATGTAAAACGGGACTGGAAAGCATTGGCACTGGTTTGGGTTTGTTGCTTTCCAGTGCCGGTTTACATTTTTCCAGTAAGCGATCCAGCGCTGGATTCGATCGCTGGACTGGAATAATGTAAACCCGTATGCCCGGTTTAGCGCCATTTCGAGGTAGACTTCAAAATTTAAGAACTAGACCAGCCGTAACTTACTAGACCAGCCGTAACTTGAATGAAAGCCGTAACTTGCAAAATAGATTATTATTATGGTGGATTTCTGACCAGGGCTGGCCGGTTGGTAATCATAATAAATTTTAATCGATTTAGGGACGTTCACTGTGATTTTGTTCCAGGAAAACCACAATTCCTTTTATTTTTGCACAAGGCGATTTAAATTATTTTCCGGAGCATTAGTCACGAAATACCTCTCAGAAATAAATTGTCCTAAATCTTCAATTTTCTTAATGAACGCTGTAGGTATTTAGTCCTATTCGTGGTTAGGTCCTGTATTCCGTTAACAGAAAAAAATTATACTGTTGTAACGTACTGTTATAAATTGACAGCACGACTCCATAATAATGTATGTATATTTGCAGATATGTATATTTTTTCAGTATTTGTTCATTGTATATTTTTGACATTTACGAGATCAACAATCGTATAAGCATATAAACACATATTATAATGAACCACGAGCAGCTAGGCCTAGACTGAAAGTGTTGTATAAGCATAGGAACTACTATGGAACACGTACTAGGAAATGGATTGTACCTAGACTGTTCAATGATTTGCCTACGGGATTCGAGGACCAATTTAAAAATAAAGTATGTTTTAAAATAGCTTTGAAAAAGCTTATGTTGGAGAGAATGAGCTGAGGGGATTGTTTTTTTTCTAAATCACAATAGTTTTTAACATACCGCAGCCCCACAATATAATAATATTTTTTTATTTATTATATGTATACCCACAATATCCGTGTGTATACATATAATAAAATTCTGTAATTAAAATGTTAGGATGCAAAAATAGATTTAATTTAAACAAATGATCTGAGAGCATTGCTGCCTACAAACTGCCGCGCAGTTGCAGAGTTGTATTTCGGTAAATGTTATTGTATATTTTATGGATTAAATAATAATAACAAAAAAAAACTATTTTATCACTAAAAAAAATGCATACATACATACATACAAACTTCTGCATTTATAATATTAGTAGTACGCCGCGGCGTAGCGATTACCAAATCGTGGTAGAAGGCCCAGGGTGCCCTCTGGATCCTTAGATTTAGGTAAGTATTTTGTCAAAGTCATGACGTCTAAAAGACATTGAGCTCCGATCAGGAACGGGTCGTGAGGTTAAGTTATTGCAAAGACGATCCCGTTGCCCTATCTACGAGTATTAAGAGTTTGCTTTTACGGAATACGAGTCCTTCGGTGCTATTAGATACAACTTGAAATAAGGTGAACTCTAGAAGCGTTGAGCTCATTACTTGCTTTGTTTATGGCTAGCCGTCTACTGGTACACGATTATTCAATTTAATTTAAATAATTCAAAGTAAAACGCTTCACACACGAGTCTTAAAATCAGAGGAAATGACGTAAAAGTAGTGGGGAGGAGTCTACATCTTCCATATGATTGGTGATTTATTGTGCGATGTAGGGTCCTCCTCACTAGTTTTACGTAATTTCCTCTGATTTTAGGGCTCGTGTGTAGAGGATTTTAGTCTAAATTGAGGTATCGAAACATTTCAATAATCATACTCGTATTACAGATCTCCGTTCAGATTGGAAAAAAACTTACCTACTCAAAAACTACAGTATCTAGTTTTTGTCAATTACTATATCTACTTATATAACTCCAGGAAAAGGTTTTTTGATCACTTGTTAATTTTTACCTAGACCTAGACCTAGGCTAGACCTTGAAAAGTCCTAGATTAATTTAAAGGGAACAAGTTCAATAATACAAGGCACCTTGTTCTGTACTTACGATGTACGGTTGAAATATGTGGACTCTGTTATTTCAGTTACTAATTATTTTTTGTAGTGGTGGTTCTATGGTGGTGGGACTCTTGACAAGAGTAGTTCAACACCTTTGACAGTCATTCTACCACCAAGCAGTAATGTGCAAACATTACTTTGTTCCGATTTGAAGGGCAATGTTTCCAGAGAAATTACAGAGCTTAGAGATCTTATATCACTGGGTGACGAGCGCAGTGCAGTGCTAGGTAATGATTTGGACTCTTCATGTTCCAATAGCTACGTGTCACTGTGCTGTTATGTGCCAGGCATGTTACTTACCACAGGTACATGTCCAGGTCGTCTTGTCACTACTTTATAAAAAAAAAATATGTCTTTAAATTTCTTCTTTGATTAGCCTAAACGAAACTACTCTCAAGACAAAAACTTAAGGTTGTCTGGGGCACATCGGCAAGCCTGTGTGCTCGTCCTCTTGCAATGTAATTTAAATCTTAAGTAAACTCAGTGTATTACTTTAAACTATTTCTTTTCTTTTGATAATAAATAAATATAAAAATAAATTACTGAGTATTGATGACATTTCACACACAACACCATCTAGCCCCAAATTGAGCAAAGCGTGGAGACAGATAGCTGATATAATACCTATATATTTTTAAATACATACTTATTATACATAGAAACACCCATGCTTAGTCCAAATATTTATATTCATCCCTCAAATATTTGCACTGGGTGGGGATCGAATCCACGACCCACGGCATCGCAGGCAGACTTACTACCAACTAAGCCACCAATAATAGAGAATTCGTCTTACATGAATCAACGAACGTAGTCTCAACCTTGTCTGTAACGCTGGTCTGGATTATTTAGGTAGCTGTAAATGTTTTACGAGGAAATTATTATCAACAAGAAAGGTATCGCTTCGTTAACGAAATTTCGACCCTGGTATAAAAGCGACTAAAACAGGATTATATTTATTGGGTATAAACTTTCCATCGCGATTTAGCTACTTTTGTGTCTTATTTCCTTTGTTGCCATAAGACAAATCACTTCCTTATCTGGAACGTTTTGTTTGCTTAACTTGTTCGGTTGTGTTAGCAAATGTTTCGAAATACAGGTTCGTATTTGCGAATTTAGCATCTTATTCACCTGTCTATAGAAATAGGCATTAAAGTCATCTAACTCACGCTCTAATTACTTACCTAATTAACGCTTATAGGAAACCGATCACAGAATAATATTGGGAGCATTCAGAAATGCTTGGTCCCATTTTAAAAATATAATGTTTTAAAGTGTTGTTTGCGATTTGAATGTTTGATCTAGGTCAGGTGTATGAATAATTATAACTATTTAAGAATACTTTAAATAGGTACGTTACATACATTTTAAGCACACTTACGTACTTTATATCAAAGAGTTTACATATAGTACGTATAGAGTTGGCACAAACGCTTTACACCATTCATGTAAAAAAGAAAACAAATGACAAAGGTCACGGACCCCGGAGTCTGTGGAGTTGCTTAATTTAATAAAAAAAGAAGAAAAAATGCTTTACTCTATACTTCCAACTTCTTTGCTCTTTACGTAGTAGGTATATGTAAACTCTTTGGTTTATATACCTACACACTGAGAGAGAGACAGGCACCACAGACTAAGTGGAGAGATGACAGGCACGCTCATAAATCTCTGCGATAAAAAAGTTCTATTAAAATAAAAAGGAACTGTGTTGTCAAAGATTATCTCGCACGTGTAAGGAAATCAGACAAAGGTGGAGTTTTCTCTTCATAATATTGGTACTCATACATATTATTTGCGATATTACTTAACAGGAAGTGGCTCAGAACATAATAATGAATTCCATGGTCACAGCTGCTTCAAACCGCTATAAGCTAAGGGGAAGTCTTGCATATAATTCCACTTTGTCACTCAAAATCTCTGTGAAGAAGGCTTAGGTAAATCTTTAAGTATGAGATTAGAGTGAAACAAGTCGACGCGTAATTTCACAGCTTCGTACTAAAGTTTTATTGTTTGAAATTCATTGGGATAGTTATTTTGTGCATTGTTTTACTTTTATAGGTGTGCACTTGACCACCATCTTGTTTGATGTTAAGCGATGATGTGGTCTACAAAATGGAACATGTTTACCTAAACGTAATCGGTTCACTTTCGATTTGAAGACACCAATTTTCGAATTTCGATTTGTAGTGGTAGGACTCTTGGCAGAGTCCGCCTGGAGAAGTACCACATCTTTCCCAGTTATTCTACCGCCAAGCAGTAATGTGCATTATGCAAACATTACTATGTTCCGGTCTGAAGAGTAATATTTCCAGAGAAAATACAGGGCTTAGAGATATAACATCTTAGATCTCTGGGTGACGAGCGCAGTGCAGTGCTAGGTAATGATTTGAACTCTTCAGGTTTCAATAGCTGCGTGTCACTGTGATGTTATGTGCCAAGCATGCTGCTTACCATCAGGCACATGCCCTGCTCGGCTTGTCACTATTTACTTAAAAAAATATATGTGACCATTGGGGAAAATCCTACACAGGCAATTAATTCCACAGTCTAGACGTTTTTATCACAAAAGTAGAGTCAAACCTTTTCGTTCGAGTCTTTGGAATGTCAATCATTAAACGATATCGAAGGCAAGGGCATAAGAAAATAGATCATGCAGATCAGGTACACATTGTGACCAGATTTGAAAATATTTCAAATTCCTTTCCTCACCTGAAATGTATATATGTTGTATTAATTCACCGTGCACCCGCCGGGTCCATCGTGTGGCAAAGCGAGAAATCCCGAATAGATCCTGATACTTGTGACTCGGGCGTAGGTTTAAGGGGCCCTTTTCTGACGTACATCAACACTCATCTTCACTACTCGTGTTTCGTAATAGTATAATAAACGCGAAAATCTGTGATTATGTATGGATGGATGGATGTTTCACACTCTTTCACACAAACACTGCTTAAGGGGTCTGGATGAAACTTGGTACATAATAAAAGTCTGAAATAACACATAAGCTAATTTTTATCTCGATAAAATGACGGGATCGGGAACTACAAGAGTTAAATTGCGGGGTGTTGCTAGTTTTATATACAGGGTGACTGGTGCAGGACCGGCCATAGCAAAATCACGCATGGAGGAGGTTATATGCTACCTATTAAAGCTTACTTTCCCTAACTAAAGTTTTATAGTTTAGGAGATAGGTTAATTTTAAACCTTTTAAAATTTTCCCGAAATTTGACCTTAAAGCTGCTATAACTTTTTTATTTAAAGTTCTAGTGAATTATTCTTTTTTTGTTAGCACAGACAAATGTTTGATCAAACCTATGTCGGAACTCCGCTTAAACAAGGACAAAAAAAAAGATATTACGCTTGAAAAAGGAAAAAAACCCGAAAATAAAAACATTAAGATCATTTTATTTTTTAATAATTAAAAAACCACTAACTTTCAATAATTTATAAACTCTAAATAAACTTCTCTAGTTCATCACCTATCCAACGGTACCAAATGTATAACAAAAATGTACAAACTACATGTACATATCTAAAACCTCATCGTACAAACACACGTACTACAAAATGTGGATATTTAGCAGCTAGTAATTGATAGGATTTTCAGATTTCTAAAGCTAATTTAATCAATAATAGTAAACAAAATTTGGTCAGTGTTGGTATTAGTAATTAAATAAAACAAGTGCTTAATGGTACATTATTTATTTTGACGAATACAATGATACGAGTAAGAAAAAATTGTGAAATGGAAAAGATATCGGGCATTGAAAGGACATTGTTATTTTAGGTTCTGCTCGAATTGCTGTCCGCAATTTCTAATACATGCCCGACATCTCTTCCTAATTTCTGTCGTAGTTAAATTTAATCTAATCTCTTCTTTCATAATCACGAAAGCATCATTAATTTTTGTATCAACTCCTCTTTTGTGTTAATTTGTCCTTTATTGTAGACCAGCTCTTTGGCTCGACCCCAAACGTAGAAATCCAGAGGTGTTAAATCTGGGGATCGGGCCGGCCATTCAGTTGGTCCACCTCTCCCTATCCATGACTCAGGAAATGTGTTGTTGAGTAGTTCTCGGACTTCCAGCCTGAAATGCGCCGGGCACCCATCGTGTTGAAACACAATGGGCATTTCGTCGTTTAAAACTTCCGACAGCAGATCAGGCAAGACGTCCATTAAAATTCTAGATAATTTTCCCCATTTAAGATGTCAGGTAGGAAATGGGGCCCAATGATAGTCCGACCAATCACACCGGCCCATACATTCACAGAAAATTTCCGCTGGAATGATGTTACCCTCTTATTGTGTGGGTTATTAGGGGACCAATGGTGTAAATTGTGGAAGTTGTGAATTCCTTCTCGGTTGAAATGTGACTCATCGGTCCACAATATGCGTTTGAGGAATGTTGGGTCGTCGACTTCTCTGTGCAGAATCAAGCGACAAAAATTCGTCCTCCTTGCGTAGTCACCAGTTTCAAGCCCTGTCAACAAGCCAAAACCAACTCTTAATGGTTATTAAATTTGATTCGTGAATGTACTTTTCACATAGTTGTAGCGACTAAAAAAAAACATTGTTAAATACATTGTAACATCTAAGCTAATTAATCTAAATAAATTAATTAAAAATTACCTTGAACTGGTGTGTAATGATATGGGTGTTGATTGTCACGATGCATTACTGTCCAGACCTTCCATTGGCTGACGCCCAAAGCTTCAGCTACCACTCTGGTACTAGTAGTGGGGTCCTCCTCAAATGCTGCCAAAATCTGCTCGTCAATTTCGACAGGTAATTGACGTGCACTGTTTCGGGGTTCTCTGGCGTTTAAGTTACCCGTTTCCCTTAACCGACGATATGTTGTAGAAAATGTGTTTCGGTGAGGACTTCTATTTGGAAATCGCTCCTGGTAAATACGCCGCGCTTCACGGGCATTACAGTCAGCAGCGCCGTACGCCAACAGCATATCGGCGTATTCTTCGTTTGTGTATTCAGGCATTTGAATACGAAAACAAACAATAACGAAACTTAACGAAAACAGTCAATAACAAAACAATCAACAAGATAACAGTTCACTAATAACAAGGAATGGTGAAACAGAACAGAGCACAGTCGGTAGTACGTAGGAGCGGTAAGACACGACGGAGCATGATATTCAATGATATATTGAATTCTCTCCAAAATCAGATTGGCGTGGCCCTTCCTTTTTCGTAAGAAAGAGACAAAACATGACATCGCATTCCTAAGCTCTGACGTCATGCTAAGGGACCATTGCCGCTGTTTGTTTAACAATAGTAACAATAAACCTTTACCTGAGTAGACCGGCATTTACAATAGAAATCACGATTTTTTATAATTTAATAACTTTTTGGATACAAATTTGGTACCGTTGGATAGGTGATGAACTAGAAAAGTTATTTATAGTAAAATAAATTATTGAAACTTAGTGGTTTTTTAATTATTAAAAAATAAAATGATCTTAATGTTTTTATTTTCGGTAATTTTTCCTTTTTCAAGCGTAATATCTTTTTTTTTATCCTTGTTTAAGCGGAGTTCCGACGTAGGTTTGATCAAACATTTGTCTGTGCTAACAAAAAAAAATAATTCACTAGAACTTTAAATAAAAAAGTTATAGCAGCTTTAAGGTCAAATTTCGGGAAAATTTTAAAAGGTTTAAAAATTAACCTATCTCCTAAACTATAAAACTTTAGTTAGGGAAAGTAAGCTTTAATAGGTAGCATATAACCTCCTCCATGCGTGATTTTGCTATGGCCGGTCCTGCACCAGTCACCCTGTATATATTCTATCGTTCGACAAAAAATGTTAACTGTGATATACTTACCACTAGTTAAAGATCCGTCAGAAAAGCAATGTTACATAGCTTAATGTATTATCAACCTCAAATGGTGGCCAGTTGGTCATATCTGTTATAGGACCGCTAATAATTTTCCGAAGACTAAACGTCCGCAACCCACTTTTACTTATTTCAGATCAGCTCTTTCATGTATTTTTTAAAAACTAATAAAAAAGGGGAAACTCTTTTGTGTGTGATTTCTTACAAGGTTTCTTACATTTCAATCTAAGCTCTTTGAAAATTCAAACATTCAAACTTTCTCGTCCAATGTACTTACCATGTGACCCGTTTTATTACTATGAAAATACCTACGTACGACCAATTTATGAACTACTATGAAAGGATGGCGCTAGTATCGCATTCTTATAGTACACGTGTATCTTTCGTGGACAGTTTCCACCTGGAGCAGTCACGTCTTTGTTATTGTACTGCCCAGTCACAATGTGAACACATTACTGAGTTTCGGTTCGAAGGGAAATGTTTCCAGATAAATTACAGGGCAAGGGGTTTTCATTTTTATCTCTGGGCAACAAGCGAAGTGCAGTGCTAGAGGTAGTGACTTACATTCTTCATGTCCAAATACGAGTAGGTGCAGTGCAATATGATGTAATGGCCTGTACATTTGTGATGCTTACCAACAGGCAAATGTCTTGCTCATCACATCACTCTATGTCATAAAAATAATTTTCTGGTTTTATGAGAGTTGGTCAACGGTAAAGATATGCTGGTTGATCGTAAAAAGATCTATGTTACAAACCTACTTCGACTTGTGGAAATAGACTAGACTGTTCAGAGTTTTGGGAATTCGCGTCTCCGAAGGCCGTAATTCTTCTAGTGTGTGTATAATCCTTTTAGTTGAGAACTATTTGATTTCTCTGATTCGGGTTTTCTTCGACATCTATTTGACGTTAATGTACCTATTACTTTTGACGCATGGATCGCTCTCTCACTAGAACAGTTTTTTTGCTAAAAAGTAATCTAGGTAGGCCATGGTGGCTTATAGACCGCAGGCCCGTGAACAAAATTTATGGGTCATCTGATACAGCAGCAGACCTATGTAGGATGATAGAAGGGTATAAAGTAATAAGATTGAGCACTAGACATGAGTGCTGTTGAAGAGGGGGGGTTCTAAACCTCGATCATTTCTCGTTATCACATGATTTTTGTACGGTGTTGCGGAATAATAGATTAGAAGAGGTATTGAAACTATAAAAATTATAAATTTTAAAATTCTTATTGTTAGTTTGTGAAAAAAATTCATGATTTTCCGACGATTTACAGAGTAAGTTTGGTCAATTGATTATGTTCGGCTTTGGTTCCATACAGTTTCATTACCTTTTCTAATACATTATTTCGCAATGCCGTACAAAAATCATGCGACAAGGAGAAATGATCGAGGTTCGGAACTCCCCCTCTTCAACTGCACTCAGTTGGACAGCTTACAAGTGACGGCATAGTGCTCAATCTTATTACTTTATACCCTTCTATCATCCTACATAGGTCTCCTGTTGTATCAGATGACCCATAAATTTTGTTCACGGGCCTGCAGTCTATTAGTGTCGAGAACGTTTCATTCCATAGTTGTGAGGTTCGAGTTCTTTCTTCTGAGAGAAGGCCTGGGATCCAGCATAGGAACATAAAGTGAAAACATAAAGCTTCTTATCCTATATTTATCTACAAAAAAACTTTAGTATTTAATTTAACGCAGTTGTTACACAAATTTATTGGGTTAACCGTTTTGCTATTGCAATCTCTATCATTTCAAGCCGAAAGAACAGAGAGAGCAATATCGAAGCTAAGACAGTTCTAGTTAAGCGGTGGACCCTCGGGCAGCCACCGCGCGCGTGCACTCTCCTTGAAAAAGGCCGCCGGATGCGGTCGAAACTCGAGTCGGATTGACCGACCATATTACACGTGAGTTACCCGTTTACCCAATAAATAAATAAAAAATACTTTGGCGAAACTGACACTTTATATTTAACTACTCATACATCAGTCTGAACACATACAAAGCTTAATATATTTATTAAGATAGGAATAATAATGATTATATCACGAGTATAATCGTATGTTTACATTCGTAACAAACAGACACAAGGACAGATAGAAACTTTTCCCGTATGCAGAATTCAATGTGCTTTACGACCTGTTTGTCACTATTAAATTGCGTTCGTGGTTGTTATCAGTGAACTTATACTTGTAATTTGTCTCTACACAGCCTTTACTTAATGCTTGAACTGTCTCTTTTTAATACTTTAAAAAAACTTATGCGTCCCGTAGTGAAATCAGCGGCTTACCAGATTTCCAATTTATTGTTACTAAATACGATTCAAGGGGTATTTGTTTACAACAGCTGCTTATGCTTATGGTTCAGACGAAGAATGGATTCCCATTAGATCGAGGCATGAGGCACATACGGAGAGATTCCTATGCACAGTAAGGGTGATAAATAACAGATTAGTTTAATTTAAATACACATACTAACAGATAGCAATGATGATGGTGTCATTAATTTAAGTTTTTCTTTCAGGGCAACATACGTCTCCGTGCTGACGATATCGGCGTTCTCTCTGGAGCGATACCTAGCCATATGTCACCCGCTGCACTTGTACGCGATGGCGGGCCTGACCCGAGCATCCCGCATCATAATGATACTGTGGGTCATATCCATCTTCTGCGCCTCACCCTACGCTCTCTATACGGACATCACCTACAGGGACTATCCGCCAAGTAAGTTGATTGCCAATAAATATTTGTATACATATTTTGTATTTCTTTACATAATATGAAATTGGTGTTTTGTCGTACTGGCCATTTTGATCTCAAATATCTCCTCTTTGCTTAGGGATTCTAATTTCAAATATATACAGCTACTAGCGGCCCGCCCCGGCTTCGCCCGTGGTACATATATATAACCTACAGCATTCAAGGATTACGTACATATGAAAGAACGGTGAACGATTTTTTTAATCGGTTCAGTAGTTCCCAAGATTAGTGTACAAACTATATATATATATATGCTATAGGCTACTTTTGATCCCCAAATTATCGTGCTGGTTACTGGGTCAGAAGTGACACCTGTAGACAACTGGCGGGGATAACTAATTAAATGACGATTGATAAGTTATCGACTGGGGATGAAAAAATGATTAAATTACTAAAATGGCTATTAAAAAATAAGGGTTGATTGTAGAAGGGTGAAAATTGAGGATTGTATGTATTTTTGTATGTTGTATCATAAAAAAATAGAAATTAAAATTTTTGTCTAAAAAAACAAAAATAAAAATTTTGGGGTGGACTACCCCTAACATTTAGGGGGATGAAAAATAGATGTTGGCCGATTCTCATAGATACCGGATAAGCACAAAAAAATTTCATCAAAATCGGTCAAGCAGTTTCGAAGGAGTATGGCAACGAAAACTGTGACACGAGAATTTTATATATTAGATTTACTCATGCATTTGTGTTTTGAAAACCGTCATTCATTTGTTTTTTGTGTTTTGGTGACCGAAAGCCTTAGTTTACAAAATGGAAAACTTGAAATATCTCGTTATTTACGAGACCGAGTTCCATTGTGGCGCCAATAGTGCAGAAACGGTTTGAAGGATATGAGTATGGCGGCGGTGTTGCAAAAGAAAACACAGTGCGTTTTTGGTTTCAACGTTTTCGTTCTGGAAATTTCGACCTCCAGAACAAGCCCCGTGGACGGCCAGACAAAATCGTCTACTGTTGGATCAAGTGCACGCTGAAAC
Organism: Ectropis grisescens; assembly: GCA_017562165.1. Lineage (NCBI taxonomy): Eukaryota > Metazoa > Arthropoda > Insecta > Lepidoptera > Geometridae > Ectropis > Ectropis grisescens. The sequence goes on along the minus strand of CM029780.1, from coordinate 15,029,846 downwards.
AGAGTCTATCTGGTCCTTGCTGTGTCTCGGTACCTACTTAAGCAATGCTTGGATTGCAGCTTCGAAAGAAAATTATGTGACATATTTGCGATTATTATCGGTTATTAATAATTTTTTTCTTATCGCTCAAAATATGTGTTCGTTTATTTACCAATTCGCCTGATAAGTAGTGCAGGGTGGTGCAGTAGGGTGGTTGAAGATAATGCTTGAAGACTTAGAAGGATACCTATTTGATAATTTTGAAAAATGCTGGAACAGGCATTATAAATCTCTAAGTAGTAATAGTTTTCTTTCTTACTCTGTAACTTGCTTTACCCTGTACAAAAACCCTGTTGTTGAGCGAGTTTTATATTCCGAAAATTCTCAGAAAATTAATAAGCTGAAGTGGCCGTAACCCAGCTTGTAGAAGTATTATTGATGTCTGCTTAGGGAGTGAGTATACGGGTGTACAGCAGAGCCATGTACTTGCAATAGTAAAAAAGACACTCAGCAATCTTTACTTGGATACGAACGAACACGAATGAACACTACAGACTACAGAACATAATTATCTACTAAGCACATTTCTTAAAAAGTGAGTTAAAAAGTATTAAATTGGTATCCTGAGCTACATTTATAATCCTATTTCATGTATATTCAAAAAGTTTGGATCTACAATTCACAAGCTCACAGGATTTTGACCTTGATTTCTAGGCATTTTAACAACCATAAGTCCTATTTTCTGTCTAGAATGTAGACTTGTCTCGGTATATCCATTCCACTTTCAGTCCCTATTCGCGAAGATTATCCTCAAGCGTAAGACCGTTTGTATACAAAGGGGTTTTGTTATAGGTTGATGTTCACAAAGCGTATTTGTCACTTTCCTACTATAGTAAATATCATCTTTTATGCTTATCATTTAATCTAATAATTTGTAAAAAACCTAGAGTTACCTACCATGTCTATCTTTGCATATATCTTAAACGGGTCGAGCGATTTTCACATTTTTTATGCGTACGTGGGACACTCAAAAAGTTTGAAGAAACTAAAAAAGTAACCTCTCTGAAAAAAATATCTTAACTAAATACGAGTACCCAGACAAAGTACAAATATTTGAATTCATCACACAAATATTTGAATGGGCTAATATTGCTTTTTAGCCTAATTTCTATAATTTAGCGATCAGTCTCTACTGATACTCATACTGATACTCAGTTGATCTTATTTGAGTAGTCTTGTGAACGAAGGGTCCTTAAAGCCTACGATCGTAAAAAACGTGGCATAAGAGGAGTTTATTGCGATCTACACGTTTCACGACTATTTTATTAATAACCACCGAATTTGCTCCATTCAACAAAACACAATCTTACAAGTAGGTAAGACTATTTTGAGATAAATTGGTAAGTATTTTTGTGGTTGGCATTTACTTATAATTTTGGCACTCTTTACCCATAAATATATCAACAATATTGGATGAACTTCAAAAATTCATCCAAAGGCTTTGTCGTCGAATTACAATACGAGGAATTCCAAGCTCTTTTATTTTGTTAGGCGTCGCAAAAGATTTTACATCTCTATTCTCAGATGAGGGATGTTTTTTTACAGTTTTTTGGATCGTGTAAGTCTTCAATAAATGTGCACGGTTATTTGTTAAAATGTTACGTATGTGAGAATGATTTCATCCTTGAGGAAAGTCAATCCGGCTTTGACCACTGTCCTGCAATAAATTGTATTTTTACTTTTTCGAGTAAAACACGTGATATAAACTTTTCATTGGCAACTATAATCCTCAGTACAAACTTTGAATCCTTGGTTAAGCCCAGGGTTGCCAACACGATTCCACGGATCGATGCTAAACAGCTTTTATAAAAGTGTTTGATTGCTGTGTATTTCTGAAAAAGTGCTAAATTCTCGAACTAGAACTAGAAACTAGAACTCGGTAAAAATTGTTCTACCTCTAAAGTATTTAAAACAGTCATCGTTACTGTCTGTGTATCTGCTACTCTGCTTCCATCACTTTGTTCAGTCGCCGTTGATGTGGATGGTTGTCCACTATAAGTTTATATTAAGTGATTTTTTAATTTTTGGGTGTACATCTTCTTTCATATTTTTTAAAAATATGTAGGGAATATTAAATGTGTAGCATATTTCGTATTTAGTGCTAAGTGCTGAATGTTAAATTTCTGTGCATTACTTATGAAAATAGTGCTAAATCTAGCGCCGATAGTGCTAAGTTGGCAACGCTGGTTAAGCCGAGCCACTAAGCCAAATGGGGAGAACGTCTGATTTTATGATCGTGAGGTTGTAAATTTGAATCCTTTTGAACCTCTGAGTAATTTGTACAAGTTTGTATTTATTACATCACTTTTTGTCCTGCATGGGAATCAAACATTCCGACAATTCAGTGCTAAAATTCACTACCGATTGATTGGGTCTACCGCCTAACTAAATCTACTTTGGCTTTGCTGTTGCTGTCTCTATAGTTTCAAGCGAAAATAAAAGAGAGAGCAATATCAAAGCTAAGACAGTTTTAGTTAAACGGTAGACTCTCTGGTCAGCCAACAAGTTGAAGATATGAGTTTCCTCATTTTTGTTAATAGAGATTACTTAATGTTCTAACTTTATCTTTCCTAAAATCAGCCACAAACATCCTACTTAACTTTAATAAAAACAAACGCTGTTAACCTTAAGTACTTTCAGAGAACGTACTATCTGCCGAGAAATAAACTATGTCGTGAGATTTCACATCAATTCCCAGACGCGTAAACATCTCGCATTTTACGTACCTAAGCTGATAACACAATATGCTTTGAGTCTGAAAAAACGCTGTAACTACGCGAGGCAACGTAAATAAGATTGATGGATTTTTAGGGTCCATTCTCAAACTGTTAACATTGAACTGTTAACACTTTTTGAAGTGAAAACTTCTTTAGGCGCGTTGAGATAAAATTTTCGTGGGCTGTGAAATGAATTTTACTGTCACGCTCGGGTATGATAATAATTTCCGGCTGAACTCGGGATGCTAGAGCGAGAAACAAAATACAGTGAACAAGCGCGTCAGAGCGAGAAAGATAATATAGTCCCTGTGAACCTGTGTTTATTATATTTATATCTTTTTGAAGTGAAACCTTCTTTGGGCGCGCCTAGGACTGAATTTTCGTGGGCTGTGAATTGAAATTATCCGTCACGCTCGGGTATGATATTATTTTCGGGTAAACTCGGGATGCTAGAGCGAGAATCAAAATACAGTAAACAAGCGCGTCAGAGCGAGAAAGATAATAAATATAGTCCCTGTGTACCTGTTTTTGTTATATTTATATGTTTTTATACCGACATTAATTTCTACTAACTGGTACTTACCACATTAATGTCATTAATTGAACTTATCACGAAATATTAAATTTGCATTTCACATCCATTGCAAAAAAGTTTTTGTTGTAATGCACTTACATTACGTAATCACACAAAATGATACCCATTTTCATCACAGCCTTTACACATACACACCATATTTAGTCATTTTTTATGGAAATACCTATAAAATAAATTAAAATCGACGCAGAGCTTTTTGGAGAACTTATAATAAAGTCCTATTTGTGTTCATATTTTAAGTCTATTCTCCCTTAACTCTGTGAGTATCATAAATTAAAATTAAAAAGTTATTTGCAATGTTAGGCTAAGGAAAGGAGTAAACTCTTATAAATACTTATATTTTTTGAAGTTTAAGACTTCACAAATGCTAATCTAAGCATTTATTAATTCTGTTGAACAAATAATTTACTAGTTATCAGGTAAGTACTACACATTAGTGGGAAGAATTATTGTAATAACAGCTTCTAACAGATACAGACGCTCATTATTTTAAACTGTGACTAAAGCTAGCCCCAAAAGACTGAGAAAGGAGAGAGAAAGATAATATTTTGCGTCAACAGTCATCTTTTGTCGGTAGACCCGTGAACATGACGTATGAACCTGATCGAAAATCAAAAATGAACTCCATCACATATATACCTATTCTGTAATTGACAAAAATACTTGCCATTTAAATATTATAGTCTGGAATAGCACACAATATACTGTAGTTCCCGAAAAAATATAAAACCCTTAGTCCTTTCTCATTATCATCATACTCATTATCATCATATCCTAAATTCACTGCTAGACATCCTCCTGTCGTGCTGAGTAGTGTATTATAGCATCTCCCATGATATGATCACTCAGCCCTATCCTCGGCTTTTCTTCTCCAGCCACTGCCCGTTGCTTTACGTATTTTTAACAAAAAAATAATAGCACTAATCAGAAAAAGGTGATAGATTATCTCTTGCCATATTCCTTGCTTTTTTTCATTAAACATCTTACCTCTCAGCTAAAACTTGAGAGCCCCTAACTTGATATTGGTGACGGTACACCTAAGAAATATGGTGTACTTAGACAAGGGTCTATCATTGAGATTTGACTCCAGGTAGGATCCCGTCAGGAGTTCTGCGGTCAGCCGTGTTGAATGACGTATGGCGTCGAATACATTCCGGCTATTTTTTCATCATCATTATCCTATCCTAGATCACTGGGGGACATAGGACTCTCCCATGGCTCCCCACTCAGCTTTTTCCTCCGCTATACGTCTCCATCCACTGCCTGCTGTCTTTTAATCAGCCGCATTAAATCCGGCTAATCGCTAAACCGCCGCTTTACAAACCAGCCTTGTTTTTCAAAACGGCTAGCCGTAATAATACGGCCAATTATAAAATCCGGCTGCGACATAAACATAATATGTTAGTGGAAATTCGTAACATAGAAGCGTCACATTCAGCGCGTCTCATAATGAGATTCATATGAAATTCTAAACGAAATATGATTTTCGCGAAGCCGGATTTACATGTCGCTCACATTATCACTCGTGATCGTCATTTCAATACTGAAGATACAGTGTCAACACTTCCCGATCGACTCAGCTTGAATGTGACGTCAAAGAATCAAAAACGTTTAGATTATGGCTCATAGGGAACCATTTTGTTTTTTCTACAGAATAAATAACCCATCTTTACAATTTTGTTAATGTTAATTTTGTATTATATCCTGAATACATTAACAAATTATGTAGTGATAGGACTCTTTCTGGAGTCTGGATAAGGAAGCATCACACTTTTGGCAATTATTCTACCGCCGGGCAGAAATATGCAAACATCATCGTGTTTTGTTTTAAAGGACAATGTTTTCAGGTAAATTACAGGGCATAGAGATAAATCATCTTTATATCTCTGGGTGACGACCACAATTTAGTGCTAGGTATTCCTGGTCTTTAAAATTAGGTATAATTGTACAAAATACACAGGTCTTGAATAAATAAATGATTTCAAATTTTCACCAGGTAAGGCATACCAGACAAAAAATAATAAAAATAAATGTTACTGTTATACTCTGCGTCTTTACACTTAGAGGGGCCAAACAGAAAATTAGAAAATTTTAATTAATAGAAAAGATGTACCTATGATCAAAATCAACATTTACTTTATTCTGTGCTTTTTGTAGCGTAGATTCCAACTATGTCTATATTGAAGAAAAGTACAGTTGCAGTGTCTCGTACCGCAGTATAAGACGAACTTTGAAAGTAAATTTGTAAATTCAATTTCAGCAAATAAGTGATTTAGAAAATGATAGCCAGGATTGCAATAGACTTACAGAAAAACTGTGTACCTACTAATAGAAAATGGGGTCCTAGAGTTTAAAAAAGGGCCACCGTTTTATGATAATTATAAAAAATGCTGATTCTCTAAACACTTTGAGGATTTAATAGTTGGTCTGAGCCTAAACATCGATTTTAAAACAGCTAATTCGGCGTCATTCACCCACGTGAAACTTACTGACAATCTTAGTTAATAAGTCTATATGTGTGGACATTTCCCACATTTCAATTTCATAGGCACAATATATTGCCATACGGCGTGGTAATTTCGTGTTAAATTTACAAAACGTCTAAATGTACATGCTGTTGAAATGTAAAGGAATGAAAACCACTGAAACATTTAAAAGTTTTCGAAGCATTATTGTGGTGTGGGCAGAGTTTTTAATGTTGGCGTGGAGGTACTTTGAATTTTGATGCTTGATATGTGTAACTCGCACTTGACTATGCATGAAGTTCAACGTTGTTTGATCATTTGTAATTTTTTAGTCGAGTTGAGAGTAATAAACTTTGGTTATTTTTACTTTCACAATAATATGTATTATATCAGCTATCTGGCCGCCATAGTACAAGCTTTGCTTAGTTTGGGGTCAGATGGTGTTGTGTGTGAATTGTCCACCAATATTTATTTATTTAATACATAGGCGACGAAACAGGCTGATAAATAAAATCTCGTATTACGGTGTTTGTGTTTAAAGTCCTTCAACAACTCGACTGATTTTTTAGAAGTTACGAGTATACATATACGAGTATTTGGTAGGTATGCGAATAGGTATTAAAGTATTGACAAATATGGCTATTTTTTATTGTATACTTAATATTTCTATTGTATACTCATAATTTTTATGCATATTAATATAGTGTTTTTTTGCATGCCGAAAGGCAGAATGTGGAGCTCTTTTTTCTGTATCTAACACTTGTAATACCCATATGCGCAAATAAAGAAATTTTTGATTTTTTTGATTTGATTTGTATTTTTGATCCTGCTGCCCCTATTTAAGCAAAAATTTCAAAAATTTATTGTTTCTGTGTCAACAATAGGTACCCAAATGATATAACAGTATTTCACTGACGTGAATACCTTTACAGAGAGCGTTGCGTCATTTTGATATGATATAATGAGATAAATAGTTAACCCCCGAGCGCTTTAGTATCTAACGGGTGATACTAAGCGAGCGCCGTTCATTTATTCTTTTTTGTCTCGGTCGCCTATAGACAATCCTTTGTTTTCGTTACACGAATCGATTGCCAACATAACAATCTCGATTTCTATTATCTGTTTCCAGTCCAAGTGTACAAACATTACAAAAAAATAATTATCAAAGAAATTTCGTAGCCGGGGTAGCGGCATGGCGGACCGTTTTGTTTCGTGATAATTAAATCTTTTTCTTGACTAGATTTTCGTTTTGTGGTGAAAGTGTTACTAAAATGGGCGCATAAAAGGTCCTTCTTTGTCGTGAATGTGTTGTGAGTGTAATAATTACATCGTAAAGTGCCATAATCATGCGAATTGTGCGAGGTGAGACCAAAAATTTGTAAACATCATATTCAACACAGAAATACTAGATTCCGGTAAGTGTAATTATTAATCGTAAAAATGATAAAGCGGTTCAAGACCATTGCAGTGATGTATATTTTGTACAATATAATTAACGAATACATCAAAATTTATCCAATTTAGAATCTTCCCAACCTCAAAAAAATATTTTTGGCGGGAAGCGTGGCACTTTGGTACATGTCATTTATTTACGCGTCGTTGTGCCCTGGACGGGTTAAAAAAAGCCATAGGAACTGCCGTTAGAAGTGAAAACTAATAACTCAGAATTTTATAGCTCACTTTGGAAACTAAGCGGGTGAAACCGGAGGGCGTGGCCATGGCCATAGCCATCTAGATCATCCGAGTTTACCCGAAGTTTCATTCACGAACGTGAAGCTTGATTTCAATTCACAGCCCATGGACAATCTGTTTGAGGTGCGCCAAAAAAGTTTTAACCTCATAAATAACAACAGTCTTGGGTTTCGCAACCTAGCGCATAACAATTATGAATTAATGTGGTAAGTCTTTTTTATTCTTAGATATTAAAAAACTAAGGCCACCAAGAGCCCATAACTATGAAGGTGGTGAGCCGAAGTCGAACGCTACACACTCAAGAACGCTTGCATGTGATTACGTATTCACATTTCACGTGGAGATCTACCAAAGAGTTTACATATACTATGTATAGAGTTAGATTTTCCGCAGTGTTCCTTTGGGTCAATCGTAAGCAGATGACGTGCATACTTTCTATAGCAATAGAGTCAATAGAGTGATTCAAAAGTATGACATTTCCACAAGAGCGACAAGACAAGAAAGATGCTACCCGTGCTTTCGGTGTAAAGCGTTTGTGCCAACTCTATACGTAGTATATGTAAACTCTTTGAGATCTACACACACTAACCCCGTGTTACGCGGCCGCCGCCACCTTTGCTACGAACTGCGATCGCCACCTGTACTACAGTCATTGTACTTCTCTTAACGCTTTACGCTTCTGAGAACCTAGTATCTGTGTCCAACGCGATGCTCACTCCACGTCACTACACTTGACGCACCCGCGCTGGCTGTTGTTTGCACTGTTGGCAACGTTACCTTTAAATACTGTTAAAAGCATTCCACCTCAGACAACGATTTCTTCTCCGTCAATATTTGAATCAGTGACTCCTATACAGAATATAATGTCTAGGAAGTTGAGCAGGAGGCTGGAGTAAACCCCGCCTCATATATGAAATATAAATTAGAAATGAAGAATTATAAATGAACATTGAAGGTGCCAGTAAGAAGATGTTAGTCTTGGAAAATCTAACAAAGCGGATACGTAACCTTTTTTAGAACGCTCAAAAGTTTTTTGAACACCATAAATATTGTTGGTCTTTGTTTGGCCGGGAAATTTATATGAAAAAAGGAAAAATAAGTACATGAATGATTTCCCTAATTAACGTAAAAATATTTTCATGGTGTCCTTTCGTACTTTTTTGAAGTTATACGTCTTTTGGCGTGTTAAGGGATAACGAGAGTACATTTTTACGATGCGGGCGCTAGGCCAAGCACCGGGAGGTTTTTTTTTGCAACGTACGGGACCTGGTAATTTTTTTTTTAATATGTTCAAGGGCGTCTCCTGAATGTAAATCCAAGTTGGCGCGGCGGGGTGGGGTTCGCTTCAGCCGCCATCTTGGAAAACACGTTTTATTCAATATCTCGTGAACCGCGCATCGTACTATAAAAATTGTAGAGATTATTATTGTGGATAATAATATTTGTCATCTGTTTAAAAAGTTTAGAAATCGGTTTAGTAATTCCTGAGAATATCGCGTTCAAACAAAAAACCTCTGCAGCTACCTGCTACGCCACCTATCGTAAATTGGTCGTACTAACTTTAAAAAAATAGCAATGGTTTGACGCAATCTTAGACATATGTTGTCACGTCAACCCACGTTACGAAAGCTCCTCAAAAAGGAACATTTTTTTCCGTTTTTGTTACATTCTTCATTCATGCTCCGCTCCTATTTATAGTAGTGCAATGTTATATAGCCTATATCCTTCGTGGATAAATGGACTATCTAATAGAAAAAGAATATTTTAATTCGGACCAGTAGTTACAGAGATCCTAGCGCTCAAACAAACAAACTCTTCAGATTTGTAAAATTAGTATGTATAGATATACTGGCGTTGAAACCATTTATAAGTTAGACTTTTTAGTGCACGGAACAAAGAAACAGAAAAGTTTTAGCTTCTTGGTACGTTTGGGCGTACACACACCCTATTTTGTTTTAATTATACTTCTATATGTTTTCAATTAAATTTGTGGCAAGTCTTACCAAAAACACTGTGATGCAACACAGTTAACGCTAAAGCAGCTTACAGAGTACAGGGCTACTTACTTTATTTCATTCTCAATTTCGTCTTTTTGAGTTCGTATGGCATCACAAAAGTCGGATATTAGCAACAGTAATTTATATTTGCCTAATAGCATAACAGGTTTATGACTCAGGTAAGCCGGGAGCGAAAACACGGCAGAGAGATTGCTGAAACGACTACTTAAGTATAAGTAGAGATACAAAAACCAACCGGAACCTCCAATTCAAAGTAGCATCCGACCCACGACAGCTTTTAGTAGATATCAAACAGCCTTTTTATTGAAATACCTGTCTATTGTACGCAAATACCGTTTCTTTAATACGAGTAAAAGCTACTGTATTTGACAGTACCATCTAACTGAGAAGCGGTGCGTGCAATATTTCCCTAAAGTCAGACTCCTTTCGTATGTAGAGATATTTATTGTGTAGATTTTTTGGGGCAAACAATACGGATCCCTGAATTCATATGGAATGACTAAGGGCACATTTATTTGTCTTCTAAACAAAAAAGTTTATGTTTTGTTGGAGTCGTAGCTTTTTATTTGAGCTAAGCCAGACGTCTTGCCTTTGTTTAGTGTTCGTATTTATAAGGCTGGCGTTTGACTTCATCGAACCGATATCACACATGACTTTGCTCTTTACGATCGGTTACCGAGAAATTGATGGATCTGGGCTCTCTGTCTTCTTCGCACCATTCCAAATAAACCCACCCTCAAGGCTTACAAGTCTTAGCTCGAAATACTGAGCTAAGTTAAATTAGTAATGAAATGTTAGAGGTTTTGTGATATTACTTGAACTTAAAGGTACTAAATTCTGTAGCTGTTGTGACCTAAGGTCCAAATTACGGCTGCACGTCTGAGTAAATACTAATTTGTCATTACCACTGGCATTGGCAGTAAAGGAAAACATCGTGAGAGAACCAGGATTTTTTTATGGTTTGGAGTGATAAGACTGTGTGGCTGAAGTAGGCTGCTAATGTGATTCTGTAATACGGCCGTAAGTGTAGTGTAGATTTGTAAATACATATTTATAAATAAATATATATAAATGTTGGTGAACGATTCACACACAACATTATCTGACCCCAAACTAAGCAAAGCTTGTACGAGTACTTTGACGGCCAGATAGTTGATATGAAACTTTATTAATTATATAGTGGTAAATAATCGTACATACTAATTATACATAGAAACACCCAAACACTGTACAAATATAAATAACAAATATTTGTACTGGGTGGGAATCGAACCCACGACCCTCGGTTTCGTAGGCAGAGTTACTCCACTAAGCCACGGGGGCAGTTTTATTTGTTTAAACAGTGCACGTAGAACTAAAAATTTTGTGGATAAAAAGGCTTCCTTATTACAATCAGGAATATTGCCCAATTGGAGCCCAAAATTGAGACAGGCCAGTGAAAGAAATATGAATTGATTCAATTTTACTTTTCCTCCTTATTTCAATCTTATTCTTTAGGGCTCTTTGTGGTCCCGAAATAGGTACATTGAAATTCATAGACATTTGGCTTCAACTTCAAACGTTAACAGGTACTTCGTTCTATTCTAGATGTAAACATTTATCCTTCATAACGATCGAAGAAATTGGCAAAATGTGAAACGCGTTTCAATATCAGCTGTGTGCCTTAAAGTATAAAGTTGGTTTCGACACAAAGATATTTTTAGTTTTCGATATTACAATGGTTATGTATAGGACATTGTGAGAGACTACAAATGGCTTGCTTACTTCGTGGTGTTGATGTGGGGATATCTTAACGTCGAATTTAGGCGCCGACGCCTACACAAAGCCCAGTCACCTGAAAATTTACCTACCTTTTAGGCCTTCGAGCGACTTCCATTCGTCTTTGAACATCTTTTTGTAACCCTCGAAGCAAAAAAACGACGTATGGTTATAAAATCTTAAATACTACAATTATCAAACTTATAAGTTAGATGTGTCTGTCTCTCTCAGTGTATGTATATTATTGTGTATTTTGTGTGTGCGCGCACGTGTGTGTGTGTGTGTGTATGTGTGTGCGGCATCACAGGTCCTGAACGGATGAACCGATTTCAATTTTCTTTTTAAGGTGAACTAATCAGGAGTATTCTTAACATAAAAATCGACACAATACTACGAGACACCTAGATCCTAGAGTCCTAGACAATGGATACTTTGAAGATTTATTGTACTGCAGCCTTTTCTACACTAACATTATTAAGGTGAAAATATGTGTATATTTATAAGAAACTAGCTGTACCACCCTGCCACGCTTCACTGTGGCACATTGTAATGAAAAAAATAGATAACAAGAACAAAATTAAAAAATTTGACTAACCCCCGACTACCTCAGATTTGTTATCTGTACAACATTCTACTAATCAAGCCCTTTCATTGGATACCCATATTAAGGGAGCTGTGAAAAAAGAAATGTATTTCGCCATTTTGTGGAAGCGGTCATCTTGGATTTGAAATTTGTCATAGTGCAATGTCTTCTATTAGTCAAGCCCTTTCGTTTGATACCCATATTAAGGTAGTGGTGAAACAATGATATAATGCGCAATTTTGTGGTGGTGGCCATCTTGGATTTGAATTTATAGTGTATAGTATTTTACTAGTCAAGCCCATTTTTATGCCCATATTTACACATTTGATGCCCATATTGAGGTAGGTTGTGAAGAAATATTTTGTCCGCCATTTTGTGGCAGCAGCCATCTTGAATATATATTAACCAAACATAGCTAAGAACATCGGCACGGATATTAACTTTCAAATAAAAAAACCGGATCGAAATCGGCCTATCCGTTTGAGCTCTACGGTGCCACAGACAGACACACACACAGACAGACAGACAGACATCGACGTCAAACTTATAACACCCCTTTTTTTGGTCGGGGGTTAAAAACAACCTTGATGCGGATTATATATCATTCTAAAATTTCAGCACGATCGGTGCAGCACTTTTTGAGTTTTTGAAGAGTACACAAACCAACATAACATTTTTATATAATAATAATAATAATTTGTTGATTCCACGATCATAGTCCCTATAGTCGTGTCGGCAAACGGCCTTAGAGCGAAAAGTCTCGACCAACATCTCAAGAGACTTTCGCTAGACGGTTGGATCAAGGGTCAGATGCAGAAGGCGGTCATCCTTGACACAGCGCGCATCGTCAGGAGGTTCCTCAGTCTGCAGCCCTAACCACCGGTAGCTTGGGCCTTGCCCCGCTGCTGGCGGCAAACTAGGTTTAGGTTTTTATGTTGTTTTTATATACAAATATTGTAAAAATGTAAACCTAAGAAAATTATTAAATGAGTGAATAATAATTTCAAAAAAAATATCACTGTAACCGTTAAGACTGCCAATCGAAATAACCTATATTTACAGTAGGTTCTTTTGTACTCATTTTCTTTTATTGTGGTTCCAAAAAAATTCTTTTCTTGTCTTATCTTCCTCGTAAACTTCTTCATCAATTTGATATTCGAATACAAAAATAATATTTTGTCTTCATGAACGGTCGTTTACGAAGTAACTTTGTGCGCTGCGTAATAGATGATCTTTGAACCAAAGTATAAATTTTACCTGCTTGGCTGTTTCAAGAAACAACTTCAGAGAGTGAACATCAAAACGGACAAACGGAGTTTAGTTGAGGTAAGCATAAACAGACCACTAAGTGTTCCCACTGCTGGGACTCTGGACCTTCTCTCGCAAGGAGATAGTCAAGCCTATAATCCACCACGCTGGCCCAGTGCAGCTGGCCCAGTTGGAAGTGATGACACATGACTTAGAAAAATTCAATAAAGTACGTGTTGGTTTCCTCACGATGTTTTTCTTCACCGTTTTAAGTTAGCAGCATTACGCAAATGACTTCGAACATACAGTGGTGCGCGTGGTTTTGAACCTGGGGTCTCCGGATCGCCAGTCTCCGTTCTCTCGACTAGACCAGCCGTAACTTTGTATAAGTGGTAAAATTATTTGCAAAATCTGCCTTGTGAAGTATCACACAAAGTCAAAGTCAAAGTTCTTTATTGATAAATGTACACTTTACACGTTAGTTTTAGAAAAAAACAAAATAAGAGCATACAAAGAGCATACATTTTTAAAGTTTAAATTGAACATTCTATTGTACGATAATAAGTATCGTACAGATAAGTGTCCAACATTAAAATATATGTATTTATTAGAATTGTAATGAACAGTGTCATTTTTTTACAATTTTATTGTGAGTTTGCTATTTAAAAACTTGCTGTAACTATAAAAAGTTTGATTAAGCCAGCTTTTTCATCGGGTTTTAAAGCTACCCGAACTCGGTTCTGATTTAACCATTTTAGGGTGTTATACGCTTCCGGTCCCATACTGTGAGTCAGTTTTTCCGATCTCGCGAGAGAGTGAGATATACTGACCAGCTTGTCAACGTTACGTATATTGCGCGAATGTCTCTCTCTTCGCGTGGTGGGCACGTATGACACGTTTATTACAATATTAACAATTAGTCTACCGCCACGCAGTAATGTGCAAATGTCATCGTGTTCCGATTTGAAGGACAATGTTTCCATATAAATTAGAAAGCATAGAGATAAATCATCTTAAATTTCTGGGTAGTGGTAAAAACTGCAGTGCAGTGCTTGGTATTAATTCGGACTCTTCATGTTCCATTAGTTACGTGGCACTGTACTCTTATGGACAGCAGTGTTGCTTACCATCAGGCATAAGTCCTGCTGGTAAGTAAGTAAGAATAAGTTTTTATAGCATAGAGTGGCGGGAGCCACTCTATGCTATAAAAAAAGTTCGAGCGTATCAAATTAATGAGTCCATACAAAACGTATATCCGCTGGTTGCCTGGAAGAGATTGCTCTTAGCAGTAAGGCCGCCGCTTGTGGCACTTGTTAATAAGTATTTTTTTGTAATATATTTTAATTTGTTTGTGTCACAATAAAGAGTTTCTATCTATCTACATAACATATATCCAAGTCTGTCCATTGCTTTGGCATAATAATATAATGTGATTATTTTATCATATTTGGCTTATTTTTCTATCGTATATGAGTCTGTATAATGAATGTCTTGGACTATTGTCATATTGGATAGTGAACATAAAAGATCCTATAGGGATAGGTATAGAGAACAGGGTGAAATAATAAGAGATTAAGGAAACAAGTATATTTTTTTTAGAAAAACTGAGTTTTTACAGTTTTAAATATAAATAAACACATGAAGAATAGTAATATTATAACAAGAAAAATATGCTTTATCGTGAGGACACGATTGAACAGACATTAGTTGTATGAAAATTCAGTATGTAAGTACCTAGATATCCACATAGTCTCTTATGAAGAAGTGGTGATTTTGAGATGAATAAGAAGGAAATGTACGCTTACATATTGTTTAAAACCAATATGTAACGTTACACTATTCAATTGATGATGTAACATCTTGTATGTAGCTAAAAGATTTAAAAATACCGGCTCAAAATCGGTCTTGTATTCGGCATTTTCCGATTATAGACTTTCTAAAGTTATCCACTTTTCCTTTACAAGCTACAATCTAGTATAATAATAGTAGCGAGTTTGTATTTGAACAAATATAACTAATATGATTTCGATTAACCACAAAAGTTTCAAAAGTACACCAAGGGTTGTTTGAAATCAGATTAGGATTATTGGAATATTTATCCTGTTTTATAGGAGCATAATGGTTGAGAGGATTAATGATTTGAAAATGTTTGTTTATCAACTAATTTAAATAATTGAACCTTCTTTTATGGACTATACAGGCCCGTGAACAAAATGTATGGGTCATATGAACCACTAGGAAACTGGTATTGGTAGAGGTATTGAAACTGCATGGAACCAATGCCGTACATAATCAAATGACCAAATTTATCTTGAAATCGTCGGAAAATCATGATAGTTCCGACGGAAATAACAATTAAAAATTATATTTTTTATAGTATCATTACCTCTCCTAATCCATTATTCCGTAACGCCTTACAAAAATCATGTGACAAGGAGAAATGATCGAGATTTGAAACCCCCTATCTTCACCTGCGTTCAGTTGGGCAGCTTTCAAGTGACGGCATAGTGCTCTATCTTATTATTTCATACCCTTCTATCACCGTACTTAGGTCTCCTGGTGGTTCATTTGACCCATACATTTTGTTCACGGGCCTGCAGCCTATTAGTAACGTTTCCGTTGACGTGCAACATCAGTGAACCTGCAGGTCTTTTACGGAGACAACTGTATTAGAATTCGAGTAAAATTCCAGCACCTAGAGGCCAGAACCCTAACACGTGTCTATTTATTTTATTGTATTTGTACATTATTTATCTCTAGCTAGATACTAATAACTGACACAAGTACCAAAAGTCTACCAAACCGCCGCTATTTTCAATACAACGCTGCATTCACACCGAATCAAATAAATAAAGATGTGCCACTGACAATATACAAGTCATTCTCGAAGTTGCGGTAAAGCTGCTTATGCTATTACAGAAACCAAAGACAAAAGTTGAAGTTCAACCATCTGATTATTCGGACCCGACCGATAGCTATTCGAAAATTCAGTTTGTAGACGACCACGAAATATATTCGGATTCATTCATATCGGTCGAGAGTGGAGCCAGTCGGAATATAAGTCGAGGTGACCTAGTTAGCGACTAGAATATTCGATCTGAAATCGTGGAGCCGTAGATCCACGTCTCTAGATCTTCTCTAGATCCTCCTCACTAGATACTCTAGGTTTTTTATCCAAGTGCAGATGTTTATATTTGTTTACCACTGGCTTTGACGGTGAAGGAAATTATAATAATTATTTTTTGTGTTCCAAGAAAGATACATTTTTCGAAGATATGTGCCATCCGCCAATTCGCACTTGGCCAGCATAGTGAATTATGACATCGACTCACTTCTTACTATTTTCTATAAACTAACTGTTGTATCGTGATTTCTTGAGGTGTAATTAATTACAGAGTGTTACCATCTACTTATTATATACAACGCAAACAAACATTAAAAAAACATTAAGTGGGCTATTTATTCTATGTTATGGTAAAGAATTTTTGCTTGGAAGATATCCAGATCGAGTGACTTGAATTACTACGAGTGTAGAATGCAGATATATGTACAAATTAGTAATCTACACTAGCCCAATATTTGGTAGGCAGTAGACACCACTTGAAATCAACTGTCAGGTAGGTTGGCCCCTTTAAAAAAATATATAAATTATAGTCAGTTTACCGTTTCTCGCTTTGGCGAAACTTCAGTAGTGAGCGCAGATATGGCTCGTAGAACCAAATTTCGTTTTCAAACATGGTGCGCAGTAAAATAAACTTATGACTCAATTTATTATATTATACGCCTAGTTTTATAAGTTTTACAGAATATTAGTGGACTATTGCTCTATCTGACTCCTAGGTACCTATAGCGTAAGGAGCGAGGCCTAGGTACCTATAGCTTTTGCCATTCATTGGCTCAATTGCAGCAGTAAATACGAGTATGTAGGTAATAAATAATAAATAACCTATCTACATTTTAATTAACTGCATCCCAATTCGACACGTGTAATATCTCTTATTGTAAAATTGCAGAGATAAAATTAATTTATGATGCCATGAAACCCTTCGTAAATAAACAATAAATTTCGACGCATTGAAGGTATTCATTATTGGTACATTGTGGTCCTAAATCTGGGGAGATGTTGTTGATCTCTACCTTTGTCGATAATTTTTCATAATCAGCTCATTTTATGTTCCTACTTCTGGGATTCAAGGCCTTCTCTTACAAGAACAAGAAAGAAAATAACATTTCCCAACTTTATACTTTGCGACAAAGTGCGTCTTTGTGCGGAGCGTATAATCTTCCTGCTCTCTAATATTTACTACTCTTTCACACAAAAACTACTGAAGAGATTTTGATGAAATTTGGTAAATAGATAGATGGTCTGGAATAACAAATTTTTACCCCGGGAAAATAACGGGTTCGAGAACTACGGGTGAATCTACGGGACGCTACTAGAGCTTTGCTTTTGTAACTAAACTTCTTTAGTACGGTTTAACCGATTTTATTTTTATTAGTTTTGAGAATATGTTGTAAACTATCTTTATACCCCTAAGAAATTACAGGGCTTAGAGATATAAGATCTTAGATCTCTGGGTGACGAGCGCATTGCAGTGCTAGGTACACCTCCGCGAGGCATAAGCTGAGCTTTGCATTTGTGTGAGTACATGGATAGTGTAGGTGTGACAACCGGCCTTAGGCGCGGCGCCATTCTGTCTCGCCGCGCTCCTGCCTGATTGGTGATCACTCACACTAATGCAAAGCTCAGCTTATACCTCGCGGAGTGTAATGATTTAGACTTTTCATGTTCCAGTAGCTGCGTGTCACTGTGCTGTTATGTGTCAGGCATGTGACTTATCATCAAGCACATGTGCTTGGTCTCGTCACTCTTTATAAAAAAAAAGTAGTAAGCCTATATCAATGAATATTTTTGCTCATATGTATATTGTTCTCAATAAAAGTGCGTAGCCTTTTCGAGCTACACGCAGTCCGATGTGTTGTAGTGTATGTTGTTACAGCAGATTCACTAAACCTAATTAAATACTGGTCAAAACTTACATCATTAAAGTCGCACGTTGCTAACAATTTCACAAACGTCGCTATTACTATAACTTTTGAGCTTTCGCATTTTGTCGCGCCCCAATTTACGATTATGACTAATAGGGGAGTTTTTGATAAAAAATATGAGCGAGACTAAGTTTGATAAAAAAAATTGGCCAAGTTCGTCGAATGGCTTAAGCTTGACCTTTTTGCTGTAGTTAAAGTCAAATATGTAAAACGTTTCCTATATAGATTTTGAACTCAATGAAGCGACTATCAGTTAATATAAATCGTATTACCACAGAAGATTCGATGTGCGACTCAATTCGCGCTTTGAGACCGATCGCAACAAAAATATATGGTTACTGTACGAAATATAAACAAGTCATATTCAACAGATATCGAACAATTGCCAACTTTCCACACAAAGTTCCAAAATTTCCAAAGACACGTTCAAAGCTTCACGCATCGGGAGTCCTGAGAAAGTTCGTTTTAAGTACAATAATTTACTTTGGCTTGCCTGACATCACACAAAATAAACAATAATTCTTTCAAACAATAAATGTTAGCAGAGCGTTATGCGCAGAAAGCGCTCTCTATAAAATTTCTAATAATATTATTTAAAATATAATAATAGTACACTAATATGATTCATTAATTAAGGGGCATTTGCCGTAGTTTTGTGGTGGAACCAGTGCTTTCTTCTAAAAGGTTTTAAAATAGTCGTGGGGACATATCTAAAAATGCAGTGTCGCAATTTACGTAAAAATTAATTAAGTCATTATTTTGGGAGTTTTAGAGCGTCTGTAAAGTAAAACGGCACACGAAATGTGTCTGGCGGTGTTGACGGCTTATTTTTAAGGATATTGCAAATAATATACGTGAAAATCAGTAAGGAGAATTTACTTGAAATAAGTAAAAGTAAGTTCGTAGTACACACTCACACTGTTCAATCGTCCACATTTCGTTCGTCAGAAAATACGTGACGTCTTTCGAGTCTGGGATCTTGGACTATTAGTATATATTTAGCAAGTTTAGTTTAGTCAAGTTGTGCGCTTTCTGGGCTAGCCTTAAGTTCGGTAGGCAGTAAAAGCCAACTGATGTCAATTACCATTAGGTATTAGGTAGGTAGTAATTAGGTCTCTTAATAAAAGAAGGCAAACAAATTCATCAGCACCGCTGGTTTAACGAAAATATCGTGCGGACATCGACAGGTTTCGAAATCATTCTAGTGGCCACGGTGGTGGATTATGGCCTTGACTCTCCTTGCGTGAGGTCCGAAGTCACATCAGTGAATCAGTGGGAACATTTTGTGGGCTGTGTACGCTTATCATGTATCATCAGGCCTCCTTCCTGTGTAAATACGAACTCATCAACATATTTCATTACAATTCTTTGTCAGTGATGGATATATCTTCTTATTTTTTTCTCTCTCTTTATTTACTGTGGATTATAACCAAAAATATCAACATCTAATCAGACTTATAGCTATGGTGTGTAATTTCATTATTAACCGACTTCCAAAAAAAGGAGGAGGTTATCAATTCGACCCCTATGTTTTTTTTTTTTTTTTTTTTTTTTTTTATGTATGTTACCTGATTTCTCGAGAACCTCTGAACCGATTTTAAAATTTCTTTTTGTGTTCGGCTGATTATGCTTCCCGAATGGTCCCATATAAATCTTTTTGAAATCGGTCAAGTAGTTTTTGAAATATGAGCCAAAAACTGAAAAATTGCGTATCTGGATGACGTTGTAGATTTCACAAAAGTTATGAATCTCGACCCTGTCAATACAAAATTGTGTAAATGCTTTAATAAAAACTTGTTTTTAACCCCCGACCCAAAAAAGGGGTGTTATAAGTGACGTCGATGTCTGTCTGTGTGTCTGTCTATCTGCTGTGGCACCGTAGTAGAACTCAAACAGATGGGCCGATTTCGATGCGGTTTCTTTTATTTCAAGGTTAATACCATAGCAGATGTTCTTAGCTATGTCTGGTTAATGTCGATTCAAGATGGCCGCCTCCACAAAATGGCGGACAAAATATTTTCACAACCTAGGTACCTCAATTTGGGTATCAAATGAAAGGGCTTGACTAGTATAGTACTATGTACTATAACAAATTTCAAATCCAAAATGGCCACCACGACAAAATGGCGAATTATATTATATTCTTCATTACTACCTCAATTTGGGTATCAAACGAAAGAGCTTGACTAGTAGAATACTTTTCACTATGAAAAAATTCAAATCCAAGATGGCCGCTTCCACAAAATGCCGAAATACATTTGTTTTTTCACAACTCCCTTTATATGGGTATCAAATGAAAGGGCTTGACTAGTAGAATCCAAGGTAGTCGGGGTTTAATCAAAATTTTTAATTTTGTTCTTCTACACTAAAAAGAGTAAAATAAACAATTTTCGTACAAAAAATTAAACCGACTTCAAAAACAACAAATAGGCACTCAAAAGCGAAAAATAAACTAAAATCATTGTTATAAGCGCTACTCACTCATCTATTTGAAGTCGGTGCCAGTCAGGTCAAAAAGTTAGTAGATTGATGCTATGTAGGCACAGGTAAGTAGTATCTATCCTATACCTGTTAGATTTAGCTGGCACCGACTTCAAATAGATGAGTGAGTAGCGCTTATAACAATGATTTTAGTTTATTTTTCGCTTTTGAGTGCCTATTTGTTGTTTTTGAAGTCGGTTTAATTTTTTGTACGAAAATTGTTTATTTAACAGAAAGAATACATTTGGACTAAGCTGAAGCTCATCAAATATTACTGTGGACTTTGCTATGGGACGAATCCTGAAATAACAAGATATACGAAATATATTATTCTCTAGATTCTCTACAAAGATTCCACTTTGGGTCCGACAAAGCGTTTCTAACCAACTAGCTACCTGATTTCAGGGTTAGCCCAGTAAAATATACCTATTCACAGCTAGTGGCTCCGACGACATCCTCATTAACGCACCGTAGGATTAACGCACCGTACGAACGTAATTAACCTACTCGTATTTTCTGTTCAAATTTTTTACTTCTTTAATATATTTGAAAACTTGAAGAAAAAGTTGATTAAAATGAATTAATTACGTTTTAAGTGCGAGTATGTCGTGACCAATTGCAACAATTCATAAAAATATAACAAAAAAGTTTTTACTGTTGACGTGAGAGCACAGAGAGAATCTTATTACTTTATACTCTTCAAAACTGCACACTCAGTTGGACAGCTTACAAGTGACGGCATAGTGCTGAATCGTATTACTTTATACCTATATATCATCCTACATAGGTCTCGTTCATTTGACCCATACATTTTGTTTACGGGCCTGTAGTCTACACAGCAGACGTGCTATTTGTAGCATCGGCGATCGACGATTTTGCGACTGCATGGATCGCGTTTTGGCGACCCTCTGTTCAGGTGCAGCATTGAAATTAGCGTTTCGTCACTGTTTCACACTGCTTCCAAAAAGCGACTCAGTTGCCGCTTTTGGCATTTTAAGTGCGTGGCGTTAGTCGCCATAATAAAACGAAATGTCTGTTGCTTGTTTATTTTTTTGCAAAAAAAATATTAATTACTAACATCATCGCGGTATTTCGCTCGTGTAGTTTCCAATCACGTTATTTTCACGGAATAAAAGTAGTGTATGTAGATTTCTTAGAACTCAAACACCACTGCGCCAACAAGTTGTAGGTAATATTTTCAAAGCTTATTTAAAGGCATGTTAATTTCTTCAGTCTCTTTTCTTTTTCACAGGCTTTCGGTTTCAACTTTCTGCGTAGCCTTGCAAATCAACAGTAAAAACGTTTATCATGTTTCTTGAATCGGACGCACGATTTAGCTGTCAGCGAGTGAGCCGGGTGTAGCTCTATTTGGCTCATTAACTCTAAACACTTTACTTTGTTTCCTCCACCTCCATTCAACTCGAAAATCCCGTTCAGGCCTTATCTCCCGAGTTTATCGTCCGATAAATTGGAATACACAATGAAAGTGGTTTATTTTATTTCTACATTCGTCGCTGGTAGATCAGAGAGATGTGACGTATTTGATCTTTCTAACCGGAACACAAAGCAAATTGAGGCTAAGCGATATATATAGTATGAATCCGTGGTGACTTCGCAAGAACGTCCGATACCACAATCATGTGGCCGTAGGTTCGATTCCCGCTCGAAACTTTGAATGTTTTATATATGTACCTACGCGTCCCAACGGTAGGAAAATAAAATGTGCTGCTTATAATTTGGCCGATAGATGTGATAAAATTGTTTTACCTTACTAGGCAGACTCTAAAAAAGTTCTACCACTACAATACATACTGACTTAGACTATATTATTTACTTTGTTGGATAATTTTAGCCAAATTTAATTTTAGTACACACACATTTGTATCATACCTACTATACATACACTTCGTTCGGTGATATTGAACTATAGCATCGTAAAGTAACCGTCTTTGTTGTCGGGCTATTTAGGAAATTCTTTTATTTTTGAACGAAGTTCCTTGTAGCACGTCACACGGTCTGAGTGGATTCCGGGTGCTATACCAAAAAAAATCAGTAGACTAAGACTTTTTCCGACATTTATATTCACCCTGTTGTTCTCAAACTCAAACTGTTAGGACATGCAGGGACCTCTACTGCTGAACTTCGGGCTGCCGCCTAATGCGTATAGCCACACTAATTTGTAGAAACACATTAATATGTACACTTCAATAGTTGGAGCCAAAATAACTAGAAAAGATGTTACGGCTATTATGGGTATCTCTTCTTAGTGTCACAGTCGTGTACGAACTTCGTTCTAACCAGTGATCCATAGACTGCTCACGTTTTTTTATTATGCTAAAAAATATCAAACGCCTTCAGTAGAAAATGTTGAATGCAGGCCCGAATTTGTAATACTTCGGAGCGTTCAAATATTCAGCGGGTTAAAGCTTCCTCGTTTAAGCCGTTCCTTTAGGCATGAGTACAATTAGTTAATAGAATATTTTATTAGAAAATCGTTTGCTCTTCTTAATGACGATCCCGGGGTTATTACGATGAAACGGAGGGCGTTGGATTTTAAAAACTCGAGTTACTCGGCCAGCTATTTTATAGTAAAATAACACTTGTGTTTAGGTAGAACTAATGGCAGAGTCAGTCTGGGTAAGTTAGTTATTTTACCTCCAAGCAGTAATGTACACACATTACCTTATTGTGTCTCTATTAGTAGGGCCCTGTGCCTTCGGCGCTAGCCCAAAGCTCAGAATTCAGTACAGGCTCCCAGGGCCTCTGAGGCTTACTGTCATGAGTCCGTTGATCACTTTTCAAAGTTTTACGAACGAAATATAACGTTTTCAGAGATATTACAGAGCAAATAGATATAGTTAGATAATCATATTTAATATTCTAGCAACGAGCGTAGTGACAACTTGGTCCAGTTCTAGTGATTTTAACTTTTCGTAATCAAATAGCTACGTGACACTATGCTGACTGCGAAAGCATTTTCGTATCCCCAGTGTAGGTGTAAAAATGAACCGCCTCAGGACTTTAAGTATAAATGAAGAGCAGGTTGTCATTTATCAGAGATTCCCACTCATAATTGTGAATAATTTATTGTAATTCGGGAACGTTTACGTACTTATTTTCTCCCAAAATAATGGTAACATAGAAAATATAACTTATTCTATGTGAGACTGTGTACTCTAGGCGATATCCATATTTCCATCTATGCAAGCTTTAGTCCTGAGCGTGGACAAAATAATTGTGTTATTGAGCCTGCCAGGTCAAAGCTTAAGCCTTCGAGTGCTAAACCAATATTACTAACCTGAGCAGCTACATTCAAAGGCTACAAATTTGTGGATCATGTAGGAGTTTTAAAAACTCTTCAAGAGGTCAAATTGTGTATAAATACTTTTGGAGCTTACAAGGCTCATTCGGTAAATAGTCGTCACAGAGGTCATGGATTCGATCCTCACACCAATATTAGTGTGATGATTACGGATTTTTGCCCTACTAACTACCTAATTTTGTACGTATTAAATCAGCTCTCTGGCTTCATAGCACAGGTAATGCTTATTTTGAGGCTATGGTGTAGGGAGAAAAAACGGAAAATATAAATTACTTTAGCGCAAAAGTAAAAACAAAACAAATGACGTTCCTATAGGTTGGAGCCTGTGGGTAAAGCTAGTAATTAAAATTTTAGGTGAAAAGCTCCATCACTTTGGAATCTGAGAACCATTTGTTTCTTTTTTTTGTTGTTTTAACCATTTGTTAGAAGCTAATGTTTAAAATCAATCGAAGAGGTTTTATAGCGCAGACGTCAGTACATTTCTGTTAGAAAGAAAGTTGTGAATGAATAAACTCACAAAACCCAGCACTATGTAAAGTACGTACAGAACAAATATAAATCTCCGATAATACCGAAATATAAATCCGATCTTAAAATAAAAAATAAATATACCCTCTTGCCTCCGTTCTTATTGAGAGTGTATTATTGTTCAATTAACAATACCTATCCAAATCATTTTAAATCCATCTTAATTGTTATTTGAGATGAAGTCGTTTATATAGTATCGATCCCTTTGACTTTTCATTCGGTTGATAATATACACACATATAACAACGCTTGAGAAAGCACTTATGCGACCATCCCATTCGAAAAACTTAAAAAATTATACCCCTAAGCTTTGAGGTTCATATAAGTTAGCCCCGTAAATAGAAAACTGAGCTTCATTTTGGTGTTTTCGCTTAACCTCACCGTCTAGTCTGCAGTCTTGTTCGAGTAGGTATAGTTAATAACACTAGACTAATTCTAATTACGAGGACCGGTTCGTTAAGTTAAACGAAAAACTCTTAAATTGTTAAAGAGTAGCGAATTGAGGTTGTTGTAATTAGATTAATGTATATGTTATTAGAAAACATAGGCATATCTGAGCCTTAATAATGTTTTTAGTGGTAAGGCTCTTTGTTGAGCTTCGGAAAAAAACATATTTCCCAGCCATTCTACCGCCAAGTGGTACGGCTATGTGCAAGCTTGTTTGTAGAGCATTTTATCACGAGAAATTATAAAGGAAGATATAAATTATATTATATGTGCGAGTGATGAACGCAGTACAAGACTAGGTAGTAATAAATAAATAAATAAATCTAAAAAAATCATTTCAAAGTTCTATTCAAAACTGGACACTATAACTAAGCCTCCGGTATCCTGTCTGAATTTTTATCTACCCGTTTGTGGCATAAAAACTTTGTACAACATGGATTCGAGTTTGCTCAAAAATTGAAATTTCACAGTACATAACATTTTTCTTATTCTTATTTTCAACATTAATCTATGTATAAATTACGCGTCACTTTGTTTCTCCGTAATAGGCTACTAAACTACTGAACCGACTTTAATCAAATTTGTACACCGTGTACCGTTTGATCCAACTTGAAAGATAGGATAGTTTTTGTTTCGATTAATAAAATGGGGTTCCATCTTCGCATTAGTAAAAAAACCTCCAATGTGAGGTAAACAAAAAATGTATTTCATTTTCCGAAACGCTCTTTTTGTGTTGATAATCGATTTAACGCTATTTTTCGACTTTTTATCCTTTTTTTTAATAGTCTTTATATGATAATATCCGAGCGAAGCCGAAACGGGTCGCTAGTTTATTGTAGATGTAGCAATGAGAACGATGTCCAGCCAAGCGTGTCTTTTATTTCATTGAAGCCACCACTTATCTCTGTGCAAAACTATACATGCGTATTTCATTACGGGCTCCCCTTTGTTGCTTCCAATCTCCAGAATAAATACCCCGCCAAGTACTTAAAAGCTGCACAGGACTTCAATCAAATTGCGTTTATTGGATTCCAATGTCACTTCAGACAGTCGTTTAGAGGTCGTCAGCTTACGGGGGTCCAAAATTAGGTAGATATGTGAATAGAAACTCGAAAAGTAACATGAAGAAATTACGTTTTCTCCTATCATATTCCTTCTGTAAGGAAGTCTCACTGCGAAACCGAGGGTCGTGGGTTCGACTCCCACCCAGTGTAAATATTTGTGTGATGAATACAAATATTTGTAGTGTGTTTGGGTGTGTTATATGTTTAATAAGTGTGTATTTACTTTTAAGTTTATAATATTTATATAATTATATAACTATTATATCAGTTATCTGGCTTCTTTGCTTAGTTTGGTGTTGTGTGTGAAATGTCCACCAATTTGTTTTTATTATTTCCATACGAAAATAACAACTTTGAAAAATCTTTTTAATTTAACGAATCAAAACGTCTGGATTACTGTCGTTTGTACATATACTCTACCAAATGCATACTTTTAAAAACGAAAATTGAAGTAAACACTTACTTATACATAAACAGTAACATATGCGGGTTTAAAACGTTTGTGAAATCAAATGAATTCAAACACAATATTTCGTACTGAATTTAATCATTTGTAAAATAGCGTTGATAAATATGCATATTGTTGACAATAATAATATGGTACAATATACAGACACAAATATTTTAATCTGTGAGTCTGCTATCAGTAACCACAACGTGTGGTGAGGTGTAGGACTTCATGCGGAGTCCGCTTGGGGAAGTACCACACCTTTGCTGGTTATTCTTCGGGCAAGCTGTAATGTGCAAACATTGCTGTATTCCGGTTTGAACGACAATATTTCATAGTCAATGACCATAGAGATAAATCATCTTATATATCTGGGTGGCGAGCGCAGTGCATGCTTAGGTTTATTATTTGGACTCTTCCATGTTCACAGCTGCGTGGTACTGCACTGTTATGAGCAGGCGTATTACTTACCATCAGACACATGTCCTGTTCGTCCCGTCACTCTAATACAAAATGTATTTTTTAATCCTGACTCGTTGTAGGCTTGATCGCCTTTATTTATAGTGGTAGGACTCTTGGCAGAGTCCGCCTGGTGAAGTACCACACCTTTGCCAGTCTTTCTACCGCCAAGCAGTAATGTACAAACATTACGGTATGAAGGGCAATGATTTCAGAGAAATTACAGGGCGTAGAGATATAACATCTTAGATCTCTGGGTGACGAGCGCAGTGCAGTGCTAGCTAATGATTTGGACTCTTCATGTTCCAATAGCTGCGTATTACTGTGCTGTTATGTGGCAGGCATGTTGCTTACAATCAGGCACATGTACTGCTTGTCTATTCAACCTTTATTTAAAAAAAATCTTGACCGTCATTGGACCTTATAATATGGCAAGGCTGATTCTGTGCCGTTCTCTGGTTAGTTTATATACTCAATACTCAATCATTTATTGCTTCATTATGTTACAGTAATAAATAAGTACATTTAAAACAAAATTAGTACAAAATTAGTCGTAACACAACGTACCCCAACCGGGCATTGCAATTTAAGTGTCATTTTGGAGCAAAGCGTTTCATTTCACAGTCAAATAGGTACTTGGTTTTCTTCCTCGAAGGTTCTTAGGTCATCGGTTAAAAACTCGGATAGGCTATAATAGGCTTTTGACAATAACA
The DNA here is from genome assembly GCA_017562165.1 of Ectropis grisescens. Lineage (NCBI taxonomy): Eukaryota > Metazoa > Arthropoda > Insecta > Lepidoptera > Geometridae > Ectropis > Ectropis grisescens. Next base: position 15,002,220 of record CM029780.1, on the reverse strand, counting down.
TATCTCTCAAGGTCCTGACAAACCTACGCTCGTCTTCAGTTTCCTTAAGTTTATTGGGAAGCTTATTATAAATTTTTGTAGCCATCGCATGCGGACCGGTACTATGTAAAGTTAGTTTTGATGTTGGTACGTTTAAGTTGTATTTGTATAATGTCCTAATCGGGTAGCGCCAGTTGTCTGATACTTTTATTATGATATGATATTTTTTTATGATATTTTTTAACAAATTTGCAGTTTTCCAATATATAAAGTGATGTCAAAGTTAAAATTTTGTAGTCAATGAAATAGGGTTTATGAAAATGTGGTTTACTTATATCGGGGAATTTAACGTTGGCGAGGATACGCACGCATTTCTTTTGTAGGATGAAGAGGTCGGCGGCATCAACACTTCCACCCCAAAGTAGGATCCCGTAGGTCAGCCTGGAGTAAGCGTACGCGTAGTAGGCTGATAAGGATGTGTCGAAGTCGGTGCTTCGTCGTAGCTCTCTTAGGGCGTATATAGAACCGCAATAAATAATGTTGTCTTAGTTAGTCTCCGAAATAGTAATTAGCAATTGGGCAAAGTCAGCTGACCAAACTGAAGACCGATAGTGGTAACGTTGTCTCGTCGAAGCCTGAGATTTTGGAGGAGATTGAGAGGTTCTATGAACAGTTATACACCTCTACGCAAGCACAACCTGTCGTTAGCATGGCAAAAGACCCCAGAGCCAAGCTGACCCGACACTTTACCGAAGATATCCCAGAAGTCAGCCTGTATGAGATTAGGATGGCCCTCAAACAACTTAAAAACAACAAAGCACCTGGCGACGACGGAATTACGACTGAGCTTCTGAGAGCGGGTGGAAAACCGGTACTTAAAGTCCTCCAGAAGCTGTTCGATTCCGTCATACTTAACGGTGATACGCCAGAAGCGTGGAGCAGAAGTGTGGTGGTGCTCTTCTTCAAAAAAGGTGACAACACCTTGTTGAAGAACTACAGACCCATCTCACTTCTGAGCCACGTTTATAAGTTGTTTTCGAGGGTAATCACGAATCGTCTCGCACGCAGGTTTGACGACTTCCAGCCACCCGAACAAGCCGGTTTCCGGTTCAAAAGGCTATAGTACCATAGACCACATTCATGCGCTTCGGCAGATTATACAGAAAACCGAGGAGTATAATCGGCCACTATGTATAGCGTATGTGGACTATGAGAAAGCCTTCGATTCCATCGAGACCTGGGCAGTGCTTCAGTCTCTCCAGCGATGCCGCATCGACTATCGCTATATCGAAGTGTTGAAGTGTATTTACAGCAAAGCCACAATGTCTGTCCGATTACAGGACCAGTGCACAAAACATATCCAGCTACAGAAAGGCGTGAGACAGGGAGATGTTATATCTCCGAAACTGTTCACTGCCGCGCTGGAAGATGTTTTCAAGCTACTGGACTGGAACGGATATGGCATCAATATCAACGGCGAATGCATCACTCACCTTCGGTTTGCCGACGACATAGTCATTGTGGCGGAGTCGATGGAGGACCTCGGTGCTATGCTCAGGGACCTCAGTAGAGTATCCCAACTGGTAGGTTTGAGGATGAATATGGACAAGACGAAGGTCATGTCAAATGTTCATGTCTCACCTGTACCGGTTATTGTTGGGAATACCACACTCGAAGTTGTTGACGAATACGTCTACCTGGGTCAAAAGATCCAATTAGGTAGATCCAACTTCGACAAAGAGGTCCAGCGAAGGATCCAACTCGGATGGGCAGCGTTCGGGAAACTTCGGCACATCTTTGAGTCCAAAATACCCCAATGCCTAAAGACGAAAGTCTTTAACCAGTGCGTGTTGCCAGTGATGACTTATGAACTGAGACGTGGTCCTTCACTGTTGGTCTCATAACGAAGCTCAAAGTCACACAGCGAGCTATGGAGAGAGCTATGCTCGGAGTCTCTTTGCGCGACAGAATCCGTAATGAGGATATTCGCAAAAGAACGAAAGTGGCCGACATAGCTCAAAGAGTAAGCAAGCTGAAGTGGCAATGGGCAGGCCACATCGCTCGCAGAACTGACAACCGATGGGGAAAAAAGGTTCTTGAGTGGCGACCACGAACCGGGAGACTCAGTGTTGGACGGCCTCCCACTAGATGGACAGATGACCTCACAAAGGTCGCTGGAAACCGCTGGTTGCAGGTTGCGCAGGACCGTTCGTTGTGGAAATCTAGGGGGGAGGCCTATGTTCAGCAGTGGACGTCTTGTGGCTGATGATGATGATGATGATGAATATTTATTTATTTACGGCCAGGTTCAGTTATATCTCTGAATCATTCTACTAGCAGTCCGTTCTGGCATCGCTCAGATGTTGTCATTTACACTAATATTATAAAGCGGAAAAGTTTGATTGTTTGTTTGTTTGCATCTTTCAAGTCGGATTAAAATGCACACGGTGTGCAAATTTGATTAAAATCGGTTAACTACTTTAGCAGCTTAACGCGAATAAACAACGTTACGCATAATTTGTGGTTATTGTAGTTGAATCTTATGCAAAACACTTTATGTATTCGAATGCAAATATTAAATATGATTAATTATGGTCAGTCTCTTATAGAGGTAGAAAACATAGCAATGGGGCAAAACGTCAAGTATTTTTTATCTTACCTTTTGCGCTATAGCTGTCTATAATTATTCTTGTCTAAAAGAGCGAAAATAAATCTTACCTTTTTTCCGAGTTTCAGAAAATCCCGCCAAAATATATTCAAATCACTGTTCCAAAGATCTAGAATGTTGAATCTCGTAGAGCGCCTACTGAACAATATAAAGTTCTTAATTTAATCTTATATTTTGAGCCTTTCGGAAAGGCAAATAGATATTCTCCTTTATTAAAGTAGTTCGGAAGATTTTAGGATGGCTGCAGAATATTAAAGAAAGAATGAATTTCCGAAGCTGAAAGATTTCTTGTTAGTACAAATAGGTCACGTAGATAGTTTGTTCCACGATACAAAAAGGACCTTAATTCGCCTAATTGCCTAATGTAAGTTCGAGTAAGAAAAGTAACAAATGCGTTTTTTAGGGTTCCGTAGCCAAATGGCAAAATACGGGACCCTTATAGATTTGTCATGTCTGACTGCCTGTCCGTCCGTATGGCAAAGCCCCTTTTCCTTTTCTCCGAAACTATAACAGCTTGTACTATTGAAACTTGGTAAGTAGATGTAATCTGTGAACCGCATAAAAGTTTTGATACAAAAAAAAAATAAGGGTTGTCCCATACTTAGAACTGTCACTCAAAAATTTTTTTTGATCAAAACCATACTTGTGGGTAATCTGTGGATAGGTCATAAAAATGAGATTGAGGTTTCTAATATTTTTTTTCTATACCAAATAGTTTGCGCGAGGGACTCTTCCGAAGTGGTTAAAAGTGCCCCCCCCCCCCTATAACTTCTAAAATAAGAGAATGATAAAAATAAAAAAAAGTGTATGATGTACATTACCATGTAAACTATCAACGAAAATTGGTTTGAATGAGATCTAGTAAGTAGTTTTATTTTAATTCGTCATAAATTGACTATTGTTAAAACACTGACTAAAGTAACAACAAACTACAAGAACTTTTATATTATGTTACTTGCCGCTACGGAAGCCTTCATGGGCGAGTCCGACTCGCACTTGACCACTTTTATTTTTGTTATTTGGGCTTAGTACAACGTCTGAAGAGCCGTAAGATAGGTTGATTCGTACGCTCGAACCCCATCTGCTTTTCTGTAACTATATTTCACTAATACCGCTACTTCCAACTAATATTATAAATGTCTATGTTGGATGTTTCGATATTTGGATGTTTGTCGCTCAATCACGTCAGAACATTTGAACGGCGCTGAATGAAATTTGGCACATAGTTAGATATATGGAAGAACACATAGACTTTTTGTTCCGGGAAAATTACGGGAACGGAACCACGCTTCAAAACTTGCGGGGATCTGCTAGTAACATTATAAATTGAGCAGATTTGTTATTAAGTTTGTTAGAAATAACCTCAAAAACTATTGGTTTCATTTTAGAAATTGGTTTACTAATTTAATTATATATCGCTGTTCGGGTTAAATAAGGGATCTTTACGATGATATTCAAAATACATAAACATATTCAAAGGGTAAATAAAACACAAAGTGTATTATTACTCGTAGTTCCGTACGTATATACCAAAAATTTAAAAATTACTAACATTCAAATAAATAAGATTGCATCGAAATCGGCCCGTTCGTTTGAGCTCTACGGTGCCACAGACAGACACACAGACAGACAGACATCGACGTCAAACTTATAACACCCCTTTTTTTGATCGGGGGTTAAAAAAACACTTATAAGCAGACACACCACTATTTTTACAGATAATCAACAAATTTGATACATTTATGACGGTTTTGAGTTTAACTTTGCTATCTCCATTCTCCACCGACGTTGTCTCAGAAACTTAGTCTAAGCAAACTCTTTGAAGTATATAATCCAAATAACTATTTCAGACAGTCACGTCTCTTTCCTTTATATCTTTGTCAGCAAATACTTTCTCTGTAGTAATTTAAAATTTCCTTTTACAAAGGTTCTTGACACTTTCTGTAGTACTACGAGAATGATCACGTCGTGCAATTTATAAAATAAACTTTAGGATATTTTGGTCTAGCTCAAATTAATATATAAGTAACGTTTGATATTTATTTGTGGTGACATTAGGTTCTGTATAAACCATTGTTGTCTGGGAAGTCTGCTTGGGCAAGACATTTGTTAAATAAATGTATTTAAGGGAGTGGGAAATATAATAAACATGCATAAAATGTTTCTTTACATCCGTGATAAAATAAGTTTTTGACTTGTCTTGCACCAGCTTCAAATAGATGAGTGAGTAGCGCGTATAATAAGTAGGTATATTAACATATTATCAGATTTTGAGTGTATATTTGTGGTTTTGAACTCGCTTTAATTTTTTGTACAAAAACTTTTATTGAAAATTAGATTATCTTTTAGTTTGGAATATATAAGTGACCTTAAGTTACCTGGATTATCTAGAAGGCTTGGCTTAACTTAGGAAACAATCTATCCGGAAGAAGCATGTAACCCTAATTAACAGAGAGGCTCTCTAATGCAGTAAAGTTAGTGGTTTCTGTAGAGTAGCTGGAATAACGAGTCCAAGTTATGGCTCACACGTCGAAGCTAATTACAGATACGGTAATTACCGTATTTGGAATTGCCACATTGCCAGTGGTAGTGTTTGAACATTACTGATTGGCGGTAGAATAACTGGCAAAGGTGTGGTACTTCTCCAGGCGGACTCTGCTAGGAGTCCTACCACTACTAATTTATCTACTCGTAAAATGAAGTAGTAAATACTATTACTATCCAAAGAGTCGCGGCGGGATGGCTTTTACAACTATCCAAAACACGTAGAGAAACCGTAGCCAAATAATAATAATTGCACCCTGATAAATATCATTATCTACTCACTCTTCCTGCTCTAAAGACTTGCAAAGTCATCTTCCCATAGGAATAATATAAAGGTTTCATCGAGTTATTTTTAAAATCTCAAGAGGACACCAGTTTAACAAGGTTCGGTATTTTTGGGGTTGCGATCGTGAGGATTTCTCTGTCTCTATTATAATTTAGGAGACATTTGAGTAACTTAAGATAGATCTTTAAAATTTGATGTAATGTGTTCAACAGTATCCAGGGGCAAGAAAACAGATTTAGTACAACATTTTTAGATTTCTCAACATTTTAGAACTTTTTTAGTAGGTATTGGTATTTCACCAATTGGTCATTGGTGATGGCACCCTTGGAATTCCTCAGTATGAAGACATGGTCTTCATACTCGGCCTCGGAATAAATTATGTGTAAGGAAATAACCAAATGTGATGGAAAAATGACATGAATTCCATGGCTGTCTTTATTGTAATTTTGTATAAGTTATTAAGTTATTATAATTTATTGTAATAATGTATCAATGATTGTACGAGTATAAAAGGTTGTATTTTAATTTGACGTTTTCGTAGTGTACCATACAATCATTTTGTTAAAAATTATGTATGTGTTATCTACGAAATAAATAATATTCTATTCTATTCTATTGACGTTCAGCATTAAGAGGAGCACTTGCAACCTTTCGTTTGAACGATATTTTAATTTCTACAACATATTAAATACTAGCAATGCCCCGCGGGTTTTCCCGCATAATTCCCAATCTTGTCTTTCCTGGCATATAAATTATTCTACGTACCTATTATTTCCGACTATTAGGTATCCATGTACGTATTACGTACAAAATTTCATTCATTATCCTTCTGTAGTTTTTGCGCGAAATAGTAATAAACATCTACATAGCCACAAACTTTCGTTGTATTAGTAAGGATTTACTTAATTATAGAACTATGAATAAATTTAACGTATACGTCTAATAAAGTACTAGCGACCCGTCCCTACTTCGTTAGGGTTCAAAATCTAATCTATTTAGCTAAATACCCTTTGTAACTCAAGGATAATGTAGCGTTCTAATATATTTTTAACCGACTTCAAAAAAGGAGGTTTCTCAATTCGACCGTATATATGTTTTTTTTTATGTGTGTTCGCGGATAACTTCGTCGTTTATGAACCGATTTTGATGATTCTTTTTTTGTTGTAACGGAGATATTCCAAGGGTGGTACCATGATAAGGAAACCAGGATCTGATGATGGCATCCTAGAGAAATCGAGGATAAGTTTCGAAAATTGTAAAGATGACTAGTGCGTTAGTTAAGTTTTTGCTTGAGCATTTTAAAGCCGTATAATTTAAAGATGGTCTGGAGTCGATCTGATGAGGGAGCGGGAAGACGGTCGAGGGAACTCCTCGACGGTTCATAGTAGGTACCTTGTGTTTGGGCTCGATGAATTTGTATTGCTGAGAACTTTTTACATAGATGGTTTGTGACTGTCATTAGTGGTCTGATGATGAAGACAAAGGACAGCCAAGGGAATTTCTTAAAGGCTTACAGGAACTACCAAGTGTTTGGGTTTAATTCATGTATTGAGATCCTCCAACCGTGGGAGAGGTCTATGTCCAGCAGTGGACTAAGATAGGCTGATGATTATGATGCTGGATAATGATAAAAAACTTTGCACCCATATGGGTTTTGAGCGCCATTACAGGTCTGCGTACACTGACCATCGTGGATTTGAATGTTATCATAGTGAATATTATTCTACTCGTCAAGTTCTTCTTTTGGTACCATTATTGAGGGAGTTTAGAAAAAAACACATAATTCATCACTTTGTCATCATCCATCTTGCCATCTTGGATTTAAAACGTATCACATTGTAAAGTATTGTACTAGTCAAGCTCGTTCCTTTGTTTGCCCGTGCCTGTACCCGCAAAGAGACAAAGTGAAAACGAGTCAGAAAGAAAAGAGACAGAGATGCTGTGAGACAGAGAAACAGAGCGTCAGGGAGACGAGATAGATCCCCTCTATCTCGTAGAGATACACAGAAACACAGAGACAAGAATACAGAGTAATTGAGGCTCGGACCGAGACCGAGACACGGCGATACACTTACACGTCAAGTTCGAAGTGTCTGTGCATCTATTTACCCGCCGTTTTTGCATCAAAATTAAAAAATAATACCAGTAACATTAACATTAACAGTAACATTAAAATCTTACATAGGACAACCACGTTATGACGATGCGTCAATTTGAGACTGCGTTAAAGTATCCTAATTCTCAGATATTCTCAGGAATGACTGAACCGATTTCAGTCATTCTTTCACGTTGGATATGTACGGTATTATATGATAGGTATTATAGGTATTATATATGATAGGTATTCTACCACGTAGTACCACGGGCAAAGCCGGGGCGGGCATCTAGTATGAACATAAAACTACATTTTGTCTGGATGACATATTTGTCGGTTTCACAAAGTTTTGAAATTCGACCCTGTCAACACGTAATCGTGTAAATGCTTTAATGAAAACTTGTTTAGCACTAAAAAAGGGTAAAATAAACTATTTTAAACAAAAAATTAAACCGACTTCAACACCACAAATAGGCACTCAAAAGCGTAAAATAATTTAATATAGGTAATTATTATAACCGCTACTCACTCATCTATATGAAGTCGGTGCCAGTCAAGTCTAACAGGTAGTAGATAGATACTACCTACTTACTTAATGCCTACTTACTACCTCGTACATAGTATCTATCTACTAGCTTTTTAACTAGACTGGCACCGACTTCATATGGATGAGTGAGTAGCGGTTATAATAATTACCTATATTAAATTATTTTACGCTTTTGAGTGCCTATTTGTGGTGTTGAAGTCGGTTTAATTTTTTTGTTTAAAATAGTTTTTATAAATCGGTTCAGTTAACTTTTTGGGTTTATTCTTTACAGACTCACAATTTTTTTCTTTACAATAGCAGTATAAATAATAAATGGAAAGTTTAAGACAAAAAAATATAAAATAAACCTACAAGTACACGGAAAATTTACGCGTATTTCCCCCTATATTCTGTCAGCATCTTGAGTAATTACAGAGAGTTGTATGATATCTTTTGAGCACACCACCATCGTACTGTACCCGTTGTTTATTTTGCACGTGTAAACAAACAAATTAACAATTTAATAATAATTGCATTGGGGTTCTTAGCATTTTCGGAGAAATTAATTCGTAAAGCTCTTTGCTCAGTAATTGCGGTGGTAACATTGCTTTGGTAAGAGAATGTTAATGAGTTCCGGGAACTTCTACTTAAACATACATTCATATAGGGGCAAATATTCCGGCTATTTATCAAGTGGTTTCAGGAACAGCTGACGCCGGTTGTTGTTGGTCGCTCTAAGTTCTAGGAAGGAAGTCTATACGCGTAAACTTTTTCCATATAAAGCCGATTAAGGTCTCTTGGGTAGCCGATAATCCACCATCTCGTATAACTTATTTACTAGTTGCGCCTCGTTGTATTAACCTACGGCTTAACAACCATTTTATATCTATGTAGATAGAAGAACCATTCCTCATCATTTTATAACCACTTTAATGGGATTAAAAGTATGGGTATTTTTAATTCCATTACAGTGGTTGTGTATGTAAAGTATTTACTCCATTTTTAAGTATAGTTTTAGGAGCGAAATTTAAGAAATTGATGAAAATATCGGGTCATTAATAAAACATGAATCCTAACTAATATTATAAGGAAGTAGGTTTATTAATCTTTCACGCAAACGTACTGAAGAGATTTGGATGAAGTTTGGTACATAGATAAATAATTGTCTAAAATAACAAATAGGCTATTTTTATCACACTTTAAATTTCAATGAACACATCAAAAGTGCAGAAAATACATTTAACATAAGCAATTTCGTACTATGTAGTTTAATAAGTAAGAAACCGATGAAGAAAGTCCTTCTATAAAAACTTCTTGATCCCTTTTATTTCAATATACGTTTCGGCGAATGCTTTTAGTGTTGTACTCTGTTCATCCCTATAAAGTGTCAGATATTCAGCACCCTGGGGATATTTGAAAGGAAAGAGAAGGGATAGTTGGAGGTAAAAGTAAGTAATAAGAGGAAAACGATTGTATTATTTTCATCGTAACGAATAAATCACTTCGGGTCGAGAATGCTATCATCGCAGCATCAGATAATATAATAAATATCGTAGATGTTTTCGTGAAACAGTCGTTGGGATAATAACAGCTATCATTAATTTCTTGAATAGAAATTAGTAACTATATTTTTTTGTCTCTGAATTTTAGGACATAAAAAGCCGTGGAGGCCTAAAGATTTTTTCAGCAAATTTTGGGTAGCTACTCGTATTTGAGGCAAGCTAAACTTGTCACATAACCTTCCTATTAGACCCCAATACGAAGATGCAGATGTGACTGGTGAGAACCGGAGCCAAATTATTAGTTTTATTAAAAAAAGCATCTGATTTTACAATAGCAGGGTCGTAGGTTCGAATCTCGCCAGCACCACAGTGTATTTTTCCATATACAGATGTAAAAGTTAACTTGAATTACCATTGACTCTGGCTGGCAAAAAGACATCTGTCAACGGCATGTATCATCTACAAACCCGCAGTTGGCCAGCGTGGTGGATTATGGCTTGACTTTCTCCTTGTAAGAGGGCCTTGAGTCTCAGATGTGGAAACATTTAGTAGTACAAACACGTAACGGACATGGTGACTTAATATATTTTCTTTCGTTTCATAAACAATAAAAAATTGGCAGTCATAGGGACTGCCGATAGAAGCGAAAACTTAACAGGGTGTAACCAGAGACCACGACCTTTCAGCATTTCCATTGGCTGACGCATTTCTATATATGGCTAATGGCCATGGTCCTGAGTTTACCCGAAGATTTCTTATCATACCCGAGCGTGACGCTACAATTCAATTAACAGCCTACGAAAAATCTGTTGAGAACGCGCCACAAGAAGTTTTCACTTCAAACATTTCGAATGACGTCACATCTGTATACGATTTTTATGTAGACGTGACGTCACAACCCCTACTCCAGAAATTTGATGATCTCTTATATTGATATCTTTGTCGGTTTTAAATAAGTTAATAAAACAAAAAAAAACTGTGTTCCATATTGTCCGTAATCCGTTAACTTTTTCCGTAATCCGTTAACTTTTTCCGTAATGCGTTAACTTTTTCCGTAATGCGTTAACTTTTCCGTAATACGTTAATCCGCTACTAGACAAACTTATTAGAATGGTACTTATATTGTTGACCCAGTCATTATCCCAATTACTTCACCAGTACACAACGAATTCATTTCATTCAACTCTTGTTCTGAATATGGTTCACATTTTGCTCTGTTATCGCCTCTTCATAATTTTTGTTCATTCTGGTTACTCTCTGAGTACATTCTGTAGTATTTTTAACCTACATATTTCGTTACCTACCTCAAGCAGTTTTGTTTATTAATCGGGTCCGTAGCATTTTTTTAGTAATTTTTAATTATATATGTACTCGTAATATTCAGTTGTGCCACTCTAAGCCTCGGTAGCTCGGTACACAGTGTGTAAATCTGTATACTTACTCTCTAGATCGTACCAGAATTATCAGATCTCATAATAGGTCCTGGATCATTCATGGGAACTCTTGACGTAATAATATTATTGGTAACGCTATTTAAACATATTTTGTTTATGAAAGAGATCATGAAAAAAGAATAGCAACAAGAACAAAATAAAAAAAAATTGATTAACGGATAGAGAGACGAGAATCGGATTTGTTATCTGTACAATATTCTACTAGTCAAGACCTTTCATTTGATACCCATATTAAGGAATTTGTGTAAAAAGAAATGTATTTCGCTATTTTGTGGTAGCGGCCATCTTGGATTTGAAATTTGTCATAGTGCAAAGTATTCTACTAGTCAAGCTCTATATGGGTACCTATCAAACATAGGTACCCATATTGAGGTAGTAGTGAAAAAATATATAATTTGCCATTTTATGTTTTTTTTTATAGTGTATAATATTTCACTACTCAAGCCCTTTCATTTGATACCCATATTGAGGTAGGTTGTGAAGAAATATTTTGTCCTCCATTTTGTAGATATTAATTAACCTTCAAATGAAAAAAACCGCATCGAAATCGGCGCATCCGTTTGAGCTCTACGGCACCACAGACAGGCACACACACCGACAGACATCGACGTCAAACTTATAACATCCCTTTTTTTGGTCGGGGTTTAAAAACAATCTTACTGAACAACACTGCACTGCGATTACGGAAAATAGTTTGCGCAAAAAATGCGTTTTTATAGGCAGAACTGTCTACTAAGTAAACGATTTATTTACGGAAAACCAACTTATACCATAATTCTGCCTCTTCGAAAACTTCCACAATATTTTTCATCCCTCATCATTTCATCATTGAAGTTTGAACTCGTGTTTGTTGTGTGTGAAAACACGACGATATGGCGCTGTTTTTAGAAAAAGCAAAGGCACTGAAAGGGTTTCATTTCATTTTTACACAAACAGAATTAGGGAAATGTTTTTCTAACTTTCTGGCGTAAAGTGGTGAAAAAATAGCCTGTATTTTATTGTTTTCTTTAGTTCCGTTACTTGGACTGTGTACTATGGGAGAGCATAGATTATGTTAGGTTTGTTAGTCATGTTAAAGTTTTCTACTCAAGACGTAAGTTTCCTCGACTGGGAAAGTGCTACTTTGGTCACTAAAACAAAGAAGATTTTTGTTTTATTTATGCGGCTTCCCTAAACTAATGTAATGTATATCTATTAATATATCTATTAATTTTGTTTACCTACTTGGAACTTTTTTTCTAAAATCAAAGTAGCTTAAATAACTATTTAAAATCTCAAAACTATGTGGCAGTGAAAGTCTCGTGACTTGTGATTCTACATGAAACCACACACTTTCAAAGTCCATAACAGCATCCTGCTGAAGCACAAGACGTTGGCGTAATTGTGCTTACCAAACATAAAACAATGGGATAGAAGCCAGAAATTAATAGACGATGAATCAGATGACATATATGATACAACCGATTAAAAGTTAAAAATGAAAAAGAAGAAGAAGACTTTATCAGCTGACTATTATTATCATTGTATAAATTCAGACCAATGGAAACTGCGCTGCCAGACATATTGCATGCCTCTAGAAGAAGAGGCCACTTTGCATGGGTCAAATATTTAAATGTTTTGTATCATCTTATCTTACCTGCAAACAGCAAAAAAATTTGTATTTGTATTTGTCGTAAAATCATTCCAATCAATTCAACAAACAGACGAACAGACAAAAAAATAATAATATGTTTTATTAATTATCGGTACCTTCACTTTGCATTCATTTAGTGAAAATCTGTTAATTTGGAATTACAAATATTTCAATTTTATATTTATTTGTATAGATTAACCATATAGAATTTTTCGACGTCTATGAGATTAACAAACCCTTCACATCAATTATTATTATTCAACAAAATAATATCTAAGCTATAAATAGGTCATGCACTATCCTTTGAGGCCGAATTCAAGCACACATTATTTCATTGAGTGTAATTTACATTACTAGTTAATTTGGCAGGTCTCAATGAAAAAAAGGTTCAAAAATATTGTATTGTACCTATTTAATGGATAAAGCTTATTTATAATATTGATGATTTCATTAAGGACAAAAATGTATGGCAAAAAAGTGTGTCACAAATGTAATTACCAATTAATTAAGGGCGTGTGGGCCGTAATTTTGAATTTTTAAAACAACTTTAAGACCTTTAAAATAGTATATTAAACTCTGAAAAAAATATATGTAATAGTTAAGGATCTAATCCAGTGCAATTCGCAGTCAGTAACACGATTTAATGAATTTTACTTGATAGAAAAAAATCCCAAAGTTACCCCTTTTCAAAAAGTTATTTCAAGTTTATGACTAAACTAATGAATTTTTTTACTAAATTTTTGTACTCAACGAAAGCCACTAAAAAGTTATAGATGTATTCGCAGAGTTTGACTTGATAAAAAAGTATCAGTTATTCACTATGTTTTAATATCTACCATATATATAGCGCGCCGTTCGGCAAGCCTGATCAGTCGCGTTTCGGCGCTCACGGACGACGGGCCTGTGCTTGATTTTGCAATTTTGACAACCGATAAATTTTAAATATTACGATCACAGTGCCACAGTATAACAATATCAGTTGGTATTACTAGTGAAGCACGCTATGATCTTGATTTTTGATACCGTTTTCATTGGAATTGCAAATAGACGCTGATACTAATTAGTACGCTGTTTACTTTATGTTGTAGACCAAAAGGGGAGTCTCAAAAAACTGACGTCGATAACACATCAGTAAAAAATTCAATGCGGATGCAATGGAAAATAGATAAGTATCGGTAAAATATTCGTCCGTTAAATCAGAGATCGGGATAAGGAAATAATGAGAGGAGAAATCCCTGCGTAAATCCCCTAAAATCATAAATGATACCTAACTTGCATTTATATGCCATTTAGGTAAATTCTTTGGTAGTAAGGTACTTAGTACTTGGAAGAAAAGTCCTCACATACAGATTTTACCACTTTGGAAGAGACTTTCGCGCAAACTATTCAGTTTAGAAAAAAAAATGTTAGGAACTTCAATACAATTTTGAACACCTTTCCATAGATACACGTATGGTTTTGTTAGAATTTTGTTTTTTATTTCTTGTCCAAGTTTGTGACACCACCAAAATTTATTGCTTTTTCTTTTTTTGTATGAAAATGTTAATATTGTTCATAGAAATTTAGACGCTCGACCAAATTTGATAAGAAGCCTTTTAGGCAGTAAAATTACTCGTAGAATTTAACTCTGCACTAAATTTCCGATTCGTATTTTTATATAAGGTTTAGAATCATTTCCTGAGCATAAAACCACAAAATAATAACAAATCCAGGTGGAGCTTCAAGCGCCAGCTCGAAAAACGTTTTGGCCGATATTCTGAAAAAGTTATACAGCCAGCATATATATTATTATTGTAGAAAATAAAATTTCCCATCTTTTGTTGCCAGTAAACTTTTTTTTCGAACTTACCGATTACGATTTATTATGTCAAATTTGATGATAACAATGTAAAAAAATAAGATGTGAGTTCTGTTCCGGTAGCATAAACATGTCCCTTTTTACCGGAATGGAAGAAGGGTTATGTTTTTCGCGCATATCTTTTATGTTTGTAAATCTTTTATTTCCACATGTCTTCCAAACGGCTGGATGGATTATGGTAACAAAGATATTCTAAGACTAGTCTGACTTTCCAAAGTGTCCTTAGATAGTAGGTAATATTTTTTTACGTGTAGATTTTTTTGTAGTCGTGGTTTTTAAATTAAAGTTATTCTATCTCATTGCTCGATGCTCGAATAAACAGCACCGTTCATCATCATGATTGAAGAGTTGAACGAAGAGTTTGGTCTCCACATTTGTAATATGAACAACTAAGCTGTGAAACTGTGTTTTATGCTCAGTAAGTGATCTTTACCTCATAGAAAAAAATTGGTTTAGAAATTTAGTGCAAAGTTGACCAAAAAACCTTCTATTTTTACTGGCCTTTCATTACGTTTCAACACATTTTTTTAAATTTTTGACGAACTTGTGAATTATTAGGAAACATTTTAAAAAGATGCATGAAATTGGAAAAGCCGTTCTCAACTTATAGTGTGACCAAAAAAGAAAAGGTTGAGTTTTGTATACCTACGAGTATAGATAAATGTAATATTTCTTCGTTTATATAGCAACAAAACTCTTATCATAAACAAACAAACATAAACAAATCTTGAACAAAAAATGAGTTTAAATTACATAGTCCAATATTTTAATGTTATTTCTGCACTGTGGCGCCGATTCCGCGGTCGGTGACGGTCGCGAGAACAAGACAGCGTTAAATGCCTAATTTGACAGAACTACCTGGCCTTAAGAGTATTTTAAGATCATAATTTAAAATTTTAGATAACAATTTTTTTTGCTCTATTACATAGCTTTTGACAAAGGATTTAGCTAATTTAAATAGCAGAATCCGTTGGACAAGGCCTCTTTACAGCCGCTTACTGTTAAATATTGTTACTTGTATGTATTTAAACTGTTTTATTATTATTGACGTGACAACGTCTTATAAATTGGTTTGCCGGGTGACACTTCAAGAAACTGCGTTACGCTCCGCTCACGTTATGCGCTCACAACGAGAGCGAGTGAGAGGCACGCGTCCCTTCCACTCGGGCATGGTTAGCCCGCCTAAGAGCGAGAGAGACAGACATAAAAAGTGAAAGGCACGCGTCCCTTCCGTAAAAGTATATTACCACTCAAAGTCGTTGTCACGTAAAACTTTCGCCCGTATACCGACTTTATAGGCAACCAATTTTTTTTTTTGTAATTGACGTTACCAAGTTTTCTTTGTAAAATAATGGTTCGCAGAAATAAATTGAATTGAATTCATTGGTTAGCTTTAATCGTTGCTTAGAAACTCCTAGTCAAGATTCAATACGAACATTTTCGTAAGCTATCATGGTCGAACATCTAAATGAAATTAACATGTTCAATTTCTTGTGTACATGAATGTCCATGTCATTTTGATATTAGGCCGTTTTGCTAGTTGGTCATGTTGCTAGTAGGACGTTATGCTAATATGCCGTTTTGCTTTTAGGATGTTCTGCTATTAGGGCGTTCTGCTTATATGTCTTTTCGATACGAACCCGTAGGCACTTCCTAATATTTCGATGCAACGCTTTGCACTGCTTAGGTAAATATTTTTTTTAATTACTTTTAATTTATATTATGGTTTAGATACTATACGGATTTTCGTTCCCTTATTAACTTTTGATTTTTTTTCTGCCTACGATACAAATTTTAAAAAGTCGCCAATAATGTTAAGGACCTTAGTATTTTGCCATTTAGCTTTGTTGACAATTCTTCCCAATGCCCAATATGCAGGTATGCTGGTGGTATAACACCACAGAATTAGGCAATTCTAATAAATAAGTTATGAGACATCCGCAGAGTACAACTTAGAAAACTTTTTTGTTCCAGATTCAGGCAACGTTTCGAAGGAGTCTGCATTCTGCGCGCTGATGGCCCCGTCTCCGCTTCTAGAGCTAAGCAGCATTTTCTTCTTCTTCCTACCCGCCGTGCTCATCCTGTGTCTCTACGTTAGAATGGGCCTGCATATACGGTGCGTACTTATATTTATGCTGTACTAGCAGTGCAGTTTTACGCAGTGTTACCGTTATTTTAACGGGATAAAAAGTTGCCTATACTATTCCAGGCTATCATAGTTCAAAATTGAATCCCATTCGATCAGCCGTTTCTACGTGATTGAGTCACAAACATCAAAACTTTTCATCATCATCATCATCATCAGCCACAAGACGTCCACTGCTGAACATAGGCCTCCCCCCCCTTGATTTCCACAACGAACGGTCTTGCGCAACCTGCAACCAGCGGTTTCCAGCGACCTTTGTGAGGTCATCTGTCCATCTAGTGGGAGGCCGTCCAACACTGCGTCTCCCGGTTCGTGGTCGCCACTCAAGAACCTTTTTTCCCCATCGGTTGTCAGTTCTGCGAGCGATGTGGCCTGCCCATTGCCACTTCAGCTTGCTTACTCTTTGAGCTATGTCGGCCACTTTCGTTCAAAACTTTTGCATGTATAATATTAGTAGGATTAGTAGGACTAGCTGCGCCCTGCGGTCTTACCCGTGTAATTGTAGTGGTAGGATGAGTCCTATGGCAGAGCCCGCCTGGAGAAGTACCACACTTTTGCCAGTTATTCTACCACCAAGCAGTTATGTGTGTTCCGGTTTGAAGGGCAATGTTTCCAGAGAAATTACTGGGCTTAGAGATATAATATCTCTATTTTTATCTATCTTAGATCTTATCTATATTTATCTTAGATCTCTGGGTGGCGAGCGCAGTGCAGTGCTAAGTAATGATTTGAACTCTTCATGTTCCAATAGCTGCGTGTCACTGTGCTGTTATGTGGCAGGCATGTTGCTTACCACCATGCACATGTACTGCATACTCGTCTCGTCCACACCCTGGATCCACTTGTGTAGTAGACACTTTAAACATTAAATCAATAAAAAAACACTACACATATTTTTGACACATGCTTAAATCCTTTTTTGTTCATTGTTAAACTATGATAAAATTAATATGGCTTTGTGATCGAATTTAGACCATTTTGCTAACCACTTTTGCTTAAAAAGAATTTTCCTTATTCAATCCGTAAAATAAATTTACGGACTTCCTAAGTGGAAATCCATAAATTTCCTTCTTTCAGAACCTTCAGATTTCTTTCTATTTTCAAGACGAGGCTAAGTTGTCTGTCTGTTGAACCACTCATGCATTTGATATACAAATGTGTTTTTATATTTTTATACGTATTTAATTAGTTTTCGTGGAGTTTCGTTTAGTTGGATTTTTATTCTAATACATTAACAGATTGTATTTGTAAAAACTATTTAGAAATAGTGCAAACAGTGAAATTGTTTTTTTTTTCTATTTATAGATATATCTCGGTCAGTGGTCTATAGATCTTAGTGAAACGTGGGAGACGATAGGAAGGATTATTTATATTACCTGTTATTCAATGGCAGAAGAGGACAAGTCGTGGGATGGAAAGGTTCAAGTTATTTTTATAAAATCTGTCCACATAAGCTTTTTTGCAAAGTGAACTTACAGTCTGATTTTGTACGTATAGTCTGCCTAATGGAAGTGCCACACCCAGTAACTTAAATGAGCTTCGTTAAGCTGTTTTCATGCTAATTTAATTGAGCATTTAAATATAACAATATGGATCAAAATAAAATAAAATTTGAAGGCCTCTTTAACTTGAAATCTCTCATGTGGTCTCGGTATAATATTGTACGTTTTTCCGTTAATGATTATCATTGCCATTCTAACCTCTTTTGCGTTCATATCCTTATTCACATGGTTTACTCTTATTTTCTTCGGTCTTTTTAACCGACTCCAAAAAAGGAAATTTTCTATTTGGTTGTATGTTTCCGTAGTTTTGTAACAATTGTACATACAAATTTATTTGGAATAATATAAAGGTATGGACAATATTTACAAATAATAAATTAAAACAAACACTCTCTATAAATCAAACACGCCGTCGAAACACCACCACACACGTGGCGTCCCAGACTAATGCCCTACCGAGACACCACGGTACTAACGTGGCACCGTCTGGCCGCTTTCCATCTGTTGACATTCCGGTTGGTTCTAGTGTTGCTGGTATTGACGCTGTGCAGAGTGCTCGTTTGTTTAAAATGTTTTATCGTGATAGTTCCTCCAACTGTAAATGGACTTTTTTAATTCTTGTTTAGTTTCGTAGTTTCCAGAGTACTGCCCATATTAATTTTATCAAAATCAGTGTAGCAGTTTTTAAAATAGCAAAAATAGTCTAAAATTTGTTTTCCTCCACGATTTATTTGTACTATGTATCTTGTTGTTTTATTGGAACAGTGTGTTTAGTAGATTTCAGATAAAATATGAAATTTTGTCGAGTGTCTAATTTTAAATTGAAATTAGTTTTGTTAAGCTATTGCATAGCTTTTATCGCGGGCCTGGGGACCGAATTTTAGTGATAGTGCATCTCTTTCTTATGTTCACAAGAAAGAGGGATGGAAGACCGTAACGCCGTCCTCCCCACTGGGTCATTCGACTTTGAATCTTATTTGTATTAGCTTTACAGACTAAATGCTCTTAGCAGTGTTGCCAACTTAACGGATTTCCCGTGATATTTTTTAAGGTAAATAAATGGCACTCTTCAAAATAAAAGCAATTCCGAAAAATTGTTAACATCCCTATTGCTTATATTGATAAAAATGCTTTAAAATGATAAAAAGCTTTACCGCGGTAGTCCCTGAGTTTTTTTTTCTTCTTTTTTTTTCGTAAAATGTCCAATTTTGAGACCTACAAGATACTGTGTCTCATATTTATGATCTACCTACTTTTATGTAGATAACATAAAAATAAGGCTGTTTTTACTCTATTTTTTGTAATTAGTTACAATTAACTTTTTTCTACAAGGTTTTTTTTAAGCGGCAGGAACAGCTATAAATTTGTTCAAACGTAACGTGTTGCGATAAGTTTCATAGAATTTCTAATTAATTCATTAAATACATTAACAATGTGTATCGTAAAATTAGGTATATACAGATATTATAAATGTCTCGTATTGAACTGCGTGTCGTCGACGTATTCATTAACGAAAGGTTACCTAATAAGCTAAGTGCGACGAAACGTTGGTACTAAAACAGTTAACGTGTAGTGTGAGTTTCATCACTTTTAACGGTTAGTGATTAGAGCCACTGTCGATTTTGGAAGTCATGAACAAAAGAGAATACTCTAAATAAAATTTAGTTTTATAACAATACTACTGTGTAGTTCCCGTTCCCGTCATTTTCCCGGGATAAAAAGCCTATGTGTTCTTCCAGAAAAAAATCTGTCTATGCTCCAAATTTCAGCCCGACTTTTTCAGACGTTACGACGTGATTGAGAAATAAACATCCAATTATAGAACGATTAGCTGCGTCCCGTAGTGTAATCGAAACCGTGAAAACGATAATAAGAGTTGATCTACATATTTTAGTCTTGTTAAATAAACACTCTGCTCTTAAAAAATCTACGTAATATTATTGGGCATTTCATTCAAATACCTTTAACCATTTACTAAATACGAACAACAAAAGTAAACAAACATTTTTTTTAATATAACACGGAAACTCCTTACTTTAATGGGATTAAAAGTAGTGGATAATCATTTCAGTCCAGGTAACTACTACTAACGTGCTAACTACGTTTTAATTTCATTCAGCCGTACATACATACATAATATACACCCAAACATTATCCTTTGTAATATACATAAGTACCTACCTACCTACCTATGATATAATAAATTGAAAATAACCATTCAACTACCAGTTAATTAACTACTGAATTGTTTTGAACATTTATATGGAACTAATCTGAAAAAATAAGAAACAAAAGAAAAGCAACCGAACCGAAAATTTCTTTTACTGACCTCAGTTGTAAAGTACTCATCATCATCATCAGCCTATCTTAGTGCACTGCTGGATATAGGCCTCTCCCTTGGCTCACCACTCAGCCCTATATGTCTCCACCCACCGCCTGCTGTCTTGCGTATATCGTCACTCCACCTAGTTTCAGGGTGTCCTACACTATGTTTGCCGATTCGTGGTCTCCGCTCAAGAACACGTCTACTCCAACGGTTATCGGTTCTGCGATAGATATGACCGGCCCATTGTCACTTCAGTTTGCTAATGCTTTGAGCTATGTCGGTTCCCTTGGTTCTCTGATGGATCACTTCGTTCAAAATACGATCCCTCATAGAATCTCCAAGCATAACTCTCTCCATAGCTCGCTAATGTAAAGTATAGCCATAGTCATGTAAAGTACTGCAGTTCAACAATTTCCCCAAAGGTCTTCAGTGGTGGCGTGGATTTCGCGTCAAAATGTGACCAGCATAGGTTAATTATGTCTCTTTGAGACGGGTGCGATGGAGATTGGTAGTTAGCCCGTCTAGAAACTCGGTTTGGTTAAACGTTAATCTTATTGAATTATCCTGAAACTAGCGTCTACTAAGTTCTAAGTTAATTTCGACTAGACTAAAGATATCTGGGAACGCTGTAAGTAAACATTATTTTAGTTACCAGGTGCTATTTAGGAGCTTAGCACCGGCGTATCAGGAATAATATTTTTTTAAATTAATTTACTCCAGATGGTACTTAAAAACACAATTTAATGTAAAAGTTTTGAGTGATGGAAGCCACAGTCACCACCACACGGTTGGAAACGTAAAGTTGAGGATCAGGGTGAGCGGATCATCGATATAAATCAACAGATGTCCCCTGAGCACCTTGACATTGTTAACGAATGGTGTCTCTGTGTGTAGCGTGAGTGTTTTACATATTTTATACCAATCTACTTGACCCCTAGAATTGCTAGCGGCGAGGTATGTTGCGCATCTACTTAGTTTAGCTGTTGACAACATAGTTTCGATACTTCTTCTAATCAATTATTCCGCAACGCCGTCCAAAAATCATGCGACAAGGAGAAATAATCGAGAGTAGCAACCCCTATACCCCTATCTAGAAAAAAAATACTACTTGGTTTTATTGAACCCTTTGAAAGTCCATAGTAACAAATTAGTGCCCATCAATACTACAGGTGTTCCCGCATCAGACGTTCCTTATCGTGGAATGGAAAAAGTTGTTCCATTAGTAGGCTATCTATTTTCAAGGTGCTGGGGTAAACTAGCCCTAAGAGACCGTCAGGTTTTTCGTAAACGAAGGTGTATCTTACGCTCTTACAAATGGTGGCCATTAAGGCCCATATTTCCCCGCGCTCTGTATGAGAAAGATGTAGCACGCTATTTCCTATCTTTCGCGAACAGATACTATTTTGTCGTCACAATGTTCTTATCTTCGCCCATCATTTGGGTAAACCACATACACATGTGTGAGTTTCCCTATGCCAAAGGTCAATACGAAGACTGTTCGTTGCTTATACTTACCTACCTACTTAAGAAAAACCGGGAACACATTTGCAAAAGGGGAAATTATTTTAAGAAAAATAATATCAAAAACCATTTTTTATTACAGTCGATCAAAAAAATTACATGTTAAAATAACATTTTCGTGTTAAACTGAAATGATACTAATTTTCCTATTCCTATGTTCCGTTTCTTGTACTTATTTCGCTAGGCTGTGAAATGAAATGTACTAAACATGATCTGACGCTGTATTTGTGGTGACCCAAATCTAAGGCAGATCGCAAACGTGGATGCTTTTTGTGACCTGTGTTAGATACAACCTATCGACAGACATTTGTTTTTTTATAGAACGAGTATGAAATCATCACATAACACAGTCACATCGACACAAAAATACTTATTGACGATCGGTGTCTAATTGGAAATTAAAAGTGTCTACGTTTGCACGGCGTCTAAATTTGTAAATTTACATTTAGACCTCAAGGTTACCAAAACAACTGTCCTGTATACCTGCATATTTGCGAAATTAGGTAAATTCAAAACTTCTGTAAGTGTTAATAATTCTAGGTTCCACCCAGGGGAATACACCACCTTTAATGACTCTATACTAATATTATAAAGCTGAAGAGTTTGTTTGTTTGAGCGCTAGGATCTCGGGAAGTACTGGTCAAAATTTAAAGATTATTTTTCTATTGGATAGTCCATTTATCGAGGAAGGCTATAGATTATAACGCTAGTAATAGAATACTATAAATAGAAGCGGAGCATGAATCAAAAATATAACAAAACCGGGGAAAAAATATTCCTTTTGAGAGTTTTCGTACCGTGCTTTGTGACATGACAGCATGATGTGTCTAAAATTGCGTCATTGAATATAAACAAAAATTCAAACTATTCAAATTTGTTTCTAAATTTGCAGGTAGCTGAAGAGGGTTTTTGTTTGAAAACTATTATCAGGAATGACTGAACCGATTTCAGTCATTATTTTCTTTGGATATGTACGGAATCCCGATGAGTGCTATATTATGTACCACGGGCGAAGCCGGGGCGGACATCTAGTATATATCAATAACATTGGTGGACATTGCTCACAAAACACCACCTACCCCCCAAACTAAGTAAAGCTTAATATTTATATTGTGCGGGGCTTAAGCGAAATATAATTAATTGTTTAATTACCTCGACGTTTCGGCATGTCTTTTCGTGATCACGCGGTTGTAACCGCGTGTAACCGAACCGTCGAGGTAATCAATCAATTATATCGTGATTAAGCCCCGTACAATAAAATCATTATGTGTTCAAATCGCGAAAGTTTAAAAACAATATAAATAAAGCTTGTACTGTAGGAGCCAGATAGGTAATATAATACTTACCTACATAGTACTTACACAAGTAATGTACCCATTTTTTTTGAGAGCCATGGCCTTTATTAACAAATCTAAAATAAAATGAGAACTACACTACACTACTAACCTACCTAACTACTTACACTAAGCACACACCTGAATTATCCATAGACCACTGTAGGTCTACAGATAATATAGATGTTCAAGCCACTACATTATACACTACACAGCATGTACATTGTACTCATATTATTTTATCATACTTAAACGTGTATATAGAAACAACCACATACAGAACCAATATTTGTATTCATCTCACAAATATTTGCACTTGGTGGGAATCGCATTCCATGGATATCTCAGTTTAACATGATTAATTGTGATCTAAAATTTAATACTCTTTGCACGCTTTTCATAAGAGTATGTTGAAGCGGAGTGAACGAAACAACTTAAATGTTTCCGGCGCAATGAAGCACCGCCGAGAGACACGCACACTATATTATCCTTGAAAGCCATTATACGACCACATTAGTATGGAAATCAATTTAATTAAGGGATTCACGTCTTCCGGTCGGAATGCGAAAACAGACCGCACTTGTCATACAAAAAGCATAGTGATAATAAAGATAACCATAAATGTTCTGTAGTGGGGTGAAATGGCCCATCAGAACCATTGTTTACTTGGTATTGTGCGCGTTTATTAATTTCCGGGATAGCAATAGCTTTGAAGTACTTATGCGAACAAAACTCTTATCACCTGTGTGTATTATTTGTAATGTATTTTCATGTTGTGGGCTTGTTGATACGCAATATATTGGTCAATTGGCAATGACAGGTCACACTAGTGTCAGTACGGGTAATTCCTACGGGGTATTTAATGTGATTAGGTACAGGCTGGAGCAAATACCCGATGTTTCTTGCAGTTTCAGGAACCATTCACGGCTAACACATCCTACCAATATTATAAATGTGATTGTTTATATATTTGATGTTCAGATGTTTGGATGTTTGTTGCTCAATCACGTCGTAAAGTAAGAACGGATCGGGTTGAAATTTTGATAAGCTACTTTTTATCCCGGGAAAATAACGGTAACGAGATTCGCGGATAAAACCGCTGAGTGCTTCTAGTTATTAATAAACAATAAAAAAATCCTACAGTATTCAAAGCAAAAAAAATACGAAATCTATCAGGGTATTCCTAAGTAGACAGGAAGAATATTCGCCCACACTTGTCCTCGAAATCTTATCTCACGCGGATGAGGTGTGAGCAAAGAGTTTGCATATACTACGTATAGAGTGGCAACAAACGCTTTACACCGAAAGCACGGGTCTGATCGCTCTTTCCTTGTCGCTCTTGTGGAAGTGTCATACTTTTGTAGTGGCCAAGTCGCGACTCATCACTATGTTGCCATAGCAAGTATGCACGTCATCTGCTTACGATTGGTACAAAGGAACCGTGCGGAAAACTTTGATCTATTTACTTATTCTCTATCTAAGGGTGTGAGGGTTTGACGGATCACACCTGTCGTCGAAAGATGTTTTCGAACATACCGGTTTCCTCACTATGTTTTCTTTCACTATTAAAGATGGTGATGATGACAAACTTGTATATCTGTGGAAAAATCGGAGTTACGGGTAAGGTTCGAACCTACGATTTTACCATTGTGATATTGAGTGTTCCGACTACTAGGCCTCAACGAATATTCGGGAGTATTCTTGTCATTCTATTATTTCTTTACTATCTTTCCGTGACTAAGTAACCTGAAGGTCAGCCCGAGTGGGTATATTACGGAGGAAACTTGGATCCAACAGTGGTCTAATGTAGGTTAATGATAATGTGACTCTCGCAAAGATATTCCCACGTATAGATAAGAAGGTGGCGTTAACGATATTTTGCTTTTATCACTCACAATACCCTAAAAAATAGTACGTACTTATGTAGTTTATTTACGAGCGTTATTTTTTCATAGCCATCCCTGAATATCTTGAAGAGCAGAAACGTGCAAACTTTTTAAGGAATTTACAAAAAAATTGGCTCGATCATAACACTGAAAGATTTATACGAACCAGTGATCGCCATAAACTCCCCACGGTCATAATAACAAAGGCGGTATAATCTATTTTGATAATAAACTTTTACTCGCTCATAAAATCACGTTCTTTCGTTTCCATTTCACTGATAAATTGGACCAATTGTTTTAACAACAGGTTGATAGACATTTTATTCCGTCGAATTCCAGCCATTACGAGCAAGGACAACATTTTATCTGGAATTCAAGGGTTGGGGTTTTCATGAATTGTCGTTGTTAAGAGTTTGATATTGTAAGCTCGTTAGGTGTGAGGTTTTCTGTTCAACTAAACGTAAAACATCTACGCACCTAGATAACTACATAAACTAATACACACGTATGTACCTATAATATTATAAACTAGTATTTTTAACAAAGGCAACTATCTTAAACTTTCATAGTTTTTAGTTTGTACTCGTTTTGAAAACGTTGCATCAATATCTTAAAATATGCATAAGGAACCCACTTTACGCCCATTGCTGGGATTCGTGTCTTTCTTTCATAAGGAGAGAGTCAATGCAAATGCAAAAACACCACGTTGAGGCATACGAACCGAAATATATCGAAACATGAAAATTTTACGGAATTTTGGGGATGTTATTAACACGCAATTTGGTTGCATATTTGATTGTCGTTGACTTTGAGAATTAAAAAATAAAAGTGGTCAAGTGCGAGTCGTATTCGCCCATGAAGGCTTCCGTAGCAGCAAGTAAAATAATATAAGAGTTCTTATAGTTCCTTGTTACTTTAATCAGTGTTTTAACAATAGTGAAATTATGACGTATTAAAATAAAACTACTTACTAGATCTCATTCAAACCAATTTTCGTTGATAGTTTACATGGTAATGTACATCATACACTTTTTTTATTTTTGTCATTCTCTTATTTTAGAAGTTACAGGGGGGGGGGACACTTATTACCACTTCGGAAGAGTCTCTCGCGCAAACTATTCAGTTTAGAAAAAATATATGCTTGGAACTTCAATATCATTTTTGATAACCTATCCATAGATACACCACACGTAAGGTTTTGATTAAAAAAAATTTGAGTTTCAGTTCTAAGTATGGGACACCCCTAAAATTTATTGTTTTTTTTTCTAATTTTGATATGAAAATCTTAATGCGGTTCACAGAATACATCTACTTACCAAGTTTCAATAGCATAGCTCTTACGGTTTCGGAGAATAGTGGCTGTGACATACGGACGGACAGACAGACAGATAGACATGACGAATCTATAAGGGTCCCGTATTTTGCCATTTGGCTACGGAACCCTAAAAACGATAACGTTTCTTTGAGCTACTCACTTCCAGATCAAACAGGTACACTACGATCAATGTACAACTTTATTACCGTAGGAAACCAAGATACGCGGGTTTTTAGCACCCAGTTTGATGGTTAGAGTAACATGATTAGAGTACTATTTTTGGATGAATAAATAATTTGATTTGATTTTGAGATCTCAATTTTTCATTCTCCATTGCAGAAATAGGTTTGCAACCGTGGTTTGCAACGAGTTTAACGTGACTATCTGTGGTGTCGTAACTAAACGTATAAGACCGATGCTAGTGAGTTTTTTTACAACGAATGTGATGGTGAGCAATATTTTTTCGGTAGTTTGTGACAATCTTTTTAACCGACTTCCAAAAAGGAGGAGGTTATCAATTCGACCACTATGTTTTTTTTGTATTATTGAAAACTTTGCATATGACTTATACGCGATTCTGATTTTAAAATACCTATCTATGTTTCTGACATTTTGTCGCGTTATAGTCAAGGCGTGACCTTGACTATAACATAGTAGCGCGATGGAAATATCAGAATGTCATATAAAATCCAATTAAAGTCCTGAGCAGTGAGTAATATTTAACGTTAAAAATTAAAAAGTTGTAATATTTAATGTTAAAAATTAAAAAGTTATATTCCTAATATCAACCTTATCACCACCAATAGACCTTTGTCATCTCAACGGCGAAAAGTTAAGAAAATATATCACTGCTCTGAAAACGGCCAGAAATCAACTAAAATGCCCGTGGGAGGGGTCTGTGTTTGTTTTTTCTTGTCTACATTATCCCGTTTCAACCCTCCAATATCCTAAATAACATGCGCTGAATTTATCTCCAAGAAAATATATTCGTATTATTTGATGGACAGTAAGGTTTGATAAAAGTTGGGATATCTGAAAACTACGAGTATTACCTATAACTTAATATAAGCTTAATGACATTCTTCGGATTCTTCGGTCTGACATGGACATGAATAGACAAAAGTCTAGAACTGGTTAATTCGCAAGAGCTTGAGTTTTGCGAAGTACCTTTTTGTAGTGGTAGGACTCTTGTCTTTGTTGTAGTAGGACTCTTGGCTTTATAGTGGTAGGACTCTTGGAAGAGCCCGCCTGGGGAAGTATCACACCTTTGCCTTTGCTTCTGCTTTGTTTCCAAAGAAATTACCGGGCTTAGAGATATAAAATCTTAGATCTCTGGGTGACGAGCGCAGTGCAGTGTTAGGTAATGATTGGGACTCTTCATGTTCCAATAGCTGCGTGTCACTGTACTGTTATGTGGCAGGCATGTTGCTTACCATCAGGCATATGCCCCCTTCGTCTCGTCACTCTTTATTTAAAAATAAATTTAAGAAAAGATTGTGCACGAGCAAATTATTTAGTTGTTGTTTTTTGCTCACGATTATTTGTACTTATTATTCCGCTCTTACTTTTATGTTATGACAGCGATTAATTAAACTTAGTTTTTATTTATTTAACTTTAACATTAGATTATAACGATAGATGTTAACAATAATAGAATAAGAATCGTTCTTTGCTTAACTGTAGAAAAAATATGGTACTGAACATATTAATATAAATCTTAACAATTGTGTACTTAGTAAATAAGTATTTTACATGGAAAATTAAAGTTCCAAATGTATCAGTTCATAAAAGTTAAAGCAATCTAAATCAATCTACGCTAAAGGACTCTTGTAAACTATTTTCAAGTACCTAATAGTAAGTATAATTACTGTTTATTTTACAACCACTGAGTTAAATACACTCTATACTTTAACTCTCACTGTACTTTGGTCTTGGTAGTAATAGGTTACAACGATAGATTTTAATGACAATAAAATACGTTGCATGATCAAATATTCCCTGATGCATACTTAACGTTGATTGATGTGTGAAGTGCACACTGGACCATCACCTCTGATCACATCTCTTTCAAATGCGGTCTACGATGAAGCGCACTTACCCAAAAAAAAATGGTTTATTCCGAAATAATCGATTCACTCTTGACTTGAAGATCCACAGATTGAAGATTGTATATATCAGGGAATATCAAATCAAACAACGTATTATTATAATTACTAGATACATCTCGTATGCATAAAATAAAACCATCCACTAGTACATGTGTTAGTGAGCATATCGCACCTTCAGTGAGATAAGGGCACAATTGAATGGAGTGTCGTTTTTCAGTAGAGATTTTAAGTTTCTTGAAAGACAAAATCGTGTTTCTTTTCTTCCTTCTTCTTCCTAAATACTAATTACAGTTTTATTTATTTTTTGTGAGAGAAACATGCTTTACACTTTTGTATAGTAATATAATTAAGATATGCGTCGTAAATGTTAGCTAAGTTTAAGAATTTTTGACAATTATGCCCTTGTTACACAGAAAGTACGATATCGGAGTTCTAATTAACTTCATAGAGATGTCAATGGGTCTACTTATTGAAGTGTTTGTTGATATTCAAAAGAAGACCACTTTATGAGCACCGTTAAAATTGGTATTGATGAAAATCTAGTACAACTGTAACAAAAAAATTGGAAAAATATTCAAAGGTGCAAAACAGATGCGAACTTTCGACCTCGCGATTGTGCTTTCGTCATGAAGCTATCAAGGCAGTATCCTAAACCGATCTTAGGGAGAAGGATATTAGTTGTTTAATGCAAATTGACATTTGGACTAGGCAAATTGACGTAAAGGAAGATTTATAAAGCACTAGCAGCGCTCGCGGCGTTACCCGCGATTTGCCTGATGTAAAGTAATGTGACGGCCTAGGATGTAAAACGTTTAACTAGAAAGTACCGGTTTAATCTAGATTTGAAACACTTAAATTGAATCTATCGGGAAGGACAGGATAAGTATTCCAGAGTTTACAATGCTTACGATAAACATAGATTCGAAGCGCTTAGTATAGATTTTGGAATTTCTACCATGTACCGATGATGCTTGAGTCCTAATCTCTCTTAAGGCCAGGTAGTTCTGTCATATTAGGCATTTAACGCTGTCTTGTTCTCGCGACCGTCACCGACCGCGGAATCGGTGCCACAGTGCAGAAATAACATTAAAATATTTGACTATGTAATTTAAACTCATTTTTTGTTCAAGATTTGTTTATACTAGTGATAAAAATTTTGTGAATAGTGATAAGAGTTTTTTTGATATATGAACGAAGAAATATTACATTTATCTATACTCGTAATAGATATACAAAACTCAACCTTTTCTTTTTGGTCACACTATAAGTTGAGAACGGCTTTTCCAATTTCATGCATATTTTTAAAATGTTTCCTAATAATTCACAAGTTCGTCAAACATTAAAAAAAATGTGCTGAAACGTAATGAAAGGCCAGTAAAAGTAGAAGGATTTTTGTTCAACTTTGCACTAAATTTCTAATCCAATTTTTTCTATGAGGTAAAGATCACTTACTGAGCATAAAATTACAAAATTCTCACAGATCCAGGTAGATCTTCAAACGCCAATTGAAAAAAACTGTTTTAACCGATATTTTGGAAACTATATATTTTAACAATAATTGTAGAAAATAAAATTTTGCATCTTTTGTTGCTAGTAAACTTTTTTTGTTAAACTTACCATTTACGATTTATAACCCATTCAATGATACGATTGCTATGATGCCGATAATAGTGGATGAAAATGATGTTGTCTACGATGGAACTTGTTTCTCTAATAGAAACAAGCACAGTGTACCTCGTAACCCCAAGGTTCGAACCTTCGACAAAAACCCACTCTGGCAATGCGTTTCACAGCTTAGTTGTTCTTATTACAAAAGTGGAGACCAAACTCTTCGTTCAACTCTTCAATCATGATGATGAACGGTGCTGTTTATTCGAGCAACGAGCAATATGATAGAATAACTTTAATTTAAAAACCCCGACTACAAAAAAATCTACACGTAAAAAAATACTACCTACTATCTAAGGACACTTTGTCACGAGTCAGACTAGTCTTAGAATATCTTAGTTACCAAAATCCATCCAGCCGTTTGGAAGATGTGTGGAAATAAAAGATTTACAAACATAAAAGATACGCGTGAAAAACATAACCCTTCTTCCATTCCGGTAAAAAGGGACATGTTTATGCTACTGGGAACAGAATTCACATCTTATTATTTTTACATTGTTATCATCAAATTTGACATAATAAATCGTAATCGGTAAGTTCGAAAAAAAAAGTTTACTGGCAACAAAAGATGGGAAATTTTATTTTCTACAATAATAATAGGCTTTATAACTTTTCAGAATATCAGCCAAAAACGTTTTTTCGAGCTGGCGCTTGAAGCTCCACCTGGATTTGTTATTATTTTGTGATTTATGCTCAGGAAATGATTCTAAACCTTATATAAAAAATACGAATCGGAAATTTAGTGCAGAGTTAAATTCTACGAGTAATTTTACTGCCTAAAAGGTTTCTTATCAAATTTGGTCGAGTGTCCAAATTTCTATGAACAATATTAACATTTTCATACAAAACAAAAAAGAAAAACCAATAAATTTTGGTGGTGTCACAAACTTGGAAAAGAAATAAAAAAATAAAAATTCTAACAAAACCATACGTGTATCTATGGAAAGGTGTTGAAAATTGTATTGAAGTTCCTAACATTTTTATTCTAAACTGAATAGTTTGCGCGAAAGTCTCTTCCAAAGTGGTAAAATCTGTATATGAGGACTTTTCTTCCAAGTACTAAGTACCTTACTACCAAAGAATTTACCTAAATGACATATAAATGCAAGTTAGGTATCATTTATGATACCTGACATAGGATTTATATTAGGGGATTTACGCAGGGGATTTCTCCCCTCTCATTATTTCCTTATCCCGATCTCTGATTTAACAGACGAATATTTTACCGATGCTTATCTATTTTCCATTGCATCCGCATTGAATTTTTTACTGATGTGGTATCGACGTCAGTTTTTTGAGACTACCTTATTGGTCTACAACATAAAGTAAACAGCGTACTAATTAGTATCAGCGTCTATTTGCAATTCCGATGAAAACGGTATCAAAAATCAAGATCATAGCGTGCTTCACTAGTAATACCTACTGATATTGTTATACTGTGGCACTATGATCGTAATATTTAAAATTTATCGGTTGTCAAAATTGCAAAATCAAGCACAGGCCCGTCGTCCGTGAGCGCCGAAACGCGACTGATCAGGCTGGCCGAACGGCGCGCTATATATATGGTAGATATTAAAACATAGTGAATAACTGATACTTTTTATCAAGTCAAACTCTGCGAATGCATCTATAACTTTTTAGTGGCTTTCGTTGAGTACAAAAATTTAGTAAAAAAATTCATTAGTTTAGTCATAAACTTGAAACAACTTTTTGAAAAGGGGTAACTTTGGGATTTTTTTCTATCAAGTAAAATTCATTAAATCGTGTTACTGACTGCGAATTGCACTAGATTAGATCCTTTACTAATACATATATTTTTTCAGAGTTTAAAACACTATTTTAAAGGTCTTAAAGTTGTTTTAAAAATTCAAAATTACGGCCTACACGCCCTTAACTAGTACTTGTATCTAGCCTATTTGGTCGTCCGTTAAAAAAAGGGACTGGGGAAATTAGATTGTGTAAAAAATATGTAGGTATAATGATTAAAAATTCGTATTAAAATATTGGATGTGAGCAAAACCTGAAGCTAAGGAAACATTATCTAAGACTAGGGTCTTTCTTATACACAATAATACTTTTACTCCAACAATTCTATTAATTTTGTGTATATCTTGTAAAAATATTTAGAAATTGCAGTAACAGTGGCTTTATAGATATTTGGAGTAATTTTCGCTATTCTGATATTAGCAAGTTCCATTATCCTACTGAGCATGGAATCTATTTGACACAGAGATGATATGGAAGTGTGTGTGAGATTTTTCATATCCTTTCAAAACTTGGATGTGTTAAGTTACAAATAGGGAATCTTCATAATTGAATGTAGTTCGGAAAACCGTGAGGTGTCTCCAGGATGTTGACTACGCGACGAAAACGTGAGGCGCCTACGGCGAGGTATTTTGAGGATCCTCTGATGGTGTATGATGATAGTGATGGATCATGCGGCGGTATCTATCCACAAAGTGATTATGGTGCCACAATTCTGGGTAGATCCTCCGCAATAAAATTATTTATTCGGCTTGGAACAGGTGTTTTCCGCACAGTTTGCGCCAAATCACTATTTCGTCAAGAAAAAAAAAAAAATACGGACCTATGAGAATAAGGAGAATTTTCACTTCCTTAATACATAGTACATTACTGGATACGACATGTAGTTTTCATGAGCGTGATGAAACATATTGTATGAACGACGCTCTAATTGTACGTACAGCCTTCACACCCTAGTATTGTTATTTCTAATATGTCTGTCTGTTCAGGGTCGAATCAAGGACGCTGTTATATTACTATATAAAAAGTTATATTTAATGATAATCAAACAAAATTATTATATTCCTACATGCTACAAAGAATATTTTTCGATTTATTCAGTCAAAAATGGAAATTTTAGAAAAATATCAAGAAATACTATAGTTTTTGCGTCAATGGAAACAGAACATTAAAAAAAAATTAAAGATTATATTATTATTAATCAAAGAAAAGATAAATAAAGTGAATATAGATAACAGAGAAACTTTTCTGTACTCGATATTTTATGGTGTTACGTTAGTTTTTGTCAATTAAGTTGAAAACGGTTATTATTTTATAATACAGTTATTTTGTTGTTCTGGATGAAATCGAAGGGAATAAAAACAGACTACGTGTTATTCCAGGCTATAATCTTCCTCTATTCTAAATTGTAACCCATCATACAGCAACATCCATATAAACATCCAATCTTTCGCATTTATTTAATATTAGAGTTTATTATTCTAGTAGGATTTTTCTTTTGAATGAAATCGAAATCTTTGTCCGATTCGACATCACTTTTGCAAATAACCGTCCAATTTTACACCAAAAGCGACGTTTCAGTTGGAGCCGCTTTTTAACTGCCGCCTGATGTTTCTAATTGATTCCTTAATCCACCTCTGTACAAATTATACAGCGTACTCAGTCAGGCTCCTGCTGTGTTGAGGATTGCTTCTTGTCTAACATTCTGTTATTAAGTACCGAAGTGTAGGCTGTAAGTGTGAGGACTATTAGGTCCCGGTGCTTGTGTGTGGCTTTCTCGTCTAGTATTAAACATTTTTAAAGATGCTAATTCACTGAAACATCGAAATATCAGATAATGAAACTTGCTTTTTCTGTCCAGCAAAACTTTTAACAATGAGAAACGTTGAATAACGTTGAACAAAACTAAATTACAATGAGACCTAACTACTTACACTAAGAGATTTCATTAACAGACGGAAGTATAACCAGCATTCTGGTGGCATTATCACGCTGAACAGCAATGCTTATACGTTGGGTCAAATAAACACCAGAATATTCACGCGTCGCGTTGGCCTCACTCAGAAACGTTTCTGAAAATAAAATTCATAGTTAATTAAATACGAATCAGAAATGTCATAATTCGCGAACAACAAAACTACTTGCTGACGTTGGATATTCAGTTTCTAAAGCTAAAGCTGAGGAACAAAGGCGTCGTAATATTCGTCAATATTCGACACAGAAGGCGAGTGTGGAAGTGTTCACGGCAGGTAGTTGAACTGATTATCCAATATCTCACTTCCGTCACACAACATCAAGAGAGGCATTTCACCTTTACGTTGAAAAGTTTATGTACCCATGTAGATAACTTAATACTTTCAAAACTCATTTTTAGTGGATCCCACAAAATAATGAAGTTGTCTACACACTGGTTTACTGCTCTTTGTGTTTTCTGAGAAATACAAAACGAGTTTCTGAAAGTCTAAAGGGAATAGTGAGAGTATCTTAAATCTTATCGTTATCGATATTTTTTTCTCCATTGGCATTGTCCCACCACTGGGCCACATTTTTGTCTGTGGCTTTCAAACCAGAACACAGTAGGTACAGTTTGCACGTAGCCTCTTGGTATTTCAATAACTGGAAAAGCTATTTGTTATACTTCCCTAGGCCAACTAAAAATTTACGCAGTAAATTTGCCTGGGAATTCCATTGTAATTGTTGTATCCAAACTATTTCCACTTTATTTTTAGAATCGGCACAGAATTATTAAGAAGGCGGAATCTTACTTAATCTAACTGAGAATTTTCATCTTGGAAAAGCTTTTTATTCGAACTTTTCTCTGGAGACCGGTTTGACTTTAAGCTTAAATAAAACATCCAATCCAAGAGGTGGCGAATTCCCTTGGTTAATAACACCTGTACCCTTGCTGCGTAACTTTTCCTCTAATGGCTGTCACCTTCCAGAAAAAAAAAAACTTCAAAGATAACTACGATACTGACAGAGTACATACGCATTTCGTTACGTTAAATGGAAATTGCGTCAGTGCTGCTTTTGGAAGTGATAGTGCTGTGTTTAGAAACAATAGTTGTACCGTTTTAAGCTATATAGACGTATATTACAGAAAGTCAATAATTAAAAGGTTCAGTTTACAAAATTATGTTAAATTACCGTGTATGATAAAAGGCATTTTAATTTCTATTTAACATATTTGTGTATCTATTTGTTATAATTTAATAAATAAAATAATACCAAATCACTAAATATTAGCTCAATTTATATGATTAATCATCAGACATTGGCCTAAGAATCTTAAACTTCTTAGAAAAATATTACACAATGTTTTTGATATCAACAAAAACATAAAGAATTTTTGACGAAGTTCCTATAATAATTTTAAAAAAATACACGAGTGAGTACAATTGTATTAAAAACATATAATACTCGTATAATGCTTGACAGTTTTTTGTAAGACAATTATTATAATACAGTGAAGTGATCAAAATTGTTTGCTCTTTCTTTTGTTTTGACGTGACAACGTCTTATAAATTGGTTTGCCGGGTGACACTTCAAGAAACTGCGTTACGCTCCGCTCACGTTATGCGCTCACAACGAGAGCGAGTGAGAGGCACCCTCGTCCAGAGAGGCGTCCCTTCCACTCGGGCATGGTTAACCCGCCTAAGAGCGAGAGAGACAGACATAAAAAGTGAAAGGCACGCGTCCCTTCCGTAAAATTATTTTACCACTCAAAGTCGTTGTCACGTAAAACTTTCGCCCGTATACCGACTTTACAGGCAACCAATTTTTTTTTTTTATTAATTGATGTGTAAATTGTACAATTATCAATAAAGAACTTTGACTTTCAAATCATACAATGAACGAAGTAAGAAAATAAAAAGTTCTATAATCTTCAATCCATCTGATAATTTCCCCTTTCCAGATGCCCTGAATCGAATGAAACCGATCGCTAAACCGAGCTGGGTACCGTTTGATCACACATACTCATCCACATCAAACCATGTTTTGAGATGGGTCTCACTTGCAAAATAAGGAGCATTGAGGTTGGATGCTTAATTGATTATCCTCGATCCATTACACAATATCGATCTGAAAGTAACAACAAGAATGGAAGAACGTGGTTTTCATAAAAGTTTTTACGGAAAGTCTCTCATTCTCAAGAAATCTCCTATTTATTTACGTCAGCACCTGTAACTAAATAGAACATATCGCCACGACGTTAAAATAACTTTGCCACATTATAGATACTTCAACGCGTCTTAAACTTTACAATGCGAATTTTAAAACGCTTTAAAATCGCGGCTTCCTTACAAAACAGTTAATTAATTAAATTAATGTTTTCAAACACATTAAAAACTTAACATTACGATATTAATATGCGATAATCGTTATGAACTCTTAACACTTTGATTTAAAATGTCAAAATGTAAAAAAAAAGAAGTTTTAAACGTCCGCGAGGACAAAACAGTCTTAATGTTCAGGACAGCAAAAAATACAAACTGGTGTTCACAGTTAATTACTTTCATTTTATAAGCTCATAATTAGATGTGTATTTTTTATTTATTTATTATAAACTCACCACGAATTGCTTTCGACGCAAAGCTGCCCATGACGTTTGCCACGTTCGCGTTGAATGGCAATTTCCAACCTTTGCCCCAGAAAGGTTTGCTACGATAAATTAATTTATTTCATTTAAACTGAAGACAAATTAGAAAACAAATCAATTATTCTAAAGATGAAATCGTCTTTATACATTTCTTAAAATAAACGTAGGTCTGGTGACCTCTGCCGTTATAGCAGCCAAAACTTCGGGAGGAAATTAAAAATCATTTGGATTGCGATTAAGTAAGTCCAGTGTAACATTTTCAATATAAGTAAGTACTATATTCTACGTAGCTTTGTGTAATTATACTTTAAAATCATGTCTATCGTCTTTAGAGACAAATGCCATTACCAGAACAGTTTTCAAAAGACCGCTATCTTTGGAGGTAATTTAATTTGATGAAACCAGTACAGTGGTGTCATAACGAGCAAATGACGTAGAAAGAAGACACGATTCCTTTCGGTTACATTTTTTTATTTAGATCTGTTCTGCTGTATCACTCAATGAAGTCTCATCATTATGTATTATTTACAGTAATATATTTTTCAAATCCAAATGATAGACGTCGCATCGTAATTTTTTTTTAAATAAAGAGTGACGAGACGAGCAGTCCATACTGATGATAAGCAACATGCCTGCCAAAAACTTACTTAACTTACTTACTTAATTAAACTTACCTCAATAAATTGGAACTAATATAATAACGAATGAACATATAATAAACAAAACGTAGAAGTAAGTAGTTCAAAAATATTTCTCATTGTGTTGTTAACATAATGTGTCGTTATCACCGAGTTACACACGCTATATTGTTGAACGAGTCAAGTTACAGATTCCTACGAAACGTCCAACAATATGACTCTGAGTGAAAATCTAAATAAAGAAAGAACCTATAAATTTTATATAGTTGAACGAGTCAAGTTAGAGATTCCTACGAAACGTCCAACAAAATGACTCTGAGTGACAATCTAAATAAAGAAAGAACCTATAAATTTTATATAGTTGAACGAGTCAAGTTAGAGATTCCTACGAAACGTCCAACAAAATGACTCTGAGTGAAAATCTAAATAAAGAAAGAACCTATAAATTTTATATAGTTGAACGAGTCAAGTTAGAGATTCCTACGAAACGTCCAACAATATGACTCTGAGTGAAAATCTAAATGAAGAAAGAACCTATAAATTTTATATAGTTGAACGAGTCAAGTTAGAGATTCCTACGAAACGTCCAACAATATGACTCTGAGTGAAAATCTAAATAAAGAAAGAACCTATAAATTTTATATAGTTGAACGAGTCAAGTTAGAGATTCCTACGAAACGTCCAACAATATGACTCTGAGTGAAAATCTAAATAAAGAAAGAACCTATAAATTTTATATAGTTGAACGAGTCAAGTTAGAGATTCCTACGAAACGTCCAACAAAATGACTCTGAGTGAAAATCTAAATAAAGAAAGAACCTATAAATTTTATATAGTTGAACGAGTCAAGTTAGAGATTCCTACGAAACGTCCAACAATATGACTCTGAGTGAAAATCTAAATAAATAAAGAACCTATAAATTTTATATAGTTGAACGAGTCAAGTTAGAGATTCCTACGAAACGTCCAACAATATAACTCTGAGTGAAAATCTAAATAAAGAAAGAACCTATAAATTTTATATAGTTGAACGAGTCAAGTTAGAGATTCCTACGAAACGTCCAACAATATGACTCTGAGTGAAAATCTAAATAAAGAAAGAACCTATAAATTTTATATAGTTGAACGAGTCAAGTTAGAGATTCCTACGAAACGTCCAACAATATGACTCTGAGTGAAAATCTAAATAAAGAAAGAACCTATAAATTTTATACAGTTGCACGAGTCAAGTTAGAGATTCCTACGAAACGTCCAACAAAATGACTCTGAGTGAAAATCTAAATAAAGAAAGAACCTATAAATTTTATATAGTTGAACGAGTCAAGTTAGAGATTCCTACGAAACGTCCAACAATATGACTCTGAGTGAAAATCTAAATAAATAAAGAACCTATAAATTTTATATAGTTGAACGAGTCAAGTTAGAGATTCCTACGAAACGTCCAACAATATAACTCTGAGTGAAAATCTAAATAAAAAAAGAACCTATAAATTTCCGGTTTTGGTTACCCCCGCGAAATTGGGTCAGTAAATTTATAGAAATATTGATCCTTTATCTATATCCTATACATATATATTTTATTTTTTTAGCCTTTTCCCAGGCGCGGTCCCAGCCTTGAATTTTGGAGGGGGTCACCAGTACGCAGCCTCAGGTTTTGGGGGGGGAGGGGGTCACAAGTAGAAATACAATAAATCGAGCAAAAAATACTTTACTAGTAGCCCCCCAAGAATTAAGTCAAAGTCAAATTCAAAGTACTATGTACTATTAGATATTTTTAATTTTCTTACATTTTTTGTTTAACTTATACGATTTTGGGGGGAGTCATGTCCCCTGTGACTCCTCGGACCGCGCATGCCTTTTCCTTTGATTACTATTGTAAGCACGAGTAAATGTTCTGCAATCATATTAGCTATACAAGAGGATTTGAAAGTCAACGAATAAAATGGTTGTATGTAATGTCGGTTGGTTTACGGACGACAGTTTTTTTTTTTTAAACTTTTATAGGTTTACACTTCACCGCCATCTCGCCTGATGTTAAGCGATGATGCGGTCTACGATGGAGCGTGTTTACCTAGAAGAAACCGATTCAGTCTCGATTTGAAGACACAAAGATTGTAACTATCGGGAAAAACCCTCTCAGGCAAGGTATTCCACAGCCTTGACGTTCTTATCACAAAAGTAGAGTCAAATCTCTTCGTTCGTGTCTTTGGAACATCAACCATGAAACGATGTCGCTTTTTCGAGCTACGAGCATTCCGGTAGAAAAAAGGGCAAGGTGGTATTAGATCGTGCAAATTAGTTTCACACTCTCCGAAGTGTATCCGATAAAAAACCGATAAGCTAGCAATTTTCCGGCGATGTTCGTGACTTTGCAGTCTTTTCCGCACGAGGATGTCATTGCCTATGAGCCTTTTGGCACGTCTCTCGATCGATTCCAGAGCCTCCAGCTGATACTTAGCCGATCCATCCGGAAGGTGCGAGCAGTACTCCATACAGGAGCGAATCTGTGCTTGGTACAACGTGAGCAACTGTTCAGACTTGAAGTACCTTCGCACTTTTGAGAGGACACCTAGTTTTTTGGCAGCTAATTTAGCCTTAGATTCGATATACGAGCCAAAGTTGAGAGTAGATGACAAAGTAACGCCCAACAGCTCGAGATGGTCGGATACCGGCACGGATACACCGCGAAAAGGAAGGTCTGTTGGCAAGGACTCCTAAAACGTGATAACGTCATAACAAAACATTGATAGATGCGGCGCAATCGGCGTAACGGGACATAACGGGGCTTTGTCGTGCACACAGCCGGCGTTCATCGATTTATCAGACGTTGTCACGTCAATAAATAATTTAAATAAAATAACAAACGGAGTAAACTAACGCCTAATTATCTACAAGAATAGAAACTCAATTATCTGGAGACCAATGAAAATCTTTCTACAGGTAATTCTGATACTTAAGCTCAGTCCCACTTGAAAGCAATAATATAGAGTTCTACAGAAAGTCATACTGAATCTTAAGACTTACAAGTCCACTTTAATAAATATTTTTTATTATTAGTTTTCTATATATTTAATAATGATAAGGCTACTTATTTATCATTTTCGTTATAGAGAAGCGGGAGTCTCATAACTACAGGTAAACAAATATTCTTAAAAGGGTCAGTCTCCTTTTCAGCAATCATTTTCGTTTAATTTTTGTAAGTAATAATTACTAACAAAAAAAAATTGTCAGTCATAGGGACTGCCGATAGAAGTAAAAACTTATATAACTCAGAATTTGGTAGCTCACTTTAGAAACTACGTGGGTGAAACCGGAGGGCGCTGCTAGCTAATAAATCTTCAAAGCATTGTTGTATAAATAAGTTTTCTAAGCATGGCCATCTAGAAATGAAATAGAATGCTAGCGCATTTCTAGATGGCTATGGTCCCAAGTTCATCTGAAGATTTCTTTCATTTACGAGCGTGACGCTCGAGCTCAATTCACAGCCCATGAAACATCTGTGTGTGGTGCATCAAAAGAAGTGTCAACTTCAAAAACTCTACACAAAATCAAAGCAAAAGATTTCAGTTCTTGTGGAAAGCGGGTGAAATCGCGCAATTCAATTACCCATTCTGAGAAAATAATCTCATTGCGTATATATATGACATAAGAATAAGATAAAGGAATGAAATAATTGATTTGAAACAATTTGATGACTTTGAGATTTTCGGCAGTCTCTTTTTGACGAGTTAGAAAATGTTTTTATTTTGTACATGTTTTGAACATTGTTTTTGATGAAGTGACGTTTATTATGTACGTGATATTTATAAATAAATAAAGTGTCCTACAACAATAACGCAAACACAACGACGCATACAGTAACAGCGCAATACTACGCAGTTATTTCAAAATGAAAGTTCTCTAAGGATAAGTAAAACGAAATTGGTCTGTAAAACTGCACTACGCTCGTCCCCCAGAGTTTTGAGATGATTTATCTCTTTATCTTGTTATTGATCTGGAAACATTACTCTCCAAATTACATTAATACTTTCACCTATAATAATTCCTAATATCACCTTTGGCAGTTATTCTATAGCCAATCAGTAATGTGCAAACATTTCTGTATTCCGGTTTGAAGGGCAACGTTTCCAGAGAAATTACAGGGATTAGATATATAATATCTTAGATCTCTGGGTGATGAGCGCAGTGCAGTGCTAGGTAATGATTTGGACTCTTCATGTTCCAATAGCTACGTGTCACTGTACTGTTATGTGGCAGGCATGTTACTTACCATGAGGCACATGTACTGTATATCTCGTCACTCTTTATTTAAGGGAAAAAAATGCATGTTACCGCTTCGCGATAGAATAAATAATAAAGGTTTGGTACACTTCCAGGGAGAGTCTTCAAAGTGTCACAACCTTAGATATGAAACCTCTTTGGTCATAACACTAAGAAATTATACAAAATTAGGTTATTTAAAATGGTAGTACATAAAGTACATTTGCAGTTTTTTTTATTGAAACTAAACGGGAAACCATTAATTTCACATAACAATCGATAGGAAACCAATAACGAGGAAAGGAATAATCCAATCAAATTCGACGGGTTTTTGATGAGAAAACTTTTAGGTAGAGAGATCACGTTGCCTTGTTAATTAATCTATTGAATGTACTTGCTTGCTCGACCTACTCGTTTCCAAACCGCACCTTACTCATCAGCGTGTCAAGATACTGTAGGATGTATATAAGAGGTGTAGGAGGTTTGTACGTACATTCCCTTTCATCGGAAGATGATGTATACGAATAAACAATAAAACAATACGTGCAGCAAAAACTTTGTACCCCGTATTGGGAAAATTGCGCGGACGGAAGAGTGCAAAATATCGTACATATATAGTTCATTTATAGAGAATGAGTGCAGAAAGCTAATATTAAAATATTATTTAATCAATAAAAAACATTACACACCCTAGCATGTATTTGACACACACCCATAAATACTTTTTAGTTTATTTGCAAAGTCTGTGGTCAAAATGCGAATAGATTAATACTCCTTTATGGTTGTATTTCGACCATTTACCGACTACTGCTTATAGTAAAATTAAACTTACGATTTTACTAATAGGTACTACCTTATCCATACTTCGCAAACTTCGTACCGCCAATTTACAGTGATTAAAATTTAGTTTGAAATTTGTTTTCGCGGAATTGTTTTTTTCTAAATAATAGAAGTCTAGTTACATTAGTTATCTGTCACTAAACGCTCTGTTCAAATCGGTCCAGTCATTCTATTCAGCCAGTTAGTAAAAAGCGTTTAATTTGGAACTACAAACACACACTTCAATTTTATTTGGATGTATGGAAATAGTTAAAAAAAAAAGTTAATTAAACAGTAAAGATTTCAACTTTTGTATGTTTATAAAGAGTAAACTCAAAAACTGCTGCACCGATTTTAAATTTGTTTAGCTGCTACTCAACGCTACTTTATTTTATTTTTATCAACAGACGAAGTCGGCGCTAGCCTCTAGTCTAATATAAGCTAACAACGTAACGTTGTGGGTTCATAAGTGTATAGACCTTACGTCGGGGTTTGAGGGTTTTGTATAATAAAGGCAAGCATTCGACCAGCCTAGAATGGGGCACGCTTACTTGGAAAATACGTATTTGCTCTAGATTTAAAAACATCCGAATTTTATTCATTAGGTTATACAGACTAAGGTAGAATGTTCCATAGCATCGTCATATGATTCAAAGCTTTGTTAGAATTTTAGAAATTATTAATTTATCTAAATTTGAAGTAGCCTTTTGTGTATCTTCAGGCTGTATCGTATCACAAAAATATACAGGCTCAGGCAAGCAACTACTGCCTGAGACTGTGATCTGGAAAAACATGTAATTTATCAAAAAGTCCAATCGCTACTGAAATTTTCGAGAATAGTGACGTCAAACCAATTCAAAGAGATAAGATTGACCCGTGAGCCGACGCCGCGCCGTACCGATATGGGTTCGGGCCACATTACGGCTTATCATACGAAAAAATAAAATAAAAATTTGAATCTACTCTTAATGATTTTAAGGGTAGTTTTGACAAAAATCATTAATAAATACTACAATGAAACAAAATTAAACTATAAAGCAGTGAAATAAATGAATTTAGTTCATACAATATTTAATTTTTGTATACTGTGTTAAACTATTACTATTACTACTACCACCATCACCAGAATCACAATCACAAGTAACACTATAGTTTACAATAATGGCAGTCTGTGGGTCTATAATCTACCTACTAATATCATAAATGTGTTTATTTTTCTAGGATTTTTGTGTTTCTTATTGTATGTATACTATATACCTATCTTATATATATTTATTTATTGTATGCCTTTTATATGTATTTTGTTATTTTATTTTTAATGTCTATATAATTAATACACGTGTTTATTTATATTGTTAGTTGCACCACTGCCCAAAATCTTACAAATCTTGTTTCCTTATAAATCAAAGGTTTTCTGGAAGAGATCGATTTTAGCGATAAGATCGCCTTTTGTGCCCATTGTGTTTTTGTTATTTTATATGTTGCTTATTGTCAACTTTGTTTGTGGTGCCAATAAAGTGTTTTGTATTGTATTGTATTGTAAATGTGAA
The DNA here is from genome assembly GCA_017562165.1 of Ectropis grisescens. Classification (NCBI taxonomy): domain Eukaryota; kingdom Metazoa; phylum Arthropoda; class Insecta; order Lepidoptera; family Geometridae; genus Ectropis; species Ectropis grisescens. Next base: position 14,958,238 of record CM029780.1, on the reverse strand, counting down.
AGTTTGGATGTTTGGATTGTTGTCGCTCAATCGCGTCGGAACATCTGAACGTGATCTGAACGGAAATCAGATTGAAATTTGGAACACAGTTAGATTATATACACTGGAATAGCACATAGGCTTTTTGTCACTTTTTATCACGGGAACGTGAACTGCTCGGGTAAAACCGCGGGGCGCTGCTAGAAATGGTATAATGCTTTGTTACCACTTCGAATTAAACATTAAAAGGCCATGGGTCTAAGTGGCATAGCTCTTAAATCAATGGACCAATTTTGATTCGACGTTTTACTTCGCGCAGGACTAGTAAAATACTATACAGTACAACAAATTTAAAATCCAAGATGGCCGCCTCCACAAAATGACGACATACATTTATTTTTTCACAACTCCCTTAATATGGGTATCAAATGAAAAGGCTTGACTAGTAGAATGTTGTACAGATTACAAATCCGAGGTAGTCGGGGGTTAATCAATTAAATTTTGTTCTTGTAGTGGCAGCGCTGAAGAGTTTACATATACTACGTATATAATTAGAACAAACACTTTACACTGTAAGTGCGGGTCTGATCTCTGATCGCTCTTGTCTTGTCGCTCTTGTGGAAGTGTCATACTTTAGTCGCGGCACATCACTATGTCGCCATAGCTAACATACACCTCATCTGCTTACTATTGGTACAAAGGAAACGTGCTGAAAACCCTGATCTATTTACTTAATCTTTATCCAAGCAGAGTTCGTCTGGGCAAGTACTACACCTTTGCCAGTTAGTTGCACATTACTGTCATGCAGTAATGTGAAAATGTCACTAAGTTTTGGTTTGAAGGAAAATGTTTCCAGAGCATAGATTAGCGCAGTGCGTGTAATCATTCAAGATCCAATAGCAGCGTGATACTATATAGACTGCAGGCCCGTGAACAAAATTTATGGGTCATCTGATACAGCAGGAGACCTATGTAGGATGATAGAAGGGTAAAGTAATAAGATTGAGCACTATGCCGTCACTTGTAAGCTGCCCAACTGAGCGCTGTTGAAGAGGGGGGGGTTCTAAACCTCGATCATTTCTCCTTGCCGCATGATTTTCCGACGATTTACAGAGTAAGTTTGGTCATTTGATTGTGTTCGGCTTTGGTTCCATACAGCTTCAATACCTCTTCTAATACGTTATTTCGCAATGCCGTACAAAAATCATGCAACAAGGAGAAATGATCGAGGTTTAGAACCCCCCCTCTTCAACTGCACTCAGTTGAACAGCTTACAAGTGACGGCATAGCGCTCAATCTTATTACTTTATACCCTTCTATCATCCTACATAGGTCTCCTGCTGTATCAGATGACCCATAAATTTTGTTCACGGGCCTGCAGTCTAATACTGGCAGGCGTATTGTTTACCATCAGGCATATGTCCTGCTCGTCTCGTCACTTTATACTATAAAAAAAACGGAGCTTTGTTTCACAATAAGCGGATAACAGACATACACGAAATATAGGTATGTGTTCTTAGAACATGCTGGTTTGCTGGTTCTTCGACTTTGTGTTCATCTTAACTCCCGGGTGAGTTAAGGTTCCGGCCCCGAGGCGAACCTCCTTGCCGGGGAAGGACTCCCGGAATCACTGTTCCGGGGGGAATTAGGGGTCCATTACTTTTAGGGCTATGGTGTTGTGGGTGCACATTTCCTTTAGGCAGCCTCACAATTCACTGCTCTTTTTGCATTGGAATTATTGTTTGCTGGTGTTCTCACGATGTTTTCCTTAACCGTGAAAGCCTGTGCTGATGACAAATTTATACATCTGCACTTGGAAAATACTGAGGTGCAGAGTGCGGGTGGGATTTACGATCTCGCTGCTAAGTCAGCTGGATTTGATAGGTACTTAACTGTGGCGATCTAGCAGCTTACTAGGTTTATTATATTATTTTCATACTCTAGGAATTTGTGTCACGAAATAATGTTACGAGTCAGTAAAAACATCGTAGATATACGTATATATAACATAACTATCTAGAATAACTGAAGACTAACTAGCTAAACAGCTGGAGCGGCTATTGATTTACTTTTTTTTAAATTTATTTACGTAGGTTATACTTGACTGCCATCTCGCCTGATGTTAAGCGACGAATGGTCTACGTGCTTACCTAGAAGAAACCGATTCACTGTCGATTTGAAGGCACCAAGATTATAACCACCGGGAAAAACCCACTCAGGCAACTCATTACACAGCCTAGACGTTCTTATCATAAAAGTAGAGTTAAATCTCTTCGTTCGTATCTTTGGAATAAATGTCATCAACCATGAAAAGATGCCGCTTCATCCAGCTACGAGAATTACAGTAGAAAAAAAGGCATGGTACATTATTAAGGTATTTCTCCGTCCGCCTGGGGAAGTACCACACCTTTGCCAGTTATTCTACCGCCAAGCAGTAATGTGCAAACATTACTGTGTTCCGGTTTGAAGGCCAATGTTTCCAGAGAAATTACAGGGCGTAGGATATAACATCTTAGATCTCTGGGTGACGAGCGCAGTGCAGTGCCAGGTAATGATTTGGACTCTTCATGTTCCAATAGCTGCGTGTCACTGTGCTGTTGAGTGGCAGGCATGTTGCTTACCATCAGGCACATGTCCTGCTCGTTTCGACACTTTTTATTTAAAATAAACTCCTTAATTCAATTATCATATAGTTATTAGGAAATAGACGGAGAATTGTTGATTTTACTTCTAAGAGCTTAGAACGTAGACAGGGAATTTTTTCACATAAGAAGAATTTAAAAAGCGTTTACAAATTACCCGTTGACAATAAAAATCTTTGTGTAAATTTCCACACAAGTCTGTAAGATGCTTTAGATTTTACTACGTGATTTGACAATGGGACCAGAAATTAGGTTGATTCATAAAGCGGTTCCGACACGCTTCTCTATCAAAATTAATCATCAAAGTTTTAATGGAAGAGATGTGTCTCGACCGGCAGCTCTCTGAATAGGAATGCGAGACGCCCATAATTATCTATACACATTATTTAGTTCCATATATCACCATAATATCATGTTTAAGAAATCTTTTCACGCCGCAAATTTGTGAGTGAAACATGACATCAATGAATTTAGGCTAGCGCGTAAAATGAGAGCTACAACTCCGTATAAACTGAGGACTGTAAACAAAGTGTATCTCAATCAAGGGTCTATCAAAATGGGTGATTTCATACACAACTAGCCCCAAACTAAGCATAGCTTAATCTATGGGAGCCAAATAGCTACAATGCTTACCTATATAATTTTAAATGCATCTTATTATACATAAAAAACACCCAGGTATGGTACATATATTTATGTTCATAACACAAACATTTACGCTAAGTGGGATTCGAATCCACGAACCCACGGCTTGTTGCCACGAATTGCGTATGTCCATAATATTGTAATAATAATATTTTTATCATTATTAATAATATATTTAATAATATCATAATATATTTTTGATTTCGTCCAAAATCTCTATACCGTATGTTTTGGCAATAAACAATTACATTGGTACTTATTTAAGGATACTTCAAGGATTGTAAGTTGGTCCTTAATTTTAACTAACGGCGGTAGCTTAAGCCTAAGGTACCGTCCGAGGTGCCCTTACGATAGTCGGCGCGATATACTACTTGTTGAGTACTGTTTTTAGGTTTGCATCCAAAATGCTACGTTAGCTTGGTTAAGTTAGTACGACGTTGCGCCTTCTGCGAGATTTGTAAACGTATACCTATAACTGAAATCATCACCAATGACCAGGCTCACCGTTGACGATCAAAGAGAATATTTATAATTTTATAATTGAGCAATAATACAGCCAGATATTTACCATCGTTAAACTAAATGAAATCTCATGGCTTACACGAGCTAAAAACCTATAAAATTAAAAAAAGGCCTTTAATAAAGTAAAGGTAAACTTCCTGTTCCGTTATTTTTTCGCGATTGTAAGTAGCTTATGGCTACGAGTAAAACAATCTATAATATAACTGTGTACCAAATTTCAACCCGATTTGTTCAGACAAACTTTAACATATTAAGAACATTAATAGGATGAAAGCGAAAAAACTAAAATATACAGGAATTGCTTCATGTTACAGTTTTAGGTAGTTGCATAAAAATATTTAGGCTAGCCGTAAAATGAATAATATTCAGCAAAATTGCCTTAAGGCCAGGTAATTCTGTCAAAGTAGGCATTTAACGCTGTCTTGTTCTCGCGACCGTCACCGACCGCCGAATCGGTGCCACAGTGCAGAAATAACATTAAAATATTGGACAATGTAATTTAAACTCATTTTTTGTTCAAGATTTTTTAATTTTTATTATTTATTTTTATTGATGATGATGATTAGTTTATACTAGTGATAAGAGTTTTGTAGCTATATAAACGAAGAAATATTAAATTTATCTATACTCGTAGGTATACAAAACTCAACCTTTTCTTTTTTGGTCACACTATAAGTTGAGAACGGCTTTTAAAATTATTTCATGCATCTTTTTAAAATGTTTCCTAATAATTCACAAGTTCGTCAAAATTTAAAAAAATGTGCTGAAACGTAATGAAAAGCCAGTAAAAATAGACGGTTTTTTGGCCAACTTTGCACTAAATTTCTAATCCATTTTTTTTCTATGAGGTAAAGATCACTTACTGAGCATAAAATTACAAAATGCTCACAGATCTAGGTAGAGCTTCAAATGCCAATTGAAAAAAACTGTTTTAGCCGATATTTTGGAAACTATATATTTTGACAACAATTGTAGAAAATAAAATTTTGCATCTTTTGTTGCTTGTAAACTTTTTTTGTAAAACTTACCGTTTACGGTTTATAACCCATTTAATGATACGGTTGCGATGATGCCGATAATAGTGGATGAAAATGATGTGGTCTACGATGGAACTTGCTTCTCTAATAGAAACAAACACAGTGTACCTCGTAACCCCAAGGTTCGAACCTTCGACAAAAACCCACTCTGGCAATGCGTTTCACAGTTTAGTTGTTCTTATTTCAAAAGTGGAGACCAAACTCTTCGTTCAACTCTTCAATCATGATGATTAACGGTGCTGTTTATTCGAGCAACGAGCAATATGATAGAATAACTTTAATTTAAAAACCTGACTACAAAAAAAACTACACGTAAAAAAATATTACCTACTATCTAAGGACACTTTGGCGAGTCAGACTAGTCTTAGAATATCTTAGTTACCAAAATCAATCCAGCCGTTTGGAAGATATGTGGAAATAAAAGTTTTACAAACATAAAAGATACGCGCGAAAAACATAACCCTTCTTCCATTCCGGTAAAAAGGGGCATGTTTATGTTACTGGGAACAGAATTCACATCTTATTATTTTTACATTGTTATCAATAATTTGACATAATAAATCGTAATCGGTAAGTTCAAAAAAAAAGTTTACTGGCAACAAAAGATGGGAAATTTTATTTTCTACAATAATAAAAGGCTTTATAACTTTTTCATAATATCAGCCAAAAACGTTTTTTCGAGCTGGCGCTTGAAGCTCCACCTGGATTTGTTATTATTTTGTGATTTATGCTCAGGAAATGATTTTAAATCTTATATAAAAAATACGAATCGGAAATTTAGTGCAGAGTTAAATTCTACGAGTAATTTTACTGCCTAAAAGGCTTCTTATCAAATTTGGTGTCTACATTTCATTTTAAATAAGTTTTAAATGAACGAAGTTGGTTTTTAGGGATTCGTAGACAAATTTTAAAATATACGTTATGTCTGTCCATCCGTATGTGACAGCCATTTTTCTCCGAAACTATAAGAAGTATTTATACAATTAAACTTGGTAAGTACATGTATTCTATGAACAATATTAACATTTTCATACAAAAAAAGAAAAAACAATAAATTTTGGTGGTGTCACAAACTTGGAAAAGAAATAAATAAAAAATTCTATCAAAACCATACGTGTATCTATGGATAGGTGTTCAAAAATTGTATCGAAGTTCCTAACATTTTTTTTCTAAACTCAATAGTTTGCGCAAGAGTCTCTTCCAAAGTGGTAAAATCTGTATGTGAGGACTTTTCTTCCAAGTACTAAGTACCTTACTACCAAAGAATTTACCTAAATGTCATATAAATGCAAGTTAGGTGTAATTTATGATACCTAACTTGCATTTATATTAGGGGATTTACGCATTCCTCTCATTATTTCCTTATCCCGATCTCTGATTTGACGGACGAATATTTTACCGATACTTATCTATTTTCTATTGCATCCGCATTGAATTTTTTACTGATGTGTTATCGAGGTATTTAAACAATGAATTAAATCGTGATTAAGTCCTGTACATTATAAACATTATGTGTTATCGACGTCAGTTTTTTGAGACTCCCCTATTGGTCTACAACATAAAGTAAACAGCGTACTAATTAGTATCAGCGTCTATTTGCAATTCCCAATGAAAACGGTATCAAAAATCAAGATCATAGCGTGTTTCACTAGTAATACCTACTGATATTGTTATACTGTGGCACTATGATCGTAATATTTAAAATTTATTGGTTGTCAAAATTGCAAAATCAAGCACAGGCCCGTCGTCCGTGAGCGCCGAAACGCGACTGATCAGGCCTGCCGAACGGCGCGCTATATATACGGTAGATATTAAAACATAGTGAATAACTGATACTTTTTATCAAGTCAAACTCTGCGAATGCATCTATAACTTTTTAGTGACTATCGTTGAGTACAAAAATTTAGTAAAAAAATTAATTAGTTTAGTCATAAACTTGAAAAAACTTTTTGAAAAGGGGTAACTTTGGGATTTTTTTCTATCAAGTAAAATTCATTAAATCGTGTTATTGACTGCGAATTGCACTAGATTAGATCCTTAACTAATACATATATTTTTTTCAGAGTTTAATACACTATTTTAAAGGTCTTAAAGTTGTTTTAAAAATTCAAAATTACGGCCCACACGCCCTTAAGCCATAAATTAGGCTGTTATTTTATTTGTGACGTCAAACTTTATTTACTACTAACTAACCCCGTAAACGTTGTTTTTGATATATAAATTAGTGTTATTCAACCGAATGAAATGCCACAATGAACGAGATACTTCATTCAAATAGAGTCTTCACATGAATGAACGGCGGTTATGTCGCAGCCGGATCGCATAATTCGCCGTATTACATTACGGCTAGCCGTTTTGAAAAACAGGGCCGTTTTGAAAAGCGGCGGTTTGACAATTAGCCCGATTGAAAGCGGCTGATTAAAAAAACAGCCGGAATGTATTCGATGCCATACGTCATTCAAAACGGCTAGCCGTAATGTAATAAAGCGAGAGATTAGCCGCCGCTTTGACAATTTTTAGTTCCGATTCTTAACACTCATGGCGCTGTCTGACATAACAACAACCATGGCGTTGAAAACAGTACGTGTGTTGCTAAATTGCTAAGATGACTGTGGATTCTGGTGTTCGGCGGAATCCTACACAATATTATTATAGTGATTTACCACCGTCCACCTTGCTAAGATTAAAATGGACCGGGTAGGGTTAGGAAGGATCCAGATACGACTCGGAGCACCCTGACTCCACCTAGTCTTGTAGCTACTACCCCGAGTCGAGTGTATATAAAAAATGCAGGAGTCAGAAGCTCAAGGGAGGTCCTGACTGGAGCGAGCCATGCGAGGTCGAGCGCAACGAAGGGGGGAGGTGGCAAGCGAAGCGAGCTGGTGACCTCCGTAGTGGCGCGTAGGCCGAGTATGGAGAAGCGACACTCAGGACTGACCGCAGAGCTTCTGGCCCACCCGGAGTCAAATCTCAATGATAGACCCTTGTCTAAGTGCACCATATTTCTTAGGTGTACCATCACCTATATCAAGTTAGGGGCTTTGAAGTTTTATCTGAGAGGTTAGATGTTTAAAAAAAACGTGTAAGAAATATGGCAAGAGATAATCTGTTAAGAACGTTTCTTTATTTTTTGTAAATTTCATTACTCCGTTTTAGGGATAGTTAGTGTAGTGGGTTCCCCATTTTCCTTCTACACCGCAACTCAGTAACCGGGTTTTTCCGCTTTCTGATATCTGGTCTAGAACCCTTCCGAAAATAGATTCTTCGGCCTCCAGACAGTACTGGTGCTGCTGTTGCCCCAACAGGGAAATGCTTATTTACTGGCGGCATTTACTCGCCTCGTCACGAGACTGTTCACGGACATTGTAGCTTTTTATAGAAGATCCAATTCCACTGGACTCCTCACCACATCCTGTTAGTCTCGCTAGTGTTTGGTCGGGGACTGCTTATTCAACATATTTGCAGCTAGCCATCATATCTGATGGCCGTTCCACTGTCCGCCACCTGTGGACCGAACCGCCGCATTACAAAACGGTTCGGTTTTTCAAAACGGCTAGCCGTACTGTAATACGGCGAATTATACGATCCGGCTGCGACAGTTATAATATGTATTTGAATATTGTTCACACAAAAATAATAAAATCACGTTTAAAATTAAGAGCAAGGACATGGACAAGGAGTATGAGAAAAATGTAGGTCGATTTTCAAACCTACAAAATACACATAGAAAATCATAAAATCAGTCGAGCTATCCGAAGGAGTACGACCACAAATACTGTGACACGGGTTTAACCACAGAAATCTAAATAATATTATTATATAGATTTCTGAGGGCTTAACAGACTTATCGAAGAAGTAGGTTCTCAATTGTCCTGAACCCCTTTTGTTTTGTTTCCAAGGTGGTCATTAAATCTTTTTCGAAATTTCTCGAGTGGTTTGTGAAAAGTAAACAAAAATCTTTAAATTTGTATAGGTGCATATTTTATTGTAGTAGTATGCCTCCTTGCCTAGTCCGTTTAGGGAAGTCGTACCTTTGCCGGTTATTTTACCGTGTTCCGGTTTGAAGAACAATGTTTCCAGAGAAATTACAGGACATTAAGGAAAATCGTCTTGATTAGCTATGTAGTGACGAGCGCTATGTAGTGCTAGGCTGCTAAGTAATGGTTTGTACTTATCATGTTCCAATAGCCGCGTGACACTGTGCTGTTATGAGCTGGCGGGTTGCTTACCGTTAGGCATATGTCCTGCTCGTCCTGTATAAAAATATCGTAGAAACGACTTAGTGCATTTAGTAGGTATTAGATTTCTTAAATTAGAAAATAGTAAATAAAAATTTTAATCTGAGGTTGGATATTTGGTTTTTTAGGAGGAAAATATTATACGATTGAGAACGAAAGCAAAAACAAAATTAGCTATAACTCTTAATACAACCTATCGTTAAGAACCATTTCGATCATGTAAGTATTTAAGCAAAAAATTAACTCACCAAAATCAGTCGATTCCTCCGCTCCTATCTCAGACCAACTAAACTATTCTTCAAAGGCTCCTATTGATAGCAGCGTAATGTTATATAATCTTATAGCCTTCCTCGATAAATGGACTATACAACAGAAAAATATTCAATTGTATATAAATAATTCTATATTTATAAATATAAATCTTTCAATTCGGACTAGTAGTTCCCAAGATCCTAGCGTTAACACAAACAAACTCTTCTATAATTATATAATTTATCAAGTCACAAGAAAATCGACATTATTTTGTATGACTTCAAGAAACATTTCAAGAAAATATTTGTCTGTGTGAATCCCTTTCAAGGTCTTAATTTAGAATCATTGAACAAATTCTAGTATCAAAGACGTGAGAGTTAATTTATGCTAGGATGAACCTGCTCATAACTAATTTATTAATTAAATATTATGTTCTTGGATGTCAAAGTTATATCTTAATTACGTTTCCTTTGAATATTAAATAAGCTAATTGAAAGGGTTTATGATAAGACAACTACACCGTATCTCTGATATTCTCAAATATTAAATTAACGTTAATAATCAGAATTTATAATAATCTTAAGTAATTCCAAAACTACTATTGTACATAACAACCACTGATTTTGCTTTAAAGAATTCTTTTCATTATTACTTCGTCTGTCGCTGAACATAGTTACCTACTGTAATCTGTACATAGCGAAAAGCGATGTAGTGCACTAATTAATTTCTATTTTTTTAATCAATTGCACTTTGATTCTACTTCGTTTGATTATTAGAATTTCATTTTTTTCGTACATTCTATAATTTATAGTTAGAAACTACGAGTATACATAACAACTTATGTATCGTCGTATGTCTTTTTTAAATCGTCTCTTTGTCTCAGTTATCGTATACTGCTGAGACCTTGTTTTGTGTGCGCCTCTTGTTTTGTATGTTCCCGAATGTCATCGACCTATTTAGACACCGAGAACTCTCCCCGATACATATCTGATCGGGTGCCCAGATTCATATCTGGGCGTTTGCCCAGATACGACAAGAATAACTAAACTTGATTTACGTAAGTACAAAAATCTAATTTATACATTAAGCAACATGCCTACTCATAACAGCACAATGACATGCAGCTATTGAAACATGAAGAGTCCAATTCAAACCATTACCTAGCACTGCAATGCTCTCGTCACCCAAAGATTTCCTAAATGGCTAATGCCAAAATTATTCCAAAGATATACTGAATGCTTACACAACCCAAAAAGCTGACAAGTTTTAATAAAATTTAAATCGTTGTAAATAATTTCGGTGACAAACGAACTCAGAGAAACAAAATTGAAATAAAGTTAGGTTTTATAATGCGGTGGCTAGTTTTCTTTTGTTGGCTATCCTTATGATGGAGGGGAAAAGCACGACTGCGCAATTCCAGACAGTTCATAAGAAATATTATCATTTGTACGTTGTAATGTATAAATGAATATATGTACTCCTTTCAGGTTTATGAACCCAGAATGAGGTAAACCTTCGAGGGATTCTCTCCAATTAAGACGTATTTGTCGCGAATTCTCTAAAGATTTCCTTACCTAAACATCATTACGCTTGAATATAGTTCAATAAATGCTGTTGTCTGCCCTCGTAATTTAAATATAAGAATTTTAGAACAATTTGCTAAGAAATCTCGACTGAACAATTTATATCATGAAGTCTTCGGAAATAATAAATGAATTTCGACGAAATCTTGGTAATAAGCCGCGTAGTTCAGAACCCACTAATTAATTATTTATTAATGAAATGGTTTAATAATGTAGATAGGAATTAAGTTTCCCCGTCTACAGAATAATTGGATCCCAAGAAACTGTTGCCCATAATCTTGTTGATAGAGATACTCACACTCACTCGTTCGAAGTCTGTGTTTGTGTTTTCGGAGAAAGTTATATGCATAATCTGTTAATGGGTTAGTCAAATATTTTTCCATCTCAATGCAGTCTGACAGAAATGGCTCGGCGATAAATCCATAATGGATGGTTATTTTCTATCTTGTGTAATGAAATTCAATTGTGTGAACAGTTTTTAATCAATTTTCATTCACATTATAAGCAAATAAATCAACATTTTTGGGAGACGATTTGTAGAAATTCAAAAGATGTGAAATAACGTATCGAATTTAGTTATTGATATTTTTACAATACGATTTTTCTTTGAAAACTACACTTTACTACGTACTTAACTGCACTTTTCACTTATTCTCCATACCTACATAAATGATGGTCTTGAGTTAATCAAAATGTTTAAGCTTACTGCCACTTGGGAGCAAACTACTGATGACATTACCACGCTGAATGGCAATATTTATACGTTGAATCAAATAAATTTTTGTCACGTTTCGACCAAGCGTTCAGAAAGGTTTTAAGCTATTGCATAGCTTTTATCGCGGGCCTGGGGACCGAATTTTAGTAATCCTGCATCTCTTTCTTATGTTCACAAGAAAGAGGGATGGAAGAGCGTAACGCCGTCCTCCCCACTCGGTCATTCGACTTTGAATCTTATTTGTATTAGCTTTACAGACTAAATGCTCTTAGCAGTGTTGCGAACTTAACGGATTTCCCGTGATATTTTTTATGGTAAACAAATGTCACTCTTCAAAATAAAAGCAATTCCGAAAAATGTTTAACATCCCTATTGCTTATGTTCATAAAAATGCATGAACATGCAATAGCTTTACCGCGGCAGTCACCGAGTGCCACACTTCTTTTTTTTGTAATTGAGATGAGCCAGAAGGCGCCCAAGGGCCTAATGTCTCAAGACCAAACGGCGCAAATATTTAACGCTTCCGAGGTTCTCATATTTACGCCGTTTTAGACGCTCAGGAGCTTATATGATTGCAGAAATTTCAAAAAAAATCTCATTTCTCATCTTTATCTCTAGCGTTAACATGTGTGGGACGGACATCTGAGTTCCGGGCATCGACGTTCTCACCTACACTAGATGTAGACGCGTCTCGTAGGAATTTAGATAGGTAATAATTGACATAGACATTAAAAACAAGTTATTTATGATGAAGTTTTTTTATATTGGTGGACATTTCACGCACTATCTGACCAACTAAACAAAGCTGAAGCACTTATGCTGAAGCTACTATGGAAGCCAGATAGCTGGTATACGTCTATATATGTTTTTAATTACATACTTAATACATAGAAAACACCCAGGTGCAGTCCAAATATTTGTATTCATCACACAAATATTTGCACTGGGTGGGGATCGAACACACGACTCACGGCTTGGCAGGCAGACTTACTACCAACTAAGCCATCCAAAGAAGAAGTATGATTGAATTGTTATTGAAGTATGGTATTAAATTACCATTCATCATTTTACTATGAAAAGTAAAATGATGAATGAATTATTGATACACATTTTTTTAATTGGACACAATCAATTCAATTGTGATATAGTGCGTCCAATCCAACTTAAGTTTTAGTCGCATCCGGCGGCCTAAAATAGCGACAAACGACCAGCGGGCGCGCGCGTCACCATTTGAAAAAAAGTGGCAGTCATAGGAACTGCCAATAGAAGTGAAAAGTTATAACTCAGAATTTGATAGCTTACTTTGGAATCTATGCGGGTGAAACCAGAGGGCGTTACCATAACTATGACCATCTAGAAATGCGTCAGCATGCCGATGGGAAATGCTCACAGATTTCTAGATGACCAATGGCCACGGTCCAGAGTTTACCCGAAGATTTCATATTATTCCCGAGCGTGACGCTAGAATTCAATTCACAGCCCATGAAAAATTTATCTGTGGCGCGCCAAAATAAGTTTTCACTTCAAAAAACTTACGGATGCGGCTAAAACTTAAGTCGGACTGGACTGACCCATGACCATTTCACACGTAACACCCGTGAACTAAATTTAAAAGTCTACATTCTTTGTTTAAAATACACTAATCATTTGCTCCAACTAAAAACAGATAAATAAATAAATATTGGTAGACAATTAACACACAACACAGATGTACCTAAACTATGTTTGAAATTCCAGAACTGCAACGCAACTAGAAAGTTTCGCAAAGTTGTTGCGTCATCCTTATAACTTTATTGCAGAATCCGGCTAAGTTTTAATACTGGCTGAAAGTTACACGGTTGTGTGGATCGTAAACACACGAGTGAAAAGCGGAGGTAATTTATCAATGTCGGCTTGTCGCATCGACAGGTTCAACAAGCCTTCCAATAACTCCTCGGATTTAGGATTCAGCCAATTGAATACACGATTAGTGTAGAATTACCTACACATTACAATTCAATTCAATTCACTGGTAAACTAATGTTTTTTATTAATAACAGATTTTCACTGAACCACCATCATGCTTGATGTTAAGCGAGAGTGCGTTCTCCACGATGAAGCGTACTTTTGTAGAAGAAAACGATTTTGTGTAGGTAAAATCTACATCTAAGTATTAGACATGAAATCTAATCTTATATCGTTGTAGTCCAAACTTTGATTTAGCTTACCACCCACTACGGATTGCTGCGACCGGAACTTTTTCTCACAAGGAAACAGTCAAGGCTATATAATCCACCACGCTGGCTAAGTGCGCGATTTAGAGGATGACACATGTCATAGAAAAATTACTCTGTTGGAACATGCCAGTTTCTTCACGATGTTCACCTTAACCATTAATAACGGATAGTCTTGTGTGTGAAGTGTCCGCCTATATGTTTTATTATTTATTAAAATTCACAATTTTATTATTATTATTATTATTCAGCTATTTATTATTAAAGCTAGTGTTTATAATAACTTTCTAAATTTGCAATTAGGAAAATACTAAAAGACGACTGTGACCTGATGTTGTCGCTACAAGTATGTCACCACACGAAATGTTTTGTGTAGAGAACATCTACATCCAAGGACTGGTTACGAGATCTGATCTCTTACCGCTGTGGGTACGCCAAACATTTAAGGCGTGATAATAACTTTTATAATTTACTAGATGCCCGCCCCGGCTTCGCCCGTGGTATATTATATAGCACTCATCGGGATCCCGTACATATCCAACGGTGAAAGAATGACTGAAATCGGTTCACTCATTCCTGAGAATATCGATTTCAAACAAAAAACCTATTCAGCAACCTGCTACGCCACCTGTCGGAAATTGGTCGTACCAACTCAGATTTAGAAAAAAAAATAGCAAAGGTTTATATTCAAGGCACAGGTTACTGAAATTCAATGACGCAATCTTTGACACATGCTGTCATGTGTCATGTCAAAGCACGAAACGTACGAAAACTCTCAAAAGGGGAATATTTTTTCCCGATTTTGTTACATTCTTGTTTCATGCTCCGTTTCAATTAATAGTAGAGTTATTTTCTATAGCCTAAAGCCTTCCTCGATAAATGGACTATCCAATAGAAAAAGAATCTTTCAATTCGGACCAGTACTTCCCGAGATCCTAGCGTTCAAGCAAACAAACAAACAAACAAACAAACTCTTCAGCTTTATAATATTAGTATAGATGTGCCGATTCAAATTGGTGATCAAACTTCAAATTTGACATCAAACAATACAAACGATCGATACAAACTTCTGTCTTCTGTAAACGTTGTCTGTTTACAGACAAAAAAAGTCTTTAAGCATGTTAATTTAGGGTACGTAATGTAATACTGCGGATATTCTCTGTTAGAACGTTTGTAAAAAATGTTCCCAGTGAGATTATAATTTTTCGGATCGAATTATACATAATTTGATTTGTCAAGGAATGGTTGGTCACTAATTTCGATTGATGTTTATTGCCTCTGACGTTAAGCGAGGCTTCGTTATGAAAAAGTTGAAAATTGAGGATCAATGAGGAGCTATGGACAAAATCGGTTATGGGACGGCAACCTCGTAAAAAAACGTTAAGCTACTGTTATCTGTGAATTTCCAATTAGTATATTGAATCCGTTACTATACATTATTGTTTATAAGATTAGGTACAATAGACTATAAGTCCCAGCTATTTCTTACAGAAAAGAAAATCGAAAGTTCCGGATGCCCTAAATACTTAAGCACAGGGACTGGCTGTTCAAAGTAATAGCAAACTACGTTAATGTAGTGTTTTGGGTTGATTGGACAAACCTAGCGTTTCTTTTTATGTCTGTCTATAAACTTTGATTGTAGGTACGTTGTGAATTTGTAATAATAGTCATCCTAAATGTCTACAACATTTCGAATGTTTGTGGCTTCGCTTTGTGTAAATTTCTGCGAACGGAATGAAGGGAGATTTTTTATTTTCAAAATATGCCTGAGATTTTCTCATATTTTTCTTTCGGCTGAATTGATTTATGTATATTATGTGATTTTAAATGGATTGACTGATTTTGTCCCAAGAGACTACAGGCCCGTGAACAAAATGTATGGTCTTATGAACCACCAGGAAACCAATTTATAAAATACTAAGATTCAGCACTACGCCGGGATTTGTAAGCTATACAACTAAGTGCAAGTTGAAGAGGGGGGGGGGGGGGTTGCAACCATCGATCATTTCTCCTTGTCACATAATTTTTGTACAGCATTGCGGAATAATGGATTAGAAGAGTTATTGAAAGTATAAGTAGGTAGGAATTGCCCGTTCGGGACCACCATACGGTGAAAAGGTGGAACTAAAAAAGTGTATGTCTAAAGTATGGGAAACTTGCAGCAGTGGCGCCATGTGTAGTTTTACCAACCGCAAAAAGGGCCTTATCGGGACGTTAAGTTTGTAATTCTGAGCGCTGTCTGTTCGGGACAACCATGTGGTGAAATGTGTGTACTACTAAAATATATGTCTAAAGTATGGGAGAATGGGAGTAGTGGCGCCAATGTTAGTTTTACCAACCGCAAAAAGGGTAAAAAAGCGACGTTAAGTTTGTAATGAGTGTGACGTCACGTGTTCGTGGTCGTTAGTGTGGTGCTCGGTTGGGGTAATTCGGGCTCCGGGGCAAGATGGGCCCCGGCCGCGGGCGCTCCGGCCCCGTAGGCGCCCGTGTGCGCTCCGGCCCCGTAGGCGCCCGTGAGCGCTCCGCCCCGTGGGTGCTCCGCCCCGTGGGTCTGCGGTGCTTCGCCCCCGCGGGCGCTCCGCCCCGTGGGCGCCCGTGAACGCTCCGCTCCCGCGGGCGCCCCGCACGGCTCCCGCGGGTTCCCACGGTTTGAAGTGGTATTATTGATTGGTCAATCAGCTTATCGCGAGTATGGTTTCACAACACTAGTTGTGTGTCTTATCTATAAAACTTATCGTAGGAAGTTGAGGTTAGGTTAAAGATGATAGTTAGATAGTTAGTAACCTTATAAAGCAGTTGATTGCATCACCTGACGGAGAGCGTGTTCTTTAACAAATAATAAATAAATTTTTTTTTTATTAAATATGTGTGCGTACAACCCACTGTTTCCGTGTCTTAGTACGAAGGCGGCACGTCTAAGTACTTTTGTCGGTTGGCCTGAGGACAAGCGGCAGACACCGGAACAGATGGCGGGAGCTGGTTTTTCTACACGGGGCGTGAAGACAGGGCGAAGTGCTTCTACTGCGGTGGTGGTGTGTGGCACTGGGAGGAGAAGGATGACCCTTGGGAAGAGCATCGTCGTCTGTTTTCCCACTGCCCGTTTATTTTTATGTATTACTACAACAAAAAGTGTTCCTACCATGTAATTGATAGGAATCTGTCTAACCGAGGGATTGATGAATAAAACAATAATGTAAACATATTTAAAAATGTATTTTTATTTAATCTTATAATGACCCCAGGCTAGGGTGTTTACACCATCATCACAAATGTATCTCTTATCATCATTACCGGAAATAACCTTTTTTCTAGAAACCCTTGTATAAACATTATGCTTATCACTAGTAAATGTGTACATGTTATCATAGAGCGTATAGTTAATGTCTAGAGCTTTTCGATAGTTTTCAAAGTTGAGTTTTCTTACAATAGCTGCAGAAGTACCTTTATTTTTTTTTTAATTTGCAAGTCACCTTTTAGAATGTAGCTATACATTTTGCTCGCAACCCTATAAACTCTTCGATTATTCGTCCATTGCTCTCATCTTTCATTACCCCAACCACTTTTTGTTGACCAACGGTAGATGAAAGATGTTATCGTGGGAAGATCAGAGGTGTCAAATCGGGTTTGTAAATCAAATCGAATGTCTTCGTAAAAGTTTTGAGTTTTAATGTTGTAGATAAAAGAGTCGGTGTCTGTGTACAGTAATTGCAAGTTGTTTTGTATTTGGGTAACATGTAGGAATAGTGAAAGTCATACATGAAATACTTTGAGAGTTCTAATACTGTGAAGCCCACATAGATGGGTTTGTCATACATGATTTTCGTCTTATTCAATTGTACTGCTACTAAATCTTCCGAGAAAATAGTACAACTGTGAAAGTTTGGAAGAGACATGTACCTAGCAGCTCCATATTTACATTTGGTTTTGTAGTATTCATCATTCCAACTGTTACACAGTTTAACATTGACTCTTTTATCAACGTTTTCTATGGTTTTCCCGAAAATAGAGTTGTTCATAAGTTTAAAAAGTCTTTTCGAATGAGTTTGCTGCATTTTGTCGTTTGACGGTGTTCAAATCTATATAGGATCTGAGCCATGGGGATTGTTGGAAAGCTAATATTCTATGAATTTTTTACATATAAGACCATTTTCTAGACATTGTTTTAACGTTAAATAGTGGATAGTGTAATTTGTTTTATCTGCAAGAGTAAGAAGTAGTTTCTTACTTTTACCTTTAGGTGGAGTTTTTGTTTCAGCGCAAAAGGGGTAGTCATTGTGTTGATCGTGAAGGGTGTGTGGATATTCAAGATCCACTTCCAAAATGTAACCTCTATCTGAGTTGGGTTGTTGAGCTAATATATCAAATGTATTAATTTCACTATCAGTCAACCAAACAAAGTGACCTATTGGTAGATTTTGACGCATTGCATGACCGTAAAGATTGTTGATATCCAAGTACATTATGAAATTGTTTTGCTGATTGGTATCATAGCGTTCAGGATCCATAAAAACATTGTTGGCTTTGGCATACCTTCCAGATACCTGACTAATACCACCTCTAATTCCAGATTGAATAAACTGAACCATCTCATAGTCGGTGAGAAGTTGCAAGTTTACACGCGTCTCTCTCAACATGGCATCCCACGATAGGCTTGGGACTGTGAGATATCTACAAGGGTCTAATTTATACGCATTCAAGCAAACGGTTCGAAAGTTTTCAAAACTTCCGCCAACAGTAGGACATCGGTCTTGAGATATAAATCTGAGTATTCTCCCAATGAGTTTATTTGAAACGTTTCCCATACTTTTTGCATGTAGATAATCACTATCTGAAATACCGTTTTGCGTCAGCTCGCTGTAGAAGGATTCTTTGTTGGGTAAGCTGTTATCGTTGAGTTTAGACCAACAATCTAAGTATTCATAAGGAAATACACCTTTTCGAGTTAAGAGATTCATCTGTTCGAGATTTGAACAGAATCGTGGAAGTATTTGAAATTGATTAGGTGATAAATTTTGACTAATTTATCCAAACTAGAAGACATAAACTTTAAGGAGTCTACAAATCGCATGGTAATTTCTTTACCATTAAAGTGAAACTTCTTACTGAATGAAATGTACCTTTCTTTGTGTTGTGGTATACAGTGAATTTCATCACCGTCTACGGCGGCCAACTGTTTAATAAACATGTGACTATCATATCCGCTTAAATTATGGAAGAAAATGGGGACATAGTTTGGTATTGTATATTTTAAATTACACTCATTATGAGCTAGCCTCTCTAATCTTCCCAGAACAATGACAATGATCGATGAATTTCACATCATCAGGTAGGAAATCTATATTGCAAATGTAACATGATTTAGCAGTTAACATTGTTTCATGGGCTAGAGTTATAGGCTCGCGAGGTGTTTTGTTTGAGAGAATCTCAACGATAATTGCCAAATCAGTGCAAATATTTTCCACAAATTTCTCTACACAATCCTCACCGCGATACATAACAAATTTTGATAGTGAGTTGTCAAAATTACAGTGCACATAGTAACCATAACTACATGGTATATGTTCATGAGTAAAATATGTGCTTCTCTGCTCACTCGGAGCTTTAACAGGTTTCAATATTGACTCAGAGTCTGCATATATCACAAACGGAAGTGGGAGTTGATGACTTACATTTTTGAATGTGAGATATTGTTTGTCTGGAGAAGGTAGTTCTATTAAAGCTCTATGACAACCTATTTTTCTATGAAGTTGTAATTTACTCTCACTGTTGAAACGTTGTAGGCATCCCTCACAAAAGTAGACACGGTGATTATGTTTACTGACTTGAGAGCTCAATAAACGAGATAAGTTTTTATCCAACAGTAGTGAGATGCATTACTGTTCTTATCTTCATAGAACAATAGATTAACATGTTTATCATAACTTTTCGATGAAATATACAATGGTACAATTCTTTTCTATCATTTTCAATACCGTATACGTTCACTTTTATTTCATTTATCACTTCAAAACGTTTGATTCCGCTTGCAGACACTGGTGTGGTGATACCTCAGTTTTCAGCACACTCTCGTAGGATGGATAAGAAGATGGTCGATCCACATGTGATTCGGCTGGATAGAGAGCGGACACTATAGCTTGAAAAAACAAGCGTCATCCTTGTTTTTACATTTACACAAGTAAATTTTCTTTGGATCCAGCTGGGTAGTGGGATGTACGAACCCCTTGCAGCGGTTTATACTCGTTGATATTAACCTCGAGAAATTCAATTTTTCCAATGCCCAACCGCTGTCTTTCTCTTGAAACTCTTCACACTTTTTCAAAATACTGGAGCACACATTGGTATAGTATTTAGAGAGGTCTGATGAAATGTCCAAAGTCACATTTCTCGAGTTGAAGGATTTCAAATCTCTTATCATTTCATCGTTAGCATCATTACTTTTCAGCTTTGTTATTGTAAACGTGCAGAATAGTTCTAAATTAACCTTGATATGTTTGTATGTTTTCAGTTCAAACTTGAGCAGTTCTTGAACTTTTGTGGATACTTTTGCTAGATAAAGTCTAGGGTCTAAAATGGATATAGAACCGTTGATTCTATAAGATATAATTCTACATTTGAAGGCCGAATCTATGATGGAGGTGAAAAAGTCTTCAGAGTCTTGCTTACACAACAACTTGTGGCGTTTCGTTCTCAGTGAGCAATTAACCGATTGCTCAAAACTTCAACGTTACAAAATGACACTTTTGCATTGTTGCAACAGTTAAAACAGGCCGCTTGAATGTTTGTGGGTAACTGATACCGTGTAAAGGGGGATTCTTTTTATATATAGTTAACATTCTACTATCAAGGGAAGTCTGCGGAAAGGTATAGATAAGAAATAAAAAAGTATTTTGTGTTGGAGTAACTGTTTATTTTCTATAATTAGCTAAACATGTATTACATAAACTTAAATCAAACTAGAATAAAACAAATATGGTAGTGCAAAACATTTAATTTCAACATCGATAAGAGATGTGTGATTATGAGCGGAATCCATAACTACAACAGCTTCATACATTGAAGTAACCTGACTCATTTTAAACTTTTCCTAAAGAAATTTAAGCGGTTTTCATAGACTAATTTAACTCTACACATGTTTAATAGACGTAGAGTGATACAATTTAATATCTCATTTAAATGTAACCATTGTTGTTTACACAATCTCATCGATTGCATTCCTGCATAAATCATTACAAAACTCTCTCTTCCTTCTTCTTGCATATTGACATAGCTTATAGGTGACTGCTGCTGCTGCTGCTGCTGCTGCTGCTGGTGTTCTCGAGTTGACGAAGATTGACCGTTGCTGAAGAAATCAGATATATCTCTAGCGTTAACTTCCACTATATTATCCCATTCTTGCTTCGTTAAAGTGATCTGATTGTTGATATCGATGAAGATATCTAATCCAACACTTGTTGAACTCATCGGTTTTAGGTATGTTGCAATAGACAACTTTGTCGACTCTGTATTGTGGTGATATACATGTTTACAGAACTCAAAATTAACCGATGGAATCGATGGAGTGTAGGAGTATTGCAGTGTGTCGAACATATTATTATATCGATATTATATCGATGTGACTCTCGAGGAGCAACTGAACTGGTTCTGATGAACATAATTGCTTATAAACCATTCTACCGATCAGACCTGATCAACAGATCTGATATACAACCGATGAGGTATATAGCAGATCAGATTAGATATAGAACAGACCAGATCGGATATAGAACAGACCAGATCGGATATAGAACAGATCGGGTCAAATAGGCACTTTGAAGCGTTTTTATTAGTTTGTTATTTTGCGAACAGACTTGGTAAGCATGCTATACTCAAACAGTGAGTCGTTTAAAATTAAACAGTAGGCTGTTGTGTCAGAGGGTAAAGACTTTTTAAACTCTAGCTCCAATTTGATATCAATAGCCCCACCAGCACCTGAACGAAGCGAATCAGCTTGTCGTGAACAATCGATAACAATAAGAGGTGATTTAGTTTTAAAGTGTGGTGGATTTACTTGAACATTCGAACCCTTCATCCCATAGTACTCTCTTTTAAAACTGCTAAATGCCTGATACAGAAGCGAGTAGAGACCTTTTTCAAAATCATTGGAGAATGAGTCATACGGGTAGTACTGAGAGTTGAGATAACGCCGTGCATTATAAAAATTACTATGATCAAACACACTCTTATCTTTGTTGACATCATTATTACGTAAATGTTGAAATCCGATAATAACAAAACGAGGTCTCTCCAACAGTGTGCTAGTTTTACTGTCCATACATGTTTTTGAGAGGTCGGTAGTACTGGATACTCATATAAATCCCATGTTCTAAACGCTATAGACACCGGAATGTTATCTTCCACGTAGTTCAACAAGCGTAGTTTTTCTTTATCAGATACTTTAACTATAGGCATCCTCCATATGATGCGGGTTATATTTACATCTATTGTTTTGCTTAGATCCTTTGATATCGCACAATTTAGATCTGTAGAGCTACGGTTCAAGATTAGCTCATGTTTAGCGTTCACAATCACTTTATTGTAGTCCTCAGCAAATCCTAAAAGATGTCGGAGTGGTACTGTAAAACAAAAGTCCCCGTCAATCTCTTTGAAACCATTCAAATTCCATCCGCTGTTTTCCAAAGCATTGCTGTCTTCCTCAGAGTATGATAAGAGCCCTTTCATCGTTGTAGTGATACCACAGTTCTTTGACCGATCAATCTCCACACCATTCAATTCATAACGAATGTCTTGGAACAGGAAAGCAGGTGCGTTGTTGGTAAAAGCAGAAGTTTTAGTAGTGTTGCCTTCAATTATCAGTTGACTCTCACTCGGTAGTACTATTGCATCTTGGTTATTGATATGGATGCGTATTTCATCATTGTTTTTGTAGGATTCATTGAAAGGTGTGTACGAATGGTATTCGATACCCTCAATACTATCGTCGAACAACACCTTTTGACCAATATTTAAAATTGAAGACATTATTGCGTACACTTTAGACCGAATGATTTTTTAAAAACAATATGTTTTCTGCAGTCAGTTTAGGTTTATCGTGGTTTTGAGTATTGATTTTCTGCTTTTTGTTGGCGATAATATTCGATAGGAGAGCGACACCTGTTGAAAATTGCTGTGGAGGTGTTGTCTCTGCTACATCACTCGCAAGACTATGGGTTTGTGCTGCTTCAACAATATCTTTATAGATAATCATAGTCGTTATCTCTTTCTTATATGTAAACGTAAAGAAATATTTTCTTTTCTAAAATTAACCAGTTTCCCTTGTTCATTAACAATACGTATTTGAAGGTTCTGGATTGTGTTGACCTTCAAAGGTAGATAAACAAGATTGGGAGGACACTCGATTATTTGAAATCCAGGTGGTACCGTCGGAGTAAATTCATGTAGTACATGTGACGGTTTGTTGTTAATGAATGAACCTTGAATGATATTGCACTCTATTCTTATAGAGTTGGTGGTGACTATGTTTATAGACTGATCTGATATATGTATAGACTTTTTCGGTAACATCTTTTTAGAAGCCAAATATACCTCCAACACTATTACTTTTTTCAAAATGTATATCATACTCGGGTGAATAGAATAGACATTTCATGGTGTTTGTATTAGCCTCTATATCCATCAACTTGTTTCCATCATCCTTTGCATTCATTAGTAACTCTCTATTCAAGTGTCGTATAATATCCTCCAACTCATAAGACCCTCGGGAATTTTAATGATATTATCTCCATAGTGAAATAGGTTATTGGTAACATCCACATTAGGTATTGAGTTGAATGTTTGGAAATAAATCAAAGCACACTCGTATTCACCTTCTCCCAATTCGATACAGGGAAAAAAGTCTAAATTCAAAATTGAACTGTGGCCGTTTAACGATATGGTAAGAGACATTGTCACTGTACAAGGTGAGACTATTGAATGAGGTAATAAAACAATAATCACATTTTTAATACCATTTTTTTTTTTTTTTTTCTTGAACATTGTCATACATACATTTAACAGAAAACGTAAACATAAATGACCACAGTTATAATCTACACTCTTTTGCATATTGTTATAGTTATATCTAATGGTTTCAGGGTCAACACCACCATTCTTCATGTAAGTGAGAAACTCTTGCGGTGGTCTGAGATCCCCGTAGCTGTCAAATTATTCACAACACTGATCCTTCTTCGCATACGATACCCAATGTGTTCCCGCCCCATGTGAATCGTCTAAATTAACGATCCCCGTCTCACGCCTCCAGGTTTTCGAACTTCTGAGACCATCTCTCATAAACACCCCGAAAATGGGAAATTTCATCTGTTTAGCATACTTCACGAGTTCAAAGTCATAGAGAGCGCGATTTGGTAGGGCTATTTTTAGTTTTTTTGATAGGGTGACAAATAGAGACCCATTCCTTTTTTGTAGGGTGCTAAGTACATACCCTTGCCTAAGGGATGCGGTGTAACATCGATTTTTGTAGGATCTTTCTTGTGTGCCATCTCATAAATGTTTTTGGCAGCCGTTGTGACCCCACCCGCTAAAGTGCCGGCAGCCGCCAATGCTCCGAGAATAGGTATCAACGGTAAAAGCCTCCCTTTTTCGGAATAGGAATAACCCTCGGTTTTTCAAGTTTTGTCTCTTCTTGTTCTTCATACTCATTTTGGCAGCCTTCACTGCTACGCTCATCAGCTTTTTACTGGTGGCCGCCGTCATCGGTGATGTTGATGATGATGATGCTTTATTTGAGATACGTTTCTTTACAGCTTTACGTGCGGCTGATATGACATTTTTGAGATGCATTCCCATACCACGTTTCGCTTTAAACTTCATAATTTTATTGATTCCGAGAGCAAACACTCTTTCGGGTAGACTGTTAGATTCACGCCAACGTCTAGCCGCAGCAGAGGCCAACTCTAAATCAGCTTTATTTCGATCCTCCAGGGATGGACCTTGAGCGTAAGCTATATCGTGCGCTTTGCACGCCTCGTCTAAAGGATTGATACCAATATCACCCCTATTAAGGCGTTTCTCCAGTTTCGTTCCAGGTCCGCAGTAATTATAACCGGGAGGTGTAACTCGAAAGGTAATTTATTAATGAATGTATTCACAAATCCACCTCCTATCTTGACAATGGGCTTTTCACGACTGACAAAATTTCTCGTGTACATTATCATTTTCTTACCGTAGAGGTCAGTCGAGTACTAACGTCAATTTTATTATAAACCCCACTAAAACTGTGTAAGCAGTTTTAAGACATCACTTCACTAGAAGAAATGAAGTTTATAAAACAACCCACCCGCTTATCAGTTAAAGAATGGAATGTGAACCCAAACAGCGGTGATTGCACCGTTTCAGACACGGTATGCTGCTGCCTAACAGTATACGATGTTTAGTATGCGGTCCGTCCGGGTGTGGTAAAACAAATCTCTTGCTCTCTCTCCTATTAGAGGCTGAGGGTTTAATTTTTGAAAATATTTACTTGTATTCAAAATCGCTGAATCAGCCAAAATATGTGTTTTTGAATGAAGTTTTCAAACATGTGTCAGAAATAAACTTTTACACATTCTCAGATAAGACGGAGGTCACTTCACCGGAAGAGATTAACAATAATAGTATTATAATATTTGATGATGTGTCAATGGAAGATCAAGAACCTATTCGCATGCATTTTGCTATGGGTAGGCACAAAGGGGTTGACTGTTTTTATCTATGTCAAACCTATAGCAAAATACCTAAACAACTGGTGCGAGATAATGCAAACTTTATTGTTATTTTCAAGCAGGATGAGATGAATCTAAAGCATGCTTACGATGATCATGTGAATACAGACATGTCGTGGCATACATTTCTAGATCTCTGCAGAAAATGCTGGAAAGAAAAGTATGGATTTCTAGTTATCAATAAAGAGAACGAGCTGAACAATGGACGATATCGAAAAGGAATAGACATGTTTGTAGTTTTATAGAGTGTGCATACCAGCTCTAAATCATGATAAAACCGGTAAACATGAGAGATATCGAACATTTATCATCATGAGTGCTTCAAAGGTGCAGATCTTTGGTGATAAGAAGCTTAAACGTAAACTGATTCAATCAGTACAGTCTGTGAAAAAGAAAATTAAGTTACTGAACGAGGGTAAGGTTGAATTGACATCCAATCTGCGGGAAACGTTTCAACCAATCACTGAACCTTTAAATACTCTTATCAAACAAATGGAAGCAAGGGGAGAATCAGCAAAGATGACAAAGGAGACAGATGAAAAACGAGACAAATTGAATGATAGTTCCATCTCTCAGTACAAAATAACACTGATACAGATCGCACCATTGATGATGATGATGATGATGATGCTGATTATAAAGACGCTGATGAAGAGTCAGACCCATACAACTCGAGTATTGAATCGGTTGAATCTGTCAAAAAATCTGATCTCAGTGAAGATGATACTAATTCTATTGCAAAATCCTACAAGGATAATCTCATAATGAATCAGATAAACAAAATACCGTATGGAGTACGCATACATTCAAATAAACTTCATATAGGAGATAGTGTTATCAGTTTTAACAAAGATCATTTTAAAATTAAAAATGAGAAATTCAACTACTCACCCGGTTTGATGGAACTTTTATTTAAAAAAGACCCCAACCTATCACTTATTACAAAGGTTGATGGTATCGATTATCGCAAAATTGTTGCCATGACTAATGCTCATAGACGAAATTTTACACCTAACGGTCAGATACAGGGTGATAAGAGTCTCAAATACTCTAAATTCATTAAAAGTCGATCATCACCTAAGAAAGGTGGATGTCTCAAGGATCAATCTTCGACAACATCAAATAATATCAAACGTTTGGTAATGAAAAGATATAATCCAAACACTGATTTAAGATATTGGGATGATCCTAATGAGTTAGTTGAACGTCTACGTCTTCTTATCGCTTCACAAGGTGCTGGCAATAATGCACATGATAATGAAATTATCGCTATAATTGAGGAATTACAAGAAGCTAATGTAATACATCCTACATAATCTTGAACTAACATCACCTTTTCTACTCTATAAAACTCTCTCATTTCAAGAATTCTAATCTAGTAACAAGATGACTGTTGATAAGTTTGGACGTTTTCTTGACCGTCGCAACGATGGTAAAACCTCGCAACAAAAGCTAAAGATTATGAAGACTCAAATCAACTTTGAGAACCGGTTTCTGAGAAATGTTCGCAAAGGTATTTCTAAAAATGATGTAATCGTAAAGGAGCAACTAGATGAGGCTATTAACCTATGCATTATGGAAATAAAAAAAAACTCTCAAAGTATAGAAGAAATCTTGAAAACTATACAGAAATACCACTCTCCTAAAGAGAAGCTTAAACCGGCTCCATCATTACCTGCAGCATCACACCCAGCAGCGGCTGCAGTAGCAACGGTACTGTTACCGGTAGCGGTGACGACAACACCATCATCCGCAACAGCAGCAGTGTCATCAACATCAAAACCAAAGCTAAAGTCATCGCGACTGCCTCTCGCATCGCCGGCATCGTCAAAGCCATTGCTATTACGGGTGCAACCATCGCAACAGTCATCACCATCACCACCGTTCTCATCACATTTGCGAGATTAGAAGATGAGCAAGTTGCAGGTTGTTCGCGAGCTACATAGAAATGCTCGTAAAAATTTTCCTCGGAGACGTTTCATCCAGAAGGGGTTAGATGACACCTGGCAAATTGATTTGATTGATATGCAGCAATATGCCAAGTATAATAACGGTCATAAGTATATACTGATTTGTATTGATACATTTTCAAAGTATGCATGGGTTCAAGCCATCAAGAGTAAGTCTGCTGAAAATGTAACGCAAGCCATGTCAGATATACTAAGTAAAGATCGCTTAAAAAGAAGACCTAAGAATATTCAGTCTGATGACGGTCGTGAGTTTTCAATGAAAAGTTTCAGACTTTGATGAAAAAATACAACATTAATCACTACTCTACGTATAGTGTGAAGAAAGCTTCTATTGTGGAGAGACTCATAAGAACTATTAAAAGTTGGCTTTGGCAAAAATTTACATATGAGAATTCCTATAAATGGAACGGACGTATGTTGAGTGACATAATAGATAAATACAACAACAAAGTTCACAGCACTATCAAGGTTGCTCCAGTGACCGTGAATCATGTAAACGCCAGCGCTCTGATATCTAATGTTTACAATTTTATCAAAATGCGACCTAAAGCGAGATATGCACTTGGGGACTTTGTACGAATAAGCAAACATAAGTCTATATTTTCTAAGGGTTACACCGGAAATTGGAGTGCTGAAATATTTAAAGTGGTGAAAGTGGATACCACAAATCCAATCACCTATAAATTGCAAGATGAAAATGGACAGCCTATATTGGGAGGTTTCTATGAACAAGAGTTGCAGAAAGTGAAATATCCTGATGTCTACCTGGTAGAAAAAGTAATTAGAAAAAAGGTGATAAAGTACTGGTGAAATGGTTTGGTTTAAACTCTACAAGTTGGATAAAATAAAAACAACAATATTGATTAAATGATTGTTTTATTTCTAGTACACATTCATAAGTAATAACCTAAATAACCTAAGATAATATAATCGCATATGTTGCATAGTTTGAGATCTATCTAACTAAACTTTATATGTATAAAGTTTAGTTACCTATTACGAAAATATACATACATTTCCTATTCATCCTTTGTTTCATAAATAGTCTTATCATATTGATTTCCGTTACTAAACGTTTGCATTGTAACAGAAAATGATAAAGAATATTACTATTATGCTTCAACCGTGGGAACCCCGCGGGAGCCGTGCGGGGGCGCCCGCGGGAGCGGAGCGTTCACGGGGCGCCCACGGGGGCGGAGCGCCCGCGGGGGCGAAGCACCCTCGCAGACCCACGGGGCGGAGCACCCACGGGGGCGGAGCGCTCACGGGGCGCCTACGGGGCCGGAGCGCACACGGGGCGCCTACGGGGCCGGAGCGCTCCGCGGCCGGGGGCCCACCGGAGGAGGAGCTCCACTTGCCCCGGAGCCCGAATTACCCCAACCGGAGCACCACACTAACGACCACGAACACGTGACGTCACACTCATTACAAACTTAACGTCGCTTTTTTACCCTTTTTGCGGTTGGTAAAACTAACATTGGCGCCACTACTCCCATTCTCCCATACTTTAGACATATATTTTAGTAGTACACACATTTCACCACATGGTGGTCCCGAACAGACAGCGCTCAGAATTACAAACTTAACGTCCCGATAAGGCCCTTTTTGCGGTTGGTAAAACTACACATGGCGCCACTGCTGCAAGTTTCCCATACTTTAGACATACACTTTTTTAGTTCCACCTTTTCACCGTATGGTGGTCCCGAACGGGCAATTCCTACGTACTAGTATAGTTTTGTTGGAGAAATTCATAATTTTCCGACGATTTCCAGGGTTAATTTGGTCATTTGATTATGTACGGCATTGGTACCATACAGTTTCAATACCTTTCTTTTATCTATTATAGGTTCGTACTTGACCACCATCTCGCCTGATGTTAAAAGGTATTGAAAGTATAGGTGTTACTGGTATTGGAGATGGAAATGAAACCACGTCACTATATAAACTGCTGATTATGTACAAGTGAAGCGGGGTGAGACTCCTCGCTCTCCACTGCCATCCACTTATATACTACATCAGTCACGTACACATACCTACGTGCTCCTACAAAAGGTAGGTATTTAAAAATAATCGTTTAATCTAAATAAATACATCTTCAACACATGTTTTTAATATACAGTTGAAAAAATTAGGAATTAGAATGGCTTAATGCTTTGTGAAACGAAATGAAAATACATTTCAATTCTTTCATTCATTATATTGTCCGAGAAACCTAATTTTCCAGTATCTTAAAATACCTATTTTGCTCAATATTTACCCATATTTTCTACAATGTAATAATATACCTCGTAATATTTCGAAACCGGGAAAATTTTAAACGGACGTAATAATGGCAAAAACATAACATTACATTATTTATTCTAACAGGCTTGGTGTATAATACAGAGTTTAATAAGGAGCTTGCCTTTTGTGTAGGTAATTAGATATAATTAATTAAAATGTTGGTTCAAGTATAATGACAAGACACTTTTCTGTGAAAAAATTAGCAATTAAATTATACTCGTATATTATGAAAATAGAATAATGAAATTTGATGATGAGCAGATAGTGCCTGGTCAAGACAGATATTTTCATTTTCCACTAGAATCATTATTTTGAACATTAGGAATAATAAGCATACAATTTTGGATAATGTAGTTTTTTGTTGGCGAATATTTTAGAATTTTAAGATCTCAATATTAATTTGGTAGTGGTTTTACTGTAAGGATGATAAGGATAATAATATTCATGCTAACAGCACTTTATTACTCAAAGTTATAACATGTGGTGTTGTTAATTTTCTAACTGAAAACTCAAACTAAGGGACATACTAAGAACATCTAATCTGTAGAAGAAGGATGCATATAATCTAGGTGTCTTCATGTCTAGAGTTAATCGATTTCTTCTTGGTAAGCACGCTCTATCATAAACCGCATTGTCGTTCAACATCAGGCGAGATGGTGGTCATCAAGTACGCAAACCGATTAACGCTTAAATATATGTATTAAACCAATTAAAATATATACTACTTCAAATATATACCTCTATGCATTAAACCTTGATATTACAAGAAGCTTCATCTTCAGAGACTTTGCTTAGATTTTGAACATTTAAAATACCTTTGTCTATCTGTGCATATGTCGACCGTTTCCATAACGACTGAACAAAATAATCTTTTTTTTTTTAATAAAGAGTGACGAGACCATCAGGACATGTGCCTGATGGTAAGCAATATGCCTGACACATAACAGCACAGTGACACGCAGCTATTGGAACATGAAGAGTCCAAATCATTACCTAGCACTGCACTGCGCTCGTCACCCAGAGATCTAAGCGAGTTCTTTGTCATTCTACTGAGCATAGCTTTTTCATAGGAACATCACGAGAACAAATGCTTTGCTTAAAACGAGGTTTTCAATATGAGCTTAAAACCGATGCTTTGTTCTGCCACAGAACGTGCAACAATAGGGATGTTAACACTAATCACAAATTAATGTTTAATGTTGATTTTGTGGTAGTTTGTATTAATAGAATATCGAAAAACACATTATTATAATTTAATATTAGGTGATAAATTTGTTATAAATGATTTTAAAAGCTATATTTTTTATCTGTTGTCACGTGACTGGAAACACCAATATGAATTATTACGTCACTAGTCGCAAAAGAAGCTATCGAAAACTGACTAAACTGTTTAATTTTCTGTAGTTTTATTATAGTTTGCGATCTTAGCGACGACGATTTTGATTGTTTGTATTCATGTAATGGTAAGAAAACATATGAACTGGACATACAGCCATGAATCGCGATCAATGTTTTGCGACTAGTGACGTCATGTCAGTGGTTAGTGTTTTAGCGGCGAAATTCAAAATTAGTCTAATATTGCATATTTACTCATCCAAAATACAAATATTTTGAAGTAAAATGTTATTTATTACGGTAAACATGCGTCAATCTTCAAAATAAAAGCATTTCCGAAAAATTGTTAACATCCCTATTTCCGGTAGAAATTCATGATGAAAAGTATCCACAGAAATTGATAATGCTTTATAACCTACTAACACTGAGAACACGACGACCACGTACACGCTCAACATCAGCTCTGTAAATAAAAATCAATAAAAGCGGATTTTTTGGAGCTACGCGCAGCCCAGTGATATCAGTGGACCGGCGACAGTTCAGCGAGCCAGGAGCCGTATTGACAGCCCCCGGGACTTAAGGGATAAAGAGGAATCACCGAAAATACCGGACGAATAGCCGAAATCAAAGGTTAGTCTAGTAGCAACATCACAAGATCGCACAGCTGTATTTGGACAAAAGTCACGTCCGCCGCATAGCGATCTCATCGGTATAAAAATTCCGCCTGACACGTTCCTATCGCTGCACGACCGACCGGCGCCGGCGACCCGACGCACGTCATCAGCGAGATCTCCGCCCGCCAAGTATAACGTCACTAACTCACCGCCAAGTAGAATATCATCATCATCGCCAACCCCTGCGGAAGAACTGACTGCTGGTAACTAGACATCTACTGGACAGCCCGAACACCATCTAAGTCAAGCGTGTACGCAAGAATATTAACAAATATAAACTTGGAGAAGAAGAAGAGGAAGAAGAAGAAGAAGGGAATTACAATCTAATTTGACGTATCTAACATTCAACACCGCCCCCACCCTCCGCCACAATAAAAATAAATAATTTAATTAACCTAATTTAGTTAGAAAATATTGTAAAATGTCCGACACACCGAAAAAAAAGCTTAGCCTCCACATCTGCCTGCCGCACATCTGGTCCTGCCAATGCACCCAGACGACCAAGGGTGCTTTCTGTAAGGTCAGTAGCGTCAAGCTTACATAAGCGCATATTAAAAAAAAATGTTAGGACCAGCGCGTCAGACGTGGTGCTGCCAATGCAACATCGGGAGGGGTACCCCGGCGTGCCCGTAGATGCTCCCGAGATGGAGTCCCGCTGCGCTCAGGTACTCGATAAAGTCCCATCGCCACCGCGCTCACAAACAGTAAGCGAAATCTCTGTGCCGGTAACATCAGTGCCAGAGTCGAGCCCAGAACACCTGGCCGCAATAGATAGAGTCGAGAACTGGAAACAGTGTGGAATATCACCTCAAAGGAGTTGACGATGGATGAGGAAACGGACAGTGTGTCAGAATCGTCTTTCCCGACCTCCGCCCGGTGCAAAGGACCAGTATGCTAATCGCACACTGCTCTAAGCGGACGGGGATCGAGATGGACAGCGCCACGAAAGTGGCAAATGACGCACTACTCGGGGAAAGGACGCTCTC
This sequence comes from Ectropis grisescens, assembly GCA_017562165.1. Classification (NCBI taxonomy): domain Eukaryota; kingdom Metazoa; phylum Arthropoda; class Insecta; order Lepidoptera; family Geometridae; genus Ectropis; species Ectropis grisescens. The sequence goes on along the minus strand of CM029780.1, from coordinate 14,925,408 downwards.
GAACAATCCACTAACCAAAGACGGATTTAAAACAAACCGCGATCGAGAGTCTCCAGACGCTCTTCGAGATAGTCCTTTCCTTGGCCGAGTCCAGGCATCGACACATCGCCTCACTCGAACAGGAGCGGACCCGACACGCCGTGGAGCTGCTCTCGGTGGAAAGGGCCCACACTAAGTCAGTACAACAAATTCATTACGATCTTACAAAGGAGGTAGCTTTGGCCAGGGAAACACTATCCGAACTCCAGAAAGAGTTAAGAGTCATTAGAGACTGGCAGAGCTTTGAATCGAGAGAGCCCCACCAACAAATTAAAGCAACGGCCGAAGCGGTGAAGGACATCAGTGGTTTTCTTAAATCGCCTGCTCCAATTCGAAACGCCCCCGTTGACCTGACTCCACTGCAGAATGACTATCTTGGCCTAAAAACCGGTATTGAAATTCTTCGGAGGCAGGTCGACGAGCTCCGAGGACTCAAACGCAGAAAGGACGAAAACCATCGAGGTCCTCCACCAAAACGCTGAAATGCTGAAAGAACTCGCCTCGACTCCACCACCTCCTACGCCCCCAAACTATTCGGATAAGCTAAGTAGTATAATTGAAAACATGCTGACAAAACAAACAGCACCCCATCCTCTGCCCCAATTAAAATAAACATCGACGAGCACGTGCTGCCTATTACAGAACGTCTAGAAGCTGTATCGTCAGAACTCCGGACAATGCGCCAGGAAAACTGACTCTTCCCCACCAGCCCTAAGCATCGAGGCCGAAATCTGCCAAGCGGAGACGGGCAAGCCACCAAAGCCTAACTACGCAAAATGGCGGCTAAGCCAATCGTGCCAAAACCGAACCACACTCTTATCGTGACAACAGCGAATCCCACATCCCCACGACCGCCGAAAATTTAATAGACAGGATAGCGTTAGCTCTGGACACGAAGAAGACTGGAGCAAGAGTTGACCGAGTGCGAAAAGCTCGAAACAGGAAAGTCATCCTGAGTTGCAGCACAGAGGAAGACCTTGGTCTGGTCAGAAATCGTGTGCAGCAGGACAAGTCTTTAAAGGTGGAAACTGCGAAAGCGGGTAATCCACTGATTATCATACGAGACGTCCTGTCTTATCACAAAGACAACGAAATAGTAGAAAACCTTTTGGCGCAGAATAAACATTTGCTACAGGGGTCAATTTGCAAGAAAGCGCGATCAGAGTGCGGTACAGGAAAAAGCACGTAACCCTCATGAGTGCCATCCGGTGATCGAGGTCTCACCTCGCATTCACAGAGCGTTTTGGATGCCGAAAAAGTCTACATAGGACTTCAGAGGAGACCAGTGGCAGACCACTCGCCCTTGGTGCAATGCTCGAAGTGTCTAGGTTTTGGTCACACAAAGGCGATCTGCCGGGAGAGGGATGAGTACTGCAGTCACTGCGGGAAAACCCACTCTTGGACTCAATGCAAGGCAAGGAAAGAAGACCTGCCCCCCAAATGCAAGAACTGCGCGACTGCTCATCCCAACAGACCCCAAAAGAACTCGAACACAATGCGTTTAGTAGCGAGTGCCCTGAAAGGTTAAAATGGGATGGGATAGCGCGGTCTCGAATATCTTATTGCTAAAGGCACTCATGAGGAACGTGGCTCAATCTCCCAAAGAGTAGGCGAACCAGGTATGCGTTTCATTCAAGCAAACCTGCAGCGCTCCCAGAATGCAACAGCAGAACTCCTGAAGGTCGCGAGAGAAAGGGGGGTTTCAGTTGCCCTTGTTCAAGAACCCTATGTGGGAAACAAAGGCGTAATGAAACAATATCCTGGAACTCGTGTTATTCAGTGCAGTTTAAATAGGCAAAAACCAGTTAAGGCAGCCATAATAGTCTTCGGTGACAAACTGGAGGTAATCCATGACCCCAACTTGTTACCGAAACGGAAGCGGCTGTCCCTGTTGGTCGGCACAGGCCTAAGACTGGGAGTTATTTCTGTCTACTTAGAAGGAGACCAAATAGTCGACCCCTACCTCAGCAGGATTAAAGCATTCAGTGAAAAACTAGCGACAAAAGACCTGATTGTTGCCGGTGACGTGAATGCGTGGTCCCACTGGTGGGGAAGTACATCCCAAAATGAGAGAGAGAGAAGCCGTAAACTCTTTCTTCAACGAAATGGACTTATTTATTCTCAACTCTGGCGATACACCAACCTTCGAGATCGTTAGGAAGGTAGACTTTGCACAAGCATAGTAGATGTAACAACGTGCAGCGAGTCTCTCCTGGGAAAAATCGAGGGATGGAATGTTGACAAAAGTATTACAACATCAGACCACAACGCAATTACCTTCACTTTGCGCCTAGTTAAAGCTCTCGAACAACAGAGACCAATAACAACACGCAAATACAACACCAAGAAGGCACAATGGTCAAACTTTATGTCACAGTTAAAATCCTCCCTTGTAGAAGGAAACATCTCGCCGGAGTCAGTGGAGAAATGTGAAAGTCCATTGGAACTCGAGTCGATGATTACGAGCTACACAGCTAATATACATGAAGCCTGCGAACAGACCATCCCACTGGTAAGCTCGCCGAAGGGAAATCCAACCCCCCCATGGTATACGAAAACGCTCGATAATCTGAAAAGGAAGTTCTCAGAAGAAAGAGACGGATCAGGAATGCCGCCCCCGACAGAGTTGAAATTGTAGTCGAACAGTATCAAATTGCTCGGCAAGACTACAAGTCAAAAGTCAAACAAGCTCAGACGGTAAGTTGGAAGGAGTTCTGCACGAATCAGGAGAAAGAAAGCATGTGGGATAAGATCTACAGAGTGATGAAACAAACTTCGACAAGACAGGAAGAAATACTCCTAAGAGACACCGAAGGTAACACTCTATCCCCGCAGCTATCTGCAGAACTACTTGCCAAAACTTTCTATCCCGACGACTCTGAGAGCACAGACCAACCTTGTCATACAGAGCTACGGGAGCGAACGACAGAAATGCCTATGGGCTTACCGGAAAATGACCCACCATTCACATCAGCGGAACTGGAATCAGTACTGAGAACTCTGAATCCGAAAAAGCTCCCGGTACAGACGGGCTAACCGCTGATATCTGTGCAGCAGCCATACGTTGCGAATGGAAGGTTTTCTTGGCGATAGCAAACAAATGCTTGTCGCTGAAATACTTCCCAAGCAATGGAAAGAAGCGCACGTGGTCATACTACGCAAACCCGGTAAGACAGATTACACACATCCAAAATCATACCGCCCCATAGGTCTTCTGTCCGTTCTAGGAAAAATCGTCGAAAAGCTTCTGGTAAACCGTCTCCAATGGCATCTCCTCCCAACTATTAGTAGGAAACAGTACGGTTTCATGCCCCAGCGAGGCACTGAAGACGCCCTCTATGACCTGGTAGAGCACATCAAAAAAGGAGTAGACAGTAAAGATACCGTACTCTTAATCTCCCTGGATATAGAAGGCGCCTTCGACAATGCATGGTGGCCCACCCTCAAAAATCAATTAGCGAAGAAGAGGTGCCCAACAAACCTCTACGACATGGTAAACTCTTACCTCAGCGACCGTAAAATCAAGGTCAACTATGCAAGAGCAGTCTACGAGAAGGAAACAACCAAGGGATGCGTCCAAGGGTCCATCTGCGGACCGACCTTTTGGAATGTGATCCTAGACTCGTTACTGCGAATGCTAGAAAGCAGAGGGAGTGTACTGTCAAGCGTTCGCAGACGACGTCGTTCTCGTGTTTACAGGCAACTCGAATATCATCGAACAGCAGGCGAGCAGGGCGCTGAGCATGACAGTGCAATGGGGTAACACTAACAAACTCAACTTTGCAGCGCATAAAACCAACGCGATGCTTTTCACAAAAAGTTGAAATACGAAACTCAAACATAGTCATGTCCGGCGTCCGGCTAAATCTGGTCGAGGAAGTTAAACTGCTAGGCCTACTGATCGACCGCCGGCTCAACTTTAAAGCACATGTGACCGCCCAATGTAAAAAGTGGCGAACATTTATAGACAGCTCGCATGTGCAGCGAAGGTGAACTGGGGATTAAATGGCGAAATCACGAGAACTATCTACGTCGCGGTGGTGGAACCTATCATCATGTATGCCTCAAGTGTATGGGCGCAAGCGGCAGACTTCGAGGAAAACAAGTCTCAGTTGAACGCTATCCAAAGAGGTTTTGCCCAGAAAATCTGTAAGTCGTACCGTACTGTTTCTCTGAAAGCATCACTTGCCCTTTCCGGCCTGCTCCCCTGGATCTGAGAATACAGGAAGCGGCAAATTTGTACAGAGTAAAAAGAACCTCTCCCAAGACTACCTCCCACCAGAAGTGGAGCTCGAACAGAATGTTAACTTCCTAGACCAACCCCATCCGTCCACGCAGTTATCCGTAGAGTACGAGCTCCTAGAAGACACCTCCAATCTTCCACAAGGGCCTCAAATTTATACTGATGGCAGTAAAATTGAAGGTAAAGTTGAGCTGCTCTAACATGGTGGGAGAATGGCAGAGAGGTCAAGAACTCGACCTTCAAGCTCCACTCCGAATGCACAGTCTTTCAATCGGAACTTTATGCTCTTTACCGGGCAACTCAAATGGCGTTAAAGAGCAAGGACCCAGAAGTCAATGTCCTGGTGACTCCCGATCTTCACTCGAACTGCTAAGTAACCCAAAACGAGCCACCCCTTGGTTAAGTGCGTAAAGGAAAACATTGAACAGATAAATGCTGAAGGAGATCTCTTCGTCTTTTCTGGGTGAGAGCGCATGTTGGCACCGTCGGCAATGAAAGAGCCGACGAATTGGCCAAATCGGCGGCACTCACGGAGTCACCCAGGGACTACGAGGGGATCCCTTGTCCTACGTCAAAAGGAAAATCCGCGAAGAATCGGTCAAGAAATGGCAGGATCGATATGAGACCTCGGACACCGGAAAAGTCACCCAGACGTTCCTCCCTGATATAGCAAACGCATATCGGGTGATGAGAACCACGAAACTGACTCCTTCCAGGTACAAGCGTTGACGGGACACGGAGGAATAGCAGATTACCTGTACAGATTTAAGCTCAAGAGCAGTCCGGCATGCGAGTGTGACCCCGACCAACCCGAAACGATCTGGCACGTGCTAGTCGATTGTCCCCGATTCATGGTCGCAAGACATGAGCTCGAATCTATGATCGACAGAAGACTGGTTGTCTCGGATCTCCACAACATCTTAGTAGATCCAGATAACAGAACACGGCTCCTGTCCTTCATGGAGAGCTCATTCCGCATAGCGGCCATGAGAAACTCCACTAAATCAAATACGCGCCCCCATCACCACCACACTCTGCCCCGCTGTCTGTGGACGCCGCGCGGCATGCGGTTCCCGCCAACATAACTCCTCGAAGAGCATCTCCGTCAAACAACTACTGGAGAACGCAGACCGAGGAGAAGCAGGGATCCGTATCCGCGGGTGGCTCTCTTCATGGACAGCAACAAAGAAAGATTCGGAATAAGCTTTTGCTTCGCTTGGGAACGGAAACGAGCCCGTTTGTCGCCTGGATTGTCTCGCCTGCTCAATGGGAGTACCGCAAAAGTCACGATGAAGCGGAAAACCTACGACGCCATGCCGGTGTGCGAGTTAGACGGCCACCGATTTCGGTTGGTGCGATCGAAGAACAAAACGATTGCACTAATAGAGTACTCGGAAGGTCGGACGCCTTTCACACAGGCAAATGCGCTGCTCGCACATCTGAGCAGAAATGCAGGTGAAACACCCCGGTGATAAGCGTGGATGCGATGGCAATCGAATATTCAAGAGCGAGAGTCGCAGACCGGCTGGGTTGCATTGAGGCCTCTAAACATCATGAGGGTTGTCGTATACGAAGACAGGGGAAAATCTGAGCTTCCTCAGAACCCCTTCGCACGACCAAACAAATGCAACTGACAGCTGGGGCCATCCTGTTCCTAGTTCGACCATCCAAACCGGCTCCGAAAGAGTACAGCAGAGGGCAGCCGCGGAAAAAGCCTCAGCCAATCTAACTGGCAGCCGAGGCACCAACACGGCGTTCGTGACTGCTTTCAACGCAGCGGCAAGGAGCGTACTCCGAATCACATCCCATTCATCACCCCTCGACGTCAAAGACCCCAAAGCAGCTTCACAGCAACAAACAGCCCGAACGAGAGCCGACACGGGACAGGTTGAACCGCCCCGCTATGTCACGGCTTCGGAGCCGCGGAGCCATGCACGTAACGCCTTCATCGAATTCATAGCCACACTGAGCGCGACACGACAAGTCAACCTCAAGACCTGCGAAAACATCATGCAGTCCTATAGGCTAGGAAGTGAAAGCCTTTTAAAGGCGAAACTCGAGGAGGCCGAAGCAGCCATTTACAATAATGTCACATCCCGGGTCATCAAGGGAACCATGACGGGACAGTATATGGCAGCTTACAGTGCTGAAAATGGCTTCGTGACACTGAACGAGAGAGAGACAGAGCGCGCGGGAGTGCCTGTTTATGCACCAAGATTATGCTGGACGATAAGATCCTAGAGATGGCCAAGACCATCGAAGGGAACGGAAACGTCAAAGCAGATTGGGAAAATTGGGAGGTACCGAGAATACAGTGGGTCAACGGAGTTCCAGGATGTGGAAAAACAACATGGGTGATTAGACACTTCGACGTGGACAAGGACGCCATCATTACTACAACAACTGAGGCAGCAAAAGATCTAAGAGAAAAGCTATCGCACCGAATCGGAAACCTGGTCAAAACCAGAGTGCGAACCATGGCTTCTGCTCTGGTAAATGGTTTCGGTAGAGAAAGTTTCAGCCGCCTCATGGTGGACGAAGCTCTCATGAACCATTTTGGAGCCATTGTGATGGCTTCAAGGCTGTCTGGTGTTGGCGAAATTGTCCTCATTGGAGACGTCAATCAGTTGCCTTATATCGACAGGAAAATCTCTTCGAAATGAGGTATCATCGCCCGAACCTGGTAACAAAGATCAGCCAGGAGTTGCTCTGCACACATCGAAACCCAATGGACGTCGCATATGCACTGAGGGAAATATACTCCGGTATGTACTCCTCAGCGTCCCGTATAAAGTCCCTAGAGCAGAGAAGATATAAGGGAGCGCAAATACCCAACACCCAACCAAACACCCTCTTCTTAGTTCACACTCAAGAGGAGAAGGAGACCCTGACAAACCAGGGTTATGGGTCAGGCACCGGGTCACGCATCCTTACCATCCATGAAGCTCAGGGACTAACATACGAGTCGGTAATCGTAATCAAAACCAAGGCAAACATGAAGCTGCACGAGAGCGTGCCCCATGCAGTAGTTGCAATCTCACGGCACACGGGGACCTTCACATACTACGCTGACGACACCGACGACGCCATCGGTCGGTTCGTGCGGCGAGCGTGGGCTGCATCATCGAAGACCATCCGCGATTTCAACCTACAGATGGCCATCAGGGACAGAAATGCGGCCGTTGTGGAGGCTCTGGGCCGGGAGGAGGCAGCTTAGGCAAATGGCAAAAGGCAATTAGGCAAACACTCGATGTCGAGTCGATTACTAGCGGAATCCCAACTGGTAGTGATCGGCTCTACAGACGAGCACTAGAATTAGATTTTAAATGTACCCAAATCCCTTCTATTTTCCTCTTCTCCTTATCCAAGAAATGTGTAAAAAAAAAAAGATTATTGTAATGACAAAGATCACGGACCCCGGAGTCTGTGGAGTGGATAATTTAAATAAAAAAAAAAAAAAAAAAAAAAAAACTAACACACTGAGATCGTGTAACATGATCGTACATTTGTTTATTCATTCGCCAACCTTTGACAAACTTTCCCATTGTTTGAGGGCCTCGAGGTATTTAATTGCCTCCGGAACTAGTGGGTATTAGATTCATGAAGTTACGAAGTGGCTTACGGAGATGGGTTCTAACTACTTTGACTGGGTGGAGTCAGCTTGTAACTGTTTCAGGAACCTACACCCTTATTCAAAACTTGGATTGACTTATAGCTCCATGATTTATTCACAGGTAAAACTTAGATCACAGAATATTAATTAAAATAAGCAGCGCAACGTATTTTTAGAATTAGTGCAGATAAGTCACCGACTTTTTTTTGGTACTTTGTATTAGTGAACGGTTCTACGATTCACACTAGCCAATGGTTGCACTCATGTCTTATATATCATATTATATTGTTTCAGATCAACGCGTGTGAGTGAAAAGACTAAATTGGGACTCCTGAACGGTCACATTCACGGTGAGACGCGTCAGTCCAAATCAAGGAAGGCAATCATTAGGATGTTGGGTAAGCAGAACATACTTACTATATCAAACATTTTTAGGAAGCCATTGATGTTGAATAAATCCATAGCCACCGTCCGCCGTATCACCAAACTTACATAAGTAGTCCAGTCCACTGCTTGTAACACGGGACCTTCCCTCGCAAGTAAAGTCAGGGCTTTTGTCTGGTGCGTGTCGATGGAGGACGAATGACCTTCGAAGATTCTTATAACATCCCGTTTTCCTTATGATTTTTCTCTTCAACGTTAAAGTCAAGATAAACTGATAGATACATCTGCACTTGAAATAGCTTGGAAACGCAGGCGGGATTCAAATCTACGACCTCACGATTGTGGATTAAGAGCTTGTGATTGTGTTCTACCCATAAGGCTTAAAAAAAATACTTAGGCTCAATTTTGTCTCTCTAAGCGCATATAACATTACAAATGTCGAATGGTTTTATACCGATTTACCTGTACATAGGTACCTAAAACGTAAATGAAAATTAGTAGGAGGGTACGCCTACTCTAAACCCACTCGTCAATTAGTAGTCTTATTTGAACACGAGCATGAACAGTAGGTTTTTCATTTTCCATTCACTATTCTGGACTTAAAGCTGATATAAGACGTCGCATGGCTCAGAAAAAAAAACTTGGAAGATGTCAGTTTTATCACAATTTTTTCACACTTTTAACTGAACTCGCTTTTTAGAAAAAAGACACTGGATGAGGCTCAACCCCACGACGTCAAGTTTGTAATTTGAAAATAAGTTTGTTCTTATCACTACGCTACCACTGCTTCCGGTTTGAAGAGGTTTTAGATAGATTCATCGAATACAGCATCCATCAATAATAAAATCAATATTTTATTTCTACTATTATTCATTTAAATAAACAGTTTTCGTACACCGAATAAACAATGATATTTTTGTACCAGCGTATATAACTGTATTGTGCGGTATATTTTTCAAACCCCAGAAAATATGGAGAGAAAAGAAAGCAAAGTCATTTGTTCCGAAAAATCTGGCGCAGATGTGATAAATCATCAGTAAACAATGGAAAAATGCGCCCCTGCGACGTACTAGAGACTGCGCAAAACGGCTCGGGAGGTCGATCTCGTAGAGACACATAACGCTTGAATGCAAGCTTTGGGTTTTCAAGGCATTTTTCTCACCGATTATGCTAACTTTTGCCCAAAAAAAAATTCCACCGTATAATGCACCCGGTCACCAAATTTACCCTGCCGCTTGTGAGTTATACGCCCTTTACAACTGACTGAGGAAAAAAGTAAAATGCTCGTAGAAAACGTTATTTAGGAGGCCACGTCTACTCAACAACGATTATCATAAAGTAAGATAACTTAATTATTTTACGGGATCTTATTCAGACATTAGAATAACTATAGATACTTACCTCAGTATATAATTAAAAAGCTTGAAGGCTTAAGCGAGTAAGAGTTAAATAGGATAATAATTATTAAACATTAAACAAAATTATATACGATGATTTGATTCGTAATCCTTCGGTTTGCCCGTGAATATGCATAGACTCGTATTGGCGACTCGCTGTAAGTATTTTTTTTAAATAAGAAGTGACGAGACGAACAATACATGTGCCTGATGGTAAGCAACATGCCTGCCACATAACAACACAGTGACACGTAGCTATTGGAACATGAAGAGTCCAAATCATTACCTAGCACTGCACTGCGCTCGTCACCTAGAGATCTAAGATGTTATATCTCTAAGCCCTGTAATTTCTCTAGAAACCTTGCCCTTCAAACCGGAACACAGTAATGTTTTCACATTACTGTTTTTTTTAAATAAAGAGTGACGAGACGATCAGGACATGTGCCTGATGGTAAGCAACATGCCTGACCCATAACAGCACAGTGACACGCAGCTATTGGAACATGAGGAGTCCAAATCATTACCTAGCACTGCACTGGGCTCGTCACCCAGAGATCTAAGATCTTATATCTCTAAGCCCTGTAATTTCTCTGGAAACATTGCCCTTCAAACCGGAACACAGTAATGTTTGCACATTACTGCTTGGCGGTAGAATATTCGGCAAAGGTTACTTCCCCAGGCGGACTCTGCTACGAGTCTTACCACTATAAAAGTATACCGTAAGGTCACTAAATATTCCCACTGTTGGGACTCGGGTTCTATATTCCGTTTATAAGTTTATGCGGCATTACGCATATGACATCTGCATATGAACGCGACAGTGGTGCGCGTGGTATTCGAACCAGGGGCTGTTGTCAATCACCGTTCTCCCGATTAGACATCAAACAAAACCGTAACTTAACAATTCTGGAAAGATCCTGTAATTAATAATACTCGTACTACGATATACATATATGTTTAAATTTATCCTATGTTTAAATTAAGCTTAGGTATATGACCATAAAAAGAGCAAATATCCCATGAGAGAGTGATGTATGGTTTATAAATATTTACCGCAACTTGCTCCATTAGAGACCCACATTGAAAGGGTCACTGAAATCCCATTATTTTTGATCCCTTGATAGCTCGATACAATTTAGAAGCTCAACAAAGATGTATTTTACCCGCTGCGTAACGCAAAGGAGCGTAATATGTTTATATGTTTCACTGTTTTAATAATAGTATAATTTTATCATTGAGTACCTAAATGACCGAGATTTGCTCAGTTTTAACACGAATATAACAGCGTTTTCTGAAAATTAAAATAACTAGATCGATTTATTGGCCCCGTAACCCTCTGCGTACAAAATTTCTTGAAAATCGTTGTAGCCATTGCCGAGATTTATATTATAACATGCATTTACACACACAAAATAGCTGATTAGATTGTAATAATAAGCACAGTTCATCAATACTTCCACATAAGTAACATACGTTGCTACTTCATTTGAAAATAAAGTGTAGTATAATTAGTATCTAAAAATAATTATTCAGAAACACTAAGTTATACCTACGTCATCTCGAGTGGGACCGTTTTAATAAGATAATGTGTACAATGGTATTAACGCCGGGGCGTGCTGTCAATACATCAACTTACGAGTACACTTCTTATGTCGAAAATCTCATGCATACTGAGAGGAGAAGCATAACAAGAACAAAATTAAATATGATTAGCCCCTGACTACTTCAGATTTGTTATCTGTACAACATTCTACTAGTTAAGCTCTTTCATTTTATACCCATATTAAGGGAGTTGTGAAAAAAGAAATGTGTTTCGCCGTTTTGTGGTGGCGGCCGCCACTTTATATTGGATTTGAATTTTGTTATAGTGTATTTCATTTGATACCCATATTGAGGTAGGTTGTGAAGAAATATTTTGTCCGCCATATTGTGGAGGCAGCCATCTTGAATCGATATTAACCAAACATAGCTAAGAACATCCGCACGGATATTAACCTTCAAATAAAAAAACCGCATCGAAATCGGCCCATCCGTTTGAGCTCTGCGGTGCCAGACAGACACACACAGACAGACAGACAGACATCGACGTCAAACTTATAACACCCCGTTTTTTGGTCGGGGTTTAAAAATACCTACCGAGGTTAACGCTGTTTCAAATACTGATTCGACGATTACAGTCCCCTCGGTGAACGGCTTATAGTGAAAACTGTCAACTAAGACCGTAAGAGGCTTTCGGTAGACGGTTGGATGCAGAAAGTGATAATCCCCGACACAGTGCTCATTGTCAAGAGGCTCCTCATTCTGCAGTCTTAACCACCTTGGGAAGCTTGAGCTTGAGTTGAGATACTGCTCTATATTTTTATTTTATTTTAATCATTTAATGGAGTAATAATAATTCAATAATAATTTTGTTTCTTTTTAGTAACGTCGAAGTGAAAATTTAGCTACTCGTACTTATGCCAATTAAATAAAAGTAATACATATCGTTATAATTTTATTGTTATATATCTCTATACCTCTTGATACAATTGATTTTCGCTAGTTATATTTTTATTTAAAAAGTGCTAATGAGCCATATGTTAATCTCAGCAAACTTATTTTTTCAAGCACTCTCTTTACACAATCATGATTTTAAAAATGTTTTACAATTAGATAAAATATCGTAAAAAAGAAGAAGTAAAATTTGATTAGTAGAAAGTAATACAAGGCACGGCTGACGCTAACGTCTCGACAAACGACGCTAACGTTGTAAAACTTAGTAATGGAATTTTCCGAATAAATCTACTTGTTACTACTCTCGGAACCCGGATGAACTTCCTCATACCAATTCACGTCCTAAATTATTGTCGCGTTCCTGAGAGGCTTGTGAACTATGGCGAAGTAATTAAGCCCTCAAGTGAGGCATTATTTCCTGACCCGATCTCGTCAAACATTGGTAGCAAGGTACAATTTTACAGCAGAGAGCAGAGTGACTTAGCAACAATTCGGCGAACCATCCTACTTCCTAATAATATTCACCATCAACATCATAATCAGCCATATTCGCTCACTCCTGTATATGGGCCTCTCCAATAATACGCCACTCAGCCTGATCATCAACTTTACGTTTCCAGCCGCCGCTATCTGTCTTTCGTAAATCGTCACTCCGTCGAGTCTCAAGATTCCAAACATGAGGCCTCCTAATAATATAAATGGGAAAATTTGTATGTGTGAAATGTATTTTTGTTACAATAAAAACTACTAAAGGGAAATTTAGTACCTACATAGATAAAATAATAGTCTGGTTAGTACAAACACAATGGTTACTTTTTATCCCAAAACATATCGGGCACTAAGCGGGTGAAACCACAGGCTACAGCTGATGCAATATGCACTTTGTGAAACATATCGTTATTTTACTATAACAGCGTAATAAAAACAAACATTATGAATAGTACGGCGATATGAAAAGTGATATACTTGGTGTGTAAGGGGAATTCACCTGAATGCTGAAAGACTTCCTATCCCTATGAATTTTATTTATTTATTTATACTAATAAGAACGACACATGCCTATTACACTTGTAACATTCTAAAGCTAAATCAAATAATGAATGATTATGACTCATTCCTTGTGTGATGAATGACGCATGTTTGATGTATGGCTTGGTGTTGCCAAAAAATTAAGTTCTTGGTGTTAATGTTTCATAGGTGTGTAATTACAATTATACTCGTATATGCAGTTACATAGATAAAGATTCTTTGCAGGTCCTTTGAGTTTAAACTGCTGCGTGACACTGTGGTATTAGTGGCAGGCGTATCAAAATACTTATTAACACTCCCACTAACTGCTACTATAAGAAAAATACATTTATAATAATACATAAGCTACTAGCTACAGCTAGTTTTGCTTAGTTTTGAACTAGATGTGAGTAAAAATTATCAAAATCAAAATTTATTTATCAATACATTTCCCTCTAGGGTGTAATAATATCTAATATCAGATGTTCCCTTAATATATTAAAATTTCAATCGACGTTAGGGCAAGGCTAGCCCTTATTTTCGGGCACTAGCACTTAGTTTTTATTGGGCGTCCGGAAAACCCTTACATGGCCAAATTGAACAGAGCATTTTTTGTTGTAATAGTTTTAGCCAAATACAATCCAGACCAAAGCAATGTAGAGTACCTACCTAAAGATCGATAGCCCCTCGTTTGCAATCATCGTGGCCATTAATTTATAACGTGATGAATCGAGTTAAATCCAAATAAATCTCAATTAGCTTACATTTAAATCAAGTATCCAATAGGCTGCTGTATTCAGAATAAATATTGTGAGAGTGAATATGTTCGAGACTTTATGTTTATTTAGATAACATCTATAAAATGTGTTAAAACGTAACTAAATTTTCGATTGGTAGTGGGCTTGAACATCTTCATTATCTGTAGACCTTCATTAGTCTATGTGTAATTCCAAGGTGCTTAGTATAAGTAGGTATTCAGTTCTCATTGTATTTTAGTTTTGTTAATACTTAAAGGTTATGCCCGCAGCAAAAAAAAAAAAAAATTTGTTATTTAATTAGCGGTTTCATATTTTAAGTTTGTGGAACATTGAGCCCTTGAAGTCCTCATCTCATCTTCAAAAACTCTGTTCTTGGTCAACGCAACGTGAGACCTAAATACCTATTGGCGTATATTTGGCACAACGTTGTAAGCATGTGGTAAGTACCACCAGGTTGCTGGGTACGCTTTTTACGCAAATCAGGCACGACCTAAATACTAATGATAGCGTTATTTTTAAAACCAACTTTCTAATAATATGCTGAACCTTAACATTTATGAAAATAACCTAAAGAATTCGATGTAACGTAGCAAAAAATAAAGTTCTTCAAATTCGCCCACTAATATAAAACTCCTGATTCATCAGGGTCTAGAAAAATCGAGGCACGCCGCTGTCTCGACCTAATATTTCACTTTTATCTGATTTCCTCACGACTCAAGATCTAACTTTTGGGATAGTCACGTAAAAATAGCAATTTCACTAGGTCTCTCTCTACCTAGTAATTGGTATAGGGATGCCTCTTTATAACACTGTCGCATAAATGGTGATAATGGTGCCATACATTATGAAATACCTTTTGGAGTTTGGTATTTAGAAATATAAAAATGACTTAATAAGTGTTATTTACGTTTATGCCTTTTGCGGTTAAAGAACGACACGTAGAGTTACTCTATTTTTCTGGAAGAGCTTTGGTTTCGTTTCTATATAAATAAGAATTTATAAAGATTCATCATCTGAGACTAAATTTGTGATAATTAATAGTTATTGAGGATCATTGTTTATTTTGTAGTGGTGTCATGATTAGAAAATTTATGAAGTCGAATAATTTTTGCGCCACGTTGACGACTATAAAGATATTATTTAATAAAAATATTTTTTTAAATAAATAATGGATAATATTTTCAGAAAACATCATCTAGTCTCAAACTGAACAAAGCTAAGTACTATGGAAGCCAGATAGCTGATATAATATCATAAATTCGTCAGTTTGTATATTTGTTGCCCAACCACGTCGTAACGCCCTAACAGAGCTGGTTAAAATTTAGAATACAGCCACATACATTATAGTCTGGAATAGGCTACTTTTCACTCCGGAAAATGATGGACACGGACACTACGTGGGCGTAATCACGAGGTGCTGATAGTTGTACATAAATATTAAAAAAAAAAGTCGTTAAAACTATTAAAATACTTTACTTTTAAAATAGACAGCGTATTCAGAACAAGACAAAATTAAAAATTTTGATTAACCCCCGACTACCTCAGATTTGTTATCTGTACAACATTCTACTAGTCAAGCCCTTTCATTTGATACCCATATTGAGGTAGGTTGTGAAGAAATATTTTGGCGGCGGCCATCTCGAATCGATATTAACCAAACATAGCTAAGAAGGAGGTTCTTTTTTTTTACGGATTTTAACTTTCAAATAAAAAAAACTGCATCGAAATCGGCCTATCCGTTTGAGCTCCATGGTGCTACAGACAGACACACACACTGACAGACACACAGACAGACAGACAGACATACAGACAGACAGACATCGACGTCAAACTTATAAGACCCCTTTTTTTGGTCGGGGGTTAAAAATAACTATAAATAAATTTTCGTGGTAAACACTGCCTTGCTGAGACAGAACGAATACCCGCCCGATCGGGGGGAGTTACTTTGTACTAGACCCTACAGCAGATAGTCGAACCCACACAACGAGCGGGCGACCGTAAATAACCTACGACATACTAAATAAGAACCCTTTTCTGTTACACACGCACAGACGTCTGTTAGGCCGACTGGAATCCTGATAGTCTAGTTCCCTACGATATGTGGATTTTCGCTCAGAGACAGGTCCTTACTATTAGTACCAGCTGGAATTTAATTCAACTGCCTAACTGTTTGGGGTTTTTTTCTTTTCTGACACGAAAGACGGTTTTGGAACGCATGAGTATTTGAACTTTGTTGGGGAATAAAGAATTTTGTGTTGTTTAAGTACTGGACTAATGCTGAGTCTCGAACAAAAAGCAATTGAACAAGTTCTGTAACACATTCATGAATAGACAGACATAATCTTGTTTCAAAATCGACAAATAAAATTTTAAGTAGACTATCTGCTCACGACTTCGTCCACGTAGCATTAAAGAAATAGCTTTTTCTTCAAGAACTCTGTATTTTATCGGGATGAAAATCGCGTATGTGTTATTCCAGACTATACTCGTATTTATATTAGTGTTTCAGACTGATCCATGTGGTTCTTATGGCGTGATTGAGTGACTTCCAAAGTTTCACATTTATAATTTTAGTAGGGTAATAATTTAGAGTGACAAGTGCCTGGTAGTAAGAACATACGATATATGCTCTAAAAAGCACAGTGTCACTTAACTATTTAAACATGATGACTCCAAAACATTATCTAGCACTGTACTGCGCACGTCGTCTAGAGATATTAGGTGATTTATCTCATTGCCCTGTAATTTATTTGAAACATTTCCTTTTAAACCGGAACATAGTAATATTTGCATATTTCTGCAGTAGCCGTAGTATTCTCGGCTGTAGCAACTAAATAATTTGTAGATAAAAAAATTTCATCCGCCATTTTGTGGAGGCGGCCATTTTGAATCGATGTTAACCAAACAGCTAAGAACCACAACAAGAAACTGGGGTTTAAATGAAAAAAAAAACGCATTGAATTCCGTTCATCTGTTTGAGAGCTACGATGCCACAGACAGTCATACAGTCAGACATCGACGTCAAACTTCTAAAACCCTCTTTTTGGTTGGGGGCTAAAAATATCTCAAGAACAATTAACAATTATCTATCGAACCTTTTCTAATCCGCAAAACCTCTCAACCGCGCACTGAGCCTCAAGTTTCCGCCTTATGGTGCTAGGGTCCGTGCAAATAAGCTTTCCTTGTCAACACCATTAGCCTCAGAAAAACAAAAACAGTAAACATTAGCCAAAACGTTTCTCAATAACGGGCCCCACGGTACCCTCAAACTTTTGGGTAACCGCGTTAGGCGTAACTGTAGTCACCTTACGTTCTCACTTCGCATGTCTCCTTTGTATTCATAGGACCGCGATACTAAGCATCTAACTAAATATTCCAGTCAAGTTTAAATGGTACTGAAAGTATTTCGTGTCTGCTGACTTGTGTCCCAAAGACACACAGTTAAAAAACTAGTGTCACTCTTGTTACTTTTCTGTTCACTGTAAACTCTTTTACATACCTAAACACAGCATACTAAAGACACACTACTCGCTAAGGACTCAGAGGGTGATGTTTTAGTTACATTACACATATGTACTCGTAATAAGATAATATCATTTATCTAGCTGGACTCGTGGTTTAGTTGATAGTAAATCTGCCTGCTAAGTCGTGGGTTGCGGGTTCGATTCCATCGATATAAATCATTGGATGTGCCCTGAGCATCTTGAAATTAGTAACAAACTTACGCATGAAGTGTTTTTCTCTTGGATTTATTTGTGCTTCTTGAATTATTAGATCACTTTCTGAAAGCACAGGAAGGTATATATTTTATGTTTATGTATATACTCGTAATGATCAAAATCAGGGATAGGTAAAAGTCCGGCGTTCACCGCATCCTACAATCGACTAGAACGGAAAGAGTGAGCTCACTCTTCCCAACGGTGACATAATTCTTCGTGCCTGGAGTTTGGGAGGGTACATTTTATGATTTATATCGATGTTCGATTCCCACTGAGTGCAAATATTTGTGTGAAAAATACAAATAGTTGTTCAAACTTTACCTCGACCCTTGGCGTTGTATGGTGCTGATCGGTGGTGCGACCGATAGAAGTTCAGAAGCTGTAGGTCTAAAACTTATAACTACTTTGGAATATGAATTCACACAATTAGATTTTTTTTGTTGGTTGTTAATTTTATTTACGTCATACTCGTATTCACTGAGGTAGGTATATATTCTTATGAATGTAGAGGTATTAATCATAGGTATTGTTGTCATAGGTATAAATTAATCATAGGTATTGGTTTACATTATTATGAATCTAGAGGTAGGTAAGGAAAAGTTTTTATAATATATAGAGAAACGGGACAAGCAAGACATGCGCCTGGTGGTAAGCAACACACATGCACACCCAGTGCAGTGCAGTGCCACGCAGCTATTTGAACATGAAGAGCCCAAACCACTACTTAACATTGAACTCAAAGTGTCGTACTAATACAAATAGATAACCGTGTGTTGCAAAATCGCACTCAGGCTCAATTATTTCGTTTTTCCTACCATTGAAAACTATTCAGTACCTACACTAATTTTCTAGTTGTAATAAAATTAGTTTTTTCTAAAATGTGTTACCCTAGTTCCTTGAGAAACTCAGCAAAGTTAATTATTTAAATTAATTCGGCCTATGGCTTATATCTGGAAATGTTAAAAACGTGGATTTTTTATCTCAATGGATTATACACCTTATTGGCTTTTACTTCCAATTCGATTATCTCAACAACAGCCTTTTCCGTCGCCTTCAGATCAACTTCACTTTCTATGCGAATCCGAATAACGGCTAAATTCGTTTACCTAATTTGGCAACCAAAAGTAAGCCTTAAAAGAATCAATAAACGACCGAGACTCGCATAAATTCTCCTTAATGGTGAGACTTTCTGTAATTCTAGAACAACTAAACTGGGGCTTCAGGGTCCACATTATTAGCTTAGGTTTTCCAGCGTAGGCATTACGTAATGTTTTAAAAGGGCGTTAAATTATTTATTTGGGTTGTCAAAATGTGTACAAACCGAATTATTTACGAGATCCATAATGTATAGTGATACGTATTTTGTTTGGAAGCCTTTGATAATAATTTCATTTACAAACACGAGATTTTTTCTATTTGGGTTGGTGGATTACGCATGACCTCGGTTTTCGGGAAATTCTGGTTACATGTCGGTTTCCTAACTATGTTTTTATTCATTGTTTCTAAGTAAACGGCAATACACACTTATCACCTTAAGACATAAGATCTATCCATCTATTTCTGTCTTCGCCATATGATTTTTCTGGACCTAACAATGATCTGACCTACATTTCGTTTGAACAACTAGCCTTACAGACAACCAATAAGATATGAAAATATTTGTTTGATGCTGCTTTGTTCACGGGGAATTTATTATTTACTGATGATGATTATGAGATAAGATAGTTCAGATACCGACCTGAAACAGGTTTATAACTCCTTAAGAGGGTAGAAGATCCCAATATAAACACGATCGTTCCAAAAAACTATTTGTGATAAAAAAATAAAATGCCCAAGTGTAAAATATATATAATAGCCAGACTTATTGTTGCCAAACTAATGTTTTTTTTTTCCGAAATACGAATTAATATCTATTAGAACCTTTTATATTGACTGTCTGGGGAAGTGCTATAACACATAGTAGTAGTAATATGCAATTATAAATGTGCTCCACAACGCATTATAACATGTGATTTTCTATACGACTGGCACAGCCTAGCCACTGATTTGAAGATTTCATGGTAAAAATACTTTGTAAAGATATGTTACTTTCCATAAGTAGGAATGTTTCTTACTGTCAATCCCGTTCATCACGCCATTCTACACATTTGAATTTACAAAATTCACTCGAAAACTGTTTTTTGAAGTAAAATCTTCCTTTGGTGCAATTTTTTCGAAGGCTGTAAGTGAATATGATCCGTTACGCTCTGAGGTGAAACACTACGAACGTGCCCGAGTTTGAATTATCCAGTCAGCAGTTTTTCACTGCTATATTAATTATAATGAAGTTCCACATCTACCGCAGCACTCTTTTTTTTTTTTTTAATTTCAGTGTCGCGGTCTATTGTTTCCATCCATTTTTACGTAATTCATTCTTATTTCGTGCAATACTTTGTTACATTGGCATGCAGAAATACTTAAAACATCAGGCAAGATGGCGGAAAGAGTAATCCTATAAAAGTTAAAAAAGCTATTTTAATATTATAAGTGTGCCGCAAATGGGCCAACGTTTTGCTTGCAGCATCATATCACGAGTTTGACGCGCAGTAGCCAGCACCCTTAATGCTATTTTTTTTTTTTGGGGAAAAGAGCAACCCACCACGCTTTGCTGGTGCAGGAAGGAAAATTCGTTGGTGGGCACATCCTCAGGGCCGCAGTCCTTATTTCTAGATAACAATAAAAACAAGCTATAAGGTACTTTAAGGATACTTCGTCATCGTCATCATTATTGGCCTATCTTATTCCACAGCTAGACATAAGCCTCTCCTATGGCTCACCACTCAGACCTATCCTCAGCTTTAAGCTTTCATCCACTGCTTGCTGTCTACCGTATATCGTCACTCCATCTAGTCTCAGTATGTCCGTTTGCCGATTTGCCTCTACTTAAGAATCATCTATCTACTCGTCTTGCACCTTTTAGTAAGCAATCAACCATATATTCCTCGATATTATTATTAATCCAGTAAATAGCACCTAGGCATGAAAATAAATGGGTAACTTGATGAAGATACTTGTCACAACCTTAGTCAATCACCCAATGCTAGATATTTATAGGTACTATTAGGTTTCCTACGTCTTATATTATTATCTATTAGATATATATCTGAACTTGAGTATATGAAGAGAAAATGACACTGTTCTTGTAGTTTGAATGTTTAGATGTCTGGATGTTTGAAAATTTATTTCATAATTTGATTTATTCGTTGGTTTTTCTTGGTATTGGTTGGTTTCATAGAAAAAAATCAAATACTGAACTTTGTCCTTCAGGGAATAGTTACTTTCAAATCTACGCAAGCGCGAAGTCGCGTGCAGTATCGAAATATTTCTTAATTACAAATAATTTATGTAAACATAAGTAGCCCACTCTCACTCATTTATTCAGACTTTCTGCATATGTCATAATTATGAAATAGTCAAATGAATATTAATTTATTTATAACTAATGGATCATAACGTTATTTCTAATTTTTATTGTTAATTAATTATGAATTATATTTTTGACATGACAACGTCTAATAAATCGATGAACCAGGCTGCATGTACGAAAAAGTGTCCCGTTATGTCCCGTTACGCTAAACTATCGTTAAACTATCGTCCGTAAAACAACCGACTTTACAGACAAATTATATTTTTTTTAGAAATATTGGTACACATCTTCATATTGGAACACAATTATATTTGGACATTACTTAGTGGTGTAATCTAATATATAAAATTCTCGTGTCACAGTTTTCGTTGCCATACTCCTCCGAAACGGCTTGACCGATTTTGATGAATTTTTTTGTGCTTATCCGGTATCTATGAGAATCGGCCAACATCTATTTTTCATTTCCCTAAATGTTAGGAGTAGTCCACCCCTAAATTTATTTTTTTATTTTTTAGACAAAATTTTTAATTTCTATTTTTTTTATGATACAACATACAAAAATACATACAATCCTCAATTTTCAGCCTGCTACGATCAACCCTTATTTTTTAATAGCCGTTTTAGTAATTTAATCATTTTTCCTCTCCGGTCGAAAACTGATCAATCGTCATTGTGACAGGTGTCACTTCTGTGACCCAGTAAACAGCACGATAATTTGGGGATCAAAAGTAGCCTATAGCATATATATAGTTTGAACACGCTAATCTTGGGAAAAAATCGTTCACCGTTCTTTTTCATGTACGTAATCCTTGAATGCTGTAGGTTATATATATGTACCACGGGCGAAGCCGGGGCGGGCCGCTAGTAACTAATAAAGATGTGGTGCTTCTCCGGATCTCCGGACGGACTGTGCAAAGTCTTATAACCACAAATAGATTAACCGCGTAACAAAAACCTGACTTAAGCTCAGTTTTGTTTCTTTTATAACGTTTACATAATGTAAAAGAATCTATATTTATTTGACAATGCTCAAAAGTTTTTTGCTCGTAATTTTGTCCGGGTTTCTTGAGTAAATATTTGGAATGGGGAAGTTTACTATTTCCATTTTTACTATCTTCTTATTTCAGGATAAAACTGTCTGGGAGATTAATTATTTGTTTCAGTCCGAGTCATTAGCTCCCCGTGGTTCCATTCATGCGGCAAATCCCCTGTGACTCGTATATTTCCCGTGAAATAAGTCACGTTTTCCCTTCAACTATGTGCGAAAAATCACGCCAATTTGTTGCGCTGTCGTGACAGGAGCGAAGGCCGAACACATTTACAGCCGCGACGGGTTGGCCCAGATACCAGCGCAGCAGACTGCGACTTCCGATAACCTTTTGTCTTAGAAGTATTAATATAAGAACTACTTTTATGTTATATTTTTAGCTTGAATAGGCTTACACTTGACCGCAATCTTGCCTGATGTTAAGCGACAATGCGGTCTGCGGTGAACCGAGGTTACCTAGAAGAAACCGATTCACTCTCGACTTGAAGACACCAAGATTATAACCAATGGGGAAAATCCACTTAGGTAGCTCGTTCCACAATCTAGACGTTCTTTTCACAAAAGTAGCGTCAAACCTCTTTGTTTGTATCTTTGGAACGTCAACCATGAAACGATGTCGTTTTCTCAAGCTACGAGCGGTCCGATCGAAAAACGGGCAAGGTGTTATTAAATCATACAGATCAGTTGCACACTCTTCGAAGTGTATCCGATAAAAACCCGTTAACTTGGCAATTTTGCTGCGAAGTCTTGGCTTTGAAGTCTTTTTCGTACAAGAGTATGAGAGCCTATGAACATTTTGGCACGTCCCTCGATCGATTCCAGAGCCTCGAGTTGATACTTAGCCGATACATCAAAGGTGCGAACAGTACTCCATACAAGAGCGAATCTGTGCTTGATATTACGTAAGTAACTGTTTAGACTTGAACTACCTTCGCACCTTTGAGGGGACACCCAGTTTTTTATTGTGTGAAAAATAACCAGTTGACACCAGGACATTAATTTAGTACAGATGTTGACTTTGAAAAACATACATGATTTGCCAATTGTCGCTTAACTTCAGACGAAAAAGCGGTCTAGTGTAAACTTATAACAGTTATAAAACCACTAGCAATTTCGCATTTCTAAAAAAATTACGCTTCAAAATCGGTAAATTTGATCACAATCTAAGTATTAGGTACGCCATAGAATACACAAATATACAGTTCTTTTTTGCTCTAACGCTAATGTTGCACTCCTATCTATTGCTGGAAGGTTAAACACACATCATGCTCTGTCTACACAGAAAGATATATCAAACATTGCTCTTTTTACAACATTTTTCTTTTAGTTAAATAAGAGAATAAGTTCTAAAACTAGCATCGACACAGATATTAAACATCCCCCTGCTTTCACAATCCGTTAAAAAGAAATTTGTTCTTACAAAAACGGCGCACCATTTGCTTTACGAGCTCAACCAGTCACGTGTTTAATAGAAAATGTCGCAAAAATTTGAGCCGGATCGTCTTGTCACGTTTTTTTATTACGGACCCCAAAAATTGCCACTCCCTTCCTCCAATATCGGGTTAATGTCGGCGAGCTATATTTCGATGACACCAAAACGGATTTAATTGCGACGTAGGAAATGATGAGAAGTTCCAAGGTATTAAGTATTAGTCATGGGGTAATTTTACATTTTATTTTGATTGTTGCGATTTTTAAGGTTCATTAATTACGGGAAAAGACATCCGAACGGATGTCTCTTACCGACTTCGAAAAATGAGGAGGTTTTCTATACAGATTAACGGAACAAGCAAATTAACTGCCTATTGGTAAGCAACATGTATGTCCATAACAATATGGTACCACATAGGTATTTGAACGACTCCACAACACTACCGTGCACTGACCCACGCTAGTCATCCAGAAATATAAGATGTACCGCATTGTACTGGATTTTTTTCTACAAACACGGCCTTTCAAACCCGAACACTTGGAACTTGGCGGTAGAAAAACTAGCAAACATAGATCAGTGTCAGATCAAGCCTAAAGATGTATAACCAAGATAATTGTACCTGAGTCATAATTTAGATACATAAAAATTTTCAAACTATAACAAGATGTAGCTTTTGACATTGGACATTGGAAATAAGTTTTATTTTAATCAACTAACTTCAGTTTAAGTGTTTTAAAACTAAAAGCATCTGTCCTTGGCTAAATATACGATCGGTACTCATTATATCGGACCGCGAAAGCAACGTTTCAAATCATTACGCTAATGTCTTGTTTCCCTCAAAATTTAAATCTTATCCACCTGAAATTTTTCTGAAATTGAGTGCGGTAATTATTCATGAAACAGCGCATTCCTCATTAAATCGTCGTGAATTGTAAATGTCGGAAATTGTTTTACCTAATGGAGTATTGTTAGATGCGAAGGAAAATGAAATATATTTTATGTATTTCAATAATATTTTGTAAGTGGTCCAAGTATTCAACTTTACAGAAACACTTTGTTATGAATATAAATATTAAAAGACAGTTTCTCATTTTTCGTTGGGAAAGTACAGACACTTAAAAGTAAGTGAATTTCAACAAAAACGTTCCACGTTAATAATATTTAAAAAAATCTGTATTAAAGCTACAAAAAAAGGACGCTTGTAAAAGAATTGCAAAAGAAACTTAAGAGCCATTATATTTTTCAATTATATATGAATTGTTTCAGATATCTGATTGTTACTGAGCAATGCAGTCAATTTATGAAGGATTCTTAAGATTCTCTAATTATACGGTAAAGTGATTTATAACAGATTTGGGGATAAAAAAAGAAGCCTGTATGTCAATACGATGTATAAGCCATATAAAGTTTCGTCTGAATCTGTAAACGAAAGAGTTACGAGTACAAACGTCGATCCATTGAAATATTCATTAATTCACACGAAATTTACGTTTGTGATATTGACATTTAAATAATAATTAGGGAGCATAATTATTTTATAACTGAAATGTGTATAAAGAGCCCAACTTGATGTTTCAAATCAAACGAAATCGTTTATGTCCCAATAACTGGGACTCTGTGAAATAATGCTATAACCCATTAATTGCACTGGCCATGTGCGTTTTGGTGGATGGCACATGTTTTAATTGATATCTTTCTTGGGGAATGCCGGTTTCCTCGTGATACTTTTCTTCACCTTTAAAGCCTGTGATAATGATTCGCAACTACGACCCAAATATTGTAAATACTATAACTGAAAGTAAAAAGTGAAAGATTCTTTAAATAAAATGTTACAAAAAGTTTAGTTGTCAAAATTATAATTATCCCTAACCAATCGAATAAGATTACATTTATTTTTCTAATTTTTGCAAAGATACCAAAAGCTCTAGATAAAATGCCTATATCAGTATTGTAGGGAATTACGTAGAGAGGGTTTGAACTGAATAAGATGTATTGTACTCTCCTATACCAATTACATACACCACCATTGTAGAGCAATCCTGAAAACGAGGAAAAGGCTCATAAAATGTATTCTGCACAAAATATACCGAAAGTATAACAAATTTGGAGCAATTTCATTGCTGATTCTCTACTACATATATAAGTAACTAGCGGCCCGTTCCGGTTTCGCTCGGATATTATCACATAAAACCCATTAATCGAAATAAAAACTATCCTAGCTTTTAAAATGGATCAATATACACACGGTGTCCAAATTTGATTAAAATCGGCTAAGTAGTTTAGGAGTCCATCGCGGACAAACATTGTGACAGGAGATTTATATATATTAAGATTAATATAGGGACTATAACTTTTCAACTATTTAGTGCTTTTCTGTAAATCTGCATAGCCAAGCGAATTGAAAGCTAAGATTCGTAAAAAGGCTCTATTTCACTTTATTTACTTCTGTACACTTGAATGGCCTCGTGGCTTTGTAGTCTGTCTGCTCAATAAGTCGTAGGTAGTGGGTTCAATGACCATCCAGGACAAACATTTGTGTGATCAACTGGCCATGATCGAACCATCCGATTCGATTCGAATATCGACTCGAATCGGATCGGATCGTATATCGGATTAGTATATTTTTTTTAACTTTTTTAGGTTTATACTTGACCACCATCTCGCCTGATGTTAAGCGATGATGCCGTCTACGATGGAGCGTATTTACCTAGAAGAAACCGATTCAGTGTCGATTTGAAGACACCAAGATTATAACTATCGGGAAAACCCCACTCAGGCAACTCATTCCACAGCCTAGACGTTCTTATCACAAACGTAGAGTCAAACCTCTTTATCCGTGTCTTTGGAATATTCTTCGCTTCATTTCATTATGAGAAGTATGATAGAAAAAAGGGCAAGGTGGTATTAGATCATGCAGATCATAAATATGTTTTTAAACAAATTAATCTAAATATAATATTAGCTTCCTAGCTACAAGCTTTGCTTAGGTTGGAGGTAGGTGAGTTGTGTGAAAAACTGCCGACAGATATTTACGTATTTATTACCAGCTCCCCGCGGTTTCATTCGCCTATTTCCCCGTTATTTTCCGGGGATAAAACATATTTAGTACAGATTGGGACTTCTTTATTTTATTCCTTATTTATTTCTATATTCCTTATTTGTTATTTCAGGCTATCTATGAAAATCCCAAATTTCATGAAGATTTCTTCAGCAGTATTTGCGTGAAATAATAACAAACGTACATACTAACTTTGACGTAAATAATATTAGTAAAAATCGTTTATACAATGAGTGAAATTTCTTTCACTCATTGTATATATTCACCAGTCCATAAATATCTTATGTATGTATGTATGTGTTATAAATAACTTTTCTTTCTATTCAGTTTTGAAAGAAAAGTGTATTCAAATAGGTATATCTGTGTAATTTGAATACAAAAAAGTACCAGACAAAACAAATGACAATAATTACAATCTTCTCGTCCTTCCCACGTAATGTTGACTCAAGAAAATGAAAATTTCGTTCGTTTTTATATTTGTTCGCGAAAACATATTTCATTCCCGCAGCTTATTGTCGCGGCTGTCACGTGGCGCCTCCGGAGCCTTGCTGTCTATTTGTTCAATGAGCCATTCCGCTCGCGTCACGCATCGCTTTCTGTAATTACTTTTTCAACAAAAGAAAACAGGTGAAACAAACGTGGCGGATTTATATTATAATTTTGAATTTCAACGGGGTAAAATTAAATATAAAATTGTCATTTACATCACGTACAATCCCCAAAGCGTACAATGCATTTATGCCATAGTTACTTCTCATACACTTATCATCTTAGGGCCAAATACAAAATTAAGGATCACAATAATTTCCTATATATGTTTATAAAACACATCATTATCTGCAATAATTCACACTATGTGAATAGCAATTATAGATAAGTCACAGTAACTATTAATTTATTTTTTGTTTATCTTTTCTACGCATAACATGGGAACATGTATTATGCGTAGAAAAGATAAACCAAAAAATGTTTCGTGGATGTTGTTCTATCACCATGTTGACAAATTTATTTAAGATCTTTGTCAAGCTTTTGTGAGATAATGTAGTTATCGCTCTATTATACTCTATTCTCTATAATATTTATACTCTACGCTCTATTATACTTGGGGCTTTCTCTCGCAAGGAGAGAGTCGAGGGCAGAATCCACCACGCTGGCAAAGTACGTGTTGATGGATGACACATGGGGTCGAAATATTCTAGGTACATGTCGGTTTCCTCACGAAGATTCTCTTCACTGTCTTAAGTTAGCGGTATTACGCACATGACTTTGAAAAGACAGTGATGCGCGTGGGATTTAAACTCGGAATTTCCAATCGTCGTTCTCCCGACTTGACCAGCCGTAACTTAACTTGTACTATGAAGCTCTACCCCTAAAATCCTGTAAAATAAGATGAAGTGTAGTAGACCAGAGTCAGATAGGCTGACCTTATAAATTTGATTATTCATAGAATCTAGCTGGCTAAATCTTAAGTGCCATGTTCCAAAATTAATCTTTAATATCTAACTACATAAATTACTCCATCTCAAAGCTTTTAGGATAAATAAATGCGCAGGTATAATGATACTGCAGAATAGATAATTTAGACTATAGAGCTTAAACCCAAAATACGTGTAAAGCTTAAAGGATTAACTAGGGAAAATAACAGTTTCACACCTATATTTCAGGAGTTTTTGTCATAAATTTTGATCCGTAGGATCACAAATAATTAAATAACCGTACAAAACAGGTTATCATTATTCATTTGTTAAAAATCCTAACTTTGAAGTTAGAATTTTTTATAGCTATTTGTTTAATCAAAGGTGATTGAAATAGGCATTAGATAACAAATTACATTTGAATCGGTCACCGATCTATTCTATCTCACTAACAATACATTTCTTTAAGGCTTTGATAAATAGATTTAAAATTAAAAACTTAATAAAACTTTGCTAGTTTTACACTAGATATCACGAACGTATTGACGCATAATCAATTGATTTAGGCCTCCACATAAGTATTAGTGAAGTGGACGGGTAGTATATTCAGCATCAATTGGTTGGGGTTGAAGGGGTATGTATTTTTTTTTAAATATCACTAATATATATATCTCTATATTGTTTAATAATCGAATCGAATTTTATTCTTTGTTAGTTTTTTACACTTACTATTTTTGGACTAACCTAACCGAAATTCCTTTTTATTAAAACTTTAAATACATAACATTTTACACAACACCTGAGCCACAAGACCAGTTGCTACCTACTGAGCCACAAGACCAATTATTTCTAAAACTCCCACAAGCTAAAACGTTTTAAAATTTTAGAATAAAGTTATAACAGTAAACATGTATTCGTTGTTTTCACATCAAAATAACGCTTTTGAAATAGGACGACGAATAAATGAGGACGGGTGATGAATAAATTGCCCCTATAAGTTTGAAAACAAAATACCATTCCATACAAGGCTATTCACAACAGGACTAGTCGACAAGTCACCAAATTGCCACTGCTTTCATTGTTGATCTCCCCAAAATTCATACGAAGCGTTTTGAATCTCTTTTCATTATTCATACACCTAAGGAGTGGGTTTAATTACAGAGTTCCCTATTCCCTGAGATATAATAGGCAATTTGGAACTTATCAAGCTCACAGTGGTTATGAATATTCTAGGTCAACGTGCATCATTCTCAATCACATCCATTCATATACCATCAGTCTAGTTGATGGTTAAACCCGAATCTAATGCGTTAACAAAATTACAAGCCTTGTTTTAAATTAACTAGATCAATCATTAAAGCCGTTTTATTTGTTAAGGTTTAAATTCAGTCAAAACTTATGAAACATTTTTCAGCTTTAAACAAGAATTCGGGAATTGTACCAGGCGCAAAGCGTATTTCGTAATTGTTAGCATATTTTTGCTTTCACGGCTGAACTTCTTGCCAAGGTAATCAAATTTTTATATGGCAGGTTAAATTGATGTGAGCATAGCGTTTGTTTTTGGGGCAAAAATGCGTTTTTATTGGTTATCTGCAACGTTTAAGAAATTAAAATTTCTTGTGGCGTTGGCTATGTACAAAAAAGTTGTGTTTAACACAGCAAGAACTTTATAATCGATAGATTTGCTCATTGTGGACAAGTAAGAGCCAAGATAAGACCATGGTCTGATTGCCATGAGTTCACAAAATTTGTAGTACCTGCTAACTTAAATAATTCACTATTACAAACAGACGAATAAGAAGTCAAATGTTTCGAAATGTAATTTTAACTGCTAAATACCTGCATCCCGAGCCACAAACCAACCGGAATGATTCTGACGGTCTTTCTATAAGCTCTCATTACACGAATTGAGTCGGTTTGAAAGTATTACAAAAACTTTTACCTGGTTCGGATAAGAGCAATAAGGACATCATTCGAAGTGTGTGACTGAACACATCTTTTGTCACGGTGTAGCGACGCTAAGATATTTTTACCGCCTCTATCCGATTTTTATTCTTAGTTTTTATTTAGGAAAAACATGAATAATAAGCTTATTTACAGAAAAAAATAACTACCACTTTTAAGAAATAATAGCGACCCACACAATAAATATAAAATGATTTCCTAGAATCATAATCGTTCACAAATTTTAATTAAGCTCACCGCCCTTTCATACCATTCGCGTCCCTCAAAATGGAATGTCGGAAATTTTACGTTGATTCTGGACTTACTGGCGACCTTTTGGTGTTAGTACAAATTTAATTTAAATTATTTTAATAAGCTTGGTAACAACAGCCTGGTTAGGTAGGTCGACGACTAGAGACCTGAAGCATCTGCGGATGTAATTAACCCAAGACCAAAAAATGGCAGAGAAGAGAAGAAATCTGCGTTAAACACAGTTACAATTGGGTAACCACAATTATTTATTTTTTATTGTATTGAGGAACGAGAAAAAAAGTGCACCTGATAGTAACGCACCTACCCATAACAACCCAGTGCCATGCAGATATCAAGATATAAAAGTACAAATCACTGCCTGATTGATCACTGCTCACGCCAGAGATATAATAAATAAATAAATATTGGTGGACAATTCACACACAATACCATCTGACCCCAAACTAAGCAAAACTTGTACTATGGCGGCCAGATAGCTGTCATAATACATATATAGTTTTAAATACATACTTATTATAAATAGAAACACCCAGACACAGTGCAAACATTTGAATTCATCACACAAATATTTGCACCGGGTGGAAATCAAACCCACGATCCTCGGCTTCGCAGGCAGAGTTACTACCCAGTAAGCCACGAGGCCATAATAGGTATGAGATTTCTCTTTTCATTGTTATTTCTCTACAAACTTTGCCTTTCACACTGGAACACATTTATGTTTACATAAATATTGCAGTTATACTTGTCGAGACTGTGAACAACAAACTCAGACACTGACAGAGAGAATGATCGAGTGAATCAACTAGGCCTTCGAGGCAGTTTCTATATGAGGCGATGCCAATATGGCCAAATTACCGAATGAACTACGTAGGCGTGTCCACTTATTTTGTCATCCACGCTTAACTTTGATTATTTTATTGGGGCCAAAGCTAAATTGGCTGCGAAAAATTTGCTAGGTGTATTATCCTAACATATTTTTGTATTGGATGACCACGGGTCACGGGCCTATTGTCTACAGCCAGCGCAAAAATACATAGTATGTGCTGAGCTGAGTGTATTTTCTCTCTCTGTATACTTGTAATTGGAATTGTGCGCCTGTCATTTTGGAATAGCGAGTGATATTGTTGTCATGAGACAGTATCAAGTGCCAATAGTATGTAGAAGCCACTAAACATTCACAGATACGGCACATTACCGGAATTAACACAGGCTACTTTTTATTCTATCAAAGTTAGTGGTCAATAAGCCACGTATTATTATGCGATTTGCGGTTTAATAGGGCATTTGGCTGTATTTTTAACCGACTCCCAAAAAAGAGAAGGTTACTTTACCGTAATTGGGTTGTATGTTTTTTGTATAAATGTCACGGGATAGCGCCTCCAATTGTGATTCGATGTTGATGGTTCTTTTTCTGTTTGGTAGACATACTCGTATTTCAGAGGTAACGGTAAGAGGTAAGGTTCCCAAAACCGGGAATATGAACAAAAAACTAGAATTTACTCGATGATTTAGTGATTGCGTCCTATTGAATTTGGTGGTATGCTTGAATTTAATTTTAAATTGAAGTCAGTTTTTGTTATTCCGAAAAAATAAATTATTTAATTTATAGGTCCTTGACAGGCATCTCGCCTCGTTATACAACGATGCGGTTCTACGATAGAGCGTGCTTACCTAGAAAAATCAGATTCAGTCTCGGTTTGAAGAAGACAAGGGAAAAACTTTGTATCTGTAGATGAAGATAACTATTTTTAATCTTCGTTTTAGTGATAGTGGTAGGTCAAACATAAGTATACATAGCTATTCTCGCGCGTGCCATTACAATAACTCATACAAGCTGTAGCCAGTCTTTTGTTCCCATATTGCACGTTTGCTACGAATTTACAACCGTGTGGATACTAGTATTACTAGACAGCCGCCACCGCGACCAGACGCCGTAAACTTTTACAACCTGAAGTTTTATGCGAAGCGTTTCGGTTCATTAAACCTAAATTTTTAAGGCAAAAGAAAAGATACCTTATCAGAGCTTAGTAAAACAGGCAATTTGGTAAAGAGGGAAACATAGAAAATATGGTTTTTATAAAATTTCTCAGCTATGGAAAACGGGTAAAATGTACATTTAAC
Organism: Ectropis grisescens; assembly: GCA_017562165.1. NCBI lineage: Eukaryota > Metazoa > Arthropoda > Insecta > Lepidoptera > Geometridae > Ectropis > Ectropis grisescens. Next base: position 14,893,057 of record CM029780.1, on the reverse strand, counting down.
TAAATGCGATTGTTTACTTACGAGTGATGGTAGTTTTTTAGTTTTGAGTATAAATTTTGCAATATTTGGGTTTTGAGTACATATTATTATACATTAAGATGGTATTTTTAACCGACTTCAAAAAAGGAGGTTTCTCAATTCGACCGTATGTATGTTCTTTTTTTTTTTATGTGTGTTCGCGGATAACTTCGTCGTTTATGAACCGATTTTGATGATTCTTTTTTTTGTTGTAAAGAAGATATTCCAAGGGTGGTACCATGATAAGGAAACCAGGATCTGGTGATGGTATCCTAGAGAAATCGAGGATAACTTTCGAAAATTGTAAAGATGAATAGTGCGTTAGTTAAGTTTTTGCTTGAGCATTTTAAAGCAGTATAGTTTAAAGATGGTCTGGAGTCGATCTGATGAGGGAACGGGAAGACGGTCGAGGAACTCCTCGACGGTACATAGTAGTTACCTTGTGTTTGGGCTCGATGAATTTGTATTGATGAGAACTTTTACATAGATGGGTTGTGACTGTCATTAGTGGTCTGATGATGAAGATAAAGGACAGTCAAGGGAATTTCTTAACGGTTTACAGGAACTACCCAGTGTTTGGGTTTAATTCATGTATTGAGATCTCAACACGAAATCGTGTAAATGCATTAGTGAAAACTTGTTTAGCACTAAAAAGAGTAAAATAAACTATTTTTTACAAAAAATTAAACCGACTTCAACACCACAAATAGGCACTCAAAAGCGAAAAATAATTTAATATAGGTAATTATTATAACCTCTACTCACTCATCTATATGAAGTCGGTGCCAGCCAAATCTAACAGGTAGTAGATAGATACTACTTACCTATGCCTACTTACTTACTACCTCGTACATAGTATATCTACTAACTTTTAAACTAGCCTGGCACCGACTTCATATGGATGAGTGAGTAGCGGTTATAATAATTACCTATATTAAATTATTTTTCGCTTTTGAGTGCCTATTTGTGGTGTTGAAGTCGGTTTAATTTTTTGTAAAAAATAGTTTATTAGTATTACCATACAGTTAATTTGCATATCTACAAAGTTCCAAAACATTTTTTTTTTTTAATATTTGTTTCTCTAAGAAACGTGAAACGTGATCTTTAATTATATTTACAATTGATTCTATTTCCATTCCATTCTATGGATTTGTTTGAGATTGTATTAAGATTTATTGTATTCCTGAGCAAAAATATTTCCAAAATAGTGTTTGCCTGTAGGTTTCTTTCCTTTTTATAATTAAATTTTCTTTTAAATTTGCTATTTTTATTGTTTAGAGTACTTTAAACCCAGAATTTATTAAAATACATTTAAAACATTTAGTTTATATCCTTTTTTCAACGGACCGTACAGAAGAAGGTTTTTATTTATTATTTCTTAAATTGGAGGTAGAGTAATTGGTAAAATCCTAAATGCCGATACTGTACCAGCAATATATTTCCAGTTTAATTATGTAACTAAAAAAAAATAAGATGAAAAAGGTAGAAGAGAAAAAATATATCAATGCACATCAAAAAGAATTGAAGACAACATCTCAGGATATCAATAAATAAATATAAAAATAAAAGATAGGGTAGGGAGGCATTTGCCCTTCTAAGCTATTGCTATTCATAGCTAACGATAAATTATCAATTTTAATAATTTACTACAGAGAATTGTTATTGGAATTGTCCATTCAAATCTAACCGTTTACCCTGATTTAACATTAAATTTTGTAATTTTGAATTAATTTTTTTAAATAGCAATATTGTAATATATTTTTATTATACACAGAAGTCAAATAATTATTATATAAGTTAAAAACTATCGTCATCATTTCATTCTGAGGAATTAGATATACCAATAACATTATTGGCAAATCTAGTTCCTAAAATATGTATGTTAGAGCACATGCTCTAACATAATACATGTGTATTTTCTACATGATATAAATTTATTTCCCAAATTAGAATCACAATATAGGTATATTTATTTACATAATGTACACGATATTAGTCTATAAGACCGATGCCAGCAGGAATCGTGCCCAAAATGCTAGCCCCATTGCCACGTTGAATGGCAATACTTATGCGCTGAGCAAAATAAAGGCCAGCATTTTGGTCACGAGTTGCATCACAAAGACGTTTCGCTTAATTAATTTGCCGTCAATAAACCTTAATGCAATGCCGATTTGACTGGACAAAAACTTAACAGCTTACAAGCTTATCGCGTAAGCTATGTCTAAATAAATAGGGTGCTAAGTCGGGGCAACATCCTTTTAGAATTACCTACGAAGCTAATATAAATTTTAAGTCGAAAATTACGCCGAAATTGTTTTTATTTTGGAAACACAAAACTTAGATACTTAATGACTTAAATATACTCGTAACTCTGGATTTATTAAGACTTTAGCACCTATTTTACTATATTTTATTTAGAATTAAGTAGGTTTGTAAAGTCTACGTTGTAAAATTATATGAAGCCTCTTTATTTAATCTTGTGATATATTTACCTAAAACTGGATACGGATCTTAAATGATTTTTTGACTAACATCGTTTGAACCTATCTCGGTTGTTTACTGTGTATTGAAGCTGTGTTCATCGTAGCTATTTGTTGCAATGAGCCCTCGGGCAGCTACAGAGTAACAGACAGAAACACTTTATTATGCACACCAGAAGACAGATACAGTGAAAAAACAATAGCAAAAAAAAATATATATTTAAAATAACTTATTACCGTGTGCCATATATTATACTAGCGGCCTGTTCCGGCTTCGCTCGGATATTATCACATAAAACCCATTAATCGAAATAAAAACTATCCTATCTTTTAAGTTGGATCAATCTACACACGGTGTTCAAATTTGATTAAAATCGGCTAAGTAGTTTAGGAGTCCATCGCGGACAAACATCGTGACAGGAGATTTATATATATTAAGATATAGCGATTTCTTCCAGGATTAAAAAAACGAAAAACAAATTGAGGATATGGCGCGTAATACGTCTTTTATGCTAGCAAAAAAAATGTTGTTACTTTTTTATATTTTTAAGACCTTTTTTAAACAGAGCCGCTATAAAAAAAATAGAACGTGCATATTGTATCATCTTTTTTTTTGCGGGATAGAAATAGCGTGGGTAGGGAGAACTTCCTATTGTTGGATAGGTATACTCATGGAGTTTAGTCACAATGAGTCACTTTGACAGGACTTATTTTGCTTGCGAGCATTTTACGTCAGCTCTCGTTCATACAGTGTTACTCGGCGACCATATTGTTCTGAATATGGACTACGGCGAATTAGTGAAGGTCCAAGTGCAAGACAATATAGATAGAGTTATGCAGTCTATAAGAGAAGATCCGCATTCTCACTTAATACTGACAAATAAAGGAAATGGTTAAGTAATGGTTCTTTTAATTTGTTATATGTAAAAATACGGGTATAATATCAGTTTTGTCATAAAACGTCGTTTCGGGCTTATTCCTTTATCCAAATTACATCTCCAAGGCATGGAATATTAAAGTTACGTCACGTCTTAAATTCAGAGCCGTAACCTCTGGCGGGTGGAACGGACACCTGTAGCCAAATTGTCTACTAAACTGTAAATCTTGTGGTAGGTATATATATACATACTAGCCGACATGGCGAACTTTTTTTTAGCCTAAGTGCCTATAAATAAATGGCTAGTCTGCTGTTATGTCTGTTGTTTTTTATTAATAAATTTTCATATTTTTATGCTAATTATCCTATTCATCTCTCCTTGCGAGAGGAGGCCCCGAGTCTCATGAGTGGGAACATTTAGTGGGGTGTTTATGCTTTATGCTGTCCTATTCCAAACAAAGACAAATACAAAAAACACAAAAATCAAACAGCCCTTCTTGAGTTACCTATAAATGGTGTAACTAATACGACTTTCTTTTATAATTACATATAATGTATAGTAATGACAAAAGATATACGCCTGATGATTTGGACCGCTCTTGCTCACAGAAGCACAATGTTTAAATAAATATTAGAAAACAAGCAGTTACCCGCGACTTCGTCCGCGTACAATTTTGTTATGGTTTGTGTATAAATTCACAGCTTTTAAAACAAGGTCAAAATGTAGCGTTGTTGGCATGTCATGTCATGTCATGTCATGTTATGTTATGTAAGTAGGATAAAAGGATTCCAAACTAAATATTATTTGTATTCCAAATTGCAACAAACCCTAGTTAGGCGTTCCGATGTTACACTTTAACGTTAACTGTGTATGATTTCGGGATAAAATGTAGCCTACGTGTTATTCCAGACTATAAGCTATCTCTGTCCTAAATTTCAGCTCAATCCGTTTAGCCGTTTCGACGTGATTGAGCAACAAACATCCAAATATCTATACATTGAGATTTATAATATTAATAGGATGATGTGTCCGAATTCCGGCATGTTACAACACCGTGTTCATCACTCAGTAATTGAAACACTATTGACCATATATTTTTTGGAAGATACATTACCTTTCTAACCGGAGCACAGTAATCTTTGTTGTGTATATATACTATATTTAAGATCCTTATCCAGATAGACTCTGCAATCTACAAAGAGTCTACCACTACACAATAATTAATATAATGTATTCAACATATTTCTTGAAGGCACGAGTTGATAAGATTATACCCAAGATTTCGAAGCAGTTTATTTTTACTGTAAATAAAGTCACGGAGAGTGATAAAAAACACATATTTTACATGACTCTTATAAGGAATATTATCGATACAATTTACTTTAAAATATTTTAAGCACGTAGGTACATGAACAAATTTATCGGTCTCCTAAAAAATCCTTAGGGAATATAAATGTTCAGGGGTGAGAATAGGAAAGCTTGCCAGCGTTTAGTTGGTTAAATTTACAAATAAATGTTGGTGTTATTTCTCTCACAGCACTTTCTGGCCTTAAACCAAGCAAAGCTTGTACTATAAGAGAGCTAGATAGCTTATATAATACCTATGTATGTATATAAATAATGTAAAGACGCAGTTATCACACATAGAAACACACAGTCTCAAAACAACCTTTGCCAGTTATTCTACCGCCAAGCAGTAATGTTCAAACTTTACTGTGTTCCGGTTTGAAGGGCAATATTTCCAGAGAAATTACAGGTCTTAGAGATAATATATAACATCTTAGATCTCTGGGTGACGAGCGCAGTGCAGTGCTAGGTAATGATTTGGACTCTTCATGTTCCAATAGCTGCGTGTTACTGTGCTGTTATGTGGCGGACATGTTGCTTACCATCAGGCAAATATCATGCTCGTCTCGTCACTTAAAAAAAGAAGTATTCATCACTCAAATATTTGCCCCTGGTGGGAATCGTACTTGTAACCTATGGCTCCGCTGGTAAACTTACTAACACCACCAGTCATGAGAATAATACTAATAAGACTTAATAATAGTAATAAGAGATAATATTTTATTTGACATTTTAAGCCAACAGGTTTTTTTCAAGCAACAATATATATTATTTGTACTACTATGAGTTTACGATTGACTACCATCTGCAACGATGCGGTAGGATGTAGCGTGGTTACCCAGAAGACACCAATTCCAAGCCTAAACACTCTAGATTAGAAGGCTCTAGTAACGAACTACATTGTATTGTCATTTAATATTTCGTAAAAATCTGTTACATTTATGCAAATAAATCGACCTACATTGATGGCATAAAGCAGTGTTAAAATCCTACGCGTACATTGATGGCATAAAGTAGTGTTAAATAAAGCTTGTTCGTTGTTTCAGCGGCGGTGGTGATAGCGTTCTTCGTGTGCTGGGTACCGTTCCACGTGCAGCGTCTGTTCTTCATTTACGGGTACCGACTGCCACAGTTCCACGTCATCAACGAGCACCTCTTCAACGTGGCGGGCGCCCTGTACTACGTTTCAGCCACCGTCAACCCAATACTCTACAACGTCATGAGCGGCAGGTCAGTTCATCTTCGGTTACCGATCACCACAGAATCTTGTTAACACTACACTACGTGAACAGCAATACTCAAAAGTTTTATGGTAGAACCGCGGTATGCCTTCATTGCGAATATAGTTCGAAAACTAGTGTGTCCGGGTGGGTAGGATGTTTGCAGAGTCCACCTGGTACTTTTGTAGTGTTCAGACTCTTTGCAGATGTTTTTGACCCTTGGGGAAGTATCCGGTTTTGCCTGTTATACAACCACCAAGCTGTAATGTTCAAACATTACTGTGTTCCGATTTGAAGGGCAATGTTTCCAGCGAAATTACAGGGCATAGATATAAAACATATTATACCTCTGGGTGACGAGCGCAGAGCAGTGATAGGTAATTATTTAGGCTCTTCATGTTCCAATAGCCACACAATATGACTGTGCTGTTATGAGCCGGCATGTTGCTTACCATCAGACACATGTCCTGCTCGTCTCGTCACTTTACTTTATGCCATGTACGGTTCCCACCGCCACAGTTCTATCTTATCAACTCGATATTGTACGACGTGGATAGCAAACAGACCGCAAGGTGGCGGTGATGGGAGCTTTGAGCCGCGAATTTTTCGAATTTTGAATCAAAAATATCTTAACTTAATCTTTAACTTAACCTAATCTTAATTAAACTTTAACTTTAGTAGTGGTAGGACTCTTGGCAGAGTCCGCCTGGGGAAGTACCACACCTTTGCCAGTTATTCTACCGCCAAGCAGTAATGTGCAAACATTACTGTGTTCCGGTTTGAAGGGCAATGTTTCCAGAGAAATTACAGGGCTTAGACATATAAGATCTTAGATCTCTGGGTGACGAGCGCAGTGCAGTGCTAGGTAATGATTTGGACTCTTCATGTTCCAATAGCTGCGTGTCACTGTGCTGTTATGTGTCAGGCATATTGCTTACCATCAGGCACATGGCCTGATCGTCTCGTCACTCTTTATTTATAAAAAAAAAAAAACTTAAAACTGCTTACTAAAAACCTACCTACTATAAAATCATGGGAGTCTGTAGAATTGATATATTAATAAGTATAGTTATACATACATATAGTTTACCCACATTGTATTTTGTAAAAATTAGTTAGATTTAAAAAAAAAAAAATATTAGATTATAAATACATAGTTGTTTACCGGCAATATGTTGTGTAAAAAAAAATTAATCTTTGTTTGTTAGATTAAAAGTACCTAGTTGTTTACCAGTTTACCTACATTGTGCGTCATACATATAAATAAAGCTAGGTTTTTGTTTTAAATATATATATATTATTTTGTTAGATTTAACTGATAATTTAAAGTTTATATTCAATTTTATATATTGTATCAGTGGTTCAATTAAGACTCAAATTAGTAAGTTATCTATGGATGGGTGCCTCCCTGGCCTGTTTGTTAAGATCAGACCCTAAACAATTTTTATTTTGCATTTTTCACCCACAAAATACCTACGTAGAAGTCGAAGCAATGTTTTTATTATACTAATTTTAAGTTTTTTTCTCGCATAAGTGAAATGTAATGTTTCTTGATGAGAAATAAATTCTTTAACCAGAATAAACGGACGTGGACATGTTATACAGACTCGTGTTTGTATAAACGTGGAATACCTTTAAGTTTGTCATCCACGGTAACCACGGTAACCTCTACAGTCCCTTCGTTTAAACCTATACTGTACAACATCATGACAAATAAAATAAATTAATATTGGTGGACATTTCACACACAACACCATCTAAGCAATCCAATTGAATCAAAATCCAAACTAAGCAACGACCCACAGCTTCGCAGGCAAACTTACTACCAACTAAGCCGCCAAGCCAGCCAACGACCAAACCTACGGGTACAACCGCCACAGTCATATCTTATCTGCAGTACTGGATATATACGGATCGTACAGCATCTAATCCAATATTGGATGTCCGTTATGTCACCCGCGACCACGGGTACCCACCGCCACACTCTCCGATACTGTACAACGTCATGAGTAGTGGTATCATCGAACATAGAGTAGTAATCTAACCTTCAAGTGGATAGTGGTTCAAATTCACTAGGCAACGACCTTGCAAAACTACCTTTTCTATATTGTACATAATCCGAAAGCTTAAAGTTAATTACCCATGTAAGTTAGTTCAACCGTAGCAATTTTCAGTACTTAATTCGCACACGCTAGTTTTTGTGAATAAAACTTTTAAAGCATTTAAATCAATTTCTAGTCTGCAAAAGGTTTTTAATTCAAATAAGTCGAACTAAACAGATTTTTTTTATAAATAATAGTATGCCTGAAGTTGACGGCCATCTTGCCTGATGTTAAACGACAATGCTGTCTAGGTACAATGGTACGCACAATCGTAAGCCGCATGAATGACCGCTAGACTGTCGCTGTAGGTACTCAATTCCATAGAATCGAATCGAACTTATATCGATAACTAGTAAAATAGTCTATCTTAAATAACGTTCATTTCACATAAAACTTATTTCAAATAGGTCCAGTGGATCCGGAGATTGCCTAAAACATGTTAACAAAATCGACGTTCTCTTTTCATAACGTTGGATTCGACGATCAAATTTATAAAAGGACCTTTTATTTTTGTTGTAGTAATTTAAAAGTCTATAATATATCTCGTAAACTCGTAATAATTCAGTACCTGGGTGACCGACCTTTGCTCGGTCAATTCCATACGTACAAATTTTCTCAAAAAAAAAGGAACTTGAAAAAAGAAAGGCAGCCGGCTGGATTCGTACCCGGATCTACCATATTATGACCGCCCAACTTCCCGACTGAGCTAATACACTGCCGCGCGCTGCCGCGAAATTTACCGTCGCATTCTAATGTTTATGTAAGAGTTTTTCATTGTCTAAAAACGCGCATTAAACGGCGTTTTTTTGTAAGTAAAACTTGGCTAGATCGATTTATCGTATACATAATTTCATGAAAATCGTTGGAGCTGTTTCCGAGATTCAGATTCTATGTTTGTATATACATCTACAAGAATTGCTCGTTTAAAGGTATAAGATAAGGTAGCATTATAGTTTACTAGCAACGGACCAGCGGTTTTACTCGCGTAGTTCCCGGTCCCGGTATTTTTTCGGGATATAAAATAAACTATTTATTATGTTTGGTCCTCATCTATCTATATACCAAATTTCATCCAAATCCCCTTAATAGTTTTTGCGTGAGAGAGTAACAAACATACATCCATACATTCTTACTAACTTTCTCGTTTAATAGGATTAGTAGGAAATATACACCTTCTGCTTTTAAAACAACTGCTGTCAATCACAAACACAACCGTGTTATCTCGCCCTTTCAACGGTGGACAAACATTGACAAGAACGAGATAGCACGAATACTATTGCGAATGACAATTATTGTAATACCGGCCCTGAAAAGGAACAGAAGGTAAATCAATCACAAAAGACAGTCCCATTCTAAAAGCTTCACGCCGACTTCATTGTGGTTTTATAAATGCCGACTGTTACCGGTTTCAGCAGTTTCTTGTAGCGTCTTGCTCAATTTAGCTGGAGCCGTCTAATTTGTTTTTGTTACCCTTCCAGAAATAGATTTGGCCTCGTACAAGGAAGACAAGTGGGAGTTAAATTATTATTTTTGAACAAATGCTCGAAGAGATGAGTTTTATTTTTTATGTACGAGTATGAAATATGAAATCGTTTATTGTGCCAAATGAAAACAATCATAAAATAAAAACACATGACAAAGGATATGCGACAAAATATAGTAGGTGGTACAGGTTTAGTATAATGTGTTAGTGTGCACTGGACCCCACACTAGGGTGACCTGTGTTGTGGGAGTCCAGGCTCTTTCTATTACATTTATTTGACCTAGTATTAAGGAAAATAAAATGACGACAAAGTTAACATTTTTTTAAATTAATGAGGGTAATCTATATATACTTAAATGCTCATACACAGAATGAGTAAAAGAGATATCAGCGTACAACACAAGAATACGTCAGACATCTAAGTAACCTTAAACATCCAATTAAAGTGTCTATACAGAAAAAAAAAAAAACTTTAATCAAGCTAAACAAGTAAAAAACAGCAATAATCGAATAAAATAAAAAAAAAACATGTGGACGCGTCGCCCTTTCCCATTCTTTGTTGTGATTTACCGTTAGGTGCTGTTTAGACCCAACATTCTCGTTTACATCAAAATCAAGATACATTTTTAAATATCTATGTGGGAATGTGGGTCTGTTTCTTTCGCAAAGGTACATGTGTGCTATACTTTAGTGCACGGGAAGCGTATGTGCAAAACAATAAATGTATGGATGCGTCAGACGAGTGAGTGCGTTCGTGTGATAGTAGGTCGTGAGAGGATGTATGTGTGCGTGGGGACCGCTTTATTGTTTGTTGTATCCGTGTTATCATGCTTATGAATAGATATCTTTTGTATAAAGTTGAAAATTATTATCATTTAACTTAGTGAATGTAAGTAATCATGTAAATAATAGTAGGACTAACTTAAATATAACGGTATTATAAAGAGCATGTCTGTGTGCTTTTACACATAATGCTACCAGTACCCTATTTTGAATCCTCTATAGGTATGATCATATTTCATCGGATTCCCTTTTTTTGACTAAAATCATAAAAGCTAAAGTGAGCCTTCATTCAATTGTTTACTAGTAAACATAATATACTTACTACTACAACAGATGTGACGACTCCACGTGATTTTAATTCGAACGAATATACTCGTATTTGGGCTGAAGTAATCACACAGCGACGAATACAGCAATAATGAACATGTTATATGCATCACAGAGGAAGATAGGATATTTTTAAATCTTCAAAACACAAAGTATTCTAAGAAAATCCGGTTAAACATCAAATTTACCTAGCACGGCTAGTGCATTTTGTTTAATACTTTGATAACTTGGGTAGTCGTTTTGTAGTGTTCGGACTCTTTGCAGAAGTGTTTGACCCCTCGGGAAGTACACACCTTTGCCAGTAATTCTTCCGTCAAGCAGTAACCTGAAATCATTATTGCGTTTCAATTTGAAAGGTAAACAGATAAATCGTCTGCGTTGACGAACGTAGTGCAGAGCTAGGCAATGGACTCGTCATGTTTAACTGCATGACCATACACTTTGCTTACCATTAGGTCACTTTTACTTGTACTATCTCTCTAGCTGAATAAAATGTAAAAAGATTACAAGAAATTGTTGTTTATGAGTACGTTATAAACGCTGAAAATTGGTTTCATACGATGAGCTTGAACAGCTTTTAAGCTAAAGAAATCATTGAAGCTAGTGTTAAGCAGTTTCAATGCATTCAAAATAGAGCTCAATTTTAACGCCTCCTCTACTTGAGGCTACACGGAACGCCTATACTATACTCAACGTAATAAACAATGTTTGTTATAGGATAAATTATGAAATGAAAAAATCAGCAAATTTATTGGTCACAACCAATTTATTTACAAAACTTAATTACAATGAAAACTATTACCACTAAGAAATAAATATGAGTGGACATTTCACACACAACACTATCTGAATCCAAACTAAGCAAAGCTTGTATTTGAAGCCAGATAGCTGATATAATACTTACATATTTTTAAATACACACTATATTATACATAGAAAACACCCAGGCATAGTACAAATATTTGAATTCATCACACAAACATTTATCATTAACTCATAATTTACACTGGGGGGATCGAACCCACGACCTACGGCTTCGCAGGCAGACTTACCACCAACTAAGCCACCAGGTCAGCCACAACTACATCTGAAAATATAGAGAACAGATGTAATCAAGATTATCAAGCCCTAGTTCTATTACGAAGTTAAAACCACTCAACAAAATGTTTTGCTTTTTTTATACTTCGTATTTTGTTACGCTTTTTCAAGATTAGTGCCATAGAAAAAGCTGTCTATAATGATGAGTACAACACTGTCACTTTAGGCTTAGTGCTACAGTTCTGCATAACCCAGTATAAAAATAAAATGTTGGCATTTTAAATACACGAGCACAAATACTGATATTGAACATGAAAACTCGTTTAAATGTAGATTCGAAAATAAATCTTTCAAAAGCTATAAAATTCATAATATCTAGTTCAAAATTAGATTCTAACTAGAGGTATCCAAGGCTTATTGTGCATATTTTAAAGCGAATTTCGTTGAAAATATGTTGTCTTATAATTAAAGTATTTAGCGCTACAGTTTTATTGATTATATGTACTTTTATTTCTCGCTCAAAAATAATAAAAGTTTATTTTTTAAGATCTTGCGGCTCATTTGGTAGTGACTGTATTCACTAAGCCGCAGGTTGTAGATTCGATTCTCATTCGAGAATTACATTCATGTGTTTATATACAATTATACGAATATTTGTTCCAGTGGCGGCACTAGGGGGTGGCGAACAGGGTAATTGCCTGAAGCCTTGTTCTTGCAGGGGCCTCGCACAAAAGCCCAAATAAAAAAATGAAACAAATACACCGTAACATTTCAACTATTTTTGAAGTCAAAACTTCTTTTGGCGCTCCATAGACACATTTTTCGTGGACTGAATTGAATTCTAGCGTCACACTTGGGAAAGATAAGAAATTTTCGGGTAAACTCAGGTCACGTCATAGCCACGCCCTTCGGTTTCACTAACGTAGTTTCCAAATCTAGCTAAGCTATCAAATTCTGAGTTATAAGTTTTCACTTGTATCGGCAGCTCCTATGACTGCCAATTTTTTTATTTAAAACTTTTTTACATATCTTAACCTTAATTACATATCTGGGGGCACGGTAGTGCCCCCGCCAAGTCTCGAGCGCGAAGCAAACACTGCCGTACCATCCTTTACTGGAACCATTTCGCTGCATTTTCAGGCCCCTATTTGAGAACCTTTGGATAAGACCAGAACGCTGAAATTTTCGTCATCTAGTAAGCTATAATCACATACCTAGAATCCAAAATTTCAAGTCTGTACGTCATTTATTTCCCGAAGTTAAGCGAAAGCAAAGTTTCGCATTTCACACTCACTCATGATCATCAAAATAGAACTAGTACTTCCCATAAACTCAGAGAGCTGAAAGTTGGTACAGACTTAGGGTTTAATGGCCACATAAAAGGAAAACTATAAAAACTAGGAAAATCGAAAATCTGGAGTACCTGGTGCCCCTTATTTGAAAACACAAGAGCCCAACCAAACTATTAAAGATCGACATACCGCCTTTACAAAAAATATTCAACTTTGTTTGCCTCTTCATTTGATGTCAAAAATCGAAGGTCTGAAGTATCTAATGAAAAACCCTCAGCTTATCTCAGCTATATTAGAGATATAGTAATGCCCCATTCTACTATTGGTACACAAAAAAATCGACTGTCATTCCAAAAATCCAGCATAGTGGGACACATCTTCTAATTTAATCTAGCCTATTGCTTCCCACTTCTGGGCGAAACCTTCCACTTCCTTCTGCTTTTAATACGCATGTAAATAAAATTAAAGGAAAACTTTTCAGTTCGTGTTATGACGCTGTCAGTCGACTTTCAGTCGCTGTCGTCGTAGAGTTTATTTGTGTTTGATTTCGCAAGATAATATCATAAAAAAAAATGTTGATAATATCAAAAGACGACGATGGCTACTGAACTGAACTACGAACTTACTGGCTACCAAGTAGTTGGTATGCCCAAAGACGGGCCTTGTCTCTTCCATTCAATATCTTTCTTGGTGTATGGTAGAACTGACTCAACTTGCAGTATCAGATCTGCTATAGTTGTATACGTTACTGAACATCAGCTCACAATACGCGCGTCCGCCATAACGTTTCTACGAAGTGTTTGGTTAGGATAACAATATATGGTCAAAGTCAAAAATTTAATATCCATATATCACTGTGTGTAAATAAAATTAAAGGAAAACTCAGGAATAAGGCTAGACTGCCTTTTATTTATTTGCAGTCTTCTTCCAATCTTCTAAAGCTCTTTGCCTATTATGGAGAGTCCACTTAGATAATAAACGCGAATGGGCAATACGAAAAACTGTTGCTACTGTACAAGAATCCGAACCGGAAAAAAAGAAAAGAAAGATTTGTAATAATCAAAGAGTACTTCTAAAAAGAAAAAAAAGTGTGTCAAATAATACATCTAATATAATAAATCAATAAGTCCACTTTTCCACAAAAAGAAGTGAAACCCCACCAAAAAGATTCTGTAAAAAACTAGCCAAGTTTCGATGGAGCTGCATATTTATCTCTAAAAAGTAATGAAATCTAGACAAAGCCGTGCCAAGTCTAAGGTTCCTTACTGCGATTTCTTTATTATTATAGTTAATGTTGTGTGACTTGGCCGTTGAAGGGTACACTGTAAATGTATCCCTTTTACGTACTAAGTAACTTTAGCATTTAGCATTTCTCGTCAAATACGACAAAGGCACCTAAACCAAACAACCAGACCTATTTTCGAAATACATACTTTTCACGAAGGTCACGAAGGGCCTCGCGAAGACCTATCGCCCGGGCCCTCGCAATGAAAGCCGCCACTAATTTGTTCTATGTCTTGCTGTTTCTGTGTATCACAAGTACCTATATCTTTAAAATTATAAATGATATGTGCTATCAGCTATTCGGCTGGTATAATCTTTATTTAGTTTATGACTAGATGGTTATGAGTGAATTACATCATCATCCACAGCCTTCTTCACATCCCACTGCAAGTCTTGTTAACTGACTTCCAAAAAGGAGGAGATTGTAAATCCGACCACCATATATATCTGTTGTGCATGTTACCTGTATGTTACGAGAACGCCCGAACGAATTAAAAAAAATCTATGTGTACCATAAGGTTCTATACTATGGGTTCGGTTAAAATGCTTCCCGAATGATCCCATATAAACTTTATCGAAATTGGTTTGGTTGGTTTTAGAAATATGAACAAAAAACTAAAATTTGCGTACAATTGTTTGGTTGACGCGTAGTTGTAGATTACACAAGAGTTATGAATTTCGACCCTAACAACACGAAATTATGTAAATCTATCAATAAAAACTTGTTTTAAACTAAAAAGGGTAAAATAATTTATTTATACATCACAAAAAAATTAACTTACTCCTGTCAATACAAATAATACAAAAAGTATTCGTCATTAATCTATACTCCTACTTACATCTTTACATTTGACAAATGACATGACAAATGACAAATTGTTTATTGTGACAAAAAAGACACACATCCAAATTTATATACATATACATACATCGTTCTATGAAATCTATTAAAATTATGTTTTTTTGTCACAACCCGGCCCCAGCTCAGCATAATGCCGATTGGATCCAACCGACGCTGGTCTTCCGCTGGTGCCGGCGAATGACGACACACACCACATACACTTAATAATCTTACGCTAATAATAATCTTCCACATAATATATTTTATTTACCTAGCCTCATCACATAACAATACAATACATACATACATATATTCTAATTTAAAAAAAACACATGTACATGCTCTCATACTCAACTAAACTTATTTATAAATGCAACCCCTTACAACGAAGTACCTAACTATGGCAAGCTGATAATACGTGAACATAAATAATTTGAAATAAGAGTTAATAAACATAAAATATTTATACATATAATCAAAAAGTAACAAATAGCCCTCAAATAGCACTGGTATCGTTTCTAAGTTGCTCCTCTCCCTTCTGGTGTCTAAAAATAAATTCTCTAAGGTGCAACCTAAAACAATAAATACTTTGCAGGTTCCTTATTGGCGGAGGAATGTTATTCCAGCATTTCGTCGAAGCGTAACGGAAACTGCCCCTAAAAGCGGCAGACCCGTGCCGCTGCATCGAAAGCTGCGTGGTACACTGGCGAAGAGGCCTATCACTTTTTTTTCCATGACAGCTTATCGTATAAATATTTGGGGCATTTAAACTTCAAAACCCCAAACATTAAGCAGGCCAAATGTAACTTGCGGCGGTGTATCATTTTCAAAATTTTGTTCTTATTTAAAAAACGGAGTCACGTGTGACCACATTGGTATTGGTATTTAGGATGGATACATTTAAATTTATTTACCTACTAGCTTATTGAATTGACTAGGACCGACTTCAAACAGATGAGTGAGTAGCGCTTATAGTTATTATATTAATTATTTTTCGCTTTTGAAAGTTTTTGTGGATTTGAAACCGGTAAATTTTTTTGTGTAAAAATAATTTTATCATGCTGTCTTTCTCGCTCCTGTGCCAATCGAGTTTAAGAATGACTGGCGATAAAGCTGTCGAAAAATGTCAACCAATATATATATTGATTAAAATCTCACTTAAAACCATTTTAACAGAATCTTTGAAAGTCAAAACGCCCGAAGATTTTTTCGAGAAAATTAGTTTTAATTAAAGTTTACCTAAATTAAATGAGTAAAGTTTTCAAAAATGTAACTCGAATTAAACTAAGTTACTCATAACAGGCGTAAATACACTAATGAGATAAGAGTCAGAGATTTTATGTAGAATTTAATTATTAGGATACGCATTTTTTACTAAAGGATTTAGATTTCGAGCGAATAAGCAAACATCGTGTTTCATTACATACACTGATAGATGAATTTTATCCAATGGATTAGAATTTGATTTTAAATCTCTTCTTTGTGAAGTCAACGATTTGTTAATGCTTATATTAATGAAACCGACTGTTACTTTGTACTCATGTTAAAATATTCAATTTACTACTTACTTTTATTTTAAAGTTTTAAATTCGTTTCTTAGAGTATTTATTAACTAGCTACTTGCTGCTGTGTTACAGCACACACCAGCACTACACTTATGACTAAACCACTAGCTTTAACGGGATAAAAAGTTACTTATGTTCAAGTGTAAACCAGGTACGTACGTAGGTAAGTGTACGTATTATTATTATGTTCCAGGTATTTCGTGGTACGCTCAGGAGTCGTATTGAAACATACAAGCAAATCTCACAAACACTCACCTTGTGACTATTATCTAATGTGGAAAACTGTTACAGCTTTGGATTAGGTTGGCCAAATACCAGCTCGAGACTCTGGATTTGATCGAAAGACGTGATAAAAGACTCATTATGTAATGACATTCTTGTTCGAAAAATATTTCAATGTCTTAAACATCGCTGCTAAGTTTCTAGCTTATCAGTTTTTTATCGGATATATTTCGGAGCGTCTCCAGTTGATCTGCAGAATCTAATGCCACCTTTCCATTTTTGTATTCGACTATCCGTAGATCGATCAAATGACATCGTTTCACGTTTAACGTTCCAAAAACTGAAATAAGAAGGTTTGATTCCACTGGCGCAATAAGAACGCTGTTAGTAAGAAGTAGTGTGAAGAAGTAAGCTGTGTGATGTGTTGCTCGATTTTTCTAAAAGAATATATTCTCGATGTCTTCATATAAATCGATTTTTTTCTATGTAAGCACGCTCCATCGTAGACAGCATTGTCCTTTAATTTCGGGCGAGTTCGAGCGAGTTGTCTAGTACAAACCAATTATTAAAAAAATATCTATCTATGAATATATATCTAATATAAAATTCAAACAGAAAAACGAATGTTAAATTGATCTGGTTTATAACACCGCGTATACAGTTAAACTACGACGGGTGCTAAGCTTTGCGGCGCCCAGCAAATAGCTACGCAACCAACCGTAGCACCGCACCATAGCGCTCTTACAGATATGAAGTTGTTTGGCTGCTTCTAGGTCATAGATGTTTCTAGGCTCTAGGCCACGGATATCGGTTCTAGGCAATGTAAGAAAAAGAATTAATTCCGAAACTAGCGAAAATATCCGAAAAACGCATTGACCTAAATTGGCTTTTCTATGTACTTAATCCAAAAATAGTAATCTATCTACTCGTATAGCTAAATATTTCTTTCTATTCATCCGAAAACTTAAAAACAGTGGAAAGTTTATTTGCTCTAATAATAATCTTAATTTTTATAAATATAATTCTACTGCCCGATATATATCACTGAATTTCTTCTAAGCGACTAGACCGATTTGAATGATTTTTTGCTGGCTGCGTTTGGGTGGCGCCCAATGATTTAGATTCACAAATCAGGCCGGCAGATGGCGTTGCAGTAGGTATCTAGGTTATTTCTATTGTGGAACGAAGTTCGCCGGAAGGTCTACCGCGTAACGAAAACTGTCTTAGCTTTGACGTCGCCCTCTCTTTTCTTTTCCATTGAATAGATAGAGACAGCAATAGCAAAGCTAAAGCCGATTTAGTTAGGCGGTAGAAGGGCCAGTCGGCTAGCTTAATATATTACTTCCTTTTCTCCCTAGCATAATGTGTCACTGTTTAGGGTGCGGTTCCACCGAGGCGGTGCGGAGCAGAGCGGAGACGAGCTGCACCACTATTCACCAATCACATGGCTTGAAATCCATATTATGATCGGTGAATTGCGCACAGTTTGCACCGGCTCAGTAGAACCGCACCTTTATGTTTTTATCCGCTGTTGTATTTTTTTGTCGCCATTTCGCACTGTTATCGGCGTTATGCCTGGTAAATTGACATTCGTGTCATCTTTCAGATGTAAAACTATCGTTGCTTTGGTGATCTGAAGTCCAGAAAGTTTAAAGTCTTTGATACATATACCAACGTACTGACGTTCTACGGAATACATAATCTAGCTGCCAAACATCTAGAACTGTACATCAATAAATTGATATATTGTAATATTTGAAACTGAATAGTGTTTTTCTTCACACTTAGCCCTGAAAGCTCTAAAAAAGTATTTTGCTGAAAAACATAATTATTATCAACAATCCATTGTATGTCCATTTTCACCAAAGGCCCTTCCTGCTTTCATTTTTATCTATCTTGAGCCAAAGTAGCCCTGTATTAAGGTGTTTGTCGAGGAGATAGCTTTTTGGTCCTGCCGCAAGCCCGTCTTTGATCAGCCTGCCACTGGGCGATGGTCTAACTTGACGTTTGGCTGACATGTCAAACATAAACTTTTTTTTTCTATACAAAGGTAAACATTTTTTTAATCAACTCCACGGACTCCGGGTTCCATGCTTTTTTATATTTGCTTTCTTATTTCGTACAATACTTGATACTTTTGAGAGATAAGAATATCTAAGAACTAAATTATTGTTTTATTATGTTGTATCCAAAAGCAGCACATAGTCATTAGTTTTGTTTTCAATAAAGAGTGACGAGACGAGCAGGACATGTGTCTGATGGTAAGCAACATGCCTGCCACAAAACAGCACAGTGACACGCAGCTATTGGAACATGAAAAGTCCAAATCAATACCTAGCACTGCACTGCGCTCGTCACCCAGAGCTTTAAGATGCTATGTCTAAGCCCTGTAATTTCTCTGGAAACATTGCCCTTCAAACCAGAATACAGTAATGTTTGCTCATTTCTGCATGAGTTTGACTAACGCAGCAGCCATTGCTCGCTACACAACTTTTTCTATTGGCTATTATTTTTATTATTATAATATTGGGGAATGAAACCATGAACAAGCACTAGTTCGTGATAAAATCGCTTCCACTTCAGATCATAACAACTAACTTACAGAGTTCGTAATTAGTCCAAATCTAATAATTATCAACTCAATCATTTGAGATAAACAATCAAATAAACACAGTGGATAAAATCAAAAAGACTTCCCACTCCGATATTAAAGTCAGTTTATCAACGACTTCTTGAATGTATTTGAATTGAAACTTGGGGCGTGGGCTAATTGTACAGGTAGGTGGCACAAGTGGGTGATTCCCTAAAAATAACATTTAATGATAACAAACGTAACGTATCATTCTATTGTTGAAGGGGAAATCTTTTTTTGGCACACCACAAACAGATTTTACGTGGGCTGTGAATGAAGCTCATAGTCACGTTCGAAAATGAAAGAAATATTCGGGCGAACTCGGGCCCTACTCGGGACACATTTTTAGATGGCTATGCTTACTTCTTATATATGTATGCATCCCGTATTCTGACTTGTCCACGTATTATTTTCCATCCTAAGGTTGCCTGGAAGAGATGGCTTTCAGCGATAAGGTTGCCAACTGTCGCACTACTTTATAATGTATGCACTACTGCCCTAGTGGCTTAGTTGGTAGTAGCTCTGCCTGCGAAGCCGAGGGTCGTGGGTTCGATCCCCACCCAGTGCAAATATTTGTGTGATGAATTCAAATGTTTGCACTGTGTCTGGGTGTTTCTATGTATAATAAGTATGTATTTAAAACTATATAAGTATTATATCAGCTATCTGGCTGCCATCACACAAGCTTTGCTTAGTTTGGGGTCAGACGGTGTTGTGTGTGAATTGTCCACCAATATTTATTTATTATTTATTGTTAATTTTTTACTTTGTTAATTTTTTTTGGTGTGTCAATAAAGAGTATATCTATTTATCTGTTAGTAAGAGCCCAGCATCTTCTGTGGTAGCCTAAATGTTGATAAAACGCAAATAAAGACTAAAATTAAAGTCAACTGAAGTCCACTAAAAGAACACACACGAAATGCCGTATAATTGATAATTGTACCATCAATCATGGTCGCTACATAAATTAGTACATACAAATGAGTGTTCGTTTCTCTCTCAATCTTTTCTTGGTTTAGTTGTGGTGAGGCCTACCTGATCAACTATCCTACTTATACATCTCCTTTTTGTCCTATCCTCGAGATTTGAAAATCTCACTCAATCATAACACTTCAGTCTTACCCTTTGGAACCAAAGAGTATGATGATCTTAAATCCTAAATTTAAAGATACATTACTTTTATCCCTTAAAAATAATGATCTGGAATAGGGGGCTGTAACTAGTATTAGTTACAATAAATGCAGCTACAAATTCCGAGACAATCGTACTTAGAATTAATTAAAAACACGAAAACAGAATCAACATTTAATCTTGCCACTGTCTTTTATTTTTTCTTTTAAGCTGAAAGGAAATTCTCGAAATATTCTATTTAAATGAGCAAGATTTTAATTAAAAAACCTTTGTTTAATTCGCACGATGATTCGTGGGAAAAGGATTGTGCAAATTGAATTAGTGGTTCTTGTAAATACTGTTAATGGTACGCTGGCGTGGCCCCAAAAGAGGGGTTACATCAAAGTCGATAGTAGTTTTAACCGACTTCCAAAAAAAAGGAGAAGGTTATCAATTCGACCCCTATGTTTTTTTTATGTATGTTACCTGATTTCTCGAGAACCCCTGTACCGATTTTTAAATTTCTTTTTGTGTTCGGATGAGTATGTTTCCCGAATGGTCCCATATAAATCTTATCGAAATCGGTAAGGTGGTTTTTGAAATATGAACCATAAACTAAAATTTGCGTACAATTTTCTGGATGACGTAGTTGTAGATTTCACAAAAGGTATGAAACTCGATCCTGTCAATACAAAATTGTGTAAATGGATTAAAAAAAACTTGTTTTTAACACCCGACCAAAAAAAGGGGTGTTATAAGTTTGACGTCGATGTCTGTCTGTCTGTCTGTCTCTGTGTGTGTCTGTCTGTGGCACCGTAGCGCTCAAACGGATGGGCCGATTTCGATGTGTTTTTTTATTTCAAGGTTAATATTCGTGCGAATGTTCTTAGCTATGTTTGGTTAATGTCGATTCAAGATGTCCGCCTCCACAAAATGGCGGACAAAATATTTCTTCACAACCTACCTCAATATGGGTATCAAGTGAAAGGGCTTGACTAGTAGAATTCTATAGGGGGAAGTCAGCTCAAAGCGGCCATAGGAGGCAAAGTGGCCATGGTCTATAACTCGGTTATCTTGAATTTTAGCGTGACTTTGCCATTTGGGGCGCATTGACGATCCCCTGCCCCGCACCGGGTCGCCGCGCTCCCGTATTCGCAGCATGCGCAGAGCCATGGTGTGACAAGTATGATTTTTATCCGTGCGACTAAAAAAATGGCTGGTAAATATTTGCTGATTTGGCCCAATCTTATAATATTTTAGTGTTTGTGGTTCAATTGTATAATTAATTGTTTCATTGCAAACGGACGTGTAGCTTTGCTTTCTTTTCAAAATAGAGAAATGGTGGGTGCAATTTACGTTGAAAACAAAATGCCTGAAAAGGCAAAGCGGTCCGGGCAAATTGGCCACTGTCCGCTTTGCCATACCTGCAATATCTGAGCATTTGATTTGATCAATTGATATCATAAGTGATGAGATTACCTACGTAATCACAAACTGAAACCCCAAACTGTGGATTATGGACGAGCAACACTATTGATTAGGTATTAAAAAACTCACAAATTGTTATTTTAATCGACAACAAACCTTCGTCACCTGGTCTTGTTTATTCTGAAGAAGTACTCCTAAATCCGACTATTGATTTATACAAAACGCAAAATTTTTTTGATTGTTAAGTAAAGTAGACGCCGAAATGAATGTTTTTAATGTTGATTATTATTTTAGTTTTTAGTCAATGCTGTGAAATGAGATTACTATTATTAAAGTATCTAATCCTTAAAATACCTACTTCAACTCAAGTACATGGACTCAGTCCAAAGGGAATGAACTCAGTCTCGTATATCGTCATGTTTTATTGTCAAAAAGTCAAAGAATGTTCTGTTAATTAAGTCAAAAATAGTGCTGGCCACTTTGCCCATTCCTTGTGGCCGCTTTAGGCGACCACTTGGGCAAAGCGGATTTAGGACAACTTTTTCAAATTTTAAAAAAACATTTTGTTAAAACGCACATTTGGAGATTCGGCTTACATGTTGTGTTGTGAAAATATAATTAACTCTCTATCTATTCATCAAAAAGTCTTTGAGAATATCGTTCGTTTTGTCATCTTTTATTAAAGTCAAAGTTAAGGTGTCCGCTTTGAGCTGACCTCCCCTACACTATAACAAATTTCAAATCCAAAATGGCCGCCACCAAAAAATGTAGTTTTTTTCGTTACTACCTCAATATGGGTATCAAACGAAAGGGCTTGACTAGTAGAATACTTTGCACTATGACAAATTTCAAACCCACTATGGCCGCTACCACAAAATGTCAAAATACATCTCTTTTTTCACAACTCCCTTAATATGGGGATCAAATGAAGGGGAAACTAACTTTTTGACCTGACTGGCACCGACTTCAAATAGATGAGTGAGTAACGCTTATAATAATGATTTTAGTTTATTTTTCGCTTTTGAGTGCCTATTTGTGGTTTTGAAGTCGGTTTAATTTTGACGTGACAACGTCTTATAAATTGGTTTGCCGGGTGACACTTCAAGAAACTGCGTTACGCTCCGCTCACGTTATGCGCTCACAACGAGAGCGAGTGAGAGGCACGCGTCCCTTCCACTCGGGCATGGTTAGCCCGCCTAAGAGCGAGAGAGACAGACATAAAAAGTGAAAGGCACGCGTCCCTTCCGTAAAATTATTTTACCACTCAAAGTCGTTGTCACGTAAAACTTTCGCCCGTATACCGACTTTACAGGCAAACAATTTTTTTTTTAAGAAAATAGTTTATTGTTTAAAGTTCCGTTACTAGAAACTTCCGTTGAAGTAATTACGTTTTACCCGACTGCATAGAGGCAAGTGTTTTTACAGAATATTGTAATCCTACAGTAGGTTTGTTATTAATCTAACGAGTTTTCCAAGACCTTCGGACGAATACCACTATCGATTTTACATCGTAATCGTAAGATTGTAGGTCCGAATCTCATCTGCATATCTGAGTGTTTCCAAGATTGTTTTCACCAATGGCTTTAGGGATGAAAGAAAATCATCGTGAAATATTCCAAGAAAGCCGTATTTCGACGACATGCGACATGCAACCAACCCGCACTTGACCAGCGTGGTTGTTATAGCTTTGACTGTGCACTAAGAACGTAAATTATATGGTAGTAAGGAACAACACACTACCAGTGCATCCTCACTCGCTCAAGGTCGCGTGGTTTTAGCCTACAGCTAGACCGTTCCTCGCACGGAACAAGTGCCAGGCGGTTGTCGAACGCACGTCTGAGCGCTCGCGCAACACGTTTCCCGCGCAAAATTACGTCGCCATATATTGTGCTGTATATGGATGCACGAGTCAAAAAACAAAGAATTATAATTTTTTCCTAGTTGTACAAAATATACCATTATTTTTTATATTTTTCTGGTAACCGTACAAAAAGTACGGGACATTATAAAATAGCTTGTAATCGAAGCTGGTTGTATGTATTAGTGTAGGTAAGTACATTAAAATATGTTTCATATTTATCAAACAACATTTAGACGATCAAGCAGAATAAAAACAGTCAAAGTATACTTTTATTGTTTTAATTTCAATGTGTCCGACCCTATGTTACGGCCTCTTCTAGCTGTCTTGCGCGTTACGAAGTAAATAACTAAAATATATAATCTGAGCTACAATGCTGACTACCTACATAACGATAAGTTAATTTAATTTTTTATTAGATAATATGTCGACAACCCTTTCGATGCGCATCATTCCGCGCCAGACAGCGACAGAGTTACGCGTTAGAAGAGAGCGCAAATGTTTAGGTAAAAAATTGCGATAGGCATTGAGCGCTAATGCGAGCTGAATTGCACTTTGTTGCGTTCCAGCAAGAGTCGCTATTTATATAAAAAATTTCGCTAAGTGAGGGTTCTGTAGTAATATCTATTCTGTGACACTACTTATAATCTCGGGTAAAAGGGATTGGAAACTACGTGAAAGACAACGTTGGGTGCTGCTAGTATATTCTATAATTCTATAATATTATAAAGCTGAAGAGTTTCTTTGTTTATCGGATCTCGGGAAGTACTGGTCCGAATTAAAAGATTATTTTTCTATTAGATAGTCCATTTATCGAGGAAGGCTAAAGGCTATAGAACATAACGACATAAAGCGGAGCATGAATCAAGAATGTAACAAAAACGGGAATAGTTATTTGTTATACAAGAGTGCAAAGTTGATTTTTAACCGCGTGCTCAAATTTGATGACCGAGCAAGCGAAGGATTCTAAAATTAAATTGAATCACGAGCGCAGCGAGTGATTCAAAATTAGAATCCTGAGCGTAGCAAGGGAATCAAAAGACACAAGGTGAAAAATCTTTGCACTCGAGTGCAACACGTAACTTTTCATTCCACCTCAGCGAGGAAATGACTAAATGCAAATTTTTAAATATTTTCGCGCTAAGCAAATTAAAAAAAAGTAAGTGCACCAAGGAGGTTCCGAGTCTGAGTTTTTAACATATTAAAAAAATGTATGATGCATTCGGCACCAAGGAGGTAGAAATAGATAGGTTGAATTATGTTTTGAATTCAAAACCTCAGTACACACGATGTTCTAAATTCAAATTTACTTTAACCTCTAGACTTCTAGAGGGTAAAAACGACTTTTGCGCCCTGATATCGAGGAGCAAAAGTACTCTTTCCGAGCTGGTGGGATGAAAAAAATTTTCTGTTTGAGAGTTTTCGTACAGTGCTTTGACAGACAAGTGTCTAAGATTGCGTCATTGAATAGAAACCTTTGCTAATTAAATTTGTTTCTAAATCTGAGTTGGTACGACCAATTTCCGACAGGTGGCGTAACTGAAAAGGTTTTTTGTTTGAAAGCGATTTTCTCAGGAATGGCTGAACCGATTTAAATCATTCTTTCACCGTAGGATATGTACGGGATCCCGATGAGTGCTATATAATGTACCACGGGCGAAGCCGGGGCAGACATCTAGTACTAAATAAATCTCAATTGGATAACGATCGATGTTTCGATTCATAATGCTTCTTAAGTAAAATTTTGCACAGCCAATAAGTATTTGTCTAGAACTAAAACTTAGACTTCGACTTGGCCCTAATAGTACCAAGTTCAAACCTAAGATTAATCACAAGCTAAGTTTCCGTTCCGATTTTGACAGTCGGTTAATTAAATTCATCAGAACGTTTCTATTTGTACGTGAATATCATAATTAATGGTTTCTTGTTGACGTAAAGGTCGTGACGTAGTTGAAATTAAATAACTTCTAACAATACCACAAAATTATGTTTACAAAACAGTTTGCGCTCGTATTCAAATCAAACAAACCTGGGTGTTAGAAAGTAAGCAATTTTGTATTTCCTTGAACAAATAAAATAAGAAATCAGTTTCGTTGTTTTATAGATAAATGTTAGTGTTGACAATGTTCGGTATAATATTCCGAGAGCTAGTAGCAAAATTTGGGTAGGTATTTGAAGCAAGCGGAAAACTTGTCACATAGTTCTACTAATATATCCCTACACGGAGGTGCCGACCTGGCTGATGAGTAGCGGGGCAAAATTAATCCCTCAATTTAGATCACCTGACAGTCCCTCCAGAATGTAAGTTAAGTGCAAAGTTAGAAACTATGCAATTCATTAAGGGGCGTCCCCCACCAAAACGAGTTTTTGTCCAGTTTTCAAAGCTATCTACTCATTAGCCAAAACAAATAACAACTGGTAGAAAATACATTAAATTTCTACAGTTTCTTGGCTTCAAAATGGTGGTTAGTTTTGTTGTGAATGAATTTATTGTTTGATTAATCTCCTCACAACGAAACCATAAATAATAAATATAATTTATCATGCATCTACTCGAAAAACCGCCATTATTTGGATTGGCACTTACGCCAACGATATATTATAGACAATTCCATTACGAACATTTCGGTAGAAATATTTTTTTCAAAAGACCAAAATCTGATTTTATAAAGAGTGTATTCTAAAATTTTAGCGTAAAGCAGCGAGACATACTACTGTTTCTCTCTTGCTCTTTTTTGCGGTGTGCGATATGGTTAGAAATACTCAAGGTAATTTGCTCGGGGTATGCCCTTAATAAATATTTTCAATATAATTGACCTATTATAACAAGTATGTAAATAAAAATATATAAGTATTGTATCAGCTACCTGGCTTCCATATTACAAGCTTTGCTTAGTTTGGGGTCAGATGGCGTTGTGTATGAAATGTCCAACCAATATTTATTTATTTATTGATATTACTTACATCTTGTATGGATTGATGCTAAGCTACATAATATAAAACGTGTAAACAGTAAAAAAAAGATCTGGACCTCAATTTCCAAAATCATAGACTTCATTTGATCTAAAAGAACATCAAACGTAGCTCCTCAGGGTAGACCACGAACCAATTATTTATTCATATTGTAAGGTTTGATCCCATTGAAATATTGCTTTTGTCTCAACTAGTATATTACTAATAAATAACGAGGCTCGTCTGACCGTACAAAAGAAAATTCTCTTTAATTTTGTCCCCTTTGACAAGTTTGCCATTACATTTTCGGTTCTTCTACAACTCACGATTTTCCGAAAACTTTGGTCATCATTCATGAATTAGAAATAACGCCTTATAACAATAGACTTAGTTATATCATTGTTCTGGGTGTTTTCCCTAAGCTCTCTCGACAAGACACGCTAAAGGAATCCAATTTTAGAATGCGTAAGACTGTCCTGAGCTATTGGTTTTGTTAAGTCTGGAGATAAGAAGCAATTTTCCGCACAAAGAAAAGAAATGCTAAAAAGAAATCGTGACGCGACCGAATCAAGGCTGAGTAATAAGGTCGAGAATGGGGAGCAAAATGCTGCGTATGTTAATATTAAGCGTGGTCAGGTTGTTATGATCTAAAATATATGTGTTACATAGTTGAACCAGACTAACTGTCTATATGGATACCAAATACATTTTTTTATCAAAATTCAAGTTTATTTGTTTCTACGAGCTAATCTCGGGAACTACTGGACTGATTTCAGACATTATTTCACCGTCAGTTATGTACATGATCTGAGTGAGGTAGGCTATATTTTATACGTATCACGGGTGAAGCCGGGGAGTATCACTATTGCAGTATATGCTTATAACGGGATGTTTATTTAGAAATAACAAGGCCCCGCGGCTTTAAGCTTGTAGCTCCCCTAACCGTAATTTTCCTGGGATAAAAAAAATTTAAGAAAATTATAAGTTTCAACCCGGTCCTTTCCCTCGTTCTGACAAAACCAAACATCAACGTTTTTGCATCTCTAACATTTGTAAGGTATTTACCCTAAGCTCCATTATAAAGCTGTATTTAGCTCAAATTTGTCTTTTTGAGTTTTTTCTGTCACAAATATCCAAAAAACCCCCCTTATTTGATTTTGCTCCAAAATTTGCCAGATACTCTGATCGGTAACTGACTAAAGTAAACAAATGTTTCGAATAAATAACAACTCAAACATCTTAACAAAGTAACATTTCTCATTTGAACTTTTCTCGTTTTAGCAGCCTGTCTATGCTCATCTGACTAAATAACAAATACTTATAATTTTGTATCAACATTGCGTTGCGTTTATACTTACTATTTTTATCATAATTGTATTCAAAACTTGACTGGCAGAAAAACGGGAGTTATTTAGTTGCGTTTAACCAACACGTTATCGAGCTTTATTGGCGTATTCATGATATTTGTGATTGAAAAAATCATGAAAAAACTTGTATTTGGACAAATAATGAGTTTACAAACGTTTTTGACATTATTATTGTAGGATTCAGAGATTAGCACGTACCAAGTACCAATTCCCAGATACCCGTCTTAAGTACGTAGGTACCATACCAGTCATTGCTACCACCAAGCTCCCATCCAAGCATTGCATACCAAGTAGGTATCGGGACGCAATTATCTATAGCATTTGGATTTTAAACATGGATTTATATCATGCAACAATCGTTGTAAATTTATAAACTCTGTAACGAGAGTTCCTTTCCACGGCAAACTCCTGCCTCGGCGTTGAATCGTAATTCGAGTAGCACCGTTGTGATTCAATTTGTTTCGAGTTTCCGCCTGCTCCGGAGAGTTTGCCATTCCATCATAACTTCACATAAAATACCAATATTTTAATCTAAATACTTTCGCTGATCGGTTTATAATTTCATTGACCGTAAAAACTTTACGGTATCTTTCTTTCGAGGCGTTGCGCTGATGAAGTTTTAATTGAGCAACTTTTTAAATGAGAACAGAAGTTTTACTTCAAGTGGTCCGCAAATTTCTTAATTGCATGTTGAGACCACTCAAAATTTCGGGATGATTTTGAATCAAATTAGACGTGTTTGTTTATTTCGTTTTCGAAAATACATTTTTGAAGAGACAACAATTTCAATTCAGATTTGATAAGTTATATTTAACTGGCCTCGTGGATTAGTGGGTAGTAGCTCTGTCTGCGAAGCCGAGGGTCGTGGGTTCGATTCCCACCCAGTGCAAATTTTTGTGTGATGAATTCAAATATGTACACTGTGTGTTCTGGGTGTTTCTATGTATAATAAGTATGTATTTACAACTATATAAATATTATATCAGCTATCTCGCCGCCATATTACAAGCTTTGCTTAGTTTGGGGTCAGATGGTGTTGTGTGTAAATTGACCATCAAATGTCCACCAATACCCATATTACTAACTATACATTTCTATAACTTTGGTAATTTAGTCCTTAATATGTTTAAAATAGAGCGACTGCCGACGAGCAGTACAGGTGACTTGATGGTCAGCTATGAGCGAACATGAAGAGTCCTATTCATTACCTATCACTGCGCTCATCACCCAGAGACATAATATTTATTTCTAGGGCCTTAAAGTAATTTCTTTGTAAACATTATCTTCAAACTGGAACTCAGTGATTACTCCTAGGAGGTCAAAATACTAATAAAGGTTTGATACATTTCACAGGCGGACTCTGCGAAAAGTCCTACTGCTACAAAGGCACTAAAATGGGACCCACTTGAAGCATTACCAGGACGAAGCCAAGTAAAATAAATTAATCGGACACCACCGACGATATTGTCGATGGATATTTGTGAACGCACAACTGTACATAAAATATCCTCCTATTTCCAAGTCGTTTCAAAATGCTTCACATTCGCATAACTTCTCAGACTTATGATGTAGCCTGGGATCTATTGTTCGAATTCCATACCTTTACATTATTTAGATATCACAACATTTTATTCAGCAAACATTTTGAGAGATTCTGATTCTGAATCACTGTCGTAAGTAATTTTGTGAAAATGTGTTTTCTTTCAATCTTCTTGTCTTTCTTCATTCTTTTAATAACGTCTTGGAATTTATTTTTTAAAGCCAGCCATCGCTGTGTTGGCGTAGCTATCTTATATCTTCGCTATCAATCAATGTCACTCATATACTTTATCGCCTTCCTTTGTGTAATAACGCTTACAAGTGTCACAAGTGGTACAGAATCGAGGGCGGAATAAATCATTAATGGCAAGGGCAATTACAGTGATATTTTTGACAATTACATGACTGAGCACGTAGAAATTACACTGAATACCTATTATACTAGTCTCCTGGTATATTGCGATTTCAAATAAAATTTTATTTAGGACAACTGGTATCAACTTTTGAACGTCAAATTATGAAATATTAGCCAAAAGACAAATTAAAAAAAAAGTTATTATTTGATACCCATGCTGTCCCAATTTTGGGCAAAAACCTTCCTACCCATGCCTGGATGCATGGTGTCGTCCTTCATGCATGTCGAAAAATAATAGTCTGTAATAGCACAAATACCTTTTTTATTATATTTTTATCGCAGACGGAAAATGGCTATTTTATTCTGCTAAAAAAATGACTAATTCTATTTAGAAAAAATGCTCGTTCATTAACTACGTAAGCTGTTTTTCTTTTAAATTGGACACTTTATTTTCCCTTGGCGAGGTTTGATTAAATGAAGCGGCTGCTGAAGTTTTGTTAGATCGCTTCCTTAATTAATTGATCTTTGGTTACCTCATACAATTGTGTGGATACAAATATCACAATAGAAGTGTGTGTAGGCGTAAGGCTAAGAATAGCTTATGAAGCTACAAGGAACCTATTGTAGTCCTACACAGCTTTTTACTGTGAGGCCAACATTGGAAACACGAAAAATAAATCAGGTGTACAAAAATATCAGTTCAATTTTTCCTGCGATTGGTACACTAAAACTTTCTTTTAAATGTCGGGAATGTATCATGTCACGGCTTCGGAACAATTTCTATACAAAACAACATCCTGATGAAACACAAGACGTTGGCGAAATTGTGCTCACCAAGCATTTATCTCACACATATATATATCACAACCAAACAGAAGCCAGAAATGAATCGTAGATGAAGAATCAGATGACTTAAATAAAATCCAGAAATGAATAGATGATGACGAAGAAGAAGACTTTAATCAGCTGATTATTATTTAATTTTTTTCATTGTATAAATTAAGATTACAACAAATTGCCTTGCCAGATATATTGCATGTCTCTCGCAGAGGCCAGTTTGTATGGGGCAACTTTTAAAATGTTTTGTATCATCTTATCTTACCTACAAACAGCAATAAAGACATTTGTATTTGCACGTAATACCTTCTGATAGGTATTAATCTACTTGAAAAATTATCTTCAGTCTAGAAAGAGCTTGCGTATGCGTGACATTCAATAATAACAGAATATGTACATTCAATAATATAGACTATAAATACGACTTGCGTGGGCCAGGTACTATTAACAAAGATATGAGAATCTGAGAGGGTTTTATCGTAGTGTATGGGGCGCTTAGTACATTACAGGTTTAGCTGGCTTAGTATTGTACCGAGATTAGGAGTAATGAGAATTTTTACGGACCGTGCCTAAATGCTGTTTATTTTCTAGGGTTCCGGTTTATTTCAAAACAGTAGACTCTTTTACAGGATTTATCTGGGAATACCTATCACACCTTTGCAAGTTAATCTAGCCCCGAGCAGTGACGTCTAAACATTACTGTGTTCCGGTTTGAAGGAGGATTTTTCCTGATAAATCACAAGACATAGAAATAAATTATTTTCTATTATCACTGAGGCTAGGCTAGTTATATGTTTAAATTGCTGCAAGGCTCTGTTCTGTTATGGGAACGTATTACTTACCAAAAGGCGTATTACGAGTATTCTATCCCTCTCATCACTTAGTATAAAAACAGCCTTAACATTGTCATTTTTAACCCCCGACCAAAAAATGCCTGTCTGTCTGTGTCTGACTGTGTGTCTGTCTGTGGCACTGCAGAACTCAAACGGATGGGCCGATTTCGATTAGGTTTTTTTTTATTTGAAGGTTAATATCCGTGTTGAAGGTTAATATCGTTCTTACCCATGTTAACCAAACTTAGCGTTTGGTTAACATCGATTCAAAATGGCCGCCTCCACAAAATGGCGGGCAAAATATTTCTTCACAACCTACCTACCTCAATATGGGTATCAAATGTTAATGGCTTGACTAGTAGAGTACTTTGCACTATGACAAATTTCAAATCCAAGATGGCCACTACCACAAAATGGTGAAATGCATTTCTTTTTTTCACAACTTTCTCAATATGGGTATCAAATGAAAGAGCTTGACTAGTAGAATGTTGTTCAGATTACAAATCCGAGGCAGTCGGGGATTAATCAAAATGTTTAATTTTGTTCTTATTATTCTATCTACTAGTGGACCCAGCTGACGTCATTTCCGCAAAACCAGAGAGAGCTAGTTGGTATAAACTCCGGCCTATTTATAGTAACTCTATGGATAAGTTTGATGAAAAAATATCCAACTAATACGATATATTCGAAAGTTTGGATGTTTTTTTGCAGAAGGGATCGTGTTGAAATTTGCAATATAGTTAGATTATAATCTGGGATAATACAAAACTTATTTTTTTATTGCGTAGAAAATACTGGAATAGAACACACAATACACAAAATTATAAATCACTGCGCTGAAATAAATAAATAAATATTGGTGGACAATTCACACACAACACCATCTGACTCCAAACTAAGTAAAGCTTGTAATATGGCGGCCAGATAGCTGATATAATACTTATATAGTTGTAAACACATACTTATTATACATAGAAACTTCCATTTGACCTCCAAGAAAACCTATGCTTATAAATAAATTCGCGTTATTTACAATACATTCTCCTCGGGAGGCCGGAAGAAAATAAACAGCAAAGAACGTAGCAGCTGCTCATTTTCCCAGACATACAGCTAAAAGGATGAGCTAGTAAATGGATGCGTGGGTTTCGGTAAATGATCGGCGATGGACCTATCACTGTAAGTCAACAGTACAGGCCTAACATCTTTCTAAATTCTATTATGAATAGTAATTAATTATAAAAAAAAATATTCTTGAACAAGGTGATAAGATTCAAGCGTAAGTCTTGACTCTGAGGCTTCTTTCACAAGAGAGTCAAGGCCATATTGCAAAGTCTAGTCTGAGCTGGCCAAATGCGGGTCAGTGGACTACGCATGCTCGTGAAAGATATCTTTCTTGTATATATAAACACGGTTTCCTCGTGATGTTTTCTTTCACCTGTAAATTTACGTAATTTTGTTTAAGTTAGATATATTAAAGAAGGGTTATTAAGCAGGTTCATAAGTGTTAATTAATACGTGTTAAAATTGTGAATTATCTTAGTCATACCAAGCGAGCAATTTTTTCATTTCTTTAATTAAATCCTCTATGGAGATTTCAATACACTCTTCACGCCACTAAAAATATGTATTGTCTTCTACCAAGAAAAAAAACTTAAAAGGTATTTACTCGCTGTATTTATGACCTGGCGTATTAAAAAGTTGAGAGCTTTTTATGCCTCGTTTGTGAACAATTCCCAATGGTCGGACGTCGACAGCCCTACGTCTTATAGAACTCTACTGGGCTGAAAATATTGCTCTCCAACACAATATAAAAGTACTATGAGAATAAAGTATATGTGATAGTTTGGACTTTTGCTTGGTTGACAATTTGTCAGCAGTTGTTTTGTTACTTGCTGTTTTGTACTTGTTCATATAAAAAAAACTGCTTGTCACTGATATCCTAACTCTTTAATCCCGCCGCTGCCGGTCTTGAAGTTACAAACCTTACACTGTTATTTCTTTAGTAACATTTTTTGTATTTAGGTATGAAAAATGTTACCATTTTTTTTATACAATACGAGCAAGACATACAGCCCATAACAACACAGTGCCACGCAGATATTTGCATGCAGAGCTTAAATCACTGCCTAGCCAATAACAGAAAACTGCATCCTACCACAACAAACCTTTAAATTCTTGAGTAATATCATATAATGACTGACCATATAAACAAAAGCTACAAAAAAAACTTGATAGGTGTCAAGGGACACCCGGATGGAACGAAGTTCCTTTCGATTAATTAGTGAAGGAATTATTATTATTTATTATTTACAAAAAACCTGTATACACTCAACAAAAATAATCGTCGCGACACCACACTGTTCAATACGAAATAGAAATGAAAATATCTGGCTTGCTTTCTATAAGAGAGAGAGAGACAGACAGAGAGGCATGCGACGCCGCACAGCTTACAATAGAAAAAAGTGTCGTGACAACTTTTCGTAAGATTTTTTTCCGTCTAGCCCCCTTTCACAACGCGCGATAAGGAACTTCGTTCCAATTATAATAGGAAAAGAGATGTAATAAATTAAAATGTAAATACTTTCTCATCGCCAGGTACCGCATAGCGTTCCAAGAGACTCTGCTCTGCCGGCGAGTTGTGCGCCGCCGAGACTCCCGCGTCACCTGCGACCATACCATCTGCCGCGACGTCACTCCCCTCCCCAGCATCATCTCCAACCGCGACCGCAACCGAGACTCCCGCCAGTCATTCATCAAAGTCGACTACGTCAAAGACCCTTCACCCATCTGCATCGGCCACAAGGACTCGCCAATCTGCATCAGTCACAGAGACCTCTGCATCGGTCACAAGGAATCGGCAATCTGCAACGGCCACAACGAACCGTCTATCTGTATCAGCCAACGAGATCCTTCACCAATCTGTATCAGTCACAGAGATCCATCACCAATCCGCATCGGCCAAGGGACTACTGAAGATTGTAGCGAATTTAAAACTTTTTCAATTCCCTGAATAAATTTAAATTGCCAACTTTGAGATATTGTATTAAAAACTTTGTACATACTGTGTATATTTATCGGAGTTGTTGCGTCGTTGTTGGAGTTGTTAGTCTTAAACTATCTTAGCTATTGTAAGCTATTTCTCTGTTATGAAACTTATAGTTATGTTCTCAATAACTGTAGTAGTTTATTTTCTCTAAACATAAACGAGTTATCAAAAAAAGATTGCGAAGCAAATTTCATAATAAAGTCAAAACTTTTGAGCTGGGGTTGGATAGCAAGTTAGCAGAAATTTTTAAGTACTAAACTGAGAAGTACGGTACTATAGTAGTCATTATGAACTTTTACAACGGGATCGGCAGTTAAACCACGTAAAAATGTTCATGTCAAACCCCAGATTGTGTAGATAAAACCGTAAATTCATTGACCATTTCAAAGATGACCCGTTGTGAAGAAGTTTATGTGCTGAGAATACTATGGTCACTTTAGTAGGTCACATTAGAATAATATAAGTACTTTTAATGAAACTTTCTTTGAAATACATATAAGTATTCCTGTTTACTATGTAAATGTGATACTATACTTTTTTCGATTAATTAACGGGTTGCTGACGTGTGTTGTGGTCTGTCGACTTAGGTTCAGTTTCGTGTTTCTCATTGCGCTGCCAAATGAGAAACGCGCATCAGAAACCAGATCACATGCTTTACGCATTAATTAATTAAAAATATATTCCTGTATAGGCATGCTCACTGGAAAACTGCTGAAAATGGACCCGATAAAAGTAAAAAGTTGATGAAACGCAATATTTTAACGAATCGGATCACTTTCATACTTTTTAGAAGTTAAATAATTTCTTTCTGTCGCAGCCGGATCGTACAATCCACTGTATTACATTGCGGCTAGCCGTTTTGAAAAATAGGGCCGTTTTGTAATGCGGCGGTTCAACGATTAGCCGCATTGTCATTGCGATACGTTCTTCAATACGGCGGCCAACGTTTAGCCGCATTGCATCTGCTTTAATTGTAGGGTGACCATACTTACAAAATAAACAATTAGCTTAAAACAAAAACACGTCGCTTTATGTATATTATTTGCCTGATATTAATCGATAGCGGTTGCTTTGGAATAACTAGCAGTGCCCCGAGGTAGGTATTTTTATTTCAGATAAAATAAGCCTGAATCCTACTAAGTTTTAAGCCTTGTTTTTATTTTTATTACGTCATTTATTCCGTAGAAACCCTATAAAAATAAATAGTCCTGTTTTAATTCAGGACTGGTTTTCCCGAAGGCACAGCACGTGTGTGGGCGCGGTATAACTTGACCCCACATTAGCAACCCACTTATTAAGTGATTATAATATAAATTAATTATAATATACATGCGATAGTTTCAACATTTGTAGTAGAACAGAACGGATCAGTCTAAAATGTTGAATATAGGTCTAACCACTAATATAGGTATATAATAATCTCTATATTGATAGTGGTTATTACCTTTATTTGGAATATTGGTAATAACCACTATCAATATAGGTGTGGGATGCATGGAGTAGGTACCTACTTTTTACCTCAGGAAAATTACAGGAACGGGAACGTATGATACCGCGGGTCAAAGCTAGTTTACTATATGAATTAGTAATCTTGATCACTTATCTCTTGTGGAAACACTAAGATTAAAAACAACACTCTGTTTTGATTTCGTATGTTTTCGGTCTCCAGGGTCTCTCCATAATTGTGTATTTGGTAAAGTATTCAATGTATTTTATTGCATATTACTTCTCTGTAAATATGTTCAGGTGATATTTTTTCATTAGATAAATGAAGTAAGTAGAACTAACAGTTGTATTCTATTATCTATATATAATTGACATATATATTATATTTATGATATATTTGTTTATTACAGTCAAATGGATCACTATAAGTACCTAGTAACTAATAAACGGATAGCATATCATAGTTTTCGTTAGACTTGTTATTGGTTAGTCTTGTTGTCTTATGACTATCTTTAGTTCCATTGATTACACTTTACAACCTTTAATCGTTTCTATAATTTATTTACATAGATATCAACTTTGTATTATTATTTATTTATTCCTTGTATATATATATATATTTTTTGTATAAATTGTGTAACAATATAAATTAGGTTACATTTTGGCTGGTATACATACAACACATAATTTTAAGATCCTGATCGCAGCTACCAATTTTGGAAATCTTTGAAATCAACAGATTTTTTTTAATATTTTTTTTTATTAAAATATCACCAACCAACTTTTATATGACTAATATATTTATTACAATCTAGCCTAATTTGGAAACAGACAAATTTAAGCTAAGTATTTTTATTAAATACATATGGTGTTAAGAGATAATGTACGTTAAAACTTGTAACTTAATAAATATGTATATTATAATTATTGTATTTGTAATTAATGTAAGAAGCTCACTTGTCTTTGTAGAAAGCTGTTTCAATATGTCCTAGTTTATTCCTATCCCAATCTCAAAATAATTATTAATGAATGTTAGAATTCTGCATCTCAATTCGTTAGATTTA
Source organism: Ectropis grisescens (assembly GCA_017562165.1). Classification (NCBI taxonomy): domain Eukaryota; kingdom Metazoa; phylum Arthropoda; class Insecta; order Lepidoptera; family Geometridae; genus Ectropis; species Ectropis grisescens. Next base: position 14,855,710 of record CM029780.1, on the reverse strand, counting down.
ATAATAAAATTGTAAATATGACTGTAACATCAACTTTGTTTTATTATTCTCACCCATTCATACACAGCATTAATATTATATATTACGAGATATATACCGCCGTCAAATAATGGAGCGAGTCCCTGATATTTCGGTGCAATTTCATGCACCATCTATTTGGAAATACCCGACTAAGATTACCCGTGAACATGGTGTACGAAACTGGTAACGAAATATCGAGAACTCGCCATATAACCACAGTGAATAAACCGTATTTAATACTTAATAGTTGTAGAGTGAACATCCGTGTTAGCTTAAAACATTCACACACAAGTAACATTAATCAACACCTCCCGGCGTTGTTTTGATTTTAACCCAATCGCACCGTTTTTAGGTCAATCTGAAATTCTATTTGAGTTCTAACTTTTACCAAAAACAAACAAGCTTGAACAAGGCTAAACAAAGTTACCTAACAAGCCACTATGAACCAATTCGGAATTATTAACCAAAGTTTACCTTCCAGCAATCCCTGAAATTAATTAACTTACACGAATTTACTGAGGGAAATATTTACCTACAATGAAGGAAACATGACGTGACCCCTGTCATCTCGTTAACAGTGCAATAAGTACTCTACCACAATTCCACAAACCACATAACGATACTTGCCAAACTGACGTAACCGATCGAGCTCGTGACAGTTACGACGTCTACAAAAGTTATAGCTTCTAAGCCGTCGTAAACCAACTTTCCTCTTACTGAATAAATTATCAAAGGACACACTCATGCCAAAACAGAGAAGTAACATTAGCATCTACTTTCACTCTGATGTAATACCGTAGGGCGATGTAATCTCGAAAAGTACCATACAAAAACTGTGTAAAATACTAAAGTAAGACCTGTGTCAAAGATTTATTTCGGGATGAGGGACAAGGCGCATTAAATTACGGATAAATCACCCAGCGCAACATTTTCGCTGGCGTAAATCTTTTTACATTGGTAGTGTTTCTCATGGCAGTGGCGTAGCGTGGGTTTTCGCCGCCCGGGGCCTACCGAAAATTCGCCGCCCCCTACTTTAATCATAAATAATTTAAAGTTCAAGTATTATATTCAATACCTAACTAATATAGCTCACATTGTCCATCTTACTGCAACGGGCACCTGAGCTTCTCGTTTTATCAGTACCTACATATAACGTAAAATAATATTCTAAATCCTCTTCCTTGACACAAAACTAATAGGTGAGCATTTTACCTAAATTTAATGTTTTTGTAAAGTAAGAAAACAAAAAAACCTGCTACTTTTTGAATAAAGAGAATCAAGCAGGACATGTCCCTCATGGTAAGGAACATGCCTGCCACATAAGAGCACAATGACACGCATTTGGAACATGAAGAGTCTAAATCATTACCTAGCACTGCACTGCGCTCGTCACTCAGAGTTCTAATATGTTATATCTCTAAGCCCTGTAATTTCTCATCAAACATTGCCCTTCAAACCGGGATACAGTTATAATAAATAAATAAATATTGGTAGACAATTCACACAACACCATCTGACCCCAAACTAAGCAAAGCTTGTAATATGGCGGCCCAGGCGCGGTCCCAGCGTCGAATTTTGGAGGGGGTCACCAGTACGCAGCCTCAGGTTTTGGGGGGGGGTCACAAGTAGAAATACAATAAATCGAGCAAAAAATACTTTACTAGTAGTCCCCCAAGATTTTACACGTGTAGTTCCCGTTCTAGTTGTTTTCCCGCGTTAAAAAATAGTCTATGTACTATTAGCTATTTTAAATTTTCTTAGATTTTTGTTCAACGTATACGATTTTAGGGGGGGGGTCATGACCCCTGTGACCCTCCCCCCTCGGACCGCGCATGTGTTGGCCAGATAGCTGATATAATACTTATATAGTTGTAAATACATACTTATTATACATAGAAACACCCAGACACAGTGAAAATATTTGAATTCATCACACAAATATTTGCACTGGGTGGGGATCGAACCTAAGCAGTTATATTTGCATATTACTGCTTGGCGGTAGAATAACTGGTGTGGTACTTTCCCAGGTGGACTCTGCTAGGAGTGGTAGGACTCCTACTAAATCAAATAAAAAACCACTGAACCAATAATAAAAACGTATGCTACGCTGAATTATCATTGAGTAACATTATCTATTTAGGGATGCCCAAAAAAGTGTATTGTATCGATATATCGCATCGTAACTGTATCGAACTTGGTTGTATCGATACGCGATATTATCGATTTCCTTTGTATCGATATATCGTATCGTAACCGTATCGCATGCCTTTCATTTAATATGCGATATAATAAGTATATATATCGTGCAAAGGGTTATCTTTGTAGTAGTTTTACTATATTATTTTATTTTTTTAAAAGAAACAAATAATTATATGTATTTAGAATAGTTTTATTCAACAAAAAAAATCACAATTGCCATTGATCAGCACTTAAACAACGCAAAAATAATAATTTTGATAAGCGCTGTGGATTTAACCTATTACGGCTTTCGGAAAGTGTGTGCCCAGCTACGAACGGAATGACCAAGGAGAACATAAACTAAACATTTATTAATCATATTTGATAGTACTACAAAGTTCAAAGATTATTTAAATCTACCTCCAAGTCTAAATAAAAGCCGGCTGTTCTTGTTCCATAAACAATTTTGTCGACGTTATCATTCTCTTATTACTAATAACAATATATTCAATGGCACTGTCTATTATCGTTTAGTGATGATGTAATAGGTACTTTAAAATTTTACAAATTAATCACCGACATAGTTTGATACGATATGGTAATGCGATATTTTTATAAGAATGCGATATATCGAAGCGTATCGTATGGTCAAAATATCGCATCAAATATCGATATATCGTATAGTGCTGTATCGATATTTCGATATATCGTATCGTAACGGGCATCCCTATATCTATTTGGTTTATCGAGCTAGATTAGGGATCTAAGAATGCTCCTATAAAATAACTTAACCTTAACCAATTAGGTGTAGTCCTCTAGTGGAAAATTTTATCGGGTTGAAAACCCCCTAAATCCATTTAGCCGTCAAAACATAAATCAGCTTTTAGATTGCTGTTAACATATATGCAAGATCGTATGGGATTTTTAGGGGACACCATAAAAACATCCCTGACTCATTCAATCTTAGGGGTTTATAGAGTCGGTGTTATATTTCTGCAAAGTAGATATTTGCCTGTAAACTTTCTCATAACTTTTTAGCAATTTTACTTTGGTTGAATGAAACATTGGACATATTAATGATGAATAACCCGAAAATTATGAAAACAACGCCGGGCTATCGTGGATTAGTGATTAGAAAGTGCTACCTGCAAATGCGAGGTCATAGGTTCAAATCACGCCTCCACCTCAGCGTATTGTTCCAAATGTAGGTGAACATGTTTGTCATCATTGCTGACTTCAACGGCTGGCTTCTCTAACTCCTCGCACAAGACTAGACAAAGCTTTTGCTATGGAAGCCCTAGATTAGTTTAGGTTTAACCATGGACGTATAAAAAAAGTCGGACGTAGTCTCGCTAAAACAAAAATTGTGTCCATCGAGTCGGCCACATAATAAGCACGTTTGCGCTGTAACATACGGGCTGCCACGCACACATCAGTGGGTCATTAGATCGTTTTCTAAAATGAAACCAAACGTGTTTAAATTTTAATTACGGAAACAATAATTTAAATTTCGTTAATCTTAGCAGAGCCTCCTTTCGTTTGGCAAGGGTAGCAGGGTCACAGAGTCATCGACTTGGTAATAAATCAATGGCTACTTATTCGGCCAACGGTCGGTACGAATGCCAGAAGTTTCCGGTTTTTTTATGGAGAACCATCAACTCTGTCTGAACCGCAGTATATGCGACAGTTAGTACGAGTAGAACACTGAACCTAAGTTCACTGGCATACAATTCAGACTTCCGAATTTTCACAATTCTGGCAAGGAGCTAATAGCCTATTATCCCGCTGAAGAGCGATTTTTAGGCCTTTCATGATTATGAAGTGAATAATCAATATTTTGTGCCTTTATTTAAAACTTTAGAATAGATGGATAACTCACGTGTGATATGATGGTCGGTCTAGTCAGACTTAAGTTTCAGCCACTTAGCACTGGATATATCTATATCACACGCGAATCCAAAACGTATAACAACCACGTACTTTTCAATCAAATATAGAAAAAATATTACTAAATAAATGATAGGTACATAAAATACATAAGCTTAAAATTCAAACTTGATTGTGTTTAGCCGTGGTGGTGGTAACGTCTGATATGAATCGTGAACGAGTTTAACCTAATACATTTTATTAGACAATGAAAAAATATATCATTGCCATCGACTAATATTTGGTTAATTGGCTTTAAAATAAAAGGAAAACATCTAGGGAAAAAAATTCAAAGACATTTAGTGTAAGTAGTTAGGTAGATTTGTAGTGTAGTGTAGTTCTCATTGTATTTTAGTTTTGTTAATAAAGGCTCTGCCCAGAAAAAAAGGAAAAAAAAGACATTTGTCACTGGACAAACCACGCTAGGCCAGTGTAGTAGATTTTGTGACCTTGACTCGCCTTCCGTGAAGGACCCGAGTCCAATCAGTTTGTCTATGACTATGACTATGTTCAAATGCTGGCCACATCGTCACGCTGAAAAATAATAATGCGCTGAGCAAATACTATATTTCTGTGATTGAACAGCTGACTTCACTGGAAAAACATTTTTTAAATAATATCGAGTAACAGAACGAGCAGAGCATATGCCTCATTGTAAGCAACATGCCTTCCCTTAACAGTACTGTGTCACGTTGCTATTAGACATGAAGAGCCAAAACAATTACCTTACACTGTTCGTCACCCAGAGATATACTCGTAAGATGATTTGTCTATAAGCACTAAACTACTCAACACTCAAAAATTTGATAAAATTTATGAAACTTTCGATAGTAAAAATACTTAGCTTCTGCAGATACGCCTAGGATTCAAACCCACAACCTCACCCTCGTGAAATCGGATTTACGTACTAATCTATCAACTACCTACTTTTACTCTTCAACCAATTTTAACTCTCAATACGCAAACATGAAATTAATTGTTTATATTAATTGCCAGAAGGAAGGTTCAACATCCGGGTCTTGAGTAATCGACTCATCAATGTTTATAGAGAAGTCGATCACCGATCGATACCAATGGACGTACAAGGTCATAGATCGACAACAATTGTACGGATTAACAAAAAAAGAAGAACATTCGGTTTTACGAGTATGCAGACCGAAAATCACTTCAGATCGTTAGTTTTGTGAGTTTACACTTCACCTGGCGGCCTTTCTACCTGCCAGGTGATCAAAAGTGAAGGGTTCATTTTCCCCCGCTACTTACCTCCATGTTGAGGTATAATAGGAGAGCTATGTGACAAGTTGTCAACTTGCTTCGAATACCTACCCAACATTTGCTACCAGCTCTCGGAATGTAGTGGGTATGCGATCATATCAAAGAGGCTCTCATGCTGTATTCGTATCTCTGTCTTAGAAATAGGTATATCATCGTCATGATTGGCCTTGTTCCATTTTTCATAAGTGATACAATTATAATCAATTATGTCAAATAAGTAAACAAATTATAAGTATAATGATAGATAAGTACTTATTGGTTTTTTTATTATTGTTATTAATCACGTATTTATTTATTTCCTTAAGTCTGAGTTTTTACAATATTTGTATAAAGTAACATAAAAACATTATAAAAACTTAAGGGCGTGTAGGCCGTAATTTTGATTTTTTAAAACAACTTTAAGACCTTTAAAATAGTGTATTAAACTCTGAAAAAAATATATGTAATAGTTAAGGATCTAATCTAGTGCAATTCGCAGTCAGTAACACGATTTAATGAATTTTACTTGATGGAAAAAATCCAAAGTTACCCCTTTTCAAAAGTTTTTCAAGTTTATGACTAAACTAATTAATTTTTTTACTAAATTTTTGCACTCAACGAAAGCCACTAAAAAGTTATAGATGCATTCGCAGAGTTTGACTTGATAAAAAGTATCAGTTATTCACTATGTTTTAATATCTACCATATATATAGCGCGCCGTTCGGCAAGCCTGATCAGTCGCGTTTCGGCGCTCACGGACGACGGGCCTGTGCTTGATTTTGCAATTTTGACAACCGATAAATTTTAAATATTACGATCATAGTACCACAGTATAACAATATCAGTAGGTATTACTGGTGAAGCACGCTATGATCTTGATTTTTGATACCGTTTTCAATGGAATTGCTAATAGACGCTGATACTAATTAGTACGCTGTTTATTTTATGTTGTAGACCAAAAGGGGAGTCTCAAAAAACTGACGTCGATACCACATCAGTAAAAAATTCAATGCGGATGCAATGGAAAATAGATAAGTATCGGTAAAATATTCGTCCGTTAAATCAGAGATTGGGATAAGGAAATAAAGAGAAGAGGGAGAAATCCCCTGCGTAAATCCCCAAGTTAGGTATCATTTATGATACCTAACTTGCGTTTATATGCCATTTAGGTAAATTCTTTGTAGTAAGGTACTTAGTACTTGGAAGAAAAGTCCTCACATACAGATTTTACCACTTTGGAAGAGACTTTCGCGCAAACTATTCAGTTTAGAAAAAAAAAGTTAGGAACTTCAATACAATTTCCATTTCCATAGATACACGTATGGTTTTGTTAGATTTTTTTTTTTTTACTTTTCCATGTTTGTGACACCACCAAAATTTATTGTTTTTTTTTTTTTTGTATGAAAATGTTAATATTGTTCATAGAAATTTAGACACTCGACCAAATTTGATAAGAAGCCTTCTAGGCAGTAAAATTACTCGTAGAATTTAACTCTACACTAAATTTCCGATTCGTATTTTTTATATAAGGTTTAAAATCATTTCCTGAGCATAAAATCACAAAATAATAACAAATCCAGGTGGAGCTTCAAGCGCCAGCTCGAAAAAACGTTTTTGGTTGATATTCTGAAAAAGTTATAAAGCCTATTATTATTGTAGAAAATAAAATTTCCCATCTTGTGTTGCCAGTAAACTTTTTTTCGAACTTACTGATTACGATTTATTATGTCAAATTTGATGATAACAATGTAAAAATAATAAGATGTGGATTCTGTTCCCTGTAGCATAAACATGTCCCTTTTTTACCGGAATGGAAGAAGGGTTATGTTTTTCGCGCGTATCTTTTATGTTTGTAAATCTTTTATTTCCACATATCTTCCAAACGGCTGGATGGATTTTGGTAACAAAGATATTCTAAGACTAGTCTGACTCGCCAAAGTGTCCTTAGATAGTAGGTAATATTTTTTTACGTGTAGATTTTTTTGTAGTCGGGGTTTTTAAATTAAAGTTTTCTATCATATTGCTCGTTGCTCGAATAAACAGCACCGTTCATCATCATGACTGAAGAGTTGAACGAAGAGTTTGGTCTCCACTTTTGTAATAAGAACAACTAAGCTGTGAAACGCATTGCCAGAGTGGGTTTTTGTCGAAGGTTCGAACCTTGGGGTTACGAGGTACACTGTGCTTGTTTCTATTAGAGAAACAAGTTCCATCGTAGACCACTACATCCACTATTATCGGCATCATCGCTATAGTATCATTAAATGGGTTATAAATCGAAAACGGTAAGTTTTACAAAAAAAGTTTACTAGCAACAAAAGATGCAAAATTTTATTTACTACTAGCGGCCCGCCCCGGCTTCGCACGGGTACATACACACACACACACACCCTTTTTTTTGTATCGGGTTTAAAAAAAAGTAAAATTATAAAGGGAGTTTGAATTTTTTTTATGATTTTTTTTATTAATGTTTTTTTGTATTTTTTATTTTAAAATTTTATACATATATACATAATATTATTTACAAAAAAAAGCCATTAGTTTTAGTGAGTCAGAGCTTCCCTGTAAACGATATTTGAAGTAGTTTTATTTTGTGGCAGCAAAATAAATTGATTTTCAGGAGCTCCGACACGTAGGCCAACACACAGTTGGCCATGAGTGGCTGTTCTTTTCGTAGGTCGATCCCTAATAATTCGAAGGTTTGGCCCTGGGACTTGTTAATAGTTAACGCGAAAGATGATTTCACCGGAAACTGAAGTCGTTTAAAAGGGATTGGCAGATCAGTTGGAATCATCGGTATCCTCGGTATATGAGCTAGTTGACCAGCTGCTGGGCCAGTGATAAAATTTTGTTCAGCAAGCCGCTGCGAACGCTCGATACTTGACTCTCTAGCACGCGATTGCGACGCGTATTCTCTCCGACTTGCAAGGCGATTTTCAGTTTCTGATGAAGATTCCTCATTACGCCGTATTTTTATTGCCCTCGCCTGGGAACTTTGTTTAGAAAGTTGATATCTTGATCTTTTGGCATTTTAGGGCATTAAAAATGAAAATAGAAGGAAATAAATAATTAAACAGGCTTTTACTAAATTTTTGCTTATTGAACTACATGAAGTACTAAGCTGTTTGAATAATTAAAATATAATATTTATTATCAGGTAAGTAGTAGGTACTTATTGAAAGAAAATTAAAAATATGGGCGTAGAAAACTACCTTTACTAAATTTTGCTTAAATTTTGAACAGGAATGAATACCCATAAAATACTACTATAAGCAGTTTGAAAAGTTACATTAAAATATAATATTTATTATCATATACTTATTTACCTACGAAACGAATTTAAAGCGAATTCAAAAATTTTTCAAGCTAAAATCATACGATCACGCACACGACCGCTGCGTAGGGAGCCGATCGCGCGAGTGAGCCGCGCGGCACTTTATTTTATTACATTGACTCGCGACACTTTTTGTAGATAATGATGAGTTCTGCAAAGTCGTAGTAAATGATTTTGAACTATCATCAATAGTTTTCGCAGTGCACGCGACGTAAGGAATTTTTCAGGTCTTTTTTTTACACCTTAAGTTACATTATTGGAGTTTTAGTAAGGATTCCTAATTTTTTTTAACATATAATATAGCCTATGTTACTCGGGGATAATGTAGCTTTACAAAGGTGAAAGAATTTTTGAAATCGGTCCAGTAGTTTCGGAGCCTATTCATTACAAATAAACAAACAAACAAATCTTTCCTCTTTATAATATTATTATAAGTATAGACAATTATTGTCAAAATATATAGTTTCCAAAATATCGGCTAAAACAGTTTTTTTTCAATTGGCGTTTGAAGCTCTACCTGGATATGTGAGCATTTTGTAATTTTATGCTCAGTAAGTGATCTTTACCTCGTAGAAAAAAATTGGATTAGAAATTTAGTGCAAAGTTGACAAAAAAACCGTCTATTTTTACTGGCCTTTCATTACGTTTCAGCACATTTTTTTTTATTTTTGACGAACTATTAGGAAACATTTTAAAAAGATGCATGAAATTGGAAAAGCCGTTCTCAACTTATAGTGTGACCAAAAATAAAAGGTTGAGTTTTGTATATCTACGAGTATAGATAAATTTAATATTTCTTCGTTTCACTTCACAATTCACAAAATTGTTATCACTAGTATAAACAGTATAAACAAATCTCGAACAAAAAATGAGTTTAAATTACACAGTCCAATATTTTAATGTTATTTCTGCACTGTGGCACCGATTCCGCGGTCGGTGACGGTCGCGAGAACAAGACAGCGTTAAATGCCTAATTTGACAGAACTACCTGGCCTTAAACCTAGTTTGCCGCCAGCAGCGAGGAAAGGCCCAAGCTACCGGTGGTTAGGGCTGCAGACTGAGGAACCTCCTGACGATGCGCGCTGTGTCAAGGATGACTGCCTTCTCTAGCGAAAGTCTCTTGAGATGTTGGTCGAGACTTTTAGAAAGTTTGGTGATTCATTATAATTACACTCCACAAATACAGGATCCATGATTATTTCAGTGATATACAATTTACAGAAAAAGAAGACGTATCTGGTTTTCCTAACTTTTCCTAATTAAATATACATGGCGTTTATGCAGCCCATCTAAATAAAATAGATAATTCCCACAAGTAGTACCCGTTAACGAGTACGATGTATATGCGACGCGACACTGCCATATTTAAATGAAAAAAACGACCTACTGCAAGACCGAACTTATCGAGTACCACTAGTCCTTCAAGCATTTTAAGTTTAGGTCTTGTATTATATTCAGACCAAAGTGACCAAACTCAATTGTGTTTTGATTACAAATGACGTTTTCAGACAAGTTTATTTCGTAAACTTGTAATCGTCTTCAAACTTTGAAAATGTCCTCGGCAGATTTCAAGTTTTACACTATTCTGTAAGTCTGCATATAGAAATAAAACAATGGTTTTAGCAATTCTCCAAATAACTCGGTTAACTTAATTACGCACTTACCACGCCCATTGGTAGTCTCTTGTGAAGAAATAATTTTGTAAAACCCCTATATCTTCCAAGATCCCAGGGCCGCCAGACGTCACATGTTTTCTGATGGATGAAATGTGGACGATTGTGTAAAGTTAGTACGTACTAAGAACACATGCTTACCCGCTAACTTGCTTAGACGGCCAATTTTGAGACATGGGGTCCAGAAGATACATTAATTACTTCACGTATTTTCTGATAACTATTTCAAGTAGCATTTTCACGTTTTATAGATAATACTCGTATCTTTAAAAATAAGATCCCAATACACCCAGACACTTTCCGTCCGCCGTTTTGCTTAACAGACGCGTTAAAACTCCCAAAATAATAGAGTTTCCGCACCGCACCGCTCCACTCCATTAGTTAGTAGTAGTAGTTCACAGTTCACTGCATAGGTTGTCACATTCTCACATCAGAAGCTATCTTCATTATCTTAGTCAATATAATCATAGCATTATTCGGCAAAACGTCGTCAACACATTCTAAATTGCAGATTTAGATCGTATGCTCAATGCTCATTGCCTTAAGTATATCTGTAAAAATGGGGTTTGTAAACCTCCTCCATAATCCATATTTCTTTAAGTAAACAATAGAATAACACAGTTATTATTAGAAAAGTTAGCAGGAAGCCGGGTAGTAATATATTAGTCGCAGGAACAGCCATACATCAAACCTATCACATAATCCGGGCAACATTGTTTTCGGAAATCCGTGACCAACAACATAAAACCAACGCCACGTCTAAGTCAGCTGATTCAATCCAATTTATAAGTAAGTAACTATAAATGCCAGCGGTTTTACCTGCGTAGTTCCCGTTCGCGTTACTTTCGTTGCGATAAAAAGTAGCCTATTTATTTATTTTTCCAGACTATATATATATCTAACTGTATTCCAAATTTCAATCGGACATTCCGACGTAATTGAGCATCCATTAGTCTAGGGCGTTTTATCTACTTTCTTTCATTTCTCAACCGAATTTCATGTTTAACCGGATCTTTTCAGCTGTTCCAACGTGATTGAGCACATCCAAATAGTTATAATATTAGTAGCAAAGGAGAATAGGGAGGAAGGATAAGAAAGAAATATCCTTTTTATGTATGAAGCAATCTAACTTATCTGCCATTCCACATTAAAGTCTGTGTTCTAAAGTGATATAAATTGGAACGCAATCCATTTATGTAGTTTTATGACGTGATTGACTAAGATTTTAATGAACTTTTACAACTTTTTTTTTTTATAAATCTTACAACAAGGATTTTAATCCTACGGTTACGGCCGAAAGCCAAAAAGTTATTGAATGCAGATTCCTTGATCAAAGATCTTACAGAGATAGGATGAGAGTCGAGCCATTTCCATAAAAAACACTAGTAAACTACAGGTTCATGAACAAAATTTATGAGTCAAATGAATCACCAAGAGACCTATATAGGATGATAGAAGGGTATAAAAGAATAAGATCCAGCACTATGCCGTCATTTGTAAGCTGTCACTGTTAAGAAACAGTGACACAAAATCACTAATTTTTTTTTGAACTTTTATAGGTTTACCATAGACCGCCATCTGGTTTGATGGCGGTCTACGATGGAGCGTGTTTACTTAGAAGAAACCGATTCACTCTCGATTTGAAAACACTAAGATTATAGCCATCTGGAACCAGTGACCTTCAGCTCTATCCTTGTGAGAGAAATCCTTAAGTCTTAGCGGTGGAACAAAAAATAGCTGCTTATGCGTGCTATATCAGAAATATTAAGCGATTAGGTGATACATAAAAAATAATAGCCATTTTTCAGTCAATATCTGCGATTGTCTGCAGAATACCTATGTATTGCAGGCAATGGCATGACAATCCAAGCTTAGAAATAAAAACGCTATATCAGAGATTTTCATATTAACATAAACTTAAATCCGTTGAAGAATAACCTTTGGATCCTTAGGTTAATACGTCCTTTGAAGAGCAATCGGGTGACGATAATATATTAAAACATATTCCTTAATGTTTATCACGTCTACTAAAGTTGGTCATGGGTCAAGGCAGGCTTCTATTGACCCAATCCACGTTAGTTAATGAATTCCTCACAGCCGGCAGGCGTCATCAATCATCCCCAAGTTTGCCCGCGCCAACAGGTTACTGGGACACCTGGTTGTCAAGGCCTGACCTGATTTATTTCAACTGGAAATCATTATTTCAGAAAATATAAATTTAGCCTGAAACTAACCGACAAGCAAACTTCAGCTAAGAGTATGTTCTAATTCTTGTTAGTTAGATAGAGGCATCAACATTTTCCAAATCTCTACATTTTCCGACTTGTGAAATGTTAGTTTTGAAATTCTATCAAAACTAAATTGTTTAGTCAGCACTAACTTGCCCCAAACTAAGCAAATCTTGTATTATAGGAGCCAGACAGCTGTAAAAATACTTATAACCATTTTATGATATTGTTTTTCAGCTTTCGCGATTTGAACACATAATGTTTATAATGTACAGGACTTAATCACGATTTAATTCATTGTTTAAATACCTCGACGTTTCGGCAGCGTTACAACCGCCGTGATCACGAGAAGACACAATGAATTAAATCGTGATTAAGTCCTTTACATTATAAACATTTTATGATACACTAGCGACCCACCCCGGCTTCACACGGGTGCAATGCTGATACTAAATATATGTACTAATAAAAATGGTTATTGTGGATTATTCCTAAGAGATAACATGCACTAATGCAGACTTTTTTGTAGACCCTTTGAAGGGGTACAATATTGCTGCAAATTATTTTGATCCAACTCATAGGGTTCAGCCAGCGTTTGCAGTGTAAGCACAAAAAATGTGTTTATTTATGCATTACATAAGACACCTTTAAAATTATCCATGCCTCTCTGCTATTTTAACCACGTATTATACATATAAACCTTCCTCTTGAATCACTCTATGTAATAAAAAATCAAAATTTGTTTGGTATTTTTAAAGATCTAAGCATATTTATATAGGGACGGACAGACGCAGGAAGTGACTTTGTTTTATACCATGTAGTGTTATAAACACCCCGATCAGGAAAAGGATCTCAATTCTCCTTAAAGGATATTACGTTATTATATTACGTGTACAAAACTAAATACTAGCCAGTGATATTTTTTTAGCCACCATGCCTATTGCCTGGAATTCTTCTATAAATAAATTTGGTAATGTGAAAAAATTTAAACCCAACAATTAAACTAAATATCAGGTAAACACAAAATAAGGTGGTACGGACTTAGGTGAAGATGGAGTTTCTTCGGTTTGCGGACCGGCAATAGTGTCATGATGAACTTCACCTCCAAGTTCATAGCAAACTGCTCAAATATAGAAAATAGCACAACGAACGGAAGATGGAGCCGTAGAGGGGTGTTCAAGATTCCGTAATGCAATCTTTAAAGATGTATTAAATTGTAACGCACTATAACGTTTTTTAACCCTCTGATCAAAAAAGGGGTGTTATAAGTTTGACGTCGATGTCTGTCTGTGTGTCTGTCTGTATGTCTGTCTGTCTGTTTGTGTGTCTGTCTGTGGCACCGTAGAGCTCAAACGGATGGGCCGATTTCGATGCGGTTTTTTTATTTGAAGGTTAATATCCGTGCGAATGTTCTAAGCTATATTTGGTTAATATAGGATCAAGATGGCCGCCTCCACAAAATGGCGAACAAAATATTTCTTTACGCTCTACCTCCTTTATATACACAGACGGCTCTAAAACCACACAAGGTACAGGAGCCGGCGTCTTCTCAAATGACTTAAACATAAAAATAGCAACATCACTAAGTAACCTAAACACAATCTTCCAAGCCGAATGTATCGGCATCACCAGGGCGGCACAGGCGGTCGCATCCAGAGATGTTGGGGACCTAAACATCAAAATTGTCTCCGACAGCGCGTCAGTACTTCAAGCCCTAAAAAATAATACCATAACCTCTGTCCTTACATTGGACCTCCAATCCATAGCAGGGACGAACAGAGTAACCCTCCAATGGATTAAAGGACACAGCGACTCACTAGGTAACGACGCAGCTGATGAACTGGCCAAAAGAGGAGCAAAGGCAGTAGTATATGGACCGGAACCATTAATGCCTATACCTCAGGCCCAAATAAAAACATGGCTGCAGGAAAATACTAGGAAAGCACATTCAATTGAATTGAGAAATACTGAAGGTTGCAGGCAAACCAAAAAATGCTATTCCGATAGCAACAAAAAAACTTGCCCGCAACCTTATCAGATTAAACAGGGACAAAGTACGTAAAGTTATAGGTATTATGACTGGCCACTGTCCTCTAAACAAGCACCTATTCAATATAGGTGTGACAGACAGCCCTCTATGCAGAGGATGCATGGAGGAGGAGGAAACGCCACAGCATGTGATTGTGGAATGCAGGACCGTGGCAGATCAACGGGCAGAATTCCTCCACTCCCCAGCAGCAGTCCCGGAGGCCTTCACCAACCTGAATAGGTTGCTTGCCTTCTGGGATAGCCTGGAATGGCTGGAGTAGAAGGGTAGTATGAGCCACGCACAATGGCCCAATTGAGAGGCTTAGTGCGGAAAAGGCCCCGTTTAACTAACTAACTAACTACACCCTACCTCAATATGGGTATCAAATGAAACGGCTTGACTAGTAGAATGTTGTACAGATAATAAATCTGAGGTAGTCGGGGGTTAATCAAAATTTTAAATTTTGTTCTTGTTGCAAAGGCCCCCTCACCTCACCTCACCCTCTTCCTCTACTAAAACGTTACGTAACATCCGAGTGACCATTACTATATCATACCTAGAACCAGGAGAACTTTAATTCCTTATTTTTTAAGCTATTGCATAGCTTTTATCGCGGGCCTGGGGAGCGAATTTTAGTGATCGTGCATCTCTTTCTTATGATCACACGAAAGAGGGATGGAAGACCGTAACGCCGTCCTCCCCACTCGGTCATTCGACTATGAATCTTATTTGTAGTAAGTAGCTTTACAGACTAAATGCTCTTAGCAGTGTTGCCAACTTAACGGATTTTCCGTGATATTTTTTAAGGTAAACAAATGTCACTCTTCAAAATAAAAGCAATTTCGACAAATTGTTAACATCCCTATTGCTTATGTTGCTAAAAATGCATGCAACATGCAATATTTTTAATACATAATCTCCTTAATTTATCGTAACGTTTTAAAAGACACCCCTATCGTAAATTACTATACGTATACTTGAATCCCCTCTAAGGGTGAAAACTAATTTATGTGCTTCTAGTGAGAAGAGGAAGGATAACAATTTAGGGTAGGAAAAGAAGACGCGGAAGTGTTGCCTGTAAAATGATTTTAATAATAATACCTGAAACAATTGGGTCATAGTGTCTCTTCCGTGGTAGCACTTACGATACCATCCATTCATATAAATCTACACCTAAAATGAATAAAAACCCGGAAGGCCGTTCTGTTATAATCTAAAACCGACCGCTAATAGCCCTTACTGCGTTCTTATTAGGGCCACAGAAATTGAGCGAGCCAGATAATTGACCAATTTAGTGTCCTTCCGTTTTCCAGGAAAATTGCCTCCACAAAGAAACCAATTTTCTGTGAGAGTGAAAAAAATGTTTTTGTTCAAACTAGTTGCATCTCGCTGTTTACGTATATTATATGTTCGCCACCTTCTCCACACCTGGGGTCTTTCGTTCTTTCTCACTGATTTGATTGTACTGGTTCCTTTTGTGGAGCTTATTTTCCAAGGTCTTAGAATAGATTCCCGTTGGAAAAAAAAAATGTCGAACTCCGTTTTTGGGCGTATTTTAAATCCTCTGGGAAAATTATAAATATTGGTCTTACAGTTCCAAGAGTCAGAATTATTTTTAGGAAATTGCCTCTTCTTTTTGAATTCAAATTGGAATTAGCTCAAATAGTTGTTAAAATATTGGCAAATAACGAAACCCCTTCCCCCCCCCCCCTTTTTATTTACACTTAATTGCTTATAACTATTAAAAATTTTATCGAACGGGCTTAGGATTTTCTTAAAAAATATCTAGAACGGCACCTCAATAATAATGTTAGGAGAATTCGAAAAAATTCGACCTAAAAAGCACTTATTGACTAGACTATAAAAAGTACTTACTTTTAAAATTACACGTAACCAACAAATTCTTATAGACAAACTGGCTGATATTGGCCGTGACAACTGTTTGTACTTTCAAGTGAGTCTGCTTTATTACGGCTTGTATATTACAACGTTTCCGATTTTGGTACGACAAGCAAGGAATAGAGCGCAATATAATACATTTTCAATATCGCAAATAAATCAGGGATAATGAAATAGTTTATTACCCCTCGTATGAATGTCGCTAAGGTCGTATAGTAAAGTGTCTCTTGAATGGATATCAGTATGAGACTTTTTGATACATAAATAACTATCGATCACATGTGAAAGACAGATTTGCTATTCAGAACGTATACATGCTTTTTGATGTGAAAACTTTGGCTTTGGCTGTGCTGTTGAAGTACTCTTCTTAGTACAGGAAAATCCGTTGGGGTCGCGTCACCAACATACTTCGTGCCAATACTGACTATGGCGCCACTCAGGCCATATCTGGTATCTTGCTATAGTGATAAGAAAACACAAAAAAAACGAAACATCATCGACACAAAGAAGATGCGAGGAGTCTGTCGCCACACCCCGGACACTCCACTAAAATTCCATACAACCGCCGCTGTGGAGTTACCTATTCTTCACACAACTACGCAGATGTCGTTCGTACACACGCGTGAATGTGTGCGTTAGAGCTAGGGCTACTGAATTGTTTTATTGAATAGTTGTGCCCCTTGAGTTCACCTGGTGACGTAAAGTAGTCTATAAACTTGCTATAATGTTGAGTTACATAAATAGAATGGAGCCAAATTATACTATTCTAATTAAAAGGGTGTGTGTATTGCCGTGTAAAATCAAACGAAACCGATGATAAATAGGTATATATTTCTGTTAGTAGGTACACATTCGCATATTATTTTACACTTACCCAAAAAAGGAAACTTTTTTCTGTCACTATAATTATTCCTCCAGGCATTATCAATCCGTGCCCAAAACTCGCTGTGTAAGTTACGAACTTTCAGTTACAAATTACTATGTTATTATAAAGCAACGTTATTTAACAGTTTCTAATCTTACGTTGTTTTATCCTTAGGTAATTAAATAAAACTTTTAATTTTGTCCTGTTTAGTTGACAGACAGCCGTAAACAGTACAACAACCCATCATGATGGTATTTCGTTAGGAATTAGATGTTCGATACCGGCCCTTCGTTGAGTGCTCCTAGCGTACTCGAAACGGCCTGAGGGGTGAGGAAGCTTGAAATTGGCGGGGGGTGGGGAGTGTCCGTTCTATCTATATTATCTATTCTATGCTATCGCCTAACTAAAATTGTCTAGCTTTGATATTGCTGTATCTTTCCTTTACGCTTGAAATGATAGAGACAGCAGTAGCAAAGCCATAGCCAATTTAGTTAGGCGGTAGATGGGTAGGCGGCGCGGCCAGCGTGACGTCGCGATCGTGACGTCGGCAGTAGCGTAACGGCATCACAGACTAAAGTAGGGAGATACTCTAACGTGCTCTAACGGCATAGTAGAGTATCGCTCTACTTAGTCTGTGGGCATAGCAGCGTAGAGTCGCAGAGAGGTTTCATGGTTGACGTTCCAAAGACAAGAGCGAAGAGGTTTGACTCTACTTTTCTATAATAATAAGACTATAAGGCTATGGACTGAGTTTCCAGAGTGGATTTTTTCCAAATAGTTACAATATTTGTGCCTTCAAATCGAGGGTGAATCGTTTTTTTTATGAATAAGAACGCTCCAGCGTATACTGCATCGGCGCGTGTAAACTTACAAAATAAAAGTAAAAACATGCAGAAATGCAGACCATCTATTGAAAATTTCAAAACTGCAGTGTTCTAAACTGTTAATGACTTTATTTAGACGCCTGATAGATAGGAAATATATTAGTTAGTACACTATCGTTTACTGAAAAATAAAACATGGTTTTGTTGTTCTTTTTTGGACAACGTGTTATATTGTCAGCTGCATGCAACATAATGGTGTTAACTTAAAACGGTGAAGGAAAACATCGTGAAGAAATAGCCATGTGCCTTGAATCTTTCGAGGTCATGCGTCATCCCCTAGCCCGCACTGGGCCAGCGTGGTGGATTATGGCCTTGACTCTCTCTTTGTGAGAGAAAATGATCTCATCGCTCACTCACCTCACACACTATGTCGTCTATACAATAAGGCATGATGATAAAAAAACGCGTCCGCTAGTTTAATTATTAAAAAAGTATTGTACACGTAATTTTTTTTCTTTCACAAACAAAAAATTACGGAGATACAGTGCTTAGAAGTTTCGAGTGACGTCACGGCATTGTACGATTTTTTATATAGCCGTAACATCACAACTCACCGACACACAAGTCCAAAACCTTGATGATCCATCAATATGATCGTAATCTTTGTCGATTTGTTAATAATGTGATAAAAACAAAAAATACGTATCCAATATTTTTCAAGAATCTACATGATGGATTAATAAGATTACTATATTTTTGAGCCAGTCATAGTCATATAATGTGTAAATGTGTAAATGTAATGCTTAAAAATGAACTGCTACCTACAGCTAAAACGTTCATATTGTAATTTATTTATATTATTATTATTCGTTTGTAAAATGTATTCTTTTATCTTAAAAAAATATAATTTAATATTTTGAAATGAGTTAATGATCTCGTAAAATGTAATTACTGTATGATTTTGTGATACTAGGATTAAATTAACACTAGTTTTCTTTTGTAAAATAATTATAATGAAATAAATATGTTTTAAAATTTAAAATGGAAAAAATAAAAAGTTTAGAATATGTATATGTATGAAACAACAAACAAAATAAATACTCGTAACATGTCAATTCCTACATTTAAACTATTCCCTAAATATCCCACCCCGAACCGTTCCCGGCGCAAAAGTGCCAATGACGCTCGCTGCGTTCCCGCGTTGAATGGCAATGGCCAACCAATTAATTTCAACCAAGTAATTTTAAGAAAATGTATAAAATTTGTCAAATCTAAGAACAGCTATGGTTCTACGATCTACGTATTAAAACGAGTCTGTAGGTGGATCAAATATTAACATTAATAACTGTCTGAATATTATACCTATGTAAAATTCTTTCTTAGAATTTACTCCCTCACTTTTACGAAGCTTTGTACACCTACGAGTACAAATAAAAATACGATTTACTCATACCTTTTCTGGATTAATACCTTGTAGTAAGTACGTTATGTATTCTAGGTACTGCCTACTCATAACTCAGATGGGATCGAATTATTTCAACGATTTCAACAAAGATCAAGGTTCTTGATTTCGTAGAATATTCTGTGTATTTTAATTTGGTATGTGTTTGTCACTATCTTCGCTGCCCGGGAAAATTATCTCCAGTTTAATATTATTTAAATCTCTGCCAAAGTAGTGCGACCGATCTGCATGGTATAATAATACCAACAACCTTTTTATTAATCAAGCTGAAATTCTATTTTGGATTGATTGATACCCTTGTAATATCATCTCATTTCATAGCCCAACTTAGAACTCAGATGTAGAGATCGAATTATCTCAACGATTTCAAGAAAGATCAAGGTTCTTAATTTAAATTGGTATGTGTTTGCCAATAACTTCGATGCCCGGAAAATTATCTCCGATTTCATATTTTTTAATGCATAATGCATATTTTTTAATAAACGCGGCCGAAACGTCGATTTAATTAAATGATAGCTTTGATCGTGATTACGTCCTGTAAAGTGTATAAATTACGTGTTCAAATCGCGAAAGTTTAAAAACAATTAGTGCCTCCAAGTCTACTATCGTTGAAAAATATGTAAAACAATAGATTGTGCTTAAAAAAATATAGTGAACAATATTATTTTCATGTTGATTATTACAAAGTGTACTTCTAAATTTTTAAGCGCTAATATTTGCACTAATCATGTATTATGCTTGTATGCATACGTATCGCATACAAAAAGGGACTCAAGTACATCACTATCCCATAAAAAAATATTCTAGAGTCCTCATCATCACCCTTGCCGAAATAAATGAACAAACGCTATGCTTTTTGTAGTGCTAGGACTCTTTGCAGAGTCCGTCTGGGGGAAGTACCACACCTTTGCCAGTTATTCTACCACCAAGCAGTAATGTGCAAATTTTACTGTGTTCCGGTTTGAAGGGAATGGTGTCCAGTGAAATTACATAGCATAGAGATAAAACATCTTGTATATATCTGGGTGGCGAGCGCAGTGCAGTGCCAGGTAATGATTTGGACTCTTCATGTTTCAATAACTGCGTGTCACTGTGCTGTTATGTGCCAGGCAAGTTGCTTACCATCATGCACATGTTCTGCTCGTCTCGTCTCTCTATACTAAAAAAAAACTATAATAGAGCCAATTAGAAGTGATGAAAATACGATGTATATCATTTTGTATGTTTACGTAGTGTAAATGCTGTGATAAAACAGTAATAGGTATATTACAACTAAAACTTTTTTTACAATGAATGTGAGATGCAAATTTTATATTTCTTGACAGGTTTAATTAAAGTGGTAAGTACCTAGACGTTAATGTCTCGATAAAAAAAACATAAATTTACTAAACACAGGGGCACAACAGCGAAGAGCAGTTGACTATATTTATTATCTTTCTCGCTCTGACGCACTTGTTCATTATATTTTCTTTCTCACTTTGGCATCTCGAGTTCACCCGAAAATTTCTTATCATACCTGAGCGTAACGCTATAATTCAATTCACAGCCTACGAAAAATCTGCCTAGGCGCGGCAAAAGAACTTATTACTTAAAAAAAAATGGTAATCTCATCTCATCGCCTATCATCAGCTGCTCATGCACTAAATGGATTTGGTGGGTGTAAGCGGTAAGAACTCTGAAACCAGCCAAGTGTGTAGGTTTTCGATATCATATCATCATTTATTCAATTGCAACATGTACATGACATTGACTTAAAAACTTAAATCTAGTGTGTACATGACCCTGTCAGGGCGTAGCAATACAATCAATTACGATAAAATTACACAACAACAACTTATTACAACAACTTATTATTAGACTAAAATATCAAAATGTTTTTGTCCGGTAGGTAGCGTTAATTACGTGTGTTTGAAACATATTGAGATTCTTCTAGGAAATCTTTAACGTTGTAGTAGGCCTTGGTAAGCAACATTCTTTTTAATTTTTCACAAAATTGTTTTTCGTTTTGTTCTTCTCTTATATAGGTTGGTAATGCGTTAAAAATTTTAATTACCATGTACTCTGGGCCTTTTTTTATTATTTCTAGCCTTGGTTCCGGGGCTATAAGCTGATATTTACGTCGGGGGTTGCTGTTAAACGTGAATAAGTTAGGGTGCTTCTTAACGAACATGGCAGCTTCTAAAATGTAAATACTGGGTAATGTTAGCATTTGTTGTTTAATAAAAAATGGTTTACAACTATTGCTTTGGTGGATATTTGCTAAAATACGTATACATTTTTTTTGAGTAATAAAAAGATTGTTTGCGTCTAAACTGTTTCCCCATATTACGATACCGTACCGTAACCAGGAGAAAGCATACGCGTAATAGGCGCTTTTAGCAGTCTTTAGATCGGTATTTGATTTTAGAATAGATAGCGCATATATGAACTGAGACAATTTTGTTTTGATTTTGGAAATGTGTGCCTTAAAATTTAGGTGAGAGTCGATGTCGATACCAAGTAATGTAGAAGTATTTGTTTCGTCAATGTTTAAAAGTTCTGACATAGTAGTTAGACTTATAGGGTTTTTTTGGCCTTGATACATATTCCGTTTACATTTTCCCTGATATATCCTAGTTTAAAGTTTATAAGACGCGGTAGTTAAATAATAATATTTAGCTAGAACTGAATAACAAGAAGAAGACTCTAATCAGCTGACTATTATTTTATTTACTTATTCTTTTTAACCCCCGATATCGATTCAAAATGGCCGCCTCCACAAAATAGCGGACAAAATATTTCTTCACAACCTACCTCAATATGGGTATCAAATGAAAGGGCTTAACTAGTAGAGTACTATACGCTATAACAAATTACAAATCCAAGATGGCCGCCACCACAAAATGGCGAATTATATATTTTTTTTCACTACTACCTCAATATGGGTATCATACGAAAGGGCTTGATTAGTAGAATACTTTGCACTATGACAAATTTCAAATCCAAGATGGCCGCTACCACAAAATGGCGAATTATATTTCTTTTTTCACAGCTGCGTTAATATGGGTATCAAATGACAGGGCTTGACTAGTAGAATGTTGTACAGATAACAAATCTTAGGTAGTCGGGGGTTAGTCAACATTTTTAATTTTGTTCTTGTTTCATTGTATAAATTAAGACTAAAGCAAGTTGTTTTGCCAGACATATTGCATGCCTCTAGAAGAAGAGGCCAGTTTGTTTGAATGGATCAACTTTTAAAATGTTTTGTATCACCTTATCTTACCTGCAGCAATAAAGATTTTTGTATTTGTAGTGTAGTGGTAAGGACGCCTAAGGTAAGTGTTGCCTACCTCGGACATGTTCTGCGGCATGACCGATATTCTCTCCTACAGACTATCATGATGGGGAAAATTCCGGGAAGCGTAGAGTCGCAACGGAAGACGGTGGAACAACTGTTCAGACTAGCGCTAGACAAAGAAAATTTAAATTTTAAAAAGCTGACTGCCAACCTTCAGTAATGGAGAGGCACTATAAGAAGAAGGTAAGGACGCTCGATTCTACAATTGCTAAGGCGTAAGTTTGAAGCCCACCTTTACCTTAGAATATTTCTCCAAGTGTACTCGTAGATGTGCAAGTTTGTCATTACAGCTTCAACGGTGAAGTACAATATAATAAAGAAACCAGCATGTTGCTAGAATCTTTCGAGAAGATGCGTCGTCCGCAAACTCACACTTCCACACCGTGTTGAATTTGAGACCATGACTCTTTCCTTATAAGGGGAGGCTCCTAATCCCCGTAGTGGGACCATAAAGTGGATAATGTCTTATAATGTTACTCATATTAAGTCCTGTAAAGTGTGTACCTACATGTATTCAAATCGTGAAAATTTAAAAACAATACTTGTAATGTCTTTAGTTTGTGAAGCGTCCGAGGTAAATCCGAGTGGTTTTCAATAGCGTCAAGATTCAAGATACACTAACTTATACAAATATAAGCAGATAAAATATCGAAAATATTCGAAACTTTTCCGATAACCGTAAGCCAAGGTAGCCCCAAGAGGATTTATTATAAATGTGGTTTGGTAAACACTTATTACGAATGCTAAAATTATTGCTTACAACGCATTAAGAGCAGATGTAACTAATACACGATATTATATATCTCATCGAGCAGCCTACAGACACAGAAGACGTTATGAACTAGTATTGTGAACCATCATCTTATGTACCTACCTACTGTAGTATGTTACAGTGACTAATAGCAGGGACCTGAGTACCTGAGATATTTAAAGACTGTGGTAGTTGGTATCTACTGCCTACTGAACGTTGCACTAGCCCAGAAACCTCTGGGCCCTACTAACCTTACAAAACTATAACTAAGAATCATGCATCATGTAAAAAAAAAATCAAAAATATATATTAATTAGTTTTAGTAATTTCTTTATTTTATATCTAATATATAAAATTCTCGTGTCACAGTTTTCGTTGCCATACTCCTCCGAAACGGCTTGACCGATTTTGATGAAATTTTTTGTGCTTATTCGGTATCTATGAGAATCGGCCAACATCTATTTTTCATCCGCCTAAATGTTAGGGGTAGTCCACCCCTACATTTTTTTTTTACAAAATTTTTAATTTCTATTTTTTTATGATACAACATACAAAAATACATACAATCCTCAATTTTCACCCTTCTACGATCAAGCCTTATTTTATTAGGAAATTATTTATATGGCAAAACAACGTTTGCCGGGTCAGCTAGTTTACTACAAAAGTGAGTTTAATAATACAAACGAAATTTGTAACAAACTCACTTTGTAGTAAATATATTTATTAATTTGTTTTATATAATAGTATAGTAATAGTATAATTAAATATTAGTAATAGTAAAATGTCACCTCGACTCGCCTAACCTTGTTCTAGGCGATTTTCCTTTAAGTTGGTTGCCTGGAAGAGATTGCTCTCAGCAATAAGGCCGCCATTTGTGGCGCTAGTTCATAATTGTGTATTTTTTCTGTTTTGTGTCACAGTAAAGAGTTATCAATCTAAGCACACACGTTGAGCATACCAGGAAGCACCTATTTACTTACCATTCTCACTTACCTCATACACTTTTTTTTATAGAATAGAATATTGGGACGAGCAGGGCGTGTGCATGTAGAGTCCAAATCATTACATACTGGGCTGTGTTCTGCACCCAGAGATATAAGATGATTTATTATATCTATGTCCCGTAATCTATCTAGAAACATTGCCCTTTAAACAGTAATGTTTGCACATGACTGTGCGGGGCTGTGTTCGTTGGCAAAAGTGTGTAACTCTTCAAAGAGTTTTCCCACAACAAAAAACGTTACGTATTCGTACTTCGGCATATTTTTTAACTTTTATATAGGTTTCCACTTGACCGCCATCTCGCCTGATGTTAAGCGGTCTACGATGGAGCGTGTTTACCTAGAAGAAACCGATTCACTCTAGATTCGAAGACACAAAGATTGTAACCATCGGGGAAAACCCACTCAGGCAACGTATTCAATTATACAATTCACGTATTCTATGAAAAATTCCATCAGAAAAGATATTGAAATAAGCACTTAGCCTTAGCCACTCTCCCAAGCAAGCAAACTAGCATTAAACTTGTGTTATGTCCGGAACAGACCTCTTCCGGTTTACGAGTACTCTTGAGATTGAGATGGGATCCTGGGTCCAACCGATGGTCACTTAAAACCCCCTCTGTCAACCGCTTTCACCCTTGACAAACATACTACAATAGATTTATATATCTTAACGAAAATGTAATTATTTTAAATAAGTAAATCTTCAAACAAGGAGAACATTTTACAAAAGATGCGTTAAAGGTAGCTTATGTGTTTATCCAGACTTCCAGACTATAATCTAAATGTGTTCCAAATTTCAAATCGCCTTTTTACCACTGATCAAATCAGCTTTGTCTCATCTATTGCTCTCTCTGTAATTTCAAGCGCAAAAAAAAGATAGAGCAATGTCAACGCTAAGGCCATTTTCCTTTAGGCGGTAGACCCCCCGATCCACTTACCCGTTCTGACGTGATTGAGCAACAAACATCTAAACTTGGAGAATTAAAATATTGGTAAGATATCGGTCCACGAGTTTCGGTACTCGGTACTATTATGAAGACACTGTGGTGTTATTTATAAATTATCCTTTGTGGTATTCCAGATACCCGTCGATAAGGATATCTAAGTTCATTATAATCTGTTCAGTACAAAGATTAAGATGATCCGATATAAATGTATCGGTAGAATTCTTTGCACTGTATACTTGGGAAAGTAGCAAGCCCTTGCCAGTTATTCTACTACCCCCAAGCAGTAAAGTTTTACATTACCATTTTCCGGTTTGAATTGCAATGTTTTCAGAGAAATTACAACAGACAAAGAGATAAGTCATATTATATCTGCGAGTAAGTAATGAGCTGTGATGAGTGAACTCTTCATATAGTAGGTAGTAGCAGCATGGGACTGTGATGTTAAGGCCAGCTTTGCTGCTTTCCATAATACGCAATTTTGTTCTTACCCTTCAATGCTATAAAAAAAGTTTTTACAACCTAATTGAGCAACAAACATTGAAACTTTCACGTTTATAGTATTAGATGGATCGAATTATAATTTCACATCCTCGGTTTTTCTTCTCCGAGTACCTACCTACCTATAGGGCTGACGTATGTCCAGCTGTGGACTATAACAGGCTGATGTTGATGATGATGAGTTAATTTTAACAATA
Organism: Ectropis grisescens; assembly: GCA_017562165.1. NCBI lineage: Eukaryota > Metazoa > Arthropoda > Insecta > Lepidoptera > Geometridae > Ectropis > Ectropis grisescens. The sequence goes on along the minus strand of CM029780.1, from coordinate 14,829,282 downwards.
GACGGTAGCTTTTTTGTTTTACGAATAACTTAATTGTGCATCAAGGATCCACCCAGTGGGTCACTTTAGTTAACTAAGTTAGTTCATTCAATGACACGCTTTCATGGAAATAGAGATATTTACGCTTCAAACTTTTTCACAGGAAAATATTTTCGGAGCCATCTGGGTCTCAAGTTTTTGGATTCAAAATAGGCCTTTTTTATTTTTAATATCAACTCTGCGTATTCGAAGATCCAGCCTTTCTTATGTTATGATATCATATTTTGTACAGTGCTTATTACATATAGCTGGCAAGAATAATTAAAAATAGATGCATCCATTATGTGAACACACCTTACGCAATACTATCGAACTGGCAAACGAAAACTTTTTTCGCAATGTATTTTGTAAAAAAACTAGTTTGTGAGTTATGGTCACAGACTAAGTAGAGAGGTTATGGTATAACTGTTCCTTTTCTAACAACGTTTTCTTATTGCCCAAATATGAGGCTGTACCCGCCCCACTTTGCTGTGGCACATTATGATACAAAAATTAGATAAAAACAATCCTTGATGCGGATTATGTATCATTGTAAAATTTCAGCTCGATCGGTGCAGAACTTTTTGAGTTTTTGAAGCGTACACAAACCAACATAACATTTTTATATATACAGATGTAAATTGAAGAGCACAGTGGAATGAAAAAGATCATTCGGCATTCGAAATAGAAACATTTATTTTTAATAAACCCTCGACTCACAAAATATTAGGTAGGTACATTAGAATGGGTTTCAGGGCTTGAAAAGATTTCTTTAATCCCTTCTCTCGGGAAACCATACGTAATTAATGAATGACCCTAATCTAGTCTAACTTCGACCCAAGCTAATATCCAGGCCCCTCTTCTCCACTGGGCACAATGAGGACGTGCCCAGGGCCACGCGATGGATTGGGCCCCCTAGTCCCTATCCCATACCATTATTACGATACCTACTCTAATCTCGCCTGAAAATCAGGGTAATTAATGTATAGAAAAAAAAGCTTTATTACAGCGCTTCAAGGATGTTCGCGGACGCGAGAACAGACTGCTTTGGGGTACAATGCCGAGACGGTCGAGCTATGTCAGTAGGGGCACCACGGACGGACATCGTGGACAAACCTACACGAGGTTCCATATTTACCACTTACGGCGGGAATACTGTCGCTATCTTCCGAAACGATAATCCAATGTAGATTATTTTCTTCTAAGGAAGCTTAATATTGATATCCATTTTAATGCGAGATTTTTTCTATTTAGGTTATATCTGCTTATTGGTTATTGCAAAATTTACAATTTTATTTGAGTTGGTTTGACGTAACCAATATCGAAAAAATTTACTTACTTACCTAAAAAATGTATTTGGTTTTATTTTAGCGAAACCCTATTTTATGATTTCATTTATTTGAAACTATAAAGAGTAAATAATTCAATAAATCAAATATAAAACAAGTAAATGCGAGATGCAGCAACCCAAAATACGACCACTGCCTTGCAATGCCTTGATAAATAAATTTATTCGAATGATTTAATTATAATGGATGTTCCTGATTACAATTTAAATTAAATTTAAATACACAGCGTACCTATGTGTATTTTAATTTTTGTTAATTAATAAATAATTATTTATTGATGAACAAATGAGCTTTTGGCTAGCGCAGGACCTTGCTATTAGTTATTATCTGCAACTTTGTCTACGTAAAGTTTAGTTTATTCGATTATTACTGTTACCATTCATATCCATTTATTTATCCAAGCAAAGCCGGTCGGGCCTCAAAATCAATAAGTGGGTTATAAGACAAGATCATTAGTTTGTTTTCAATTGTTTATCGCAGCTCTAAGATAAAATTAGAAGATTAATTAAGAAAGTTTTGTAATTCTTTGTCTTACGAGTATGTTTTAGTAAAGTATTGTTCATTGCGAAAATGAAAGCTATAAAATTAGGTTTCAAATTAATGGCTGGGGGATGACGTGAGATTATTTTAGATTGTTAATAATAGCGGAGATATTTTTAACTGGTATGAAAGATGAAAGTTAAGCCGTTGTGTCACGCGTATAATAGGCAAGTACTTACGTTCCTTAACGAATAGTGCTGCTCTGGAGGCTCAGACGAAAACTTTCATAGTATTTTGAGAGTTTAACGCTTGTAAGCCTTAACATTAAATAAATATTCGAAATATAACTAATGGTTAGAGTAACATATCGAAACAAAGCAATTCACATATCGGTTTCCAGTATGACAAGATATCGAAGGATTCAGTCAAATAAATTCCTTGCTTAAAATCCGGTGATTTATACACTACTAATGATCTTGTGTGTCTACTTATTAAGTACTACTATAACATTAATTATTCATGGCATAAGCAGGCCGCTGAATGACCCCACAGTTCGGACTCGTTGCCTTCTCTCACAAGGAGAGAGACAAGGCCATAAGGCTAGCCAAATTTGGTGGATAACACAATGTGTGTTATGTTCTCGAAAGATGTACCTATTTTTGGAACACGCCGGGTTCGTCGCGATGTTTTCATTCACCGTCAAAGCTAACTGTGACGATAAGCTTGTGCATCTGTTCTGAGTATTTAGGTTTTTTTTTATTGGTGAACATTTCACACTCAACACTATCTGACCCCAAACTAAGCAAAGCCTATAGGTACTATCGAAGCCAGATAGCTGATTTAATACTTATATATTTTTTAATATATAGTTATTATAAATAGAAAACATCCAGGCACAGTACAACTATTTGAATTCATCACACAAACATTCGCACTTGGTGGGGATCGAACCCATGAACATTAGCCCAAATAAATGAATGATCGTGCTATATGGTGCAAGCTACGAGAGAACGGCTTAGGAGTTCATCATAGGTCGATTACTTAAAGCCTAACAGCATTTCAGTACACTCTACAGTACCTACAACACCTACATATATTCGTTATACGCATAATCGATTTAGTATTAAACCAAATCGACTTACCTGATACATACCTAATAAACTAATAGAATGGGTTATTTCCAATACAAACAGAAAACACCTACAACAGAAATGGGGCTTTATTTCATATTTAAATTCATTAGTTTATGTGTAACATATATACCTAGGTACCTACCTCACTTTTAGGTAATACTATGAAGTATAATGAATTTTAAAAATCAGTTAACGTACAATTTCTATGGTGCTATTTGTGGTAAAAATTCTATTGGTTTACCGAGTCGTTTGCGCTTATTAATGAATTAAATAATCAGAAAATGTCCATTAATTTATGTTGTACCTTACTGATTGTGGTGAAAATAACTGAGACTATCGGTTTATTACAAAGCGCACATTATTACAAAATTATTATGCGCGTAGGTAATGAATTTTTTAATTTAATTTTCTCCAAAAAAACCTAAACCGACTTCAGTTTAATATGATTAAATGTCTGCGTTTATTTTAATTAAATAAACGCTGACATTTAATCTAATTTAATCTTAATTAATTGAAGTCGGTTAAAGATATAATAAGATTTGTCTCTATGCCCTGTAATGTCTCTGGAACTCTTCAAACAACTACTCTTCAAACTACTCTACTCTTCGTAATAAACTCGCGACATTTCTACTCCGGTTCTACTTCGATACGTCGTTTCGTCTGTTTAAATTTTCTAAGCCTACTCTAATTATAGTAAGCTTAGAACAATACAACATCCAACAATGTTCGATCGGACGATACGAAGTAGAATCGGAGTAGGAAAGTCGCGAGTTTATTTCGAAATTACGTTTTTCGTAGAAAGAGAGTAGACGTTCAGAACACAGCGCACGTCAATGTTTGGCGGTAGAATAACTGGCAAAAGTGTGGTACTCGTGCTTCGGGGTTCACTCGCACTAGTTCCATTGCTTTGTTCCATGATGGTACCTACTACTGCGAATGTTTTTTCGCATTTCCATTTATGCATAAAGATGAAATGATGGAACACTGCGAGTACCTACTCAAATTAGAATTCTCAAATTAGAATTCTCATTCAAACCATTTTATAAATTGTACATGGATAGGTAACAAGAAGCATTCAACTTCAGACTCAGCACCCGAGGCGGACTACTATCCTCCAAACACCAATACCTACCCGCTATAGAAATAAGCGGCTGAATCAAACACTTGTCAAATCAAGCATGTAGAACTAGCTTCCAACCCATGTATGTGCGTATGACTGTCATGAAGTATTTATAATAAATATTGGTTGTTCATTATCATAACGAACCTACCCTAGGCTACAGCAAAACTTAGGCCACTCCCATAATACACTATTCAACCATGTCCTTGGCTTTTCTTCACCAGCCACCGCTTCCACCTCTCTCCATCGAGTTTCAGGGTATCCTACCTATTAGGTGTCCACTTACATCTAAATTAAATAAAACAACATACCTCTATAGTAAAATTTTATTTCATAACCAATTTGTAACTTAAATCTTAACTTATCATTAACACTCATTTTAATATACTTAACTCTAATAAAAGAAATGAACGATATACCTAACATTGAACAATAAAACAACAATCGCGTACCAAAACAAAAGTTTTTAAAAATGCGTCATGTCATGGTAATATTATAATACAGTACTCCAACTTCATACAAACGGACGAAACGCGAGCTATACCTACGCGCCTCGATATCGCGGTGCGCTCGGGGCACAGACAGTCACGGCTGTTTTTTTAACAATAAACGCACGATGTTTTTTCTCTAAAAATCAGTTGCTACGCTCAGGATTCTAAAATTGAACCACGAGCGAAGCGAGTGATTCAATTTTAAAATCCTTCGCTTGCTCTGTCATCAAAATTGAGCACGCGGTTAAAAATCAACTTTGCACTCTTGTATAACAAATAACTATTACTTACTAGTTGGTAGGCAATATAGATCGGGACGTTAAAAGCAGGATTAACGCGGCATGGATGAAATGGCGACAGGTCACAGCAACAACTTGTGATCCGCACATCCCACATAAACTTAAGGGGCAAATCTACAAAGCGATTATAAGGCCTGTCGTCATGTATGGATCTGAATGTTGGGCAACCAAAGGATCGGATGAAAGACGGTTACATGTGGCGGAGATGCGAATGCTGAGATGGATGTGTGGTGTGACGCGGATAGATAGGATTAGGAATGAGTATATTAGGGGAAGTATGAAAGTGGCACCCGTGACAGAAAGGTTGAAAAGCTCCAGGTTATCATGGTTTGGCCATGTTTTGCGTAGAAATGAAGACCACATAACCCAAAGAGTTTTACATACGAATGTTGAAGGATGTTGTGGTAGAGGGTGACCAAAAAAAGTGTGGCTGGATTGTGTGAAAGAAGACATGGATAGGAAAAGAAAAAACTCAGATTTGACAAATGATACAGACGAATGGAGGAAACGTACATGTTGTACCGACCCCACATAAAGTGGGATAAGGGTAGGCAAATGATGATGATGATGATGATGATGAGTAGGTAGGTACATAATGTGTATATTTTTAATGGATTAGTATTTCCTTTTATCTCGAGGCGCAATTATTTTTCGGTCGCAAATTTATAAGGCAGATTTATTATTCAAACATACACTTTGTTTTTTAATAAAATCTACCAATCAAAAACAACACGCTATTTTATTTGAAGTCTTCCCAGGTATTCCATTCACAAAGTATTTTATTTGTTCGTATAAAAAAGTATTAAGTATACAATCTTAAAACTAAATGGAAACACAAAGTAGGAAAATGTTAAATTATAATGCAGGAGGCGGGCAGCGGGTAGCCCTATCGTTTGTTTTACGTTCTCCGCAGCTCTAGGTATAAATTTAAAAAATACGGCTCAGTTAAATTACTGTATATATATTATTACCGTGACCATGTGGTATGCAAGTAGGTATAAATCATATAATCGCCTGTTAGACAAGTGACACGCGACGATAACGTTGAAGGCGCGTATACAAGTATACATGCTTAGTTTTTGACAGGCAGAGTTGGTAAACATTTTTTTACATGAGTGAGGAATGAACATTATACGCCTGATTTTAAGCAACGCATCGCCCATAACAACACAGTGCCACGCAAATACTTGGACACGAAGAGTCCAAATCGCTGTCTGGCACTGCACTGCGTTTATCACCCAGAGATAGAGATACATTGCAATACATTGATTTATTGCTCCATGATTCTATGAAATTAGATAAGCGTAGCGATTCTGAACCCAGTCGGATTGATTCGACACGGAATCAAACCTCTCGATCTTATCCGTTAAGAATGACAGAGGCAAAGAATGTCATTCCAAATTTGAGTCGCTTGGATTGCGTTCAGAATCAGTACCCTGATTTACATGTTATATGAACAATAGATGTAATTATGTTAAAATCCTAATACCTATTGTTCGCTTTTTAATTTTGATTTGTATCTTTCCTGCAGGTGTTATCTAAAACTAACCTGTTAACACCTGGTACATATTATAATTAGCATACTATTCATAATAAAATTATACACATTTTTATTCCTCATAAACTGATATTTGACTCAGTTGGCTCAAGTTTAATTCCCACCATCGGAAAAAACATCTACAATATCAACTTGAAAGTTATTTTCAGATCTGGGTGTTTGTGTGGATAATATACTTTATATATAGTAAATTTGGCTTAATATTAAGCTAGTGTAGTACTAGTAAGAAACGCCTACCAATATTAATAAAAACACATTATACACAACGTATCATGAAAAATATAGGTACTCCAAGCCCAAGCCACGAAATATTTTTTTTTTTAAATCAAAACATCTACTATATCAACATGAATGTTATTTTTAGGTCTGGGTGTTTGTGTGGATAATATACTTTATATATAGTAAATTTGGCTTAATATTAAGCTAGTGTGTAAGAAATACCTACCAATATTATTAAAAACATATTATACACAACGTATCATGAAAAATATAGGTACTCCAAGCCCAAGCCACGAAATATATATATTTTTTAAATCATAACATCTACTATATCAACTTGAATGTTATTTTTAGGTCTGGGTGTTTGTGTGGATAATATACTTTATATATAGTAAATTTGGCTTAATATTAAGCTAGTGTGTAAGAAATACCTACCAATATTATTAAAAACATATTATACACAACGTATCATGAAAAATATACTCTAAACCTAAGGCACGAACATTTTACATGGTATTTTACATGGTAATATAACATAATATATAAAATATTTCCACTTATATAATCTACATTATAGTAATTTACTTACGTAGTACTTAGTTAATTGTCTTTATGTAACCCAGGGACATACTGTGCCCGAAAAGTAATTAAAAATAAAATAAAAGCAAGATTGATAAAGGTAACCTATACGGACTAACAATTATTTAACACATTTTTTATAACACATTTGTTCGTAAAGGGTATTTATTTCACCAATTTCAATATCGTTATAATTACGTGCTTGTGCGTTATTGTAATGTAAAACGCAAGGTTTGTCAAGATGCTCCGTCTACAACGAACGGTACTTTTTGAATCTTAGCAAAGATTTCTTATAGCAGAAAAGTGGTCAACATTTTATGAATAAAATTAACTTCGAAATATAAAGATTTATTCGTTTAAGAAAGTCTAGAGTTTTATATTTCCTCGCAAATATGTTATAAAACGTCGTATGACATACGAGAGCTTCGATAATTACAGCCCCTGCTTTCTTGTAGCCCTCGCCTATAGCTCAGGCTAGCAATATCGCCTCAGCTGTAATTTTCAAATTACCACACTTAGGTATATCATACTGTACTATTTACATACTAACGCTTGTTATCTATCTTATACGGCAATTTTATCCTAAACTTTTAACGACATTTGAGACGTACCTACTTATTGGCTATATATTTACTACAGTTACATGACGTTATAACGTTATCGCTACGTATTCTCTTGTCTCATAACAAATAATATTAAAGTAGATACACTTTCCTACCAACTATGTTGTATTACTTACTATATAAGTAGTAGGGAATTATGTTGTTATATTACTAGGTATACAAGTAGGTATGTTGGCTAAATGTGACAAATGTTTTTTTTTTCAACTTTTTTTATTTTTATTTATTTATCACACAATACAAGCCACAAACATAAACACAATATGAAACTTAGGCATAACTTAAGACTAGGATGCAGCTCAAAAATAAGTGTGTACATACTTAAATAGCGAAAAGAACAGACTTAGAAGAAGAACAGAAGAAGAGAAAATTGTATTAATACAATAAAGACAGAAATATATAGTGCGAGGACATTTATAACATACTTAATTATTAATTAATTAATTATTATGTGCTTGGTGTGGCTGCCAGGCACAACTCTGATGTTCTACCCGACTTGACGGGTTTGGTATAGAGGACATCTTTTAAATTATTTTTGTAAGCTGTAAATTTTGAACAAAATAAGTCTACCTCACTCTTTTTTACTGACTAATTCATTATACAGTCGAGTCATTCTTACTAGAGGATTGTAATATGAAATATTATTCTTGTGAATTTGTAAAGCAAAAACATTTATGGTGTTGGATCTACGGTCGCTGTACTTAATGTTAAAGTTAAATTGAGATAACAATTCGGGAGCATCAACTATGGAGTGAATAATTTTAAAAAGATACGTAAAATCAAAGTATTTTCGCCGAGTTTCAAGCTTTTGGACGTTGTACATTATTAGTCTATTATCATAACTCAACTTAGGACGACCCAAATGCTGATGATAGCTTATCAACTGCTTAAGTATTACTTTATTCCCATATTAATGCACCTTTTTAGCATACTTTATTTATTTATTCAATGAGCACACAAAACAGAATTTAATAAACACATATTATAACATAAGAGTATATATACTGTACAGAAGTGTATTACATTCTAAACTATGCCCATAGTTTTATTGCCTTAAAAACGATTTTTGTTAAAATACAGTGGTTTGATTATAAAATTATTCAATTAGAGATAATACAATAAGAATATTAAGCCAACAGATCTGAACTTAAAACTAACATGCTTTAAAACAGTAGTATATATCTATAATATGATAGTTTATATAAATAAAATAGTTCATAAACATTGTGAAACAACTAACTAGCCACATTTCAAATCTAGAAGAAAGAAAAATTTACAAAACACAATAAATAATAAATAAAATAAAAAAATAAAAAAGCCTTTTATTTCTTACAGCTTATAAAACAAGAAGTTTGATTAGATTAAGTTAGTTTAGTTTATTTACATGTAAGTGTTAGTTTTGTTAGTAATTAATTTTGTTTCCTAATTTTATTTGTTAGTTTTTCCTTAATCCTATACTATTATTTTTCATTCTGTAAGAATTCCTCTGAAGGTGAAGGCCTCCTCCAAAGATAGCCATTCTTCTCTAGATCAAATCTAGAAAACTTATGATTAAATTTATAAACGAACGTTTTTTATCTAGACCTGGATCATAGGGATATACAAGAAATAAAGAAACACAATAAAGGTTTCATTAATATAAAATTTGTAAACAAACATTATAAAACAAACTTAGAATAGTACTAACAGTTACCACAACACCACAACTCTTCTTCGCTTTCCACCACAACTCAACTTAAGGTCTTTTAGATTAAAGTGTAAAATTTATTTGATTTTCCTATCAAATTGGTATAACTTTAACTGAAATATATCAATGTTGGAGACAAGGACTTCGTTGAATGTGCGACTCATTCTGACTATGGGATTATAATCTCTATATATAAAAATGTTATGTTGGTTTGTATACGCTTCAAAAACTCAAAAAGTTCTGCACCGATCGAGCTGAAATTTTAAAATGATACAAAATTTTGCATCAAGGATTGTTTTTATCTATTTTTTGCATCACAATGTGCCACAGCAAAGCGTGGCGGGTATAGCTAGTAAGACATACTATTGGTAAAAACTTGCAAACTGAAGATATTATAATTACGATTACGAGACCGGAAACATGTATTAAAATTTAAAAGAGAAAGAAGGGTTGGGGAGTCAATCGAAGAATGGACGATCTTATGCAACAGTATAAGATCAATATAATTACGACGAATACTAACCATTAATTAACATTAAAACTTAACTACTTCAAGTACGATTCCGGTACGGTCATTGGTTCCTATAAAATATAATACAACACAAAACACTTTATTGGCACCACAAACAACGTTGACAATAAGTAAAATATAAAATAACAAAAACATAATGGGCACAAAAGGTGATCTTATCCAAATTTAATTAAAATACCCCAAATTGATCGTTAACAAACAATAAATTTTCATGAAAATCCTTATTTAAGGTACCTACCTATCATCCGTATTCCAAAAATTTACTTAGTACATTTATTTTGAGTTTATTTTCGTCGCACCGAAAATGTTGATACCGTTTGACTTTTCTAGTATACTAGATGACCCGGCAAACGTTGTTTTGCCATATAAATAATTTCCTAATAAAATAAGGGTTGATCGTAGAAGGGTGAAAATTGAGGATTGTATGTATTTTTGTGTGTTGTATCATAAAAAAAAATAGAAATTAAAAATATTGTCTAAGAAATAAAAATAAAAATTTTGGGGTGGACTACCCCTAACATTTAGGGGGATGAAAAATAGATGTTGGCCGATTCTCATAGATACCGGATAAGCACAAAAAAATTTCATCAAAATCGGTCAAGCCGTTTCGGAGGAGTATGGCAACGAAAACTGTGACACGAGAATTTCATATATTAGAAGATTACTTTCACGAAGCGAGGACGCCGCGAGAATTACTTGTGGTGACGACGCCCGCAAGCACGCTGTGAATGTGTGCGTGACCACGGACGCTCTCAGTACCGTCCGATACGCATGTGCGACGTGGGTGAACTACGTGCTGACGTATTTGTACGCACACGCACACATACTTAGCGTGTTCTTACACTTCGTCACCACAAGGCGCACGTCACTTCTATATAAAACTATATCATTAATTACAAATATATACAGTTTCAATTACCATATTCACAGCTAAACATGCATTATATAAACACACATATAATAAGACTTTTTTCAACATACAAATAGACCTGTTAATAGTTTTCGTTAAAGTTGAAGTGTTAAAGTGTAGCGCCAATGTTTCATTTTGTGTAATTTGTCTACCAAAATGAAACATTGGCACTAACTATGGTGAATCTGAGATCTATCTTTAACGAGTATATTTGCATGTTTAAAACGCCTCATAAATTGTTATGAACTAACACGATAGCTATGTAAATAAGTACTATATTTTCTTAAACAATGATGGCAAGCGTTTGAACATCATCATTTATCTTTACATTTGATAATAAAATACGTAAACAAAGTTCGATTTGACTTTACTCAAAAATAACGTTACATTTTAAAACCCCGACTGAAAAACTCAACAGATAAGAAATCATCATGTAATACTAAATACTATCTAAGGACACTTGGGTGATTGAGACGAATCTAATGTTACATTAATTGTCAAAATCCATACAGCCGTTTGGAAGATACGGGAGAATAAAAAAATTACAAACGTACAAGATACGCGCTACAAACATAACCCTTCTTTCGGTCGGGTAAAAAAAACATCTTGGGTAAATTTTCGGAACACGGACGGTTATTATAACATAGTAGACAGAGTAGACCTAATCTAATTTTAGTATTACAATGTAACATTTTTACTTAGCCTCAAAATATCTTAGTTATATCTAAACATTTTAAATTACATTGAGGTGGATTACCATTTGGTTGTATTTAGTATTTTGTTAGAAAATCGAATTGCTTTGTGTTTAACGAAAATGTGCTCTAAACATAATTACGATGTTATGTGTTCCCAACTATTGATAATTTTTCGAATACATTAGAAAAATGAACAAACGCGACTTCTTTTTCTGAAAGAAAATAATGTAATAAATAGTAAGTAATAAAGGTTTAACGTACATTTTATTTAACTTTTGCAATATTATATTTATATATGTTATAGTTTGTATGTATGGATGGATGTTTGATTTAATTCATACAAAAATTACTTAATAAATCTGGATTAAATTTGGTAAATTTGATAGATTATTAAGTATAAAGTTTAATTTTCGTGTTATTGTGTGGATATAGTATATTATTTATAAAATTAACTCTGCCAAGCGAAAATAGACCTTAACTGACCTGACTACAGAGTTTAGCGGGAAGTAAATCACGCCAACACATCATTGTTTTAAAGCAGTTAAACACGATTCAATTCGATTTCTGTCGGCTAAGGGTGGATATGCCGTTTACACAAAAAATAAAAACAATCTATAAAAAAACTTATCAAAATGTGTAAAACGACTAAACAACATAGTTGGCTAGTTCATTAATGTTTTTCTGAAATTCGTCGTTAAAGAGTTTTTTATCTATTACCTATTAGGTCCTTACATAATATGAAATTGGTGTTTTGTGTGTTTTGTCGTACTGGCCACTTTGATCTCAAATATCTCCTCTTTAGTTAGAAAGGAAATGTATCTTTCGTGATTTGCATCTTGCAATTTATTTAGTGATTGCATAGTTTTAGCGGGAATTCCTAGCTCATGACTAACCAAAAAGGACGGATTCGAGATCTGAATGTCAAATCACTCATATGGTGACCACGGTAACTCACTGCATATTTATGTTGGCTGCTATCACTAGCGCTCGTTGTAGATTTGTTAGCTTACTACATATTTATGTTGACTGCTATCACTAGCGCTCAATGCAGATTTGATAGTGTTGGCTGTTATCACTAGCGCTCATTGTAGATTTGTTAGCTCCCTACATATTTATGTTGGCTGCTATCACTAGCGCTCGTTGTAGATTTGTTAGCTAACTACATATTTATGTTGGCTGCTATCACTAGCACTTAATGTAGATTTGATAGTGTTGGCTGTTATGACTAGCACTCATTGTAGATTTGTTAGCTCCCTACATATTTATGTTGGCTGCTATCACTAGCGCTCGTTGTAGATTTGTTAGCTAACTACATATTTATGTTGGCTGCTATCACTAGCACTTAATGTAGATTTGATAGTGTTGGCTGTTATGACTAGCGCTCATTGTAGATTTGTTAGCTCCCTACATATTTATGTTGGCTGCTATCACTAGCGCTCATTGTAGATTTGTTAGCTAACTACATATTTATGTTGGCTGCTATCACTAGCGCTCAATGTAGATTTGCCAGTGTTGGCTGTTATCACTAGCACTCATTGTAGATTTGATAGTGTTGGCTGTTATCACTAGAGCTCATTATATATTTGTTAGCTCACTACATATTTATGTTGGCTGCTATTACTAGCGCTCAATGTAGATTTGATAGTGTTTGCTGTTATCACTAGCGCTCATTTTAGATTTGTTAGCTCACTACATATTTATGTTGGCTGCTATCACTAGCGATCAATGTAGATTTGATAGTGTTGGCTGTTATCACTAGCGCTCATTGTAGATTTGTAAGTTTACTACATATTTATGTTGGCTGCTATCACTAGCGCTCAATGTAGATTTGATAGTGTTGGCTGTTATCACTAGCGCTCATTGTAGATTTGATAGTGTTGGCTGTTATCACTAGCGCTCATTGTAGATTTGTAAGCTCACTACATATTTATGTTGGCTGCTATCACTAGCGATCAATGTAGATTTGATAGTGTTGGCTGTTATCACTAGCGCTCATTGTAGATTTGTAAGCTCACTACATATTTATGTTGGCTGCTATCACTAGCGCTCATTGTAGATTTGTTAGCTAACTACATATTTATGTTGGCTGCTATCACTAGCACTCAATATAGATTTGATAGTGTTGGATGTTATCACTAGCGCTCATTGTAGATTTGTTAGCTCACTACATATTTATGTTGGCTGCTATCACTAGAGCTCAATGTAGATTTGATAGTGTTGGTTGTTATCACTAGCGCTCATTGTAGACTTGTTAGCTCACTCCATATTTATGTTGGCTGCTATCACTAGCGCTCATTGTAATTTGTAGGGTTCGCCTTTGATGAATACGGTAAAGAAGACGATATACTTATATTATGTGTCTAGTGAATAAAAATGACATATAATTCAAAAAATAATTTAGACCAGAACTTATAAAAGTAGTATTTAGCCGGTTTAGCTGTTTTACACATTATACTTACTTCAACATAGATACCAAAACAAATAAATTTAACAGGGTAAATAATCGCAAACTAGGTAAATTGCACCTAAGGCGGACTGCCGACAAACTAATATGCAATAATCTATAGATCTATACCATAGACAACATCACGCTGCATGTGCTATAAAAACATGTGACAAATGCGGAGTACATGGAAACTTCTTTGGACTTTCGGGTTTTGTGACATATTTCAACCTATTGGCCATTCGTGGTCACAAATGCGAAGATGTGTATAGAATGCCTGTGTGACAACAAAGTCAATAGACGACAGGATAAAAGTTGATAGACTGGAATAAAATATGCATTCATAAACAAATAAAAATTATTAGGTACCGTTATGCGTTGAAGAACTTCTCAAAATAAGACACCCCAGCATAATGTGACTACAAAATGATCCTTTATTCCAGAGACATTTGAAAATAAAAACATGGGTTAACATGCTTGATTTTCATGTCACAGGTTGCACCTCTTGGCGTGCAGAGCATAGCAACGCATTTTTAGAACGCCGGCCAAACGGTTGACATACACAAAATAAGCCAACTTTAAAGCTTTTATATATACTCGTAGTGAAAGCATTTAAAAGGTCAGCAATGATCTTATTTCCCTCTACGTTTAACCATGGTCAGAAGAACTCCTTTAAATGCTTTCAAAAGGGTATAGAGTATAGAGGCTTGCTTAGGTCATATTCTGTCTAAGGAAGCCCACCGCATAGTTATTTTGTAATCACACGTTTCATGGCTACTTGCAGCGAGGTATTTTCTATAGTTTAATACAGGTGAATGCATTTTTATTGAATTATGTCAGATTTTCTGATATGAAAATGAGACGGGAGAAGAAAAACGAATGGACAAAACAGCACTTATTATACTTGCCTAAATTTATTGACTAAAGCAAACTTAGAAGCAAGGCTAGTCGACTGAATTCAAGCCAGTTAGAAGAATGCAAACCTTGGTTCTAAATTCAGTAGGTATGCTAGTTTACTAAATGTTACACTTCACTAAATACGTAACTACTAACTTTAGTCGACTAAACTTGGCCAAGGGTAAAAAGCCTTTATGCTCGCCGATAATAGCACCCAGGTTCAAATCACTACATAGTACCTACTGCACTGCCCTCGTTCCGTAGAGATAAAAGTATCAAATGATGTAGGTATTTTGTCCAGTAATTTCTTTGGTAACATAACCTATCAAAACGAAACGCAGTATCATTAAATATCTATGAAATGGTTCATACGTTCAAAGTTGCTCGACAAGTTATAGAGATTTATGAAACTAGAAGTGCGAGACTAAATTCGTAAAGTTCCAGCCCAGAACTAGGATTCCCGCCATAGCTTATAGAATAAAGAGGCTAAGGTCCAACAGTGGATGATGAAAGGCTGATGACGTATAAATTTATATATAGGTACTAATATTCTAAAGCTGAAGAGATTTTTTGTTTGAACACGCAATCTCAGAAACGACTGTACCCATTTCAAAATTTTTTTTACAAAAATAAATCGTGCATTCACCGTGTTTTGAATCTATGATTAATATATAATTTAATAAAATGTATATTACCATTACTTAATAAAGTCATAAACAAACTATAATTGAACATAGGAAGTTAAAAAAACATCAACTTACAGCTAATAAATAAATTCGATAAATGCTTAGTTTATAGAACTAGTTCTAAATCTTATCATCTAATAACTAAAATAACTTAGAATAGATATGTCCGTCTATTGTGGCTTAGATACAAAACAGGATTGCCCAATTTACCTACTAAACTAAAATGCCATTTAGAATAACTTTTACTATGAGAACGAGAAAAGAAAAATCGATGAACGCCGGCTGCATGCACGAAAAAGTGTTATTCTCATTGTAGGTTTGCGCCACATCGATATCTCTTCCACTCGATTGTATTGTATGCAATCATTTCATCAATGTTTTGTTATGACGTTGTCACGTTAAACTATCTTCCATAAACCGACTTTGCAGACAACCATTTTATTTTTGTGACTATAGAGTTGGTAATATAGTAGAAGTTATTCATAGTCATACCCACAACGTACTCCTACCGACTTATACAGGCAATATGCGCAACCCCTTATAATGATAAAAACATGTTTTAGTACTTACCAATTTTTAAACTAATACGAGAAATAGAAGAAAAAAAATTGGCACTCATAGGGACTGCCGATAGAAGTGAAATCTAATAAATAACTCAGAATTTGATAGTTCACTTTGGAAATTACGCGTGTGCAACCGGAGGGCGATGCCTATGGCCACTTTCTTTATTTAATTCTATGATTTCTTTCATTTAGGAACGTGAGTTCAATTCACAGCCCACGGAAAATTTGTATGTGGTGCGCCAAATGATGTTTTCACTTCAAAAAGAAGAGAGAAGTACAGTATGCTAGTACCTCTCTACGAATTTGTATCTGTCGTCGAGGAGACTTTGGGACGTTGGGGAGCTGATACTAAATGGTTCCTTCTATAGTTAAGGGGCAGGTTGAGAGAGAATACGAGCGACTCTCCCTCGGACTCGCTCTTGAAGCAAAGGATTTTTCTGGAGCATAGCATCATGGTCGCCGAGAACAATTCGGGGGTGAGTTATTCGGAAATGAGTTTAAAGGTAAAAAAAAATAAACGTAAAAAATAGAATCAATAATCACTAAATAGCCTTATATCTAGTATGATCAGTATATGGTATACTTTCTTATTAAAATAATTAACCTTAAAATACTTAAGATACTTAACAATCTATTTAGAGGCGATAGGACACACATTTGATAGTTTGGTTTCCTTGGAAATTAATTTGATTTTATTTGAGTTGTTAAATTTATTTTATTTTATAATTAATTGTTTTATTTTGTAATTAAATTTGCTTTATTTTGTAATTGATTGATTTTGTAAATTAACTTATTTAATTATTTTTGGAGGCCACCGGACTCCGAAATACAGTTTTTAACTAGTTCGGAGACGGTGGATCCACATTATGTTACACCGATTGAACAATAATGGAATTTGAATTTGAATTTGGTATAAACTGGTACAAAAGGTTGTGACTATTTCAAATGTTTTACGGAATTTTATCGGAAAAGTGGAAGTTATGAATGAAAGTACGAAGATATTTCTCACACATGAACATTTGTACTACCGTATGTGTCATCATAAAATGGAGATGTTCACTAATCACAAATAAATGTTTAATGGTAATTTTATGATAGTTAGTATTTTAATAGAACATCGAAAATCACATTATCATAATTTAACATTACGTGGTAAATTTATTATAAATGATTTTAACTGCTATATTTTTAATCTGTTGTCACGTGACTGGAAACAACAACATGACTTATTACGTCACTAGTCGCAAAACAAATTGTCGAAAACTGACTAAACTGTTTACTTTTCTGCATTTTTATTATGGTTTGCGATCTTAGCGACGACGATTTTAATTGGTTGAATTCAAGTAATGATAAGAAAACACATAAACAAGTATACATACAGACATGAATCGCGACCATTGTATTGCGACTAGTGACGTCATGTCAGTCGTTAGTAAAAAGTTATAATTCAAAAATAGTTATTATATTGCATATTTAATCACCGAAAATACTAATATTTTGAAATAAAATGTTATTTTTTAAGGTAACATGCGTCAATCTTCAAAATAAAAGCAGTTCCAAAAAATCGTGAACACCCAGTCAGTTTTTAATAAAACCAGTGAGATAATAAACCTAGAGTAGGTTTTGTATTTAGCATTTTATATTTGTGTATTATATCAGCTATATGGCTTCCAAAATTACAAACTTTGCTTGGTTTGATGCAAGATGGTGATGTGTAAAGAAGCGTAGGCCAATATGTTTTATATTTAGAATATATTTATGTACTTATGTAGAACATTTACATGCATATATTTTATATAGAATGTGTTACGTTAAAAAATATTTCTATGTATTTTAATGTTTTACATATTATGTTACTTATTGCCTAGCATCATATTAAATGACTTAGTTCAACACTAAATAACTTAACGCTATAGTTTTATCACTCCCTTGACGAGTACACCTGTCTTGGACAGTATGTTTTCTATTATATAGAGTATAGACACATATATATATGTAACATATATGTTTTTTCTTACATTTAGATTATACTATATTTTAAGGACTACTTTATCCAAAACTAGTAACGCTTTCTGACTTCGCTTGGTTCGAATCCAGATAAAATATAGTATAAACATTTTAAGAGTTGAATCTTTCAAACGGTGTAGTAAGTATGTAATGATATTGGTGCAGGAATTTCAAAGATTATACTTCACACATTAGGGAGCGTTCAAGTATTACGTAACGCAATTTTTTGTCTCGTAAAACGTTACGATGCGTTACAGGGGCGAGAGGGGGTCTTTCTTACAACACGTTACGTAACATTATTTCTTTTTTTACATAAAAAAAATAGTAGGGAATTAAAACTCCCAAATTGCCAACCCTTTTCGTTCACACTCGAATTAAAAATTTCTTGTTTTAATAAGGCAATTAAAACTATACCTATAATAAAAACTATAACATAACTTTTTTCGACTTCAGGGTAAAAAATATCACTTGAGTGTTACGTAACGTTTAGAGCGGAGGGCGGGGGGGTACTTCTAGGGGTTTCGCCAAAACACGGATAATTATTTAGATAGTAGCTATAAGATCTTATCAATCTAACTTAAAAATATGTTTGCTAATTGTGTAAGTGTCGTAACATATACATACATAACTAACAAACTGTATGTTCTCTCGTTATAATATTAGTATGTAGTAGAAGTATATAATGTAAATACATACTTATATAATTTTCTAAAGGTTTACCAGACATGTTAGTTAAAAAAATAAAATTCGAAAATGGATTTTATGTGGAGCTTTACATTTCGTTAGCCTGATTTAAAAGAAATAACAAAAACACATTGCGGTCAATTCTGTTTTACTTTTGAGATCAAGGGTAATTGCTCTTTATAGGTGAGAAGTCAGCGAGCAACACGGAAGGGAGTAGGCATACACAGCGTTTCCCCTCTGTCAAAGTACAAGTTCGCGTGGACCATGGAGTTTGATAATGTACTGTGGGGTGAGGGCGGGGCTAGATTTGTGGAAGGTGATTTATTTTTTATGTGATTTGCCTGTGTGAGTATGATCGGCAATGGATCGGTACAGGTATGTTTTGCATGTAATAGTGCAGCTTTGCGCTTGTGTGCAACTTTCCCCTCCCGCAAGAAAAGACAGAAATATTTGAACAATATTTTTTAGCTAAGGCTACTCCCTTCCGTGCTTGCGCAGAAGATCGAGTTGCTCGATGTGAAAAGTGCAATGATGTCTTAACATTCCATAACGTTAGCCACGAGGTATAAGTGATCTTCTTGTCTGGAGACATAGCATTTCAAAACAGAGCATAGACCATAAACAATGTTTGCACATTACTCCTTGGCGGTTGAATAACTCCCAAAAGTTTGGCGTGTATAGATAATATCTAGTTTCTGTATTTGGGATTACTTGTATCGAAATTAGTATGTACTTTTATTTTACATGTGCTGATATTATGATACATAAAAATAGCTATGGCTAGAATATAAATCCGTGTAAGTCATATTTATCCATCAGTTATCGTATGATAACTGATGGATAAATATGATTAGTTGATTGAATCTTGTTATTATTCAACAATTATAAACACGTTGATATTACGAAAATATAACGCCTACAGTAAACTTATGCTACTCATAAACATCGACGAACTAGACAGTATATCTAAAGGTCCGCTTTTTCACCATTATTCGTAAACTACCTAAGGCTACCAAACCTATAATAAACATGACGTCTGATCCTGGAATTATAATAAAATTATTTGATATTAAAAGTTCCACTTTTTCACCATTATTCGTGAACTACCTATGACTACTAAACCTATAATAGGCATGACGACTGATCCTGGAATTATATTAAATTATTTAATTTAATGTCAATTATAAATTGAATGAAATTTGTACAAACTTTAATTTTGATATTCTCTTGTTTAACTTACTTTATGATCATTCAAAGCTGGATGGGCAAGTCCATTTTAAAAATACTAAATGATTAGAAAATGTATTTACCATTGAATAACCTATTTACTGTTCTAGCTCTGTTAGACTTCAGTAATGCCTTTAATGCCGTTGATTTTGACATCCTAATGAGAATCTTGCGCTCCCTTAACATATCTCCATCGGTGATCGATTGGTTTCGTAGCTATTTATACGGACGCCGGCAACGTATTCGCCTAGACGATAGTTTTTCGTCTTGGTGTAGTACTAGAACTGGCGTCCCTCAAGGCGGCGTGCTATCACCACTTCTTTTTGCAATTTTCATAAATTGTATTTCTTTACATCTCACTTCTTCCTACCACCTTTATGCGGACGACCTGCAAATTTATTCTCAAGCTTCACTCGCCAACCTACATATTGCAATTGATACTGTCAACGCTGATCTCCGCCAAATTTTAAATTGGAGTAAAAAAATTCGGTTTGAACGCAAATCCGACAAAAACACAAGTAATTATCATAGGTAGTTCTTATATGATATCTAGAATAAATTGGGTCACAGTACCACAAATTGTTTTTGATGGGGTAACTATCCCTTATAGCAAATCGGTGAGAAATCTCGGTGTGATTTTAGATGGAACTTTAAGTTGGGACGCGCACTTGGAATCCATAAGCTGCAAATTATTTGCCTCTGGTAGATCTTTAAACAGAATCCGTAATTTTCTACCCACTGCCACCAAAGTTACGCTTGCTCAGTCTCTACTTCTTCCCATTCTTGATTATGCAGATGTCTGCTATCTTGATCTAACCGAGGCCCAGCTAGATAAACTTGAGCGTCTCCAAAATTACTGTATTAGATTTATATTTGGCTTGCGCAAATATGATCACATTTTGTTTATTCATTTTTTTGTTTTTGTGTTGTGAACAATAAAGTGTTTCTATCTATCTATCTATTTAATTTAAAGTGACTTTTGTTATGAAACCAATTTCCTAAACGCAACATTTAATATAGCTAACATACAAACTTTACGCGCGACGCATAGAAAATACGAGACGATGACGTCACGCTTTAGTAGGTGTTTTTGTATAAAGCGGTTTTAGGAAATTCCAAAATTGTGATTTTAAAATCGTGATATCAAGGGAAATTTTAAGATAACAAAGTAATTCTTTCATCTATGTTTCAGTTATTGAGTAGCCTTTTGATGCCACATTAAATCAAAAATTAGTTTACATGTCTATTAACCATTAAAATAATTCTACACCTAAATTAATTAAACGTACGATTGTTTTTTCTTTTTCAGATCTTTCAGCATTGCCACTTAAAGCAGCAACGTCGTCTTACGATTTACAATTAAAATTACGGATTATAAATTTAAATGTGCCTACCCAAAACAATAAAAAGTATAACATTAATAATTTTAAAATTTGCCTCCATATATTTAATCATTTATATACTTAGAATAGAAAGCAACAATAAAAAATATATTGGTATAATATTTAGAGTGTTTGTTTCATAGTGTTGTTTAGATTCCACCACTATGATTATTGTGTCAACATACGCATAAAATATAAATAATCCTGAAAAGTTTTACTCTTAGGTATACAATCCACATATAAATTGAAGGAAAGATAGAAAAAATATACAATGGAAAATCGTGGCTAAGGCGTTGGGCATCTGTTAAAACTACATTTTAAAATTTTCTTAAAAATTAAGGTCTCCGCCTTTACAGATATTCCCAGACTAAAACTACAAACTTACGCTACTACATAAATACGAACATACTCGTATTATTACCGACAAATTATTGTACAGGACTTAATCTGGATGTAAGGCTATAAAGGATATTCCCTTAACCACGGTCGTTGTTTCACGGCCGAAACGATCATCAGAAAACATTAAAATCACAATTAAGTCCTGCGGGGCCATACAATTAAGTCTTATTACGATAATTAAATTTAAAAACTTAAACTTTTAAACCGTAAATTATACACAGATTTTTAATATGATAAATTTAAACAATGACATTTTAAGAACAATTGAGAAGAATCAAGAAAATCATCGCTGCTGACAAATTGTTACGCAGTTGATAACAGTTTAAAAGTGTCTAAATGTTTTTGCAAGTGGGTAGTTTTCTTTTGCATATCAGGTGCTCTTTTTGACAACAACAGTACAGTAAAGGTTGTTTTTAGAACAGTTAATAGTCTGACTTTGGCATAATTTTGTGCAGAGATAAAACTATAATATCTCATACATAAGATGATTTTGTGTTAACATGGTTTGATGGAATTTTTGTTACTTGCGGGTAGTTTTAGAATGGTTTAACATCCTCTTGCTTAACAACGCCGATTTCTTGTAGTACAGCCTCGAGGCCCTCTGGCATCCTGCCCTGGTCCAAATCGCAGTTCCATTTGTAGTACTGGAATGCAACATGGGTGAAGTCAGCTTCTGAATACTATTATATAACCTTGATTTCCTTATTGGATTCGTAATTTAACATGTATTGAGTTAATCACGTTTTAAGTTACGACCTCGCTTTAGGCTTGCCACCTGTAGGGAACAATCAAGAAATGACCTGGCATCACAGAATAGGGGTAGATAGACTACGGCCCTAGCGGGGACGTATAGCACCTGCTGACGTATAGCCAGTATGTAGAGCTAATATATTCGTTTTTATTATTATCTGATAACCCATTACATAAATAAATTACTGGTTGTATACACGATCGTTTCATGAAGATTTCGCCAAGTGAACGAGCCTCACCTTGTCGAGTTCTTTTCTGAACACATAACATTCTCGGTCGGCCACCACTGGGTAGAATCAGGTACATTTTGTACCAAAGCTTCATTTCACCCTATCACCTATATCTAGTTAAATTACTGGTTCTTCACGTGAACGCTTCAAGAAGATTTCACTAAATGAACGAGCCTCGCCTTGTCAAGTTCCTAACTGATCATATAACATTCCTTGGATCCAAGATGAATCACTGGTTCTATACGTGAAAGCTTAAAAGCGAAATCTTCGCTAAATGAACGAGTCTCACCTTGTCGAGTTCCTTCCTAAGCACATTACATTCCCGGCTAGTCATTACTGTTTGGCTCCAAGTATTGGTAGCAAAGCTTTGTCCCTATTGTTTAGATAAATGGCTAGTTCTACAATATGTAGACGTTTCACCATGAGAAGATTTCGACAAGTGAACGAGCCTGATCTTGTCGAGTTCCATCCTCTGCACATAACATTCCCAGCTGGCCATTATTGTTTGGATTCTAGTATTTACACCAAAGCCTTATAATTTAGGTGAATGACTGGTTCTATACGTGATCGCTACAAAAAGCTTTCGCTAAGTTAACGAGCCTAACGTTGTCGACTAACGATATACAATATCCAGTTGATTACCACTGGATGGATTCAGGTACTAGTAGCAAGACTTTCTTACATCATATTATTTCGTTGAATGACTGGGTTCTACACGTTAAATCTTCAAGGTTTCGGCAAGTGAACGATCCGGACTTTGTCGTATTCCTTCCTGCCCACAACAAGCACGTAGCATTCCCGGCTGGCCACCATTTTTTTGATTCAGGTATCGGTGGCAAAGTTTTTGCCCTATTGTTTAGTTAAATGACTAGTTATATAATATGTACTTGAATGCTTCAAGAAGATATCAACAAGTGGACGAGCCTCACCTTGTTCCTTGTTCTTGTAACTTTCCCGGCTGGCCACCATTATTTGGATCTAGGTGTTGGTATCAAAGTGTCTGCCCTATTCTATAGTTAAATGACTGGTTCTAAACGTGAATGCTTCAACAAGATATAGCCAAGTGAACTAGCCTTACCTTGTCAAGTTCCTTCCTCAGCGCCAGCACGGAGCGTTCGCGGTCTGCAACTAGCTCCTCCAGGTATTGGTAGCGGAGCTTCTTCCGAGCGCGACACTCGCGCGCCGACTGACGGCTGCGCTCTGGAATGTCACAATTATTACTGAGAATCTAAAGAAAAGATGAGTGTTCCGTACCATTAGCAGATAAACGGCGAAAACCTCTTATATTTATTTTATTTTTAGTATTTGTTGTTATAGAATCAATAAAAATACATCATCTGTGAAAATTTCAATTGTCTAGCTATCACCGTTCTTGAAATACAGCCTGGTGACAGACAGACGGACGGACGGACAGCGAAGTCTCAGTAATAGGGTTTTTACCCTTTGGGTACGGAACCCTAAAAAGCTGATCTGAAAACAATCCATACAATACGAGGTGTGGTTGTGGACTCGTGTTAGTTCCGAGAACTCATAAAGAATAATTCATACCTAGTTTAGCCTTCATGTCTTGCTTATCGAGCAGCGCCTTCCTGCCGGGGCGGCGCCCGCGCTTACCCCCCTCCCGCCGCTCGCCCCCCTCGCCAGACGCCGCGCCCAGCGACCCGTACACCCCGCCGCCGAGGGATTCCTGAAACACGAAGATAACGTGACCTGAATCAGAATCTGAAGAAAGACCGAACGTTCTGGACGTCGGAACTCCGTCAATGTAGCTGAAGCGGAGTTGGGATGTACACGTTAGACTCGGTGATTACAGGAGGACTAGAGTTGTGATCCAAAGCAAATAAAGTGGAGTGTAGGACGTTCAGATGCAACATGGATCGACGATATCGACCCGCTATCAATCCTGGACTAGATTCATTAGCACTGGATCGAGGAAGATAGTATAACAAGTGAGACCAATAACCAGTGGTAGAATAAAAAAAGACTGCAGACGATGATGATAATACTACGAGCAGTCAAGTAGTCGAAGTACTAGTACTAAGACACGTAATAGCGTTTACGTGTGATATACTGTGGCTGACTGGAACTTATACTAGTTTTAAGAAACTGTGCTACAGGTACCAGTGCTCTCTGCATAACATACTGCACAAGAACAAAATTAAAAATGTTGATTAACCCCCGACTACCTCAGATTTGTTATTTGTACAACATTCTAGTAGTCAAACCATTTCATTTGGTACCCATATTAGGGGAGTTGTGTAAAAAGAAATTTATTTCGGCATTTTGTGGTAGCGCCCATCTTGGATTTGAAATCTGTCATACTGCAAAGTATTCTACTAGTTAAGCCCTTTCGTTTGATACCCATATTAAGGTAGTAGTGAAAAAATAATGTAATTCGCCATTTTGTGGTGGCGGCCATCTTGGATTTGATATTTTTATAATGTATAGTATTCTACTAATCAAGTCCTTTCATTTGATGCCCATATTGAGGTAGGTTGTGAACAAATATTTTGTCCGCCATTTTGTGGAGGCGGCCATCTTGAATCGATATTAACCAAACATAGCTAAGAACGTCCGCACGGACATTAAACTTCAAATAAAAAAAATGCATCGAAATCGACCCATCCGTTTGAGCTCTACGGTGCCACAGACAGACATACAGACATCGACGTCAAACTTATAAAACCCCCTTTTGGTAGGGGGTTAAAAAAAACTATAAGATCGCTAACAGTCATTTACTAATAAAGTGTAGCAATAAATTTTACTACTGAACTGAAAATAAAAATAAATAACTATTTATCTGTTAATAAGTCCATTTATAAATTGTAACTTAAAGCAATCGAATATGTTTATGTAAATTATAATATTATGAGAATTGTGTTAATGGCTAACACTTACATCTAACATAACAGCACAGGGACACACAGCTATTGGAACATGAAGAGTTCAAATACTAGCACTGCACAGCGGTCTTCACCCAGAAAAATAACTGACCTAACCTAAACGAACGGTACTCGATGCAAAACTGCGCATTACATATACTGGCCGCATAGCCTTGCTGCATTGCTACGCCCAGACTATGCACCAATCGGAGACCTACTTTTGATATTGCTCTCTCTGTTCTTTTCGCTTGAAATGACATAGACAACAATAGCAAAGGCATATCCGATTTATTTAGGCCGTAGAGGGGCGGGAGTCGTCTGAATTTTCTTTAATTTATTGGATTAAAATCATCCCAAAGCAAACTAAGTAAAAAATTGTTTTGACCCAATTGAATTTATAAATAATATGTCTACCTAGCTATTCTAATTTACGTAACATTTTAAATCTAATACATATTACATAAGATTTTTTTAAATAGGTTCTTTTATTTTGTTATTTTAATTAATATGTATGTAAATTGGCATTTTTGTATTTTTTTAATTTTATTTAATTTTCTAAGGCTATTTAGTATTGGATATTTGTATTTGATTCTAATAAATGAAACGAAAAATAAAACCCAAAGCTATGAGAGTATCTCAAGATAATAATTAAACGTGGACAATAAAAATTACACGTTTATCGAAACAAAAGAACGGTTGGTTCGTTGGCATGGCAAGAAACTGCGCATAAAATTCCTGCTGCTTACTCAGATTAGAACGCGGTATTAAAACGCAGTTGGTAATACAACGACCTTTCGTGAATGACATTCGTAATCTGCCTACATAGAGTAGGTTCTGTTAAGCTCATGATGCACTGTTCTGTTTTGTTTACCGTAACACTTATTATTATTAACTACGGTGTCTACAGTATACTAGTATTCAAGTTTACTTTATATATTTATATACTTTACTTAAATTTTACTTACAAGCTATACCCGCGGTTTATACATTAATATGCATGTAATCGTAGTAAAAAACGGTTATCTATATACATAAACATCAATGCCACTTTTCGTTGTAAGTTAACTCCTCCTAAACGGCTATTCCGATTTGATTTTTTTTTTGTTTACATTTGGGTAGAGCCCTGGATGGTTTAGATTTACAAATCAGCCCGACAGATGGCGCTACAGGTGGTATCTAGGTTATTATCCGAGCGAAGCCGGAATGGGCCGCTAGTTTATTATATTTATTACAATTTGATGTATTTGTATATTTAGATATGCTTTACTACGAGCATTTATTAACTATGGGATAATTACCGTGGTTATAATTATGGTACAGCGAATTCCCGATATTTTGACATAGTTTTCGGGTTTCAATTAATCTTGTAAAATGTTTATGTTTCAATCAAGTATTTTGTATTTGTATTAGTTATCCTAAGCGTGTCCAAACTATGACTACTCTATGCTTTTTTACGAAAAACTGAAAATACTCAGAATTACCTCCACTTTTCTAAGCACAGATGTACGAGTATATAGAAGTCATGACCACAGGCTTTCACTGGAATGAATCACATCTTGCGGGGCCTTGTGGCATCCACCAACCCGAACTTGTTGAAAATATTGGAATAAGACCTTGACTCTCCCCTTTCGAGAAAAGGGCGAGCCGCAATAGTGAAAATACAGGGTTATTGGTTATCAACTTGCATCCTTTTAAAGGGATGTTAAGTTCATCAAAAATGTTAACTTCTGTTCTACAGTTTTTAAAAATTAGTGTAATTATCCGGTCTAAAAACATCGAACTCTTCGTAACAATAGCTCGCGCACTCTAGCTCGATAAATGAAGTGCCGACGCGAATACAGCTAAACAGTGCTAGAGAGGCCAAGAAAAACTATTGAGTTTTAACAAAAGTTGTAGAATAAGAGTCGTTTGTTAAAATATACAGAACATGTCGCTTAAATGGATGCAGCCTGATTACCAGTAACCCTGTATAAGGTATGCATTCCTCCTACTTGTAACAATAAAACTGTTAAACTAAAATAAGTGTTCATTGTACAATGCCAAAACAAACCAAATACAAAAATAAATAAATTACCATTTGTAGTTGGGTTTAAAATTGCACTTTTATGTAAGTGGCATTAAAATTCATATTAACATAACAATAATGTTTATCAATAAAATAATAGGTAGTTCACAAATAAGTCATTGTTGTCTGGGAATTATGAAAAAAATGTACTATGTATAGTGTTGTACAAAATAGGATATTTTTTATTTATAACACTAGCGGTGCCCCGCTATACCACGCGCATTATTTTCTTGGACCATCATCATCATCATCGACAGCCCATGTTTGTCCACTGCTGGGCATAAGCCTTTCCAACATTGTACCACCAAATTTCTCTGGATACTGCTCGCGATTTCGCCATTCGCGTATTATTTTGGACTACAATACGCGAATGGCGAAATCGCATATAAAAAAGAACTATTCTCTAAAAAAACTGTAAACTATTCTAATTTACGTAAGATTACACAGTATAAAATTACGTTATCTATGTGCTATTGTACTATTATATTATTTGCGTTCTGAATTTCAGCGTGATCCTTTCAGTTCTTGCGATGTGATTTAGCATCACACATCTAAACATTCAAACTTTTACATTTATGATATCAACTAGCAGCGGTTTTACACGCGTAGTTCCCATTCCTTCATCCCATTCCCATATGTTACCTATTTATGTGTCCTTCCAGAATATAATCTGTGTTTCAAATTTCAACCAGGCCTTCTATCTAACTCAATCGGCTTTGGCTTTGCTATTGCCATCTCTATAATTACAAACGAAAAAAGAGAGAGAAACTACAAAGCTAAGACAGTATTCGTTCGGCGGTAGACCCCCAGATCCGTTCAGACGTTACGACGTGATTGAGCAGCAAACATAGAAACATTCTTATTTCCAAACATTGACATTTATAATATTAGTGTGATTTTATACTTTAATTATAAAATACTAGTAGCTCCGCAGTTTCATCATCATCAGCCTGTATTCGTCCACTGCTGGACATAGGCCTCCCCTATGATACGCCACTCAGCCCGGTCCGCAGTTTAACCCGCACAATTCCATTTTCCAGTGAAAAGTAGCCTATGTGTTATTTCAGACTATAATATAACTGTCTTTTAAATTTCAGCCCGATTCGTTCCGACGTAATTCAGCAATAAACATCGAAACATCTGAAATTGCTCATTTATAATATTTGTTTATTCAATATTCAATTCAAACAAAATGGAATAGTTCGTATATTGTTTAAATGCGCTTGATTTCTATAAAGGGACCTAAGTTGACCTCAACTGGCCTCTCCTGTCTGCTATTATCTGAAATTACCAGTGAAATATGTATAACATAAATAAGCTTAGACATCGCTTCTAGCGATAAGGTTATAGACTGCAGGCCCGAGAACAAAATTTATGGGTCAAATGAACCACCAGGAGACCTATGTACGATGATAGAAGGGTATATAAAGTAATAAGATTTAGCACTATGCCGTCACTTGTAAGCTGTCCAACTGAGTGCAATTGAAGAGGGGGGGGGGGTTCTATAATTCCCTCGATAATTCCTCCTTGTCGCATAATTTTTGTACGGCGTTGCGGAATAATGGATTAGAAGAGGTATTTCAATACCTTATCTATAAAAAATATAAATTTTAAAATTTTAAATATTAGTTTGCCAAAAAATGTATCTTTTTCCGACGATTTACAGAGTAAATTTGGTCATTTGATTATGTACGGCATTGGTTCCATACAGTTTCAATACCAATTTCAATTTTACCCATACATTTTCTACACGGGCCAGCAATCTATTATATTTATCAAAGTATGTTTGTTGATGTTTTTATCTATTGTTATTTTTCGTGTGTCTCAATAAAGATAGGTAAATAATTTTATTTACAAGCATCTTATCTTTATCTATCTTTTCTGCATTAAATTTCACAACTCTCGAATGCTGAGTTATTTCTCACTCTACGGCTACAAAAAAAAAACGATAAATATTAAAAGATGAGTAAAATCACATTAGTCGATACATTTATAGGTACATACAAAGTTAAATAACAATTTGTATAGCATTAAACTGCGATTTTAAAGTGAAAACGGGTTACAGGATTGAACAATTGGTTTCAAAAATCTGTAGAGACGAAGAAAAATCGTTAGTTTAGTTTCGGACCCAGGAAAACTTAGATATATTAATGGTTAAGTCGAATTAGTCTGTAACTTATTTATTTTAAAACAAAACATAATAAAAATTAGGTAGGTACCACAATTTAGAGTTAAGTAGTTTAAACTTTCATTATACACTTGTATAATCAAACAGTTTATAGTATTAAATTATACCAAAAAGACAAACAAAATCAAATAATAAACGAAGAAGAATAATGCAACTTGGTACTTACCTAAAAATAAACAATTTTGCAAATAAATTAAAACTAAGTACATAGAAATTGCAGGCAAATGAACCGCGTCGACAAACCATGACCTAACCCATACAAACAATAGACACGAAAGTCAATAAAAGAGTCAATGTTTATATCACACAAACATTGCTGCAATCGTAAAACTGCACCAACAATATCGCCGGCTTCACAGCATACAAAAACATAGTTACGCAGTTATATCTCCAGTTAGCAACAAAAGACCGGCCGATACGAAACTGCGTCGTACGCGATTGAGGCGTAGTAATTCATAACCTAAAATAAATCACCTTCGCTATATTACGTCGAGTACCGAGCCGTCGCGTCGACCGGTAAAAGTTAAAAAGTTATTTTCACACATAAATATCCATGAATACAACACTTGTACACTTACGTTGTGATGTAGGGTGAGCGGTGACCGCCTCGGCGACTGATTCGACGCGAACTGCCCGAGTTTAGTCTAGTGAGTTTCACAGTTGCGTTTTGCGTTGCGCAGTGCAAACAAGCAGCGTACTTTTTTTTTTAAACAACTTTAGGAATGGCACATGCGGCGAACGGGCGAACACGATCCGAGTGCGTATGGCGTAATGTCGCTACAGCGTATTGTACTCCCCACCTTCGTAAAGTGACCTTATCGTTTCGCTGCACTCAGTAACAACGAATGCAATGTACAAGAGCACCTACTCAGCCCTATCGCAATGTTTGTTTTAGAGTGGGACGAAGTACCTAGTCGCGCGAAGCCTCGTCTGTCTTTCGTTTCGTTGGGTAAACAAAATGGCCCTTTGAGATATAGCCCAAGTATGGTTATAACGAGAAGGTACGAGTGTTCATCGGGCGGTATAATTAGGCTACTGAGCTAAAAATATAGAGTTTTATATGCTACTAATATTATAAATGTCAATTTGTTGCTCAATCACGGCGTAACGTATGAACGAATCTGGCAGAAATTTTGAATACAGGTAGATTATACTCTGGAAGAACACATAGGCTACTTTTAATCCCGGCAAAACAACGGGAACGGGAACTACCCGGGTAGCACCGAGGGGCGCTGCTAGTATTCCCATAAAGCTATGTTAGGTTTGTGTTTATTTGTAAAGTTGCGTCATTTTGGTATATATTATTTGTGAAATTAAGATGCTGAAGCACGTAATGAATACTGGCGAGTACGATAGAGCCTAGAGTCCAAAGTTCGATGGCCAGTAGAGGCCATCTGAGGTCAGCTGTCGTTGGTCTCTTTATAAATAAATAAACTTAACCTACGGTAAGCACAGAAGGACCCTGTTCGGGTGTACTATCCGAGCTAAGAGCCAGGCACTACGCAGTCGACGATTTAACAAAGTAACGAACAAAAATGCATGCACCAGAATACGAAAGGCGTTTTCAAAATGTCAGTAGAGTAAAAAAACCTGTCAAAAATAGGTCTCAACTGCGCCAAATGTGTCGTTAATGTAACATTCTTAGATTCTGAAAAGCATGTACCAGCAATTCTAATGTACCTAATGTTTTTTCACCCATCATCTGTAATTTTGAAAATACGTAATTCCAAAAACCAAGTACATACAAGAAAAAGAGAATAATAATCATACTATTATTTTAAATGCGAAAGTTGATATGTATGAATAAATATGGATGTTTGTTACTCTTTCGAGCAAACACCACTGAAGGAACCTTGATAAAATTAACAGACCAGACAATAATCTGAAATAAGTGAAATAACACATAGGCTACGTTTAATTGCGGTGAAAATCGGGAACGTGAACTAATCGGGTTAAAAGCGCGCAGCGCAGCTAGTATGTTAGATAAATAGCGAGCCTATAAATTAATACAGTTAATTAGCCAGTCTAGCTCCTATCAGTGCTCTACATTCGTCGCTAAACATTACAATATTCATTTCTATGTACTCGCATCATAAGTATACATCGATACCTTAATTCGCAAAACGAATAACTCCGTAGAAGCAACTAAACAACATGGCCAACTAAAAACTCAATAAAAAAAATTAACAATAAAAAAACAAGAAAATTCGTTTTTGAAATTTTGTATCTTATTAATTGATTAAACTCTTTTTAACCCCCGACCAAAAAAAAGTGGTGTTATATGTTTGACGTCGATGTCTGTCTGGGGCACCGTGGAGATCACGGATGGGCCGATTTCGATGCAGTTTTTTTTTAACCGACTTCCAAAAAAAGGAGGAGGTTATCAATTCGACCCCTATGTTTTTTTTTTTATTTTTTTTTTATGTATGTTACCTGATTTCTCGAGAACCTCTGAACCGATTTTTAAATTTCTTTTTGTGTTCGGATAGGTATGCTTCCCGAATGGTCCCATATAAATCTTTTTGAAATCGGTCAAGTAGTTTTTGAAATATGAACCAAAAACTGAAAAATTGCGTATCTGGATGACGTAGTTGTAGATTTCACAAAAGTTATGAATCTCGTCAAAAAAAACCCTGTCAATACAAAATTGTGTAAATGCTTTAATAAAAACTTGTTTTTAACCCCCGACCAAAAAAGGGGTGTTATAAGTGACGTCGATGTCTGTCTGTGTGTCTGTCTATCTGCTGTGGCACCGTAGTAGAACTCAAACAGATGGGCCGATTTCGATGCGGTTTCTTTTATTTCAAGGTTAATACCATAGCAGATGTTCTTAGCTATGTCTGGTTAATGTCGATTCAAGATGGCCACCTCCACAAAATGGCGGACAAAATATTCTCACAACCTACCTCAATTTGGGTATCAAATGAAAGGGCTTGACTAGTAGAGTACTATGTACTATAACAAATTTCAAATCCAAAATGGCCACCACGACAAAATGGCGAATTATATATTATATTTTTCATTCCTACCTCAATTTGGGTATCAAACGAAAGAGCTTGACTAGTAGAATACTTTTCACTTTGAAAAAATTCAAATCCAAGATGGCCGCTTCCACAAAATGCCGAAATACATTTCTTTTTTCACAACTCCCTTTATATGGGTATCAAATGAAAGGGCTTGACTAGTAGAATGTTGTACAGATAACAAATCCAAGGTAGTCGGGGTTTAATCAAAATTTTTAATTTTGTTCTTGTACACTAAAAAGAGTAAAATAAACAATTTTCGTACAAAAAATTAAACCGACTTCAAAACCACAAATAGGCACTCAAAAGCGAAAAATAAACTAAAATCATTATTATAAGCGCTACTCACTCATCTATTTGAAGTCGGTGCCAGTCAGGTCAAAAAGTTAGTAGATTGATGCTATGTAGGCACAGGTAAGTAGTATCTATCCTATACCTGTTAGATTTAGCTGGCACCGACTTCAAATAGATGAGTGAGTAGCGCTTATAATAATGATTTTAGTTTATTTTTCGCTTTTGAGTGCCTATTTGTGGTTTTGAAGTCGGTTTAATTTTTTGTACGAAAATTGTTTATTATTTGTAGGTTAATATCCGTGCGGTTGTTCTTAGCTATGTTTGGTTAATATTGGTTCACGATGTCCGCCACCACAAAATGGCGGACAAAATATTTTTTCATAACCTACCTCAATATGGCTTACTTACCTATATATGATTTTATAAAATACTAGCTGTACCCTGTCACGCTTCGTTATGGCACATTGTAATGCAAAAATTAGATAACAAGAACAAAATTAAAAATTTTGACTAACCCCCGACTACCTAAGATTTGTTATCTGTACAACATTCTACTAGTCAAGCCCTTTCATTTGTTACCCATATTAAGGGAGCTGTGAAAAAAGAAATGTAATTCGCCATTTTGTGATATCGGCCATCTTGGATTTGTAATTTGTCATAGTGAAAAGTATTCTACTAATCAAGCCCTTTCGTTTGATACCCATATTGAGGTAGTAGTGAAAAAAATATATAATTCGCCATTTTGTGGTGGCGGCCATCTTGGATTTTAAATTTATTATAGCGTATAGTACTCTACTAGTTAAGCCCTTTCATTTGATACCCATATTGAGGTAGGTTGTGAAGAAATATTTTATCCGCCATTTTGTGGATGCGGCCATTTTGAATCGATATTAACCAAACATAGCTAAGAACACCCGCACGGTAATTAACTTTCAAATAAAAAAACCGCATCGAAAAAGGGCCCATCCGTTTAAGCTCTACGGTGCCACAGACAGACACACACACAGACAGACAGACAGACAGACAGACAGACAGACAGACAGACATCGACGTCAAACTTATAACACCCCTTTTTTTGGTCGGGGGTTAAAAACAATCCTTGATGCGGATTATATATCATTCTAAAATTTCAGCTCGATCGTTGCAGAACTTTTTGAGTTTTTGAAGCGTACACAAACCAACATAACATTTATATATATAGAGATAAAAAAAAATCAAACGAAAGGGCTTGTAGAATACTTTGCATTATGGCAAATTTATATCCAAGATGGGCGCTACCACAAAATGGCGAAATACATTTTTTTTAACCCCCGACCAAAAAAAGGGGTGTTATAATTTTGACGTCGATGTCTGTCTGTCTGTCTGTCTGTCTGTCTGTGAGTGTGTCTATCTGTGGCACCGTAGAGCTCAAATGGATGGGCCGATTTCGATGGGGTTTTTTTTTTATTTGAAGGTTAATATCCGTGCGGATGTTCTTAGCTATGTTTGGTTAATATCGATTCAAAATGGCCGCCTCCACAAAATGGCGGACAAAATATATCTTCACAACCTACCTCAATATGGGTATCAAATGAAAGGGCTTGACTAGTAGAATACTATACACCATAACGAATTTCAAATCCAAGATGGCCGCCACCACAAAATGGCGAATAATATTATTTTTTTCACTACTACCACAATATGGGTGTCAAATGAAAGGACTTGACTAGTAGAATACTTTGCATTACGACGAATTTCAAATCCAAGATGGCCGCTCCCACAAAATGGCGAAATACATTTCTTTTTTCAAAACTCCCTTAATATGGGTATCAAATGAAAGGGCCTGACTAGTAGAATGTTGTACAGATAACAAATCCGAGGTAGTCGGGGGTTACTCATTTTTTTTAATTTTGTTCTTGTTTTCAGGATGAAACAGAAATACAGTAATATTTCCACAGCACAGCTTAGCCGCAGAATGACCGGTAAAGATTTGATATTTTTACAGGCGTACTACAAACTACAAAGGAGTTCTACTACCAAAAAAACCTTACATAATCATATTGAAAATATTAGACTTTACCGCGTATAAATATATTATATACCCGACCACCGGCGTTACTATCCGCAGGGCACTGCTAGATCTTAATAATATAGGTTTCAATTAACTTCTGTTAGAGGAAGGGCCCTTGAACCCCAAACCTGCGTTATTTTAACAAGAAAGTTTGTCAGTGCATACTCCCGACATAGGTAAATGCCTGGGTTTTAAATTAGATGTAATTAACATACGCTATTATTTTTATAAATTTAATTTATAGAATTGAATGTAAGTCAGCATAATCTATTACTAAGTAGATTAAAAAATAATAAATTTAGTAAGTTTCAGAAAAGGACTATTTGCAAAGAACTCAGAGATTTTTTCGTTGCTACAAATCTCATATACTGTTCCAAACTTGTACTCGTAGCTAGTACAGTCCTACAGTTCCGTTCAGTTCTTATGAAGTGGTTGAGCAAAAAACATCAACATTAACATATTTAATTTTCTTCAAAAGTCATTCAAATATGGTGTATTTTGATACAGCAACGAAGTATCAAGCGGTTACCCATTTTAGACGGTAAACACAGATAAGATAAGGTGGCAATTTATATTCCTTAACATCAAAACATCCTGATGACCCTTTTAACATTTCCAGTGAATCAACTTAGACAATGATAACAGTTTGCACGCAGGACTTAACGTATTGGCTGCATCTACGTTCCAATGCTGCTATTATGACGCATTACGTTTATTTATAGAATAAATAGGTACTTACTCTAAACGTTTTGTGCGACTTAGTCTGGTTAAATATAAATTAGTTTCTATGAACTCTCCCGCAATGTATATTTCTGTAACATGTGGAGCTTCGAATATAAATATATTTATAACAAATTAAAATAATGTGCATTGGTTTGATGGTGGTTATGTAATGATTCGAATTTTTGAAGTGAAAACTTCTTTTGACGCTACTCAGACAGATTTTTCGTAGGCTGTGAATGTGATTCTAGCGTCACGCTCGGTAATGATAAGAAATCTTCGGATTACCTCGGGTCCATGAGGTCATGGACCTGAGAAATCGAAATGCGTCAGCATTTCCCATCAGCTGACGCATTTCTAGATGGTCATGCTAATGACCACGCCCTCCGGTTTCACCCGCGTAGTCTCCCAAAATAGGCTATCAAATTCAAAGTTATAAGTTTCTATCTGTAGTTCCTATGACTGGCAAATTTTTTTGATGACGATTTGAATTTTGAATGTTTATCGATGCCTTATTCGTGTGGAATAGGTACTAAGATTAAAATTCCTCAAGGTAACAAGGGTTCCACGTTCGACAACCAGAACAGTAATCATACATTCACCTTTACCTCACATATAAAGACAAGTATTATAAGATAGGTGAGTCCGTCATCTTTTGAGGGAATAATACTTAGTTTTCATTTTATTTCTTCCTTGTTTTACAGCTACTTCTTAAATGTGTTTCTGTGGTTGAATTTAACTATTCAAAAACTACTTTATATTTCAAAGAAGAATCAAATTCGACCGTTTCATTAAATTTGATAAAAGTGCTGAAGTGCGAGTCCGAATGAAGGAATGCTTCAAATGGAAAGGAATGAAGGAATGCATGAAGGCTTCCGTAGTAGCAAGTAACATTAATATAAAAGTTCTTGTAGTTCGTTGTTACTTTTATCAGTGTTTTAACAATTTATGACGTATTAAAATAAAACTACTTACTAGATCTCATTCAAACCAATTTTCGTTGAAAGTTTACATGGTAATGTACATCATTTTTTTAGTTTTGTCATTCGCTAATTTTAGAAGTTACTGGGGACACACATTTTACCACTTTGAAAGAGAGTCTCTCGCGCAAACTACACAATATTTTGAAAGGTTCCAATCTCGCTAGTGAGATTGTAATCTAACTGCGTTTACAATCTAATTAATTCTAATGGAGACATATATATTAAATCTCACACAAATAGACTTTGGCATGTGTACCTAAGTGATGATGCGTACAAGAACAAAACCAAAAAAATTATTTACCCCAAATACCTTGAATTTAAAATTTGTTAAGTTTAATAACTTTGTTTTTTACGGTACTTTACTAGTCAATTCCTTTTATTTGAGGGATTTGTGAAAAAATACTTAATCCACCATTTTGTGGTGGCGGGCATTTTGGATTTGAAATTTATTAGCGTGAATGGTATTTATTATACTAGTATTTGATAGCCATATTGACGGAGGTTGTGAAAAATATTTTATCCGCCATTTTGTGGAGGCGGCCATCTTGAGTCGCTATTATTAACAAAAACGTCTGCTTTTCAATGAGTTTGCATTAAGTACTTATACTAGAAAAAGGAAAAGAAATGTGACCTACCCCTGACCATCTTGGATTTAGAATTTTATCATTACCTACGTATTTTATTCTACTAGTCATACCCTTTTCATTTGATCGAGGGATTTGAGAAAAAACATATAATCCGCCATTTTGTTGTGGTAACGGACATTTTGGACCGATTTTCATCAGACGCCGCTAAGACCAACGAATTCACCGTTTACACAAAAAAAAATAGGTAGCCATAGTGACTACCGATAGAACTAATAGCTCAGAATTTGACAGCTAACTTTGTAAACTACACGAGTGAAACCAGAGGGCGTGGCCATGACCATGGGCATTTAGATCATCCGAGTTTCCCCGAAGATTACTTTCATTTACGAACGTGACGCTTCAGCTTAATTCACAGCCCACGGAAATTCTGTATGTGGTGATTGTGGTGCACTAAATAAGGTTTCACTTAAAAAAACAAATCAGTTCATCCGTTCGGATTCGGAAGCGACGCTCCCAGGTACCAAATCCCGTTCTTCTTGCGTCGAGAGTTAAATAAATTTAAATTTTTAGCCAATAATTGATCCTCAGATCGTCACATATCGGCAAAAAATGTTCGATTCATGTTACGCGATAGAATAACGCCATCCATCACATTCATTTTTAGGGTTCCGTAGCCAAATGACAAAATACGGGACCCTTATAGATTCGTCAGGTATTGTATCGTAGGTGTATCGTATGTTAGAGCCACTTTTCTCCAAAACCATAAAAACTATACTTTTGAAACTTGGTAAGTAGATGTATTCTGTGAATTGCATTAAGATTTTCATACAAAAAATTTAAAAAAAAAATTGTGGTGTCCCATACTGTCCCATACATCCAACTGAAACTCGAAAAAAATAATTATGAAATTGATTTGATGGCAAAACCATACGTGTTGGTTATCTATGGATAGGTCTTCAAAAATTAAATTGATGTATCTAACATGAGATGATAAGTAAAACTAAAAAAATGTATTATGATTTAATTATTTTATTTATCATTACCATTTGAACTTTCAACGAAAATTGGTTTGAATGAGATCTAAAGAGTAATTTTATTTTAATACGTCATAAATCCAATATTGTTAAAACACTGATTAAAGTAACAACGAGCTACAAGCACTTTTATATTATGTTACTTGCTGCTACGGAAGCCTTCATGGGCGAGTCCGACTCGCACTTGACCACTTTTTTATCAATATGTAACGCATACGCATATAAGTAATATTAATTCTACATTTCATAAGACACAGGTAGGTAGGTTCTACAGGTAGGTAGGTAGGTTATCATGAGTGCAAGTCAAGTTATGACGATATTTTTATATCACAAAAAAACAAAATTACAAAAACAAGGCATCGCCAAGCTAGAGTACAAACCAGGTCATACATGTACTATGATACTTAACGCTAACAACATGCTCATAATAAAGTAACTCGCAATATCGCCACAAATGTAGGTATTGGAAGCTAACAATTTATTACTCTGACCTGCATTGCCATATGCGCCAGACTGATCGACCAAGGTTCTCTGTACCTGGCAAGATGAAGCAACTAAAATAGCCACGGTAAATATTGTTTCACAAGGAAAATCGACACTGACTCCCTCTCGCATAAAATTGTCAACTCGTTACGAATATACCTAAAACGTATGTCGCATCCAAATCAGGTCGATAGTGCATAAGTATACAACATCACATTTCTAATTGATACCCGTATAAAAAGCCACTTATGACGACTAGGTATTTGTAAAAGTATATGTTACTAGCTGTACCCTGCCACGCTTCGCTGTGACACATTGTGATGTAAAAATTAAATAAAAACCACCCTTGATGCGGTTTATATATCATTATAAAATTTCAGCTCGATCGGTGCAGTACTTTTTGAGTTTTTGAAGCGTACTAACACAAACCAACATAACATTTTTATATATAGAGATAGAGATTACTTGTTTAATGTTTTAGTAGTTACTTAGTGGTAGGACTCTTGGCAAAGTCCACTTGGGGAAGTACCACACCTTTGCCAGTTATTCTACAGCCAAGCAGTAATGTGCAAACAATATTGTGTTCCGGTTTGAAGGGCAATGTTTCCAGAGAAATTATAGGGCTCAGAAATATAACATCTTAGATCTCTGGGTGACGAGCGCAGTGCAGTGCTAGGTACCTAATGATTTTGACTCTTCATGTTCACGTCACTGTGCTATTATATGGCAGGCATGTTACTTACCATCAGGCACATGTACTGCTCGCCTCGTCTGCTGATGATGATGATGATGATGATAGGCTGCTGCTGATGATGATGATGATAGGCTGATGATGATAGGCTGATGATGATGAGCTGCCATAGACTGCCTTTAAATAAGTCACCGTAAACACCGTTTACATTTTTTCTATTATAATTAATTTTAGATTATAAAAGTAACGTGAGAATAATCTCTCGCCAAAATAAATCTACCGTCTACTTTAATCTACTTTTTAATCTCACATAGGTACTATTATGTTAGTTTATATTTACATATTTAGTTATAATCTGACGATTTTATTTATTTTACGATGACATTAATTTTATTATTCCAATGTAAGTTAACTAATGTCAAAACGCGTGATTCATTTTATGTACGAGATGGTTCGGGTTCTAAAAGTTAGACAAAAATATATTTACGGTCGAATTGAAACCTCTTCGTTTCAAGTCAGTTAAAATGATTTTAAATGAAAACTTTTCAAACTTTCCCGCTTCATGTTAGCCACAGACTAAGTGTAATGTTAGCATTTATAAAATTTGTTATAGCGCCATCTGTTCTATTTACATTTAACTAACACGGTATAAAAATAGAATTTGGCATTTAAAAATTTGGTATAGCGCCATCTGTTCTTTTTTCATTGAACTAAAACGATGTAAAAATAGCATTTTTAATGTTGCCCTACTAAAGCAGGCGTCCGTATTTATACGAATAACAGCTACATGCGATTGAAATATGATATACCGAATGTCATAAATATCACGCTACAGTAATAAAGGTGAAAATTAATGTTATAATAAGTGTTGTTTGATTTTTTGACGTGACGTCGTGACAATGTCTAATAAATCCATGAACGCCGGCTGCATGTACGAAAAAGTGTCCCTTTGTGTGTATGTAATTTTTCACAAAATTTACATGTGTAGCAGGGGTTGGAGAAATTTAATCTTTACTGCTATAAATACAGTCATTATTTTTGTCAATTTCTACTAACAGTTTACTAAAGATTTCAAAAAATAACAATTAATTTTATACGGCATTTTGCACAAAATTACAGATGTACCATTTTCAAATTCTTTACGTGGTAACACTGAATGCATGGCATGGCAAATAAATTCGTAAACGTGAACATCAAGTAGACTTATCAAGGAGAGGTTGTGGAGGAATTTACCATCTAACCACCGTCGCCGTTCGCCAATTCCATCATGGCTGATACCGAAAAGGCGCAGTCGCAGCCCCAGCAAACATCTCAGCAACAAGAACAACCTCAAAAATCCGCATCGGAGCCGGCTCCCGCGGCCAAACAAAAGGAGGTGCTCGCTGAGAAAGTTTCAGGCACCGTCAAATGGTTTAACGTCAAGAGCGGGTATGGATTTATCAACAGGAACGACACAAACGAAGATGTGTTTGTGCATCAGACTGCTATCGCCCGGAACAACCCACGCAAGGCTGTGCGTTCGGTCGGCGACGGAGAAGCGGTCGAGTTCGCCGTCGTCGCCGGGGAGAAGGGCCAGGAAGCGGTCCGAGTAACCGGTCCCGGCGGGGAGCCAGTGAAGGGATCGCCGTACGCCGCCGACAAACGCCGCGGTTACCAATACCGCCAATACTATTCTGGACCCGGACGCGGACGTGGCGGTGAGGGCGGTCCACGCAGGGGGTGGAATGGGAAGGCGTGGACCCCCGCTTGACCAAGGAGATGAGTTGGACGAAGGTGGAGCTGGGGGGCAACCTCAGCGCGGGTACTACCGACGGCCCTTCAGAGGAGGGCGTGGTCGCGGCGGCCGCGGCCGTGGCGGCTTCAGGCGCGGGCGTCCAAGCCAGTCCGGCCAGGACGGCGCGCCTGCGCAAGACGGCACTAAGACAGAGCCCGAGTCCACCGGTGCCTCAGTCGAGAAAGCCAATGAGAGCCAGGCTTAAACTGTCAAGAGCTAGGCACTAACCTCATCTCTATTTTAAGTCCATAAAATTTGTCTTTTAAGTATGTAACAGTGTTACTATTAACAACGTTTGGATTATTAAAGTTGTTTGATAAAATATGAACCTGTTTTGAATTTATTTTCCTTTCTAACTTCACAAAATAGAAGGTAGTTAATTACAATACATGATATTCTTGTACAAATTTTACAGATATACCAGAGCTGTACTCATACGGGTTTAGGCCATGTTAAAATTGAAATTTGTAATAGATAGAGATATTTCTTAAACTTTTTTGTGAGTTACTTAGTATTTAAGTTAATGTAACGGGTTAAGATGCTGATAAATATATATATTCTATACATTCTCTGAAACCAGTCTAATGAAAATACAGTTTTATGATCACCCTCACTCACACAGCACAATTTGCCACATACATTATTTAGAAGTAATAATCATACTAAGTTGAATCATTTATTTGAACATTGTAAAATTGTAACCTTGGGAAATACCAGTTAGAATCGTTAGCCATTTTATAAACTCTCATAACAGGTACCTATCTGTTAGTCTAGTTTGCAGGGAAGGCCATAAGTTGGTAGGTTATAATTTGACAACAGCAAAGCAGTACATATGTATTTCATTATCGATAGACAGAAGTCATAAGAATATATGCTACAGTGGGTTAGTAACAAATGTTTGCTTTCATAATCATTAGGTTTGAACTTCTGAGTATTTGTCTAAGTGATGAACATGATTTTCATTACCACTCGCTTTAATGGTGAAGGAAAACATTGTGAGGATACTGAAATGATCCAAGAATGATAATGTTCATAAACATAATTATGTCATCTGGTCACCTGCGCTTGGACAGTCTGTAGGACTATTGTCTTGACTTAGATTGTGAGTCAATACCCTGAATCCCAGCA
The DNA here is from genome assembly GCA_017562165.1 of Ectropis grisescens. Taxonomy (NCBI): domain Eukaryota; kingdom Metazoa; phylum Arthropoda; class Insecta; order Lepidoptera; family Geometridae; genus Ectropis; species Ectropis grisescens. The sequence continues at coordinate 14,786,422 of CM029780.1, read as the reverse complement.
GCGGCATAAACCGCTATCTGTTCTATCCTATTTCTTCTTGGAAATATATTATAATACTGCCACTTTGCAAATATTACATACCCTCTAAGACTGCATCACTCAAACCACCTACCCCAGTCTCATAGGTACAACACAAAATCAGCTTATTAATTAACAATTAATTGCAAATTTAGTGTTGTGAATTCAGTTCCATTATAAGGACTCGAGGGGGCCTTCTCTCACAAGGGGAATCAATAATCAAGGATTGTGAATCATATATTCTAGGCACAAAGTAACCATGGTTTCCTTCTACTTAGTAAAAATTTGATAAACCATTAAAATGCAAGAGAAACTCACACATACAAACTACAAGTGTACCAGTTCAATATTACTAACTACTAGTTGATACCAAATATTGTTGGTAATTAAATGAAAAAAACTATGTCTTAGTACCCATAAACCAAAATAAAGAATATAATCGAGTCCCACTGTTGTGTCATTTGACATGTATTATGGATTATTGGTCAGTTTTCACATGTGATAATAAGTGCATATATTAATGCCTTCGGGCTTGTACATATATACGAGTATCTTCTAGTGCAAATTGTGATGCTTTGATTTAGCCACTATGAAGATTATGATTATGTGCAAACAAACATCAGTTAAAAAAGCTTTTTATGTGTGAAGGAATGGTATTTAGAAAAGATTTACACAAATCTAGTACCTAATAATCATTTAAATTTACAAGAACAAAATTAAAAATTTTGGTTTACCCCTGACTAGGTAACTTGGATTTGAAATTTGTATAGTATTCTACTAGGTACCTACTCAAACCTTTTCGTTTGATAGCACTATTGAGGGAGGTTGTGAAAAATAATTTATCTGCGATTTTGAATCCATATAAAACTAAGCAAACATATTTCTATGCTTGCTTAGCTTTATTAACCCCCGACCAAAAAAAGGGGCGTTATAAGTTTGACGTCGATGTCTGTCTGTCTGTCTGTCTGTCTGCCTGTCTGTCTGTCTGCCTGTCTGTCTGTCTGCCTGTCTGTCTGTCTGTGTGTGTGTCTGTCTGTGGCACCATAGAGCTCAAACGGATAGGCCGATTTCAATGCGGTCTTTTTTAATTGAAAGTTAATATCCGTGCTGTGTTTGGTTAATATCGATTCAAGATGGCCGCCGCCACAAAATGGCGGACAAAATATTTCTTCACAGCCTACCTCAATATGGGTATCAAATGAAAGGGCTTGATTAGTAGAATACTATACATTGATGTGCCTCAGGAAAACATACAGCATTATATGAAGAAGCAGTATGTATACTTATCTTATTAATCTGTGGTCGACGTCTATACCATAGACAATTAGCTTCATCTTGACGCCACCAGAGGGCGCCGCAAGCGCGCCACCAGCAAGGGCACCCGGCGCGGTGCGATCTTTGGGATTCATAGCGTTGTATACTTTCGCCACGAGTGGTCGAAATTATAGAAAAAAATATTCAATTATCACTAATTAACAATTAATAACTATCGAAAAATATTTTAAATGTGTTTATATATTACACGAAATTTTATTGAAATCTCAACGGATTGAGATTTTCGAAGTACCCGTGAGTGAAGCGGATAATTCATCCATCGAAGAAAAATGGTAAATCCTCTGCGTGGTAAAAGGTGAGATCGACCGATTCCAGAATCAAGGTCTTATACATGCAGGTCAGTCTTCATTCATTTATATGCATTTTATCAAAAGTGAGCAGCTGGCTCACTAGTGCGAGTTTTGCCTAATCTCTAATGTATGGTTTTGACCAATATATCGAAAACATTTCGATCATTTACGCCTGGTCGCGGAGACCTTGCGTTCGAAGGGTCGTGTCAGTCTTTACTGAACGACTTCCTTCTGGTGCAGTTCCAAATTACGTTTCTAGGTTGCGGAAACCGTGTGATAGCTGGAACACACTTGTACCAACATAGTATGTGACCGATACTCTTTGGACATGCGGGTAGACACACGTAAAAAGGTTTTGAAGGCTATTATGTAAATTATTAGACCAGCTAACGTTAAATTGCTAAGTAAATCTACAGCATGTACCTACACGCTTGGCAGCGTGTCCGCTAAAAGAAAAACTAAGGGTTTCAGGTGCATCTCCCAGTTTTAAACTGGCTTGTTTAAATTATTTATTGTTTGAACCTTGTCTCAACTACCTACTAATACTAATACACTTTGGTAAGGTGTGTAACCAATAAGTTACTGCTTAGTAACATCTGGGAAGCTAAACTTATTAAGAGTATCTCAATATTACATATAATTATGGCAACATCTAATCCCACTTTTCAAAAAGAAGGGAAAATGGCTATTCAGAATCGGAATCAACATTGAATAATATTCTATGAAATTAATTAAAACATCAAAACAGGTATAAACGAAATTAAATTTTATACCTTCGGTGTCCACCGAACTAGTTCAGACGTGGACAAATTTGCAAACCATACATGCATAACCATTTATTTATGTAAGGATATTCTAAGTTTGGATCTTTTATACAATACGATCGTGAATATATTGCATTTAAAAAAAAAAAAAAAAAAAAAAAAAAAAAGTATTTCATATGCAATGGCGAGCTCTGGGTGCCAATATAACTATTTGGGAGAATAAAATTTCACATAAACCCATATCAATAGATTTAAAATTCACAGCTACATCCAACTCATCACATCGATAACTATCGATTCAGGGGAGGAGTCCCTGTTATAAAACAAACCTTCTCTGCGGAAGAGAAGCAAGTCGCCAATTTCAGAGATATTTATAAGAAATATATCATTCAAGTAGATGTTCTATTGTATTATCAAATGTTTTATGGCATGTTTTATTTTAATACGTATACATATTTAAATTTTGATCTCTCCTAGCACCACATTTTTCATAACATGCTTGGTCGCGGAAACCTTGCGTACGAAGAGTCGCACTTCGCACTAATCTTACAAGACGACCTCCTTCTGGTGCAATAAAAATTTAAATAAGCCTCTAGATTTCGGAAACCGCGAGACATCATTTGGAACAATTGATACCTCACATTTGACCAGGTCCCAGCACCATATCTTACCACTAACACACGCTTGGTCGCGGAGACCTTGCGTTCGAAGGGTCGTGTCAGTCTTTACTGAACGACTTCCTTCTGGTGCAGTACCAAGTTAAGTTTCTGGGCTGCGGAAGCCATGAGACACTTGGAACATACTCATGTCCAATATATTTGACCAATACTTGTTTTGGACCTGGTCCCCGCACCATATCTTACTACTAACACACGTTTGGTCGCGGAGACCTTGCGTTCGAAGGGTCGTGTCAGTCTTTACTGAACGACTTCCTTCTGGTGCAGTGTTCAAGTTACGTCTCTAGGTTGCGGAAGCCGCGAGACACTGGAAATGCCTCAAAACTATGATCGAGAAAGCAGGTATCTGTGTATATTCACATTATGTATCTGGAAGGTTATTGACAGAAAATAGGAGCAGGTCAACTATGGCGCACATATATCTACACATAACAGCGTTTATAGAAAAGTACATGAAGCTACCTACATCTGACTCAAAAGTTAGATTTGATTTGCTTAAATTGGAATTGAAGGGTGGCTTAAATTTTACTGTTTCTGGTACCATACGGCAGACTTTAATATCCGCCATCTCAGAGTTAACCAGTAACAGCTTCGTCAAGTATGACTTGTACTTACATGATTTAACAAAAAGGATGTTTGTAGTACCTACTGCGATGGTGTGGTGGCGCGGAGCCACTTCTCATTATGTTTCAATACACAAAGCACCATGAGCAATACTAACTACGAATAATTACTTAACGACTAATACTCTATCACAACAACGAAGGAATCTATGACCACGAATCGTTTGCATTCTTCTGACATTCCCTGATGATGTTTATACTCCTAAAACACATGATAATTTAAAACACGCGTCTTACGCAGTTGTGTTTTCAATTCCAATGAGCGATAATGTTGATTAATATTTAGTTTGTGAAAGAGTGCCCAGCTTGCCGTATGGTCTCTATTCTGAAGAGAGAAACCGTATGCTCTTCGATTTTATAAAATCTGATAAGTAATAATAAGGTTAAATATTAATGGAAGATTTAAGATTTTTATCATTTCGAGATAACACCAAAACCAAATTGAAAGTAGATACGGTGAACAGTAACATGAAATAATTGTAGCAGAACCGTTATGTAAACGGTATCTTAAGTTTAAGCTTGAGGATGAGATTTAAAACAGCGACTAAGAACCACCATATTTTATAAATAAACGGATTCAAAAGATCCATTTGCAACAAATAATTGCAAAATGTCGTCAACAAAGCCTATAAATGCTTTCGACAAGCTCTGATGAACCCAAATTCCAGTATTCTTTCCTGGTTATTATTAGCACATTCGAACTGTACAACAAGGACGTACAAGGTAGTGGCTCTCGACTAGCCAACAAACAAATTATATTTATACGAAACCAGCCCAGCCTTCTGACTCGTTCCCATCACTGGGAGTCGGCAAAAGCCATGGTCCACCGGGCTGGTGTGGCCTGGTGGATAACGCGTGACCTAGAAAGATTCTAGGTAAATGTCGCTGTAGAGTGTATCATTACATTGAAATCTTCATGAGTATTGATAAAACCCTAGATTTTTGGGAAAATGAGGGTAGATTTGAGTGAGAAACTCACAGAAAAAATAGTTTATAAAATAACGCTAGGTCAGTGTGAATCATTGCCAACCCTTACTGTCACTCGGCACCGGACGAAACGATGGTCGAGCGAGGACTTATATGCGTTAAATATGTTATAATATTTCTTAAGTCTGATCAAAATAATTATAATTTGATATTAAAATTCAAGAACTGCTGACAGCTAAAACACGGATAAGTCTAGTTTCAAATAACAGCTTATCACTTAAAACAGAATTAGTACACATAGTATGTACTTATATTATGTCGCCTATTTGCAGACAACACACTAAAATGGAACTTCATAACTATGTACATTTTAAAATTTTGCGAAAGCGATAATCGTCTGAATTCTACAGCTACCTGAAGTCTTAGAGAGTTACTTTATGTAGATTGGTTGTTTTCCAATTCCTCCAAAAACAGTATGTAAAACATATATGTTTGGAACGGTTCTTTAAATAATAACCCCTTTTTAAATATTATAGACCGAAATATACATAGGTATTATTGCTATATAGCAGTATGAACATGGAAAATGAGAATAATTTGTGTCTTATCACATATTTCTAGTTCCTATCTGAGAAAAACAGAATAGTTTTCGAGTCAAATCAAATAAATTTTACCTATAGCAGTTGCTTAACATCTTGTTATTAAAAAATTGGATATGTCCAGTCCAGTGAGACAGTGCCATGAACGTACAACTAGGAGATGTGGACCAGATATAGCAGTAGCCTTTGGATGATCAAATACCCAATCGATTGATGACATTATTAAGCAAAATATGGAAATATCTTAACACATTAAGCATGTTAGGTTAATTTACTGCGAAATTAACATAAATGGTTAATCATGTTCTTCAAAGTTTACATCACACACAAATTAGCTTTGTTAATTTAGCTAATTACAAAATGTTATTGAACACTTTATTTTAATAAGTATTAAAATGTTTCAGTCATCATAGCGTTGTTATTTCTTGGACATACTTACACCAGCAGATAACAAACACGTCTTCATATAATGCTGTATGTTTTCCTGAGGCACATCAATATAACGGTTTTACATAAAAATAAAACCGATATTATGTGCCGAGAACGGAAAACATACAGCATTCTAGAAAGGGCTTTCTGGTGAAGACTATGAATCCCAAAGATCGCACCGCGCCGGGTGCCCTTGCTGGTGGCGCGCTTGCGGCGCCCTCTGGTGGCGTCAAGATGAAGCTAATTGTCTATGGTATAGACGTCGACCACAGATTAATAAGATAAGTATACATACTGCTTCTTCATATAATGCTGTATGTTTTCCGTTCTCGGCACATAATATCGGTTTTATTTTTATGTAAAACCGTTATATTATAAAAAATCAAATCCAAGATGGCCGCCACCACAAAATGGCGAATTGTATTATTTTTTCACTACTACCTCAATATGAGTATCAAACGAGAGGGCTTGACTAGTAGAATACATTACACTATGATAAATTTCAAATCCAAGATGGCCGCTTCCACAAAATGGCGAAATACATTTCTTTTTTTACAACTCCCTTAATATGGGTATCAAATGAAAGGGCTTGACTAGTAGAATGTTGTACATATGACAAATCTGAGGTAGTCGGGGGTTAATCAAAATTTTTTGTTCTTGTATGGATTCACCACAAGAGTATTTGGTTTCAAAAAAAAACGCACCGAAATCGGTCCTGAGGTTTGAGAGTTATGGACGTTATGGTGCCATAGATAGATATACAGACATATACAGAGGACAAATAACTAAGTACTTATATTTACTCTATGCGTATCAGGCTTCCATAATACAAGCTTTGCTAAGGTTGGGGTCAGATGGTGATTGTGTGTCTTATTATTTACCTAGCAACAATTAATTAATTGAAACATCTAGTTTTACACATACTAGAACAATTTTTCTACAAAATCATTAATATAAATGTAGAATTAAAGTTCTCTCAATTATAATAAACCAGGAAATTTATTAATTTCATTATGTCTAAAACTATTTTGGTTTGAACTAAAAAATTATACAACTATTTAGACCAAAAGATTGAATGTCAAATTGGACTAGATGTGGTATTAATGTTAAAGTTCATCTAATTTCCATAGTATGAAGAAGTTGCAATGTTCTGAAGGTATGTAGCTCATTTATTATTTCTTGTCTATATCATTGTAATGGCTGAATTACAATAAGATTTTTTCATAAATAAATTCACACACATTTGACACACAACACCATCTGCCCCAAACTAAGCAAATATATAACTATGGCAGATTACATTGATTATTCTCAATCTTCAATCAGTTTTCTTACTTTTTTAAAGAGTGTTTTAAACCGATCAACTATGATTACATATACTATGTCAGTAGCAGTCAATACAACACTAATATTTTACAGTACATGAAAATGAAATGTAAACAAATATCCTGATGGATGTGGTGAGGATCAATGGATAATGGAACAACCTGTACAAATTATTGCATTGTAATTGGTCCTTGATAGGTGTGCAAAGTTTCAAACCTTTCCATTTAGTGGTAAAAAAACACATTAAAAGATTCTGTTACATAGATTAATAGATACATACATACCAAGTTAATAAAGCCGTGTTAAAAATACTCTCACATGACAACATCCAGATGGCCATTAAAGATCAAAACACTGCGGTGATGGAGGCTCTGGGCTGGGGGTGAAGCTTTTATAACAAAATATGTATAAATAGTTTAGGGATACTTAGTTTTCAAGAACATATTTGATATATCAGTCTTCTTGGATTTGAAAAAGAAAAAAAAACAAATGTTTATGTTAAATAAAAAAAAGGCATAGAGTCTGTGCAGATAAATTTAATATTAATAATAAAAAACAATTCTTGACCTGATTAAATTTTTGCTCAGTTTTCTAACAAAGACTGTACGTAAAGTGACAGTGATCAATAGTAGTTATAATTCACTTTTATCTAAAGGGGGGCATGGTCAGTTGACTTCAAGTGGCCTTTACTGCCAACCGAACGTTGGACTAGCTCAGACAGCCCTACTAACCTAATTTTAGTAACTACACTGGTTTTAACATAATTTGTTCAGTTTCGTCGATAAGTACTTAAACCTGTGTTACGATAAGGATTCAAGCTTTGCATGGGCCTACATACAAAGAGTATACTTGAAACTTTTCCATACTCTGTCAATGTATGGATGTTTGTTGTTCAATCACGTCATATGATATGAACGGATCGGCTGAAAAGTCTGGCAGAACACAGGCTACCTTACTATCCTTCTTATCCCGGAAAAGTAATGGGCACTACGCGGTTAACGCCATGGGGCGCTGTTAATATTACATATGTTAAAGCAGGCTTTCCCAAATTGGGTGATAGCACCCCCTTGTGGGCGCTGCAGGTCTAAAGGGCAGTAAGAGACCAGAAAAAATGGACGTGTTGTGTACAGGCTTGGAGTCCGTTTTGTATGAATTACCTACTGGGCTCAGGTCTCAAGGTAATGGATTTTAGACTTACTTAAACTCATTAAGAATAAATGTTTAATCTCTGCTAATACAGCTCAGAATAATTATTTACTAAATTTATGCACTAAAGAATAATTTATTCTCAAAGTGGACAGCAAACAAAATGAGTTTAAGAACCCCCTGTGTTAAAGTATTGATATCTGATGCTAAATCATGATGGAAGAACTATACAGACCTATTTGAAATTAGGAACTTAGGTTAGTCTGAAATAATACATTGGCATACTTTTTATCAAAAAAATGTAGAATTCTGGACATGCTTTTTTCTTAATTGGAACGAAGTTCCTTATCGCGCGATGTGAAAGGGGGCTAGACGGAAAAAAATCTTACGAAAAGTTGTAACGACACTTTTTGCTATTGTAAGCTGTGCGGCGTCGCATGTTTCTGTTTGTCTCTCTCTCTCTCTTATAGAAAGCAAGCCAGATATTTTCATTTCTATTTCGCATTGAACAGTGTGGTGTCGCGACGATTATTTTTGTTGAGTGTATACAGGTTTTTTGTAAATAATAAATAATAAAAAAAAAAAAAAATATTCCTTCACTAATTAATCGAAAGGAACTTCGTTCCATCCGGGTGTACCTTGACACCTCTCAAGTTTTTTTTTATGTAGAAAATGTTGTAAGTAGATGCTAGTTTAACATATGCACTGCTAATATGAGAATAACACCAACAGTTTTCTGAAACTTTAGACCTTACTTTTAGTTTATACAGGGTTATTGGTAATAATCAGCCTGCATTATTTTAACTTCTTGATAAACGATTTTCTAATAAAAATTCTGTTCATTAAAAATACTAATTTTATAACATTTTTTTTTTAGCTCCAGTTTATAACATTAGTTAATAAGTTATTGGATTTAGATTAACAATGTCTTAAGAAGTACCTACATTGTCTTATTAAAATAATAAAAACATTTTTTTTTTACTTTAACTTATCAACATTTTCTTTGCTGAACCCCTACAATTACCCAATGGCTGATTGTACTTTGTAGTATTAGCAACAGTAACGAAGAGCCATCTATCTGTCTATGTGAACAAAATGGAAATGTCTGTTTGTAATCCCAAATTTTCTCTAAATGCACAGGAAAGTATATCTATGGCACTTCCTTAAACAAAAAGTCCAGCTAATTTCTGAAACGGTTTTACTGATTTTAATGGGATTTTCAATAGCAGATAGCTGTTTATGAGCTACATAGGATACTTTTATATATAAGGGGTGTTATAAGTTTGACGTCGATATCTATCTGTCTGTCTGTATGTCTATGTGTCTGTCTGTCTGTCTCTAAGCTCAAACGGATGGGCCGATTTCGATGCGGATTTTATTTGAAGGTTAATTTCGTAATTTCCGTGTGCTGGTTATTAAGTATGTTTGGTTAATATCGATTCAACGTGGCCGCCTCCACAAAATGGCGGACAACATATTTCTTCACAATCTACTTCAATATCAAATGAAAGGGCTCGACTAGTAGAATACTATACACATACTATGACAAATTAATTATAGTAGAATACTATGACAAATTTCAAATCCAAGATGGCCGCCACCACAAAATGGTGAATTACGTTATTTTCACTACTACCTCAATATGGGTATCAATTGAAAGGGTTTGACTAGTAGAATACTATGCACTATGACAAATTTCAAATCCAAGATGATCGCCAACATAAAATGGCGAAATACATTTTTTTATTCACTACTCCCTCAATACGGGTTTTTAATGTTGTACAGATTACATTACCGACATTATCCGAGGTAGCCGAGGGGTTTACTCAAAATTTTTACTTTTCTTCTTGTTTTTCCACTCGATTCTATTGTATGCAACTATTTCATTAATGTTTTGTGATGTCTACCTATCTATTGTACTTAAACCAACTTTACAGGCAACCAATTTTTTTTATATGATGTCTCATATCGTCGCCAAACCCCTATATTGGTTTCGCACCAACATAGAAGTGGGCATGTTAAGTACACCAAATATTTCAGATATGTACAGCACAGTTTTTAAAAAAATGTTTTTTTCTATACAAAATGAAAAGTCTCTAAACCATCAAATTCTTCATAAAAAGAGAGCGCGCACTCATTAACGCTAGAAAAAAGACGAGCCGACGTGATTAGAGTTAAACAGTGCAAGAAAGACAACTTTATAAAATATGTATTGAGTTTTAAAAAAATTTTTGAACAAGTATTGTTTGTTTAAAATTTAAATATACAAAACATTCAATGGATGCAGATTGATACCAGTAACCCTGTATATGTTGCTAAGGGGTAATAATATCAGTAGTTTTCTGGAACGCTTCACCATTCTAACAGTTTAGTTTTAATATCAGATAACACAGTAACAACCCCAGAATTATGAATAGAAAATTAAATAGTTCACGACTTTGAAATCCTTCATCTTGTTGTGCAATACAATGTTTACGAATTAATCAAGAACCCATGTCGTATTTATTTTTTTGTCACACAAGGAAGTAAACAATGTCAGTAATTTGGCTTGATCTAGTCTCCGACTAAGATTCAAATCGCATGTTGACTTCGCACGAGTGTCTCCAAATGGAAACATCTGTAAATAAACGTGCTAGAATGATAGATCGTATTGATAGACAAAGAAAACAGGGAACTTACATTGTGTGATTCCTCCTCCAAAACAGCCATGGTTTCGAAGTCAATATTCATTTTTATGATGTACTTTTACCTCGACGTGTGGTAAACTCTCTAAAACTGTGTTACTGCAAATATCCACACTAAGGACATTAAATTATTGAAATGATGAAGAACAAATTTAATCCTCAAGGTATTGTTTACAAACTGACAAGGTCACTTGACATATTTTGGTAAATACGATTTTAGCTGCGTTCAAAATAAATATTTTCGAGTAGCGCTCATCCCTATTCATAAATCGGACACTCGCGATTTTATCGACCCAGCCCAATATTATTTATTCTGATACACAACGCAATCGGATTGATCTCAACACGGAAACGGAATTAAGCCTCTCGGTCTCTGTCTTATCCGTTAAGAATGACAGATACAAGAATTGGCGTCCTGAATTTGAAATCGTTCGGATTGCATTGTGAATCATTACCCAGATTTTAAAGCCTCATTTGCACGGGAGCTTTTAAGAAACAGTTGCGTTAAACCACAGCGTTAGTGCTTTTATTACGTTCTCGATGTGACTGTTCATACGAACGATGTAAAATCACTTTTGTTTCGCTTCTCGCTACTGTAAGACGTGAAAATAGTTTCTGCTCAATTACGATATGAGTGTCTATAGTCTATTTCAACTAGAGAGCGAAAAACGGTCATTTACCTTTTAGTATTGCGCAGGGGAAGACCAACCTTCATTGCATAAAAAAAAAAATTTAATACTTAACAACTATTTTGTCACTATCCAAAATCAGCTTTTCAGTTTTTTCTTAACAATTATCATTATAATACTATTATCACTATTTAACTCAAAACTGTGAACAAGTTTTACATGTAACTATCCACCTACAAATTAGTAAATTAATTATCTGACATTGACAGGTGTAATTAGTTTAAGCTTTAAGTGTGTGCCAAATAAACTATTTATTATTATTACCTATTTAAAGGAAGCGATCCGAATCCAAGCGCATTCCAGAGCGGAATGTGGAGCCAGGACTACGTAATAATATCTTACCGAAACATGTCAAAATAGGTTTGCAATTTCTGGTTGACCTTGTCGCTCGCCTCGCCCTGTACCACGAAACACGGTAAATGCGTAAGCGATAGGGAAACGATACATAAATGTATGGACAACGATACGCATCGTTTGTTTTCGGTGCTCTCGTGGTACCGTGGCGTGAACGTACATTTTTTCGCTCTCTAGTTGAAATAGACTATAGCTAGAACACGAAAAAGAAAACAAAACGTATTGTGCTGGTTATTCCCACTGCGATATTTAAAAGTGCAGTTTGTGATTGTACGAAGGATTGAGTCAATATCCCGATATTATTTTATTAGATTATTTGAATTATCTGGCAATGCTTTTGCACATAAAAGTGGACGAGACTCCACCTCTAAAATTAGGACCTCGGGATGTCGGGATCCATAACCCACGACATCGTCTCACTGCGCTACTAATATAAACAAACACGGCCTACCGCCAATCGACCTCGCGGTGCAATGAGTGTGATGCGCCATTGCTCTTCGCGCTTATGCGCGGTGATCCCAAGAGCGACATTCTGTATGATCTATTTTTTTCTATCTAGCGCTCATAATGGAGCACTGCGCGTTAAAAAAGCATCGTGTTTTAAAAGCGTTGACGTGTGAACGGATCTGGAAATGCATCTGTTCTATTTGAACGCTTTTTTTTAATTTCAGAGAACCTTTTGCATATTTTGCCAAACGGAATGCACTCACTATATTATAATGATCACAACCATTATATTATAATGATTAATTTCAGAGAACCGTTTAATCATTATGATATAATGGTTAATTTCAGAGAACCTTTTGCATTAAACAAAAATGGTTTCAAATTCCGTACCAGACGGAGACAGCAGTATGGTTTTAAGTACTAAATAACTGCCATGCGTTGGCTTGATTCATGCTATAAAACCATACACAAATATCATTGAACCAACAGACAGTTCAATGACTTTATCCTGTTTAAGTTTTGGCTAACAGTGTTGGCTACAGCAAACGAAATATGTATTTAAATCTCAATTAGGGGTTTTCGGAGAGCAAAATCACATTATTGAAAATATTACAAATGACTCAATCGCGATCTAAGTAATTGTAGTAAAAACTTCTTGTGGCGCACCACACACAGATTTTTTGTGGTCTGTGAATTGAGCTCAACCGTCACAAATGAAAGAAACGCTCACAAATGAAAGAAATCGTCGGATGAACTTATGCATTTCTAGATGGCCATGCCCTCCAGTTTCACCCGCGTAGTTTCCAAAGTAAGCTATCAAATTCTGACATATAAGTTTTCACTTCTATCGGCAGTTTCTATGTCGGCCACTATTTTTTAACCGACTTCAAAAAACTGAGGTTTCTCAATTCGACCGTATATATGTTTTTTTTGTGTGTTCGCGGATAACTCCGTCGTTTTTGAACCGATTTTGATGATTCTTTTTTGTTGTAAAGGAGATATTCCCAGAGTGGTACCATGATAAGGAAACCAGGATCTGATGGTGGCATCCTAGAGAAATCGAGGAAAACTTTCGCAAATTGTAAAGATGGCTAGTGCGTTAGTTTAGTTTTTCCTTGAACATTTTAAAGCAGTAAAATTTAAAGAAGATCTGGCGTCGATCTGATAAGGGAGCCGAAAGATGGTCGAGGGAACTCCTTGACGGCACATAGTAGTTACCTTGTGTTTGGACTCGATGAATTTGTATTGATGTGAACTTTTTATATAGATGGGTTGTGTAAATTAGGGGTCTGATGATGAAGATAAAATACAGTCAAGGGAATTTCTTAACGGCTTACAGGAACCAACCAGTGTTTAGGCTTAATTCATGCATATTGATGAGAACTTTCAGCCGAGGGAGAGGTCTATTTCCAGCAGTGGACTAAGATAGGCTGATGATGATTATACTGAATGATGATAAAACTGTCCACCCATATGGGTTTTGAGTGCCATTACAGGTAACAATGACCAATACAATGACCATCCTGGATTTGAATGTTTTTATAGTGAACATTATTCTACTCGTCAAGTTCTTTCTTTTGGTACCATTCTTCAGGGAGTTTTGAAAAAAAAACACATAATTTATCACTTTGCAGTGGCAGCCATCTTGGATTTAAAACGTATCACATCGTGATGTATTGTACTAGTCAAGCCCGTTCTTCCCGTTTGTATGCCCGTGCCTGTACCCGCAAAGAGACAAAGTGAAAACGAGTCAGAGAGAAAAGATAGAAAGAGGCTGGGAGACAGAGAAACAGAGGGGCAGGGAGACGAGATAGACGGACGTAGATACACACAGAAACACTTAAAGACAAGAAGATAAAGTACCTTAGACTGGGAAGACAGAGCAAGACACGGCGATTCACAGACACGTCAAGTTAGAAGTGTCTGTGCCTCTAATACCCCGTCGTTTTGGCATCAAAGTTCAAAAATAATAATACCAAATTAATATTAAAATCATACATAGGACAACCACGTTATGACAATGCGTCAATTTGAGACTGCGTTTAAGTATACTCATCGCGTTGTTTCTTTCGTACGTCGTGTAGCCTATTCACCCTATTCAATAGTTAGTTTCTCCTTATGCAAGAAGTGTTCTTGTTAGATCCACCCATCACTAAAAGCGTAAAATTAATATAATTTTAACAAATTAAGAACCGACTTCAAACAGAAAACTAAAAAGGAATAAATAAATTTATTTAGCACAAAGAAATGTCTACGTATTTTGATTTATTTAAACAGAAATTATTGAACAAATATTTTATAATTCTGAAGTTGGAGCCAATTAAATGCTACAGCAACCTTACTACAATATCAAATTACTGAGTACACACTTACTAATTACGGTTTTAGAAAAATATATTGATAGTTACTAACTTACTATCAAAGTAACTATATAGGTATTTAGACTATATTAAGCATTGGCTTACAAGCTATTAGTCAATGAACATAAATTGTATAAAAAACACTGAAAATTACTTGCCTAAATATTTTATGATACCTTGATACCTAACTATTCACATAACGAATTTTCTCAATATACAAAAAATGTCGGAAAAGAACAAAAAAATACCTACTAATGTTAGCTTTAGCTCTAATTGTTTTACTTGGCGCCGACTTCAGAATTATAAAATATTTGTTCAATCATTTCTGTTTAAATAAATCAAAATACGTAGACATTTCTTTTTGCTAAATAAATTTATTTTTTCCTTTTTAGTTTTCTGTTTGAAGTTGGTTCTTTTTTTTGTTAAAATTATATTGTTGTAAATGAAAACTTCTTTTGGCTCGGCTAGACATAATTTTCGTGGGCTGAGAATTGAAATCTAGCGTCACGCTCGGGTATGATAATAGCTATTCGGGTAAACTCGGGATGACAGAGCGAGAAACAAAACACAGTGAACAAGCGCGTCAGAGCGAGAAAGATAATAATTATAGTGCCTTTGTACCTGTGTTTATTATATTTATGTCTTTTTATCGCGACTTTAACTTCTAGGTACTTACCACATTAATTTCATTAATAAAACTTGTCACGAAATATTATATTTGTATTTCACATAAATTGCAAAAAGGTTTTTGTTGTAATATAATCGTATTACTGTTTTATCACAGCACTTACACTACGTAAACACACAAAATGGTACCTATTTTCATAATAACACTTACGCATACACTATAAGCACAACATATTTATGCATTTTGACGTGACAACGTCTTATAAATTGGTTTGCCGGGTGACACTTCAAGAAACTGAGTTACGCTCCGCTCACGTTATGCGCTCACAACGAGAGCGAGTGAGAGGCACGCGTCCCTTCCACTCGGGCATGGTTAGCCCGCCTAAGAGTGAGAGAGACAGACATAAAAAGTGAAAGGCACGCGTCCCTTCCGTAAAATTATTTTACCACTCAAAGTCGTTGTCACGTAAAACTTTCGCCCGTATACCGACTTTACAGGCAACCAATTTTTTCGAATTATTTTTTTATCTCGTCGAAAAACGGCTCATTAGATGTTCGATACCAGCCCTTCGTTGAGTGCTCCTAGCGTATCCGAAACGGCCTGAGGAGTGAGGAAGCTTGAAATTGGCGGGGGGGTGGGGAGTGTCCGTTCTATCTATATTATCTATTCTATGACACTGTCTTAAGCACATACACATTTATTTTATATGTTACTCTGAATACGACTCATATCAATAAGTCAATAACACTACTATTCGTAGTTGGTTGTACATAAGTGAGCATTAAATTGAGGAGCATATATTTTTACGTCTCATCTCCATTTTTTGTTGTCTATGGTTTTCGTTGTATCTGCCAATTTGCTAACGTCAAATAAAATTGTAATGTCAAAAATTTTCGACCTCGCTCGCGGGATCTCTCTGTGATAAAAATTCGTTGTTTTAATGTTTTTTAATGAACTTGTGATGTGGCCTTAAAAACAGTGGATGGTTCAGTAGCTTATTGTTTTAGAATGAGTATAGTGTGCGATTTTCTTGCCACGGTTACGTATTATAGTGTGCAGTTAGTGCAATAGTGTCATTGAGAGATCACGATGCGTATCGGTGTAGTGTTGTATTGGTGCGTACTAGGTCTTCATTTGTGCAAAGCAGATGATGTGGAGAGGACAGAGAATAGAGAAGGTGGTAGAAGGCAACACTGGGGACCAGTCGTTAGAACCGGCTCATTCACAGGCGATTCTGGGAATGCCAATGACCACAGTAAGTTGCACCATGACCCTGAACATCATTTTTCCATGACACCTGTTTTCATACTTCATTCGCGTGGTCTCAGATTTGATAGCGATTCATGAGTAATCTAACCGTTTAATCTGTACATTCCTGAACTGTAATATTTTTATTCAAAATCCAATACAGTGGGCATTTAACATCCCATAGGTGTGACTGAAAATTTGAAAATAATTCCATATCATCCTTAGAATTACATGTTTTCATAAACTATTGTTAATGTTTTATTTTCATTCTCAAATACATATGAAGTTAAGTTTAGCAAAGTGTTCCTAATATATCAATTCTGTACATCATTTAAGAGAATAAAATTATACTAAAACCATAAAAACAATAATCATCATGTGATCATTAAACTACAATATTATACTTTTATTATGTTTATGTTAGCTGACTTTGATTTATAAATCTTTCATGATTAAATTGCCATAAAAACAAGCACTAATATTATTATTAGCAACATTTAATGAGTTTTGAATAGGATCATTGGAACATACATCCTTCATGCAACATTTTATTGCCCTTAATGTTGCCTGAATTGAATTTTAACTAGGACTCTTCCCCAAAAAACTGCCTTTTTACACAATAACAAGTAATCAAAGTGCTATTCCAGACTATAATCTTATATCTGTGTTAAAACCTGGTACAATTAGCTTATCAACAGTTTACAAGTTGTAAATTTGTGGTTTATATCTTAGTGGCATTAATAACTTCATACATGACAATAATAATGTTACAGTTAGATATTGAGTGTCTAAATTGGGTTTCTATGTAGGTATATTTTATAGTAAACACCTAGAAAAAAGACTATAATCTGGGGTCTAAATTCAGTCTGAGAGTGATTTGACAATAAACCACTGAGAGCAACTAAATGTCATAGGTCCCCTGAAAATAGGGTAATGAAATGACCAATATTGAAAAATATTTTTAGCAATTACAACATTTACTTATTTGAACAAATTTATTGATGTTGTCTTGCATTTTCATTAAATAAATAGCCAATACACACTTAGAAAATGATGTAACCACTTGCATAGTATGTATAATAGATAGTGTCCGACCGAAAGTTCGGTTTCGGTTTCGGCCGAGTTTCGGCCAAAAATCAAGTTTCGGCCACAGTTTCGGTTTCGGCCAAAATCGGCCGAAACTTTTGCCGAAACCGAAACTTAACAAGTTCAAGCACGTTCACGATCGCCTAACTTTGTTTTCCGCGGCAACGCTTTGACGGACCTTTTCGGGAACTATCGTGCGCCGTTCGGATAGTTCTGTAGCAACCAGCGATGCCAACCATACGAGGTTCCTCGTACAAATACGAGATTTGTAGTCTTTCGTATGAGGTACGAGGACACTATTAATTAACCTCATACAAATAAGTACGAGATTATAATATTGCTATTATAAAATAGTGAAAACTAGAGCCATCTATCAGAACTTGTAAGGACTTACAAGACTTCTTACTGATTTCTTATCTATCCTATTATAATATATATTGTGTTTCCATTTCATGCCCTAATTAAGGCAAAATAATAGGTAAAATGCACCAAATTTCAGTATTTTAATAAATTATGTACTTGACCATGTGAGTTTCGGTTTCGGTTTCGGTTTCAGCCCGAAACTGAAGCCACGGCCGAACATTCGGTTTCGGCCGGAAAATCAGTTTCGGTCGGACACTAAATTAATAGATATAAGCCCTAATTTAGTGATATTTTAAGCATGATATGTTGTAAACTAGCAGCGACCCGCGGTTTTACCTGTGTAGTTCCTGTTCCTCCAGACTATTATCTATCTGCATTCCAAATTTCAGCCCGATCCATTCAGACATTACGACGTGATTGACCAACAAACGTCCATACATTGAGATTTCTAATATTAGTAGGATATTGTCACTTAACATTATTGGTTATTTTCTACTGACTTAACCATGACCATTGTGAATGACACTTAATCAAAATATTGGGGACTTGCTCCACCACTGTACTTTTGACTAACAATATGACATACATACTAATACAATAGCTACACCAATTGTGAATCAATTTGGACGATCTGTTTTTATTTGGTAGATTATACTTCAGAGGTGGTCCGATAAAAATTTATCATTTCTGCGTTGTTTGAAAATCAACAAAAATCTAAAATTGCTTAATTTAACGATAACACTGTGCTTAATTGGTTACACACAAATGGTATTATAATATATTGTGAGTTTAATTTTAAAGTCGGTAAGCATCATAAGTGTAAATAAAATATGTACATCCTCATATTGAATTGCAATTTATAGATTCAAAGTACCAAATACCAAATAAGTACTCAGAACAGGAGTGTAAGTCTGCAAAACCACATGTTCCAAGAAAGATGATAATCCTCCATGAGAGGATTAATATATGAGGATGAGTGAAATAAAGTGCCACGAATAATAGCAAGTAGAATGTGAAATATTTCTTGGCTCCTGTTCAAAATTGTTAACTAAGTAAAATAAGAACAATGACTGATTGGCCTTGCAGTGAATCTAACATTTGGATGTTAATTGATCAGCAACACCTCGCCGTTAGTCATTGGAATAGCAAAAACGAAGTAAAGTACAAAATTTGTATCATAGTTACTCTTCAGTGGCATCTTCAACAATGGTAACCAAAAAATCTTTACTAAGATATTTTTTAATTAATTTACCCACTCTTTTTACAGCCTACTTTAAATTCCAACAGCTATGACTCACATCCTTCTCTCAGAAGGAGGCAGTCAAGGCCATAATCCACTAAAGGTACAAGTTCGCGCTGAGACCGCGACAGGAGACCGTGACCGGAGACCGCGACAGGCACTTGACTCTATAAAATTGTATGGGTGCCAGTTCGCGCCGAGACCGCGACACATGTCTCGCGATACGGGTCTCGGTCTCCTGTCGCGGTCTCGGCGCGAACTGGCACCCATACAATTCCATAGTGTCAAGTGCTTGTCGCGGTCTCCGGGCGAACTGCTACCTTAAGATAGCCAAGCATGAGTCAGGGCTCATGTCTTTCAAAGATATCATTCTTGGAGCATGCTAGTGTCCTCTCAACATCTTCTTTCACTGTTATAGCATGACAGACTTGTACTTGGAAATATTAAAAATACAAAGTGGTGCAGGCAGGAATCAAATCTACAACCACACAGTGGTGAAAATGAAACATTATCACTAGTTGACTACCTTAATTTTTTGTGCCACTCACATTTCACAGTGGCTTAGTTTTTTAGACTTCCAAAAAGAAGGAGGTTATCTAAGACCTCTATTTTTTCTAATGACAATGTTCACAATTTTTCGACCATCCATAACCAGCTTAGAATTTTGTAGGGGTCACCAGTAGAAACACAATAAATTGAGTCAAAAATACTTTACTAGTAGCACCCCACGTTTTTACCTGCGTAGTTGCTGTTCCAGTTATTTTCCCAAAATGAAAGGTTATCATGGTCGTATTGGTTCCATTTTGTCTATTAAAAATTTTCACAATTTTTGGACCCTCTATAATCCATAACCATTTTATCTAATTTACATCACAAACCATTTCATTATGTTTTAACGAATTTCATCTCATAGACTACCATTGCTCTCTGAGATAGGGCCAATGTCTGTATCACTAGTAATTAAATGTATTGTTACTTCTTTCTATATTATACCCTTTGTCATTGGTGTGTCATGAAAGTCTATTTTAGATCAATAGTAGCAAAAAGATTATATAGAACACTATCAGCACAAGGTGAGTCAGTCCATTTCCAAACATAGAGTTTGCCACAGGGTTCTTTGTGCGCTCCTAATGCAGCTAATTCAGCCACCATCTGCATAGTTTACTGAATTCTGTTACTTGCTATCCTTCAAAAAAAGCCCATCAATTTGTTTTGCCATAAGACAGTATAAGGTAGAGCATGTCTGCACAAACATGCCATAAAAATATACAATCAGTGTCATGTATCTATTTGAACATGAAGAATCCAATTACTGGAATTACAGTTTCACGGAATTATTATCCACAAAGATGCTATAAAAAGAGGCTGTCCATTAATCAAGTGAGGTCCAAAAAGGGGCGAGGGGGTATAGTAAGATATCACGTGTATTTATTTTTTCGTCAACCGCGTGATTTTTTCCCCTCCGGGCCCGAATCGACACCTTCGGCGTCGTTGTTTACGTGATTGCACCATTCCTTTAATATGGGAGGAGGACGATGTCGAGGGGACTAGTTTTAAACCTCACTACGTATCACCAAGGGGGAGGGAGGGGTTAAAGAATTAAAAAAAAACACGTGATTAATGGATAGCCTCAAAGGCCTGAGGCCTGTAAAAGATGATTGAATTATTCCATGTGCGTACTAGTTGGTCACGGATGGCGTATCTTGAGTTCAGGTGTCCTGTTACGGAGGTAGCCCGGAGACGGGCAGTAAGAATGCGAGAGTGATCCCGCGTTCCCGCCGTAATGCGGCAAAGGTTATGGAGGGTTTAGTTTAGTCAGTAGTCAGCACGATGTTGAGTCGATCAGAACCCTACCGTCTCCCCCGTGCGAAAGTGTGTGTAACAAGTAACAGTCTAATTTCTATGGAAATATTCCCCTTCATAACGGAATACAGTAATTTTTGCATATTAATGCATGGCGCTAGAATAACTGCCAAAAGTGTAATATTTCCTCAAGCAGACGAAGGAGGCGAAGAGGCCGATCACTACACATGTAGTGGTATGTACAATATACCCATGGATGTATAAAAAAAGTCGGACGTAGTCTCACTAAAACAAAAACTGTGTCTATAGAGTCGGCCAGTGCGCTGTGTATTTGTGTGTGTCAGCCTGTATATGACAAGAGCACTAGTGAGACTACGCCCGACTTTTTTAAACGTCCATGAATATACCTAGAAAAATAATAATTCTCTACTTGACTACAGAAATTCTCGCATAGTTACTTATCAACGTGCAAATTATTAAACCAAACATTGGCCATTTACATTATCTTACCTAGACTCTTGGTAGCTTATCCTGTGTATGCCTTCAGTGTATACAGATGAAGAAGACTAGATTTAGATTGGCTACGTAAATAATACCTCAATGCACCCAGCTGGTTATTTAACCAGCTTTAGCTTTTAGAAATTTTTCAAATGAATTTATTATCACATAATAGAAGCATTAGTGGGCCATCCCTATTTTATTTGAGTTCAATACCTAATCTACATAATATAATGGCCTATTGAGGTGCCATCTCGTAGTATGAAACTTCGATCAATAACAACAATCAACATTCGTATTATAATTTGTTAAAAGTTATACAGTAGTATCGAAACCATTAATTGAAATAAAAATAGTCCATCTCTCAAGTTGGACCAAAGAAGACCTAAATGCCAACTTCCGTGAACATAGCTTGACTTCTAGAGTTCACAGGGAACAAACATTATGACACTAGATTGTTACATGAGATGATTTTCTTAGCATTCCATTGATTCACCGTGCGGGTGCCGGGTCCATCGTGTGGCAGAGAGAGAAATCCCGAGTAGATCCCGAGACTTGTGACACGGGTGTAGGTTTAAGGGGCCCCTTTCCTACGTACATCAATACTCACCTTCACTACCCGTGTTTCTCTCTCTGCCCAGCCAAATCTGATATGAGCCTACTAGTGCAGCTTTAGATACTCGTTACAGTATAGAACTTACTCCACTTCTGGACAAGCCAAAGTCTTTCAGCAGGTTATAGAAAGATTTTGGTGGTATACCTCTCGCTCCATCGAGCAACTCGATCTTCCGCGCAAGCACGGAAGGGAAGCCTTAGCTAAAAAATATTGTTCAAATCTTTCTGTAATTTCTTGCGGGAGGGGAAAGTTGCACATTAGCGCAAAGCTGCACTATTACAAACAAAACATACCTGTACCGATACATTGCCGATCATACTCACACAGCCAAATCACTAACGCATAAAAAATAAAGCACCATTCACAAATCTAGCCCCGCCCTCAGCAACAGTATTTAATATAGTAACTCCATGGTCCACGCGGACTTGCACTTTGACAGAGGACAGAGGGTAACGCTGTGTATCCCTACTCCCTTCCGTGTTGCTCGCTATCTCGCTCCCTCTATTTTAACATAGATAAATCTATTCCGTAAAAATCACACTAATATTTAAAAGGCTATAGTTTGTGGGTTTGTTTATGTGTATGTTTCGTCCCATGTACCTATGTTTGTTACGATACGGCTGAATGGAGTGAAATTAAATACATATTACTTATTAAGTACAGACGCGGTCCAAATGGTTCACAGGGGAAATGATACCCCTAAAATCGTATTCGTTAAATTGAAAAATCTAAAAAATTACAAAATATCGCATCATGGGCTACTTTTAACGATGGGGAAAAAACTGGAACGGCATCTACGCCGGTAAAATCGCAGGCACTAGTAAACTTTTGTTTTATAGTATAGAGTGACAAGACGAACAGGAGATTGGCCTGATGGTAAGCAACAAGCCTGCCCTTAACGTGATGTTATGTGCACGCAGCTATTGGAACATAAAAGAGTCCAAAGCATTACCTAGCACTGCACTGCGCTCGTCGCCCAGAGATATAAGGTGTTTCATCTCTTATCCCAGTAATTTCTCTGAAAACATTGCCCTTCAAACCGGAACACAATAATGTTTGCACACTACTGCTTGGCGGCAGAATAACTATTTTGTTACTCTCATCATCAACATCCCACTAAATGTTCTCACTGCTGGGACTCGGGCCTATCGACATTTGGTAATAAATAATTATACCATCAACATTGTATTATCTTATCTTATATACCTTTAAACGACCAATTCTTGTAGGTATATATATATATAGGAATCTGAATCTCGGAAACGGCTCGAACGATTTTCATGAAATTATGTATACATGGGGTTTCGGGGACGATAAATCGATCTAGCTAGGTTTTATTTTTTTAAAACATAATTTTATGCGCGTTTTGAGACAATGAAAAACTCCTACAATGTCATTAGAATACGATAACTAATTTCGCCACTGTTCTTTAAGTCTAAATGGCTCAGACGGAATATGCTCGCCCTCGGAGTCTACAGGCCCCGGTTCGAATCCTGATGGTTACACTCGGGACTTTTCTTTTTGTTCTTTTTTTTCTGAGAAAATCTTTTACTTAGAGCCTTTTATAAACGCATTTAATTCGTATCTAAGTAGGTCTAAGTCAGTCATCACTACGTAATTCGCACCTGCCTAAATATCATTTAAAAAAACCGAGCAAAGCTCGGTCAACCAGGTACTTACCTATTTGTTCACCC
This sequence comes from Ectropis grisescens, assembly GCA_017562165.1. NCBI lineage: Eukaryota > Metazoa > Arthropoda > Insecta > Lepidoptera > Geometridae > Ectropis > Ectropis grisescens. Next base: position 14,762,578 of record CM029780.1, on the reverse strand, counting down.
AAATCTATCCGCCAAAATTTGAGGTTGTGACCGCGGCTGAGTAAGTATGTACGTACATTACCATGAATAACAGAAGTTCGTACTGGCCAGACCAATAATAATTATAATGACTAGTATTTTAGCGCTTCTATACGTAACTAAAATTTGTAAAAGAAATCTACATTAAGTAAGTACGTTAATGTATTACATAATTCTAGTTTAGTTTGTACAACTTGTTTAAGACATGATTCTAAAATAGTGTTTCATATTTTACGCAAATATTACATATATTATCACTATCCTACGTTATTCGTTAAATTGGCTAATGCCCCGCGACTTCGTAAGCGTCAGGTGTCATGATTTCCCATTAAAATGATTTTTTTAAATATAATATAGTGACGACATGAGCAAATTCATGCGTTGATGGTAATAAGCAATACATCCTAGTGATATGACAAATATATGAATGTTTAGATGTTTGTTGATCACGTCGGAAACGCTTTTCACGGATTGTGTTTAATTTTAGAACATATATAAATAGTTTATTGTCTGGAATAGTACATAGGCTACTTTCCATCGCGAGGAAAATGTGGGAAAGGCAACTAAGCAAGGTAAAACCGCGAATCGATGCTAGTACAGCGTAAGCCCCATACCACACACAGTGTCACGCAGGTATTTGAAAATGAAAGAGTTCTGTACTGCGCTCGTCAGCCGCAAATAAAAGAAGATAATTAATCTCTTTGCTCTTTATTTTTCTGAAAACATTACTCTTCGCACCGAAACTTACCAAACAGGGTATAGAGATATAACATCTTAGATCTCTGGGTGATTAGCGCAGTGCAGTGCTAGGTAATGATTTGGACTCTTCATGTTCCAATAGCTGCGTGTCACTGTGCTGTTATGTGGCAGGCATGTTGCTGACTATCAGGCACATGCAATGCTCGTCTCGTCACTTCTTATTTAAAAAAAAAACAATAATGTTTGCATGTTACTGCTTGGCGAGATAATAACTGGCAAAGTATCGTTGCGGACGTTATCCAGTAAGAACAGACGATACTGATGCGTTTTTAGATTGCAAATTTACCTGTGAAATTATAGTTCTGAATTTCGTCAGAAGTGGCGCCAATGTTTCAGGTTCAGCCTTTTTACCGCCTAATTGAGAAGGCTTTGGCGTTGATAATGCTGTCTCTATCATTTCAAGCGAAAAGAAAAGAGAGAGCGATTTCAATGCTAAAACAGTATTAGTTAGGCGGTAGACCCCCAGGACTCGGTTTTTGGCTTGTAAGACTTAGTATTCTAGGTAGGTATTCTTCAAATGTCCGTTTCATAACTTTGAAACTAAAATGTATTATAATCTGCGGTTTGATAAAATGCCTTGGGTAAGTTGTTTTGCCTAAAACAACAAAATTTCACTTAAAACTGAATTTGGGTGTCGGAATGACTGTCCATCGTAAAAATTCGCTCTGAAGACACAGTTTTTCAGTCAACTTCATCATGTCGTTTTTCGGCTGTCGGTGTATCACTCTCTCTTAATTTTTTTGAAGCCCTCTAAAAGCATTAACTTAAATCTTCTATATATAAAAATGTTATGTTGGTTTGTGTACGCTTCAAAAACTCAAAAAGTTCTGCACCGATCGAGCTGAAATTTTAGAATGATATATAATCCGCATCAAGGATTGTTTTTATCTATTTTTTGCATTACAATGTGCCACAGTGAAGCGTGGCAGGGTGCAGCTAGTTACAAATAGATATTTAAAATTTATTTCATTTTTGTGGAGGGATTACTTTAATTATGTTTTCCTCTTATTGTTTAGTGATAAGTGATTCGCCAGGTTTTTGCATGGAACTACTAAAACATGTTTGACATGACGTAATTTCGCAGGCCTTGACCCAATCACGTCATCCATACATACATATAAATAAAATTTAAATGTCTGTTCGTAAAACCAAGTTCAGAATTTCACATGCATGTGAAAGCAAGTACTTACATAAAAAAAAACAATTTAATAACTGAAGGATGAACTACCACGTCTATTGTGTCTTTAATGTATATCGTATCATACAAGGCATGGCACGGTACATGGGCACTGAGCTATGCTTATGGCACGCTGGGTTTGCGCTCGATTCCGGAGTTAGGGCCTTGCACCTTGTGAGCTAGGCTAAAGTTCGCTAAGCAGCTGAGACCATCTAAAGCCTCCGACTGCCAATGTTGAAAATGTATAGTTTTTAGAAACCTAGGTCTCTAAAAATGTATATTTTGCGCCACTAAAAAGACTGAAGCTTCCGTCGTGTGATAGCAATTTGGAACGATATACAGTCATGAGACGGACGAGTTCGAAAACGTGGTTTCTAGTTTCGCTACAAAATAATGATCTTTAAGGAAAAAAATAGTTCAAACCGTGAGATGGCTGCGATATACAAAGCTCTGTACCGGGAAGCCAAATGTTCTCGCCAGCTGGTCGCATTGCGAACGCAGCCTCACGTGACAACCAGACCGGTCCCGCGGCACAGACGACGCACTGACTCACCATTGGCCTCTTCAGAACTCGATACAGAAAAAAATAAACCTTTTTCAATCTGCTAAGTCACTCGGAATATGAGACGAACAAAAATACAGTTAATGACTTACGGAAAAGCGATGCGTTCCGATGGTATTTTCACTAATCCTTTAACAAAATTTTGCTTTTTTTTAATTTATAAGATATCAGATTTATTTATGTAAAATCGTGTGCAACCTAAACTACGCGGTTAAAAAACATGCACAAATTCCTAATGTAAATACTTAAAACAATAATTAAAAAGTCAAACGTATTCCTTATTCGTCACAAATTGACTAGTCACGTTTGGAAAAATTTTCGGGTAAACTCTACAATTTGCTGCTGTGCTTGCTGTGTTCTGTTTATTGATTGAAACGTAGCATAGTCCGAACACGCCCGTAACCCGCATATCAATGGCGGTCTATCACTACAGCATATTCTATAAACTATTACACTACGGATTTTATTTTGGACCGCGTCGCGTCGTGCAGCGAAGTGATCGCAGCTCGCTTCACCTGTTGCCAATTGATATTGTTTCATCACTCCGCTTCCGCTATGTCTTTTCTTGCCCTTGTCACATCTAAAATGGGCATTGTTTTCTAGCTACATTTGTTGCACTGACACTTTTTTCGAATCACATTTTATCTTGAATAGTCTCTATATCAAAATCATAATAAATGATAATAATTAATCAATACCTTAAACACGATAGTGCCCAAGCTCTGGGGTCCCGGGAACCTATAATTGTCCAGACTAGGATTAAGTTTTGGATTATGGTAACCTAGTGACAATAAGGTTGAAAAGCGCTGTTATAGAAGCTCGTACTGTAGGCACTAAATACTAATTAAGGCACTGGTAAAATCCGGCTCAACTATCCTATGCCTTATCCTTTTAGATCTTTAGCTGAAATAGGTCAAGCTTGTTAAATTGCCCTGCCATCGTTTGGTTGCCTACTGTATAATTTTTTTTTCGATCTGGTTATAAATGAGTTGTAAATTTGTGATGTCGGACTGAAAACCTAAAAATGGCTCCATACCGATTAGGCTATTGAATACGGACGTTGTTTTTCTAATTACAGCAGCTGCGGCAGTCACCCCTCACCAATTTTTTACGCTAGATAGGTTTGAACTTGGCTGCAAATTTAACTGCCGTCTATGATAGCAACGATTTGTATATGATGACAACTACGACAGACCCAGCATTGCAAACAGACTTCAGACACTAAGTGATATAAAAGTGTATTTATTTGCCCAGTCATTTCACCCTTCAAGCTGAAAAAACTATAGTCCGTTCCACGAAGAGGTGAAGAAAATGTAAACAAATCAATGTCACTCTCAATATGACAAACCAGCATTTCTCAACCTTTGTTTTAGAAGATAGTTCGTTGTAAGCGTCTCTGTTTGCCCTTTTAGATTTTCGTCACATAACAAGGTTAAATATATTCCAATAAGTCCGTTTCCAACCTTTTGTCTTATTTCTAGTATTTTATAATTATACGTTTATTAAATATGTGGTGCGCATAAGTTTAAAACATTAATACAAAAATAACTTGGGTGGTTGGTTCATGGAACACAATAGTAACATACATATAAACAGTTTTTATTAATATTAATTATTAAGTACAGATTTGTTTTGTTATGTAGCACTTAAATTCCTTTTTCATTATGTATGTGAAATGACTGACTTTTTAGTAAACTTAAATTTAATATATATTTACATAAGGGGTGGGATGTAAATATATAAGTATATATATATATATATATATATATGAGACGATCTTCTTAGCATTCCATGGATTCACCGTGCGGGTGCCGGGTCCATCGTGCGGCAGAGAGAAATCCCGAGTAGATCCCGAGACTTGTGACTCGGGCGTACGTTTAAGGGCCCCTTTCTGACGTACATCAACACTCACCTTCACTACTCGTTTTTCTCTCCCTGCCCAGCCAAATCTGATATGAACCTACTAGCGCAGCTTTAGATACTCGTATATATATCCACATTCAGATCCGTATCCGTGGATGTACTTTTTTCACAATACAGCACATCACTAGTGTAGTTCTTACTACCTGTGTAGCTACCATTGCTATTATTTTGTCTTAATAAAAAGTAGTGTACCTATATAAGTGGTAACCTATATACTATTCCTTGCTATAATTATTGATCTACGTTTTATATTTGAACTAAAAAAGCAATCAAGTCTGAATATATACCTAACGTGGCCCTTAAACTTGATTCTGTAACAAACAAATAAGGTAAGTAAAATGACAAAACAAATGGTGGCACACAAAGTATATTGGTGGCACTATTTCTACCCATTCTGAGAAGATTCAAATAGTTTTAATATTTAAGTGCCCTATTGGGTAATTTTTAATAAGAGTGGTAGGTGTAATTCATTCAAAAATGCAATCAATTTCTACTGCGTTAGATGCTGTTGCAATTAATTTTAAAACGTATCGAATACTGAGTAGTGCTTTCATCTATCCTAATATAAGATTTTTACATCCAAACAAATTTGTTAATGAGCGTTCTGTTTTTACATTAAGTTTTTTTTACATTTATTATTTTAACATTAAGTTATTGCTTAGAGGCTTAGGTGGTTTTGTCACGCCAATACGCAGATGCAGTGCCTGGTTCTAATCTCACGCGCACCTCTGCTTTTTTTTTGATTCATGAGCGTAATGCTTTAGCAGCATTACGCTCATGAAAGAAAACACCTAAGCAAACTGGCATGCTCCTAAAAATTTTCGAGGTCAGAGAGGTTTGTCATCCACCACCAACACGGAAGAATTATAGCCCCAGCAAAGAACTTTTAGTGGGTCGCTTATGTGAGCAGCGTCCCGCAAATTTACCCGCTTAGATCCCTTTTCCGTAATTATCCCTCCATAAAAATAAACTTATACCTATGCTTTCCAGATCATAATCTAACCGTGTTCCGCGTTTAAACCTGAGCCGTATAGCTGTTCCATCTTGATAGAGCAACGTACATCTAAACTTTTGCACTTATAATAAGGATTAGTAGATTTTCTTGCGAATAAATATACATTATTTAGTGGTTCATTAGGTAAACGTCTTATAATTTACGTGCAAAAAGTAATGGTATGAAATACCAGAAACATGCGTATACTTAAGTGAAGTGAGATCAAAGTTCAGTATTATGATATTATATGCCTTGTTTGTTGACTTCAACGACTAAAGAATAGAGATCGAAATGGTCTTAAATGGTCAGTTCTAAAATCTATTTATAATAACATAGACTAGTTTTAAATACTTAAAATATGATTTGTTTTCATAATTAATGATAATTATTAAAAGCAGTCTAACTTGGCTGGTTTTAATATCATAATATTGAACTTGTCTTTCACTTCACATTTATGTTTTGATGGGAATCGCAGTTTGAGAAACATAGATCAAATTGCCACTGTTTAAAACAGTATCTACCACATTGTACTATTACTATTTATAACTTTCAAGATAAGTTAATAAATCGTTATTTGATCAATACAAATCCAAGTATGTTGTATTTAAGATCACAGTAAAGTCGAATCATATCTGTGAAAAATATTTTAAGACAGTTTTAGAAAAATACTAAGGTTAAACGATTTTTATGTTATGGTAGCACCTTTGTTTACATTTTCTACACCTCTTCGTGGAACGGACTATAGTAATATTAGAGTAAGTGTACTGTAGAAAGCCAATGGTTAGAATATCGGGCAAATGCATCTTAGATTCTTAGGCGCATTCTAGACAATAGCTTAGCATAAGGTAGGTAACTATAATTACTTCTAGACACTACGTACGCTACCGTTTATAAATCAGAGCTGATATGGATACGAAGAAAATTCATAATTGTTGGAGCGCGCTATTTGTAAGCGTAAACAGTTGGCACGAGACAACGCCGATCACTTGATTAATTCCACTGCTAAATTAGTCCCAACACTGGCTTCTGTTTCATTCTTACGTGTTTTATCTTCCTACGGTTTCGTCACCAGATACCTACGTAATACATTCTTTATATTTGAAATGATAGGCTGATTTTATTGTAAACTATTACCAGTTTACCAGGGGAAATTAGAGGATATAGAGATAAATCTCATGATATCTCTAGGCGTAATTTGGGCTCTTCATGTTCCAATAGCTGCGTGGCATTGTGCTGTTATGGATATGCGTGTTGCCATCAGACACATTAAAAACACTAGTACGTACAGTTTCACCTGTCGTCGTTTTATAAGCTTGTGAATTCAACAAGCAAACGTAATCAAGATATTTTTTTCCAAACCGACTTGTAACAAGACATTGGTGTTTTCAAACAAAAACTCGTCGGCGTAGAATTGCTTTAGAAAAATGGCAAACTAGCAACAGGCCACCTGATTACCAGGGTATAAGTACTGTTGCGGCATCAGAGGTATGTCTTTGCGTCTATTCTTTGAAGAAACACGTGTTGATACTCTTTTCACCACATGTTAGGATCACACGATAGATACTTTTTCGCAACGTTGGATACGTAGCCAAATACTTCTTGTGCAAATTCTGTTTCGTTTTCATATTACAATTTACCTGTTTAATTTTGCGCTATCGGTGTTTCAGCCCGGCCTCGAGCGAAGCAAATCTGTCAAAGCCAAGCATTAATTTGATCCGCAACACAAGGCCGTGATGTCGAACGTTTTCCGCTTCCAAATGGACATCTTTTACTGTAATACTTCTCGTTTTTGCCATAGTTAATATCGAGTAATCTATCGACGTAAGGGAAGGATTGAAATGGTAATTTATTATCTTTAGTAACGAGAATTTCGAAGATTCGATTAGCTGTTCCATAGATGTATCAAATTATTTTTAACCTATCGTTTTTACGGTTAACATTGGGGTATTCATCGAGGCATAAACCTCATCACTGACCAATATAATTTTTAACAAATAATAATATCTTGATATTTTTTCATAATTCACAATATTATAATATGCATCGGTGTTATATAATCATCTATTGTACCTCTTAATATTTTGAGTGCATGTTTTGTTTAATCGCGCTAATCTCCGAAACTGCCAGTCGGATTTAAACAATGATTGTTGCATCTGATAGGTGAATTGACAAGCTATAGGTTAGCTCACATCGACGGGCAAAATCTAGAACACAGATAGTGTAGCAATTGCTAGAATATTCAGTATATTATTCTTAGGGTTGCGTTCTCTTAACCATTTTGCGCCGAAGTACCAAGTTAGGGTTAAACATGACCGTTGCTGTTTTAGACTTATTGGGTGGAACTCATAACGTACACATAGATTAAGCGCCCTGTTGATCGGGAATGAAACGAATCTGCTTAAATTCATAAGTCACCAGCGGGGGCGCAGGAAGAGGAAAAAAATCGCGCTGTGATAACCCATAAATAGAAACACCCAGACACAGTGCAAACATTTGAATTCATCACACAAATATTTGCACTGGGTGGGAATCGAACCCACGACCCTCGGCTTCGCAGGCAGAGTTACTACCCACTAAGCCACGAGGCCAGTCATTACTTTCCACCAATGCTTGGACAAAACGAGATAGAATTATGAAAACTTCTAAGGACAGAGTAGGATGCAAAGATGCAGGATGATAGGTTAGATGTGCAATTATGCTTGTAAAACTCTACAGAGGGAGAGTCGTACGATCAGTCAAATGGGTAATTTGGGTCTTTCGGTGCACAGATAGTGTGTATTATTAAAATACTCGCTGTGATATGCAGTACGTTTCTTATGTTTGCGTTCTAACCATTTGGCCCTAAAGTAACAATTTGGGGTTAAACATGACCCTGGCTCTTTTCGCCTTATTGGATGGCACGTGCAATAGATTTTAAAGACTAGAGCATTTATGATTATATTCACCGTTTTCCTTAACGAGTTGTTTACGCTTTGCGAAATTTCGGGAAGTCCTCGGGCCCACCTTCATTATTCTAAATTAAGGAAAATTTCAATGCCTCTTAGTATGCATAAACCCAGACCAACTAAGTTTGTTTGCAATTGAATAAAATTTACTCGAATAGGCTATTTACTCAATTTATTTGTTTGAATCAGTTCGTCAAATAATTCGTTAAACATTTCTGATGAGATCGATCCGTATAGAAATAAATATGTGCAAATATCAGAAAATAAAAAAGTAGTTGGCCCGGAGAATGTTTGTTTTCCTAGTTAAATAATAATCGTGTAGTTTCTTGTTGTTTGGTTTTAAATCGGATACATTTTGGACAGTGTGCTCAAAATTTACACAATCTAATGCCACTCGTCCTCTTTTACCATTAGATAGTCAGGTAAATGAGACCCAAGCGTTAGCTAAGTTTATAATACGTACCTACTGCATGGAATACTCTACACAAATCTGGGTTTCCTTAAAGGTACAATCTGTGTCTTCAAACCTAGTGTAAACATGTACTTACTAAGTAATGGTGTTAAATTCTAGGCCGTGATATTGTTTTAACACAATCATATCAATAGACCTATAAATTTACCCTTCCGACGTCTACCGGCTACAACACCGACAATTTCAATTGACATCAGACCTAACATAGCAAGTTCAATGTACGATATGGAAACTCTTTATATAGCCCACCCAAAGACTAAACGATACTGTCTGTGGTCTTCTAATTAAAATCAAACCGACACGTTCACTTTTATCGAATCGAATCTACAATGTGACGCAACACAGTTAATGTCCGATTGTTGTTCATATCAAGACTGTTATTATCTCCTCATGTAAATTTCTGCCTATCGTGACTCACTAAAGGCCCTGATCGAACTTGAGTTGTACTGAACGCTAACAGCAGGTTTACATAAAGACCATATTGTTGTGAAGAGCAACAGAGAGATCTTTCAAGAGACTAGTCTTACAGAAATTTTTAAACAATGAATTAAATCGTGATTAAGTCCTGTACATTATAAACATTAGTTTTACAGAAGTTGAGTCTGTAAACACCTTCCCATTATGCTGTATTTAGAAAGCTGAATTCGGGAAATGGTTGACGGACAAAGTTGAACACATGTGCCATAAAAAAACGGCTTATCGCAAAATGTCTGCTGAATAAATAGTCGGCTTATCACAAAATGCATGGCCACGAAATTAGTTAAAATTTCGTAAATATTTAATTCGTAGTTGTACGAGTAACATGACGTGATAGAAAGTTGGTTCGATATCACAGAGTTCTTAAAATTATGTATTTTGGTATTAAAAAAAATACCGGCCGATTTGATAACCTCGTCCCGTTCCCGAACTCTGTTAAAAAGACAACCGACTTCTTTCAAAATATTTACGTTCATATCAAATAGTATTTTTCAAATCAGTCCATTAATGCGATTAGGTGACAATAAAAATATCATCTCTAAGTAACCAAAAAGATAACTCAAGAACTACTGGAGATATCTTCATCAAATTTAAATACAATTGAGGTAATACATGTGTCAACATAATAGTATAAATAGTATAAAGAGTAAACCTATCAAAGTAAAAAAAAAGCGAAAGTTTGGATGGTTATTGCTCAATACGTCGGAACATCCGAACGAATCGGATTTAGGTTTGGAAACATTATAGATAAATGATAGTCTGGAATAGCACGTAGGATTTCTATCACGGGGAAAAAACGGAAACGGAAGTTGCGCGGGTAAAACCGCGGGGCGCTGCTAGTTCATAATATAGTCTAAATTAAAAAAATGACGAATGGGCCACTTTGTTTTAAAGTCGGTCAAAATAGACGGATGTGCCACTAGTTCGATTGAATAATAACTAATTCGTATGGTATTGGGGTAATTGGATAGACGCCCTGTAGTTTTCCAAAGTCATAGTTTATTTTTAGTACAAAAGTTGTTGTCCTTACCACATTAGTTTTTTTTAAATATACTCCGCACGTATCGAAAATACGTACGGTGCTTTTGCATTTCAGTTTGTCGTGGGTCGTTCACACTGCAATTCGTCGTAATTGCAGCTTTGAAAATAACCTGTGATTTTGATATTTTGACTGTATTTCTCGATTGCGAGAATTTTCTCAACCGACGCTATCCTACAGGAAGTGATAAAATTAAATAGAATCCACCTTTCGGATTATAGCGTGGGCTAAAACGTTTCCTACGTTTGTTTGTGTAATTGTTCACCTGCAACAGATCTACTGATGAAACTACAAGCTGATTAATCGAATAAACTAAAATTGGACTGCCCAGAAAAAATATTATCATACCAATATTTTCGATGGCTCAGCAAACATAAATGCTTGTAGTTAGTCTATATAAACTGAAAATGAATGGTTAAATATGAAAGCCATAGCGCTGTTTAAAATTCCGGTTTCTTGAATTAGTTTCAATTAATAGTATGGCCGCAAACCGCTCTAGACGACCAACACCAATTGATCTCAATGAAACGACAGTTAAATTGATATCTTTATATCAAGCGTTCTGTTCGCTTCCGCCTACCGTGTATCATCTCCTAGTGATGCAACATTGTAAAGTGTCGGATACTTACCTCGGAAATCGCAATTTTCTAGCCTTTATATTTTTTTGCTTTAAAATCCTTTCGTTCCCTTCAACCCGTCAGCAGTCACCTCTGTTCGTACTTCGTTGTCCGTCACAAAATCCATCGACATCTTTAGATATTTCGTCCTCCTAGTGACCGCAAACTCATTTCTTATGCACTAATGTATCAGGAGCCAGGAGATACCTCGTAAGAACTTATTTTTATAATTGTGTTTTTGGTATTAGGTCTGGAATTCCGCTGTGAGCGTTTGAAGTCGGCATGACATATTGCTTTTTAACCCCCGACCAAAAAAGGGGTGTTATAAGTTTGACGTCGATGTCTGTCTGTCTGTCTATCTGTCTGTCTGTCTGTCTGTCTGTCTGTCTGGCTGTCTGTGTGTGTGTGTCTGTCTGTGGCACCGTAGAGCTCAAACGGATGGACCGATTTCAATGCGGGTTTTTTATTTGAAAGTTAATATCCGTTCGGATGTTCTTAGCTATGTTTGGTTAATATAGATTCAAGATGGCCGCCGCCACAAAATGGCGGACAAAATATTTCTTCACAACCTACCTTCATATGGGTATCAAATGAAAGGTCTTGACTAGTAAAATACTATACATTATAAAAAAATCAAATCCAAGATGGCCGCTTCCACAAAATGGCGAAATACATTTCTTTTTTCACAACTCCCTTAATATGGGTATCAAATAAAAGGGCTTGACTAGTAGAATGTTGTACGGATAACAAATCTGAGGTAGTCGGGGGTTAGTCAAAATTTTTAATTTTGTTCTTGTTAATACTTCAGTTTGTTTTACGGTGTTTTCTGAACTGTATTTCCACGCAATTTGTCCTTCGTACCATTCGTTCACATCTTTAGATCCCCAAAATATTCTTTGTGACCTTAAACTCATCTCGAAAACACCTGTATGGTATAAACATTTTTGTGTGCTCTGGGTTGACGTTTTGTTGCGGGGCACGATCATACTGATTTTGACATGCATTTCTTAAAATGATTATATTATATTCTTATTCATCTTCCACATCAAAAGATATATAAAATTCCGTATCAAAAGATAAGAATCTCTCAATATTATGTTTTTGGCATCTTGTGTTGTGGAAATTTCGTTATACACGTTCAGGTTGAGGTAGTACGTTAATGATGGGCTTATAAATTTATTTTATACTTAATTGTATTATTACCAGCATCGTAATTTTGACTATGAGCGTGTTTACTAAAAAAAGAATTAATTTACAACAAACTTAAAGGCAAACTATGAACTTATAGACAAAAAAACTTCCTTGACAAAACACTGCTTAAAACAATATTTTCTGTATTATCTTTGCAAACGAAGACATTTTCCAAGCTGAACTCAATGTAAACAACGAGGGCATTGGCAGAGACTTGTATGATTTGATCCAGCATATTAATTAAATTGTGGCAAAATAGCCCGATGTCATACGATCTCAAACATTTAATGGGCTGAATTGGCTAATTCAAGCCATGTTGTTTTTGTGATTTGGCAGTCATTGTCTTTGGGTTTCCCTGGTTTGTTGTGTATTGTCATCCTATTGACGTCATTAGTCAAGACTATGGACTTAGGTACTTTTTTTTCACCAAACTGGAAATTACTTGATTAAACCATGGCACGCACGGACGTTTTACCTAACAAGTCTACGGGTAATAGAGTTGAATGACCAAATCAATATCAAAACATCAAAATTTTCTGGATTTGGCCGAATCTTCTAGAAATATATTATTCGATCACAATTCTTAGAAATATGACTCTTATCTTATTAATAATTATTATTCCTATCTAATTTATTGACTCATTATGATATCGAAAATCCTACGAATTTAAAATTAATAACTGATATTCTTTAAATATGTATATTGGCACATTTAAATGTACTCCATTCATACCAAGTGTATAATTTGGTGAGTGTGCATTTTGTTTTTTTAAGAGATAGAAGCATATATAGTAAGGTTAGGGAGACATTTGCCCAGCATTGGGAAAGCGTAGGCTCCAAATAATGAAGTAAATTTAATTTTGTATGGAAGTCAGTTTTGAGCGCTGACCCACAATTTATTATTATACTAGATGTACGAAAGTTGTTGTGATGTCTCGCTATTTACTTCAAAAATAAAGATGTTACGTAAAATTTAGGTACATTCATAAAGTGCAAGATAAAGTTCATTGACATGCAGCTCTGTGTCACGGTAATGCATTTAGACTCGTTTCGTCACAGTTCTGTTCTGTTTTGTGTCAATGCGAATCAATGAACGGCTTATTTTGAGAATTAATTGCATTAGATCCCAAGTTCTGCTAGACCTCGGATTTCTTAAGAACGCCTTTCTTTTGAGCCACAACATTTCCAGAGTGGGTTTATCCCGATGGTTACAATCTTGGTGTCTTCAAATCGAGAGTGAATCGGTTTTTTGAGCACGCTTCTTCTTAGACCTCATCGTCGCTTAACATCAAGTCTAAAGCTATTAAAATAGAAAATAAAAGTTTTCGAATACAAAAACTATTTAAAAACTGTTTTGGAACTGCTAGACTATATGCCATTATAAAAACGTCTTTTATTTAGAGGTTAATCGATACTGCGTGCAACTTCCGAGTTATAAGCAGTTGTCCAAAAAAGCAGCATGAAAGATAATTGTCTAAAAACTGTCAGTCAATGAAGATTCACCTTTTTAAGTGGAGCAATTCAGTTCCGCATATCCGCTGCTTCGGCTGACGAACGCTATATATATGTATGCCTGACACGACGCCACAACTGATACTCCTACCGACTTCTCCACTATTAATTCCACGTCACCTTTGCCGCTTACAGTGGGATCACGAGGATGATCTTGCGTTCTTTCGCGAAAATAAAGTTTCGCCTGAGCTGAGATAGTTCCACTTAATTAGTGATCAAAAATTGTAGTGGAATTAACGTACAAAATTGAATACTAAAAACAAAAAATAACACCATTGATTGGGTATCCAAGTTAAATAAGTGCAAACGAGGAGATTAATCTTCTATAATAAAGCGTTTACATTTAAGCCCGTCATACAGAACCCACGCTGAATAACTGTAGAATAAGTCATTGCCCCTGTAAGTACGATGTTAAACAGAAATTAAACCAATATTTTGGTGTCGATACGAATTTGTGTCAAATAGTCATCGTAAATTTGTAAAAGTTTCGTTGTGTTTGATTCTTGTGTTATCTATCGAGGTGGCGTTATTTACTGGGAGTGGCTGGCTCATCAACCTCCACGTAGTGCATCCTAGACATCACACAACAACATGCCTCCGTGGCATCTTGTTGTGTGATCCCGGCCGAAACTGGGAATATCTACTCGCGCTCCTCTCCCCCTTAAGCAGTATTGTGTGTAGAAGTTGGGGAAAGGAACTGGAAGACTTGGGAAGGCTGATACTCTAGTCGGTCAATGAAGTCGGAAGTCTTAAGTCTTCCAGATGAGGGTCCTCCGCGAGCACTCTGATCAGAAGATTGCTCAGTGGGAGTACAAAGGCCGGGCGGCGGCGATAGGCGGAACCGGGCTAACCCTAGCCGCGGTCGTGAGGATGGACCTCTCACTGCTGAGCATCTTAGCAAAGATTAGATTTTTTTATGAATTTGCCGACACCACCCGTACTACCTGGTCGGGTAGTAGGTACGGTTGATGTCGGCAAATTCATACGTGAGATAGGGTGAGATTTGACTTATCCTACCCGCCTCCCTTCCCAGTGCCTCACTTAATTAAATGAGTTTGATTATCGCCTGGGGCCTCCGTCTCGGAATATTTTACAACAAACTTCCAACCAAATAATTATGTTATTTGCACTTACTGTTCCAGTAACGTGAAAACGAAGCTTGCTTTATTGAATTGTAACATTTAAACTAAAAAAAAGGAAAGTAATACCAGACAGATGGAAACTTTTTATTATGCACATCAAAAAGTTAAAACGGTTAGTGCGATTTATGGCACTTCCTTCCAGGTAACTATTATTGACAGGAAACACGCAAAGAAGAAACAGTGAGGATAGGGTGAGGAGAAGACACAAATTAATGTGTCGTAATAATACCACTTAACAAGAACAAAATTAAACATTTTGATTAACTTACCTTACTACCTTAGATTTGTTATCTGTACAACATTCTACTAGTCCAGCCCTTTCATTTGATACCCATATTAAGGGAGTTGTGAAAAAAGAAATATAATTCGCCATTTTGTGGTAGCGGCCATCTTGGATTTGAAATTTGTCATAGTGCAAAGTATTCTACTAGTAAAGGCCTTACGTTTGATACCCATATTGCGGTAGTAGTGAAAAAAATATATAATTCGCCATTTTGTGATGGCGGCCATCTTGCATTTGAAATTTGATATAGCGTATAGTACTCTGCTTGTCAAGCCTTTTCATTTGATACCCATATTGAGGTAGGTTGTGAAGAAATATTTTGTCCGCCATTTTGTGGCGGCGGCCATCTTGAATCGATATTAACCAAACATAGCTAAGAACATCCGCACGGGTATTAACTTTTAATTTAAAAAAAACGCATCGAAATCGGCCCATCCGTTTGAGCTCTACGGTGCCACAGACAGACACACACACAGACAGACAGACAGACATCGACGTCAAACTTATAACACCCCTTTTTTTGGTCGGGGGTTAAAAATATACTTCGTAATGCACTTGGCATAAAGCAAGCCTCATCACTTGAACTCTGTGAGACCATCAGTGGATGTTTATAGATTGATGCGTACACATTATAGTCATCCTATACAAGCTTAGTTGCACTGTACCATTGTTTAATACATACCTTTATTTGGCGCTGATAGTAGTTAAGTGTAAATTTTCCTGTTAGATAATGATCATGCAAATCATCCGTGCTTATTGTTGGTCACAAAATAACTCTGAATAGTCACGGAATTGAATAACCTGAAAGTGTAGAGTGATCAGAATCTTCTAGAATTTTAAACACTGTAAACAATAGGCAGCAGATTTGACGTGGAACTGCTTTCATGAGGCGTGTCGCTTTTTTTTACCGCCAAATTTGTGTTTTTTTATTCTGCCTTTATAACGATGACGATTTATTAATAGACAATGATAGAAACAATTTGGTTGGCCTTTAGAGGAATTAATACCATTTTATAATTTGCGCGTTCGAAAGTTTGTGAGTTTGTCACATCTTATACAAATATGATGTAAACTTGTAATAAATGTCATCGGATTATTTTTAAACGGCCAAATCACACTACTATACACAATCAATAATAAGGGTTAATATTTAGTTAACAAGATCCACTGTGTTTATTTATAATTGTCGATGATTATCACCACCAACTTCCTCGTTTGACGCTTTATCTTTCTACACAACATACAATATTGCAAGGCTAAACCGCAATAAAAGCTGTAATCAAGTGATGAAGTCGATTTTTTTTAATACTATCCCTCTACCGCCATATCGCTTCATATTAAGCAACGGTCAACGTTATAGCTTATAGCGCGCAAAAAAAAAGCTTGTTGATTTACTCTAATCTTGAAGATATACAGATTGCATCCAACGAGGAACACCCAGTGTCTCAGAAAGTAGAAACAAACCTCTTCGTCCGAGTCGTTGGAAGGTTAACCAATATAACCGTGGGACGTATTTTGTTTAAAAGCTGACATCAGTGGTAGGACTCCTAGTATTGTGAAAACACTGTGTTCCGGTTTGAAGGGCAATGTTTCCAGAGAAATTACAGGGCTTAGAGATATAACATCTTAGATCTCTGGGTGATGAGGGCAGTGCAGTGCTGCTAGGTAATGAATTCTCTTCATGTTCAAATAGCTGCGTGTCATTATGCTGATATGTGGCAGGCATGTTGCTTACCATCAGGCACATGTCTTGCTCGTCTCGTCACTCTTTATTTGAAAAAAATCAGAATGATGGTTCTAAACTTAAACAGATATGGTGTCATGGGACACCACGTAGAATCGAAATTCCTACGGATAATAGAAGCAACACAATTTGCAAATTAAACAAAAACAAATATTGCTTAATTTTATTATTTATGGTACGATCCTCTGAAAAAATGAAGATGGCAACACGCGTCAGGGACCGTTTTTAATCGTCATTTCAATCATTTAGTTTTCTTACGGTTTCAGCCTCACATTTTTTTTCAGTTCGGCCGTGCAGCAACACTCATATATCCAAGCCTGGCGTAAGGAACTTCGTTCCAATAATAATTATTATTTTGTAATATGGCTTACTTATTTGAGTTGGTTTTTGGCTGTGTAGTTTTCGACATCAACGACAGAAAGTCAGATGTTACGTGCTCACAGTGTAAATGTGCTATTTATAACCCTGTTTGTGACTGAGGTCAGTGTCAACTGTTATTTCCGCGAGGAAAACCTCGGGTCGCATTGAAAAAGGCTTTATTTTCGTTCGAGTCATATTAATTGCCAGTTTAGTCCTACAATTACCTACAAGTCAGAGGTTACGTCTCCTTACGGTGTATCCTATTAATACGAGGGTCAAACTGAAAGTTCTTAGAACTGGCCACTTATAAACAATATAATAAAAAAATAATTCTATAATTTGAAAATAGAACTCTTTGCCAATATTACTGAGTATATACTTCATTCATTTGTCATTTGTTTTACGATTTGGCGGCAAATTGAAAATTGTCTGTGTCACGTTAACATGAATTTAACACGAGAAAATTTTCGTGCAATGATTTTTTTATGACTTTCGATGTCATTTAAGTCAACAAGAAAGTTATGATAGACTACGATTGGCCTTTCACGATGAAGCCCCATCTCGTGCGACTGTTTACAACTGGTTTAATGAGTTTAAACGTGGTCGCACTAATCTCACTGATGATTTACGTGAGGGACGGCCTTCTACGGCGACGACTGAAGATAACATCTGTGTTGTGCGGCGTATGATAGAGACTGACAAAAGAGTGACCTATCAGCAGATTCAGACAAGCTTAGGCATCGGTATGAGTCAAGTGCACAAAATCCTACACGAACATTTAGCGGTCAGGAAGCTTTGCGCCCGGTGGATACCTCATAATTTGACTGAGGCTCAAAAACTCCATCGTGTGGATTGGTGCCGTAAAATGATTGAAAGATTTAACGGAGGTGACTCAAATGCTGTGTTCGACATACTAACAGGTGACGAAAGCTGGATTTACTGTTATGATCCTGAAACCAAAAGACAATCTGCTCAGTGGGTGTTTCCTTTCGAGGAGGTTGCCAACTAAAGTGAAGAGAGATCGAAGTGCGGGGAAAAAATGGTGGCCTCGTTCTTTGGAAGGATAGGTCGTTTCGCAACAATTGTGTTAGAGGATCAAAAACAGTTTCTGCAGAATGGTACACTACCAATTGTTTGCCACTTGTCTTGGAAAAAGTTCGAGAGAAACGACCTCGCAGTAGGATCCTCCTTCACCACGACAACGCCTCATCGCACACCGCCAAGCGAACGATCGACTATTTGGCGACATCAAACGTTGAATTACTGGGTCACCCGCCGTATAGCCCCGACCTCGCGCCTTGTGATTTTTATTTATTTTCAAAAATTAAAGAAAAACTTAAAGGAAAGCGGTTTATGAATGCTGAAGAAGCGGTGGCTGCGTATCGCGATGCCATTGAAGAGACCCCTAAGGACGAGTGAGCAAAGTGCTTTTCCCAGTGGTTCCATCGCATGCAGCGGTGTATTGACGTGAATGGACAATATTTTGAAAAGATATAATAAAACTAATAACTGGCTAATGTAATCAGTTTTTGATTTTCTAAGAACTTTCAGTTTGACCCTCGTATAACTATGTAGCTAACCTGGTGAACTTTGTGCTGCCATATTGTTTTAGTCTACTAGGCCAGTAAAAATAGATTGAAAACTTAGGGTCATACATACATCGTAAACGGCAATTTTTATAAAAAAGAATACTGAAAACAAATGAAAAAAATCTGTACAATAATGGTTTTATGACTTTTGCCCTAAACTACATAGTTTCCAAGATATCGGCTAAAAACTTATTTTCAAGATAGCTTATTTTCAAGAAGTTATTTTCGTTTGAAGCTCCGCTCCGATCTGTCAGCATTTTGTGATTTTGTGCTCTTATTGAGTGATCCTAAACCTTATAAAACAAAAATTGTGTCGGAAATGTAGTGCTAACTTGGCCAAAAACGTCTATTTTTGCTGGCGTATGCTATGATTAACCAGTTTAACTGCTAGATGAACAACTGAACATCAACCTGTCATTTGAAGTCGGTTTTAATATTTTTTGGAGAAAATGATTTTTAACCCCCGACCAAAAAAAGGGGTGTTATAAGTTTGACGTCGATGTCTGTTTCTTTTATTTGAAAGTTAATATCCGTGCGAGTGTTCTTAGCTATGTTTGGTTAATATCGATTCAAAATGGCCGTCTCCACAAAATGGCGGACAAAATATTTCTTCATAACTTACCACAATATGGGTATCAAATGAAAGGGCTTGACTAGTAGAGTACTATACGCTACAACAAATTTCAAATCCAAGATGGCCGCCACAATTCGGCCACAAAATGGCGAATTATATAATATTTTTCACTACGACCTCAATATGGGTATCAAATGAAAGGTCTTGACTAGTAGAATACAATGCACTATGACAAATTTCAAATCCAAGATGGCCGCTACCACAGAATGGCGAAGGAATTGACTAGTAGAATGTTGTACAGATAACAAATCTAGGGTAGTCGGGGGTTAATCAAAATGTTTAATTTTGTTCATGTTTATTGATGATAATAATGGTCTGGCACCTTTTGCAGATATTCTACCGCCAATTAATAATGTGTAAACCTCACTGTGTTCCGATTTAAAAGGTAATGTGTCAACATGCCGTTAAATCATCTTTATCAACCTATAACATACATAACACACCTATAATGATTTAAAAACGTAAGTTATTGTAAAGAAAATACTCTATGTTATGTATGTAGCACTATTGTAAATATTTTACGACATTCAAACTGATATGTTGCATCCGCCTACGCTCCATTATACACCAAATGCTCGTTTAATATTGCCGTGTAAATGTACTGTAGATAAACAAACGCGACCTCCGCAATGACTGATAAAATTGTCTGTGCGGTTTTCTATCATTTATATTAGGTATTTTAATTTCAATTGTTGATAATTATTTTAAATTGTTAGTTTGAATTAAAAGAATTCTAGATCATATACTTCTCAATTCCAAGAACATGAAAGAATTTATTCTCAATTTGACCAGCCCCTCTACCGCCTAACTAAATCGGCTATGGCTTTGCTATTGCTGTCTCTATTATTTCAAGTGAAAAGGAAAGAAAGAGAAATATCAAAGCTATTATCGGATACACTTCGGAGAGTGTGCAACTGATCTGCATGATCTAATACCACCTTGCCCTTTCTTCTATCGGACTTCTCGTTCCACAAAAGGGCGGCATCGTTACATGGTTGATGTTCCAAAAAATGCGAACGAAGAGATTTGACTCCACGTTTGTGATAAGAACGTCTAGGTTGTGGAATGCGTTGCCTGAGTGGGTTTTCCCTGATGGTTACAGTCTTGGTGTCTTCAAATCGAGAGTGAATCGGTTTTTTCTAGGTAAGCACGCTCCATCGTAGATCTCATCATCGCTTAACGTCAGGCGAGATGGTGGTCAAGTGCGAACCTATTATAGTAAAAAAAAAATCAAAGCTAAGAAATTTTTCGTTCTGCGTTAGATGATGCGTCCCCCTGATCGATTTGGTTGGACTTTCTTCCTGCCAGGTGGGTTTCATTTTGCCCCGCCCCGTGCCCTGTGTCTGCACCTCCTTGTTGGGGTATAATAGGAGAGCTACTCGTATATGTGACATGTTTTTAGCTATTCGTTACGCGTTTTGGTAATCACGAAACTATTGATTGCTATTGCTGGTAATAGCGGTTCCCGAAACTAGTTGTTCCAATAAATAGTTTTTAGGTCGGTTTTTTAGCAATTCTCCATAGTGGTATTGAACGATAGCTGTTTGTATGCGGCATCACGTTGCTATGACGCGAGATCGAGTTACTTGTATGTAGCTGGCTTAGTAAGAATAGCCAGATATTGCGCGCTTTGATATAGCGGTTTTTGGCTGTAGTAGAAAAATGCTGCTATTGTAACTATTGACGTCGTGTAACGACCACGACTAAAAGTTTTCAGCTTGCCTCAAATACCTGCCCAAAATTTGATGCCAAGTCGGAATAGTACTTGAGATTCGATTAATATTGGTTTAATTGTGTGCATGCTAACTCCTAACATATTTTTTTAGAAACGTGCCGAGATAAGGCGGAGAATAAAGACTACAACGTGGTCGCCTTCGCGTTCGACATACATACGCAGCATTAAATTAATCACCCATTCAATTAACCTGTATTCTGATAGATCTACCTATTGTTTGTATAGCTTACCTACTATCATGTGCTATCGTTTAGCTTGTACCTAAGAACGATGATGTGTCTAGAACCAATTTCTTAATAAATCCTACTAATATTATAAAAGACAATATATGGATGTTTTTTGCTCAATCACGTCGTAACGTATGAACGGATCGGGCTGAAATTTAGAACTCAGTTAGATTATAGTCTGGAAGAACACATGGGCTACTTTTAGCCATAGGAATATAACGAGAACTACGCGGGTAAAACCGCGGAACGCTGTTTGTGTTATAAATATCAATGTCTGTATGTTTGTTGCTCTATCATGTTGTAACGTAAGTTCGAATCGAAATTAGGAACACAGATAGATTATAGTCTGAAAGAACACAGGCTTACTTTTATCCCGGCAAAAAACGAGAACAGGAACTACGCGAGTAAATCCGCGGGGCGCTACTAGTATCATTAAGCATGTATAATAAGTATGTATAATAAGTATGTATTTACAACATATAATATAAGTATTATATCAGCTATCTAGCTTCCACAGCACAAGGTTTGCTTAGTTTGCGGTCAGATGGTGTTCGCTGTGAAATGTACAACGATATATTTATTACTATAATATTAGTTTTTATCTAAATTGTTCTCTTTCTATTTCCAGTTCTCGCGGAGGCGTGTCACAATGACGTCACATGTCTGCAGGACAAGGCTGGTCTGGAAGCCATCACGCAGTTGCATCGTCAGCTAGATGACGACGCCAACGGGAACGTCGACCTCAGCGAGAGTGATGACGTAAGTGCCAAAGAAGAGTAGAATTCACTCTGTGCTCTTACAGCGCTTTGCTCTAAAAATAGCACTAATAAACTGGGTTCTACGTGCATTGTTAATGAAATGTAATGAAATAAATGGCACACATAGTTCACTTTACGCCCCCACTGCTAGAACTCCGTGTCTTCACAAGACCAGGCCGTAATCCACCACGCTGGCCAAGCCATGGTTGGCGGATGCGGCATATCCTCAAAATGTGCCTTGCAACGCGCCGTATTCTTGTTTCTTCACGATGTTTTCCTTCAACTTTATAGCCAGTACGATGACAACTTTGTACATCTGGACATGTAAAAATGCTTAGAACTGCGGGCGGTAAGTATTTGGACCTACGGCAAACGGCTTATTACTCACAATAAAAGTGAAACCACCAGCCCTTCTACCGCCTGACTAAATCGGCTATGGCTTTGCTATTGCTGTATCTATAATTTCAAGCGAAAAGAAAAGAGACAACAATATCAAAGCTAAGACAGTTTTAATTAGGCGGTAGACTCTCAGGTACCAACGAAGTTCCTTTAGAAAATATAGAACCAACACTATTTGCAAAATAAAAAATGCTTAATTTGTTGTTTATGATACGATCATTGAAAAAGTTGGCAGTTTTACGCGTCGCTTCCGTTGTATATTTTTCTTAAGTTTTTAGTCTCACGTTTCGTTCAGTTCAGTTTTGGTTGCGCAGCAAAATCCTATCTGCTCCAAGGCTGCCAGAATGAACTTCGTTCCGAAAGAAAGCGTCTCGAAAAACATTTTGTGAACAATGTAATAGAACTCTCCAGAACATTTGTTTTTACATTATTATTGCAACATTAGTTCCTGTTAAAATGAAAATGTTTGAGCATAAAATTATAGTGTCGCGTAAAGATGCAGTAATTGTAATCCATCCTAAAATATTCCGAAATGGAGTCAGTGCCAACCAATTAGAGTTCAAAGCAACCTGAAACACTCTAAATCCTCTATGAGATTAGTATCATAGATGAACAACTATAGTTTAAACAGGGCAATGACCGAAGCTCAAATCAAACAATTCAGACTGTCTGAGAGTTGAGAGAACGTCAATCATTTCTATCCAAATATTTGGTGGTTCGTCTTTGTTTTGCGATCGTCCCGTAAACTGTTTCGTTGACCTTTCATCTTGGTAATTCATATACTTACTGCGAATCCCTGGAGTGAGTAGGTATTTTGGTTGAAATGATCGGCTCGTGTAACTTTACGAGCTTCGTCTTGGGAGTCTGTTTGGTAGTTTTGTGGATGCGACAGCTAACTCTGCAATGAACTATGGTATTTAGTATTACATTTACAGTTTCAGTATTTCAATGTTCGTAGTTTTTTAGTCGTAAAGTTGTCATTTAAGTATTCGTAATCATCCTATTTAATTAGAGATAATAATGAGATAGAGTAATTACGATTTTGGTGATTTTAATTTACATTGGGAAAAGTTTTTGTTTACGACGCGACCGTAATGATGTCTCGTAGAGCATTTTGAACTATTCTGGCGTCGACAAGCTTATTGCTTACTATTACGTAACCGCGACTTCACTGTAATTAAGAATAGAAAATTTTATCCAGTACACAAATAATAGATATTGATTTTCTGTTGTCTTGTCATATCAACAGGGTATCCTATCCTATAGAGGTAAATTACATTCAAAATACGAGGCCATTCAAATCTCTTTTTAGTGTTTAACAAAGATCAAAGATGTAACTTTGTTAAATATCCAAAGCGAAATTACCAGTCCACTGTGGAACAAAAAGTTGTCGATAAATTGGATCTTCCTACACGCTGTCTTAGAAACAAAGTCTTCATTGAATAGTGACTAGACTTCTAAATATTCGTCTGTAGCAGTTCTTTATACCGTAGCTTCGGAAACTCACACATTGGGTCAGTAACCTTTGGCTTCTATGCGAAACTGTTTGATTAATGCTTTGGTTGTTGACTTTTTGGACATACTTATTTCCAAATATTTGAATACTCATATTAGAATGTTATCCAAATGCCAGAACACAACGATCACTAGGTGAGTAGTTTGTGGTCAAAGTAGGTTTGCAATTATTATGCATGCTAGTCAGATGATGGAACTGACTCGTCCGTAAGCTGCCGAAATGGATTGTTAGGTCTATAGTTTTCAGCGTAAGGTCGATAAGTAACCAGTCAGACACCAGCTACTCCATGCCTCTTTCTGAAGTGTTGTTTTAGACTACTGTTTTGTTTTGCCTCAGAATTAACAACCCGCACTTAATTAGAAAGAAAAGTGGCGAACATGTCCAAGGTCCATAAACTATTTACGTAAAGGTCGCCCGTTATCTGTTAGCGTAGTTTCTGAACGTTATAGAAACGAGGATTTGGGATAATACTGTAATTAGTAATTATTGACTTTGTTATTATTCAATTTTCACAATTTTCTTTTTCAGTTCCTTCGCGAAGAACTGCAGTACGACAGCGGGTATGAGAAGCGGCAGCGCGCATTCCACCACAACGATGACATGCACATATCAGTTAAGGAGCTGTGGGACGCTTGGCTGAGGTCTGAGGTAAGATTACAGATAAGCAACCCACTTAATACTACCACTATAACCATCAGAGACTTTTTCAGACAAAGAGAAAACTAGGGACTGAGCGATAGTTTGGTTTCGTTTTTGAACAGTTTCTTTCGACCAAAAAATCTAGTTTCGGCCTTAGTTTTGGTTCCGGTCAAAATGTGGGCGAAACTCGTGTTTTCGTGAATTATCGTGGTCATTTCGCCACCGTTCGTCGTTTGTCATACTTTAACACCTTTACTCTTTGTATGTTTATGCAAATAAATGTGGTCTAAAATATACTAGGTTTCAGGATAAATATACATTTTAATACGTGTATGTAAGTTTCGATTTCGTCCCCTGACCAAAAGTTCGATTTCGTATGAAAAACCTGTTTCGGTCGGACACTCGAGAAAACTCAAGTCCATAATTTTCAGAACCAATCAATCTAGACTGAAAAGCGGTGCTTGAGTGGGGGTTTCCTAATGTTTATAATTTTGCTGCCTTCAAATAGAGAGTGAATCGATGTTTTCTCGGTAAGCACGCTCCATCGTAGACCGCATCGTCGCCTAACATCAGGCGAGCTGGAAGTGTAAACCTATAATAGTTAAAAAAATGTTGTATGTCCTCGAAATATGTTTTTCTTGAAACATGTCGGTCTCCTTACGTTGTGTTTCCTTCAGCGGAAACTCAAGCGTGACGATGTTCAAGCCACGTTTTTACGCGTCGTATTGCGCGAGATGCCATCAGCCTACAAAATCACCGCCTACAAGTCACGTTATTTTATATCTCGCTAGAACCATTGTTTCAATACCGGTCTACAAAGACGATAACAACGATATCGGAATATTGTGTTCTACAATTACAAGTCAAATAGCCTTTGAAATCGTTGGCTTTACACTGCTTCTGATTTTATCGACAAAGAAATTTGTATGATTAAAATAAACTGAAGATAAAATAGTATTCACATCTGGTCACATCTGCCGCAGACCCGATAGCCGTTGGGGCAGACGGGTTCTGGCGTGGAGACCGCGAATCGGCAAACGTAGTGTAGGACGTCCTGAGACTAGATGGAGTGACGATATTCGAAAGGCAGCTGGTGGCCGTTGGAGAAATAAGACCGAGGACCGGGCCGAGTGGCGTATCATAGAGGAGGCCTATGTCCAGTAGTGGACGAATACAGGATGATGATGATGAATATAGTATTAAATCACATAGCGAGAGCAACCTCAGTCGTTAGCGTTTTTAGAAGGAGATATGGTTCAAAGTATCTTCTACTCGTAATAATTAGAAGTAGCAGATACTTTGATCCATATAATATAAAAATATTATTTTATAATCATAGAATATAATTATTATTATATTCCCTTGCAGGGTTTTAAAGCAAAAACTATGTATTAGTATTAAAATTAACGTGGTTGTTACACATATTTAATTGGATAACGGGACACTCACGTATAATACGGTCGGTCAATCCGACTCTAGTTTCGGCCGCGTCCGGCGGCCTTTTTCAAGGAGAGTGCACGCGCGCGACGGCTGCCGGCCCGTTTGGCACTGACACTGTCAGTGTCAGTGACACTCGGCGGAAACTCGAGTCGGATTGACCGACCGTATTATAATAGAATTGAGGCCTTCTCTCACAAGGCGACAGTTAAAGTTTAAATCCACCACGCTGGCCAAGTGCGGATTGTCGGATGAAACATGTCCTCAAGTCGCGGATAAAAGATGCCGTTGTTGGGCATTCCCTAGCAATGTTTTCCTTTACCGTCAAAGTGTTTACAAACATTGTAAACACTCTAAGATATTTGATCAAATTACTTTACGCTAATGGAATTGGATGTCTTCATTAGTACGGAGTTACGACCTGACAGGCTTATGGGGTCACAATCCCTTTCTGACTTTTGCAATCAATTGTGATACTGTCGTTTACACACCTTAGACGTAGAACTTGTGACATAATAAAATCGTCTCCTACAATAATGCTTTTTTTAGCATAAACTCTTAATTCCCAGACTATCTTGTTACAACACATGTCTCAATCTTGAAAAGTGAAGTCTTATAAGAAGCCGTGACACAGGAAAATAATTACATAACTAAGAACTTTAATAACTATAAATTTGGCATTTAAAATAATAATAATAACGGCTCTTTTTCAAATTCTACGCGGATGAATTCGCATGCAAGTTAAAAACAAATACTTTCCAAAAATACTACCCCTCTACATTATGTTCGACTATATCAATAAAATTTAAGTACGACGTTCTCGTAGTTTACGTTTTACGAGTGCAGTCTGCTAGCAGACTAGCACTCGTAAAGCCTTGGCCGTGATTTCGGAGCGCGCTCATGTTTGGTATGTCGTAATACCATTTTTAAACTATTATAGCCACACCACTGCCCTTATCTGTAACCTTGTCCTATCAAACAAAAGGTTATCTGGAAGAGATCGCTATTAGCGATAAGATCGCCTTTTGTGCCCAAAATGTTTTGATGTTATGTTTAATCATTGTTCTTGTAACATTTTTGTGGTATAATAAAGTGTTTTGTTTTGTATTGTATTGTATTATAGGTTTATTATTAGAATTAACGTGGTTGTTACACATATTTAATTGGATAACGGGACACTCACGTATATATGGTCGGTCAATCCGACTCGAGTTTCGGCCGCGTCCGGCGGCCTGTTTCAAGGAGAGTGCACGCGTGCGATGGCTGCCCGTTTGGCACAAACAGTGCCAAATGCCCGCGTCAAAAGTGAAATTACTGGGCATAGAGATAAAACATCTTATATATCCACCAACCGGCACTGGGCCGGCATGGTGGATTATGTCCTTAACTCTCTCCTTGCGAGAGAAGGCCCCGAGTTCCAGCAGTGGAACATTTAGTGGGCTGTTGATGATGATGATGATATCTCTGGGTGACGAGCGCAGTGCAGTGCTAGATAATGATTGATACTTATGTTCCAATAGCTGCGTGCCACTGTGCTGCTATGGGCAGGCATGATGCCTACCATCGGGCACAGGTCCTGCTCGTCCTGTCACTCTATAAAAAGTATATCATTCCAATGATTTATGCTGTACGTATCTGCGTCAGTATAGATAGAATAATAATAATTTTATTCGGTAAAAATACACAGAACAAATTAACTAATATAAGTGGCTAATATTTGCTTAGTAATAAGTTTACTACTTTCGAACTAACCTCGCGCTCTGTGTGTCGATGTGCAGCTCCCTCCCTGCATCCTGTGAATTGACACTAGACACGCCGCCGCCCCCGCCGTGACGCTGCACTCAAGTACAATATTTAGATTAGTGGGCTCTAGGGCTTCTACGCTAGTAATAAGTAGCAAGTTCGGTAGACAGTAAAGGTCACCTGAGGAGAGCTGACATGCGCCCTTTATTAAAAAAAACGCGCAACTAAGTTCAGCGTGTAGAAATTGGGTGTCGGCGAGCATTGTAAAAATCACTCTGACGCTATATTATTAGCATGTCGGCCACGCAAACCTATACATTTTAAGTACCAAAAAGGGCTCTACGTGACTAAAGAAATTTTCACTATAATTAGGTATTGAAGCTTGCTATTTTAATTTCCCCAGGTGCACAACTGGACCGTGGAGCAGACGGTGGAGTGGCTCTCACAGTCGGTGGACCTGCCTCAGTACAAGACTCTATTCCTGCAACACAAGGTCACGGGAGCTACGCTACCGAGGTAGTCATGTCATTTATATGGTAAATAGCGTCACTGAGTCCTCGACTTCGACACAGGACCTCGAAAGAATCTTGGGACATGATAGTTTCATCACAACGTTTCTCTTCATCGTTAAAACCAGTGGTGAGGAGAAACTTATACATTTGTACTTGGAAAAATACTCAAGAGGTTCAGTCACGATTGAATCTACAACCTCACGATTATGATTCGTATGTTCTATACAATAGGCCATCACGGTCCGCCCGATCGTTCTACAAACAGTAGTTGGTTCTGAAGTTCGGTTCTCCACTTAAAACTGGAGAACCGATTCGCTGCCTTGGATGCCACAGATAGCGTTGACCAAAGTCTCGAATAGATGTCTTTTGAGATGAGGGCATAACATTTTGTGAAACGTGACGCAAAGGCAGAAAGTCAAAACTTTCCAGAAAGACTGTAGCTCATGAAGGAACAACGCAATCCCACGTTAACTTCGTCAGAACAAGGGCCTCTTAGCATAAAAATTATCAAGCTTTTACGATGTGGCCTCCGATTAACTAACACGCTCATGATCGTAAAATCAATTAAGCAAAATCGGAGATCAAAAGTGAGACGTTGGGCAGAAGCCACCTAATGAAGTTACCCACCTCGAACCACGCCGATTCGCCACTATACGGAAGAACTGCCTGAAATAAATCTGAACGAAATCGCGATGGCGCTTGGAAAACTTAAAAATGGAAAAGGCGCGGGCGAGGACGGCATTACTACAGAGCTCTTGAAGGCTGGCGCCACTTATAAACGAGCTCCAAGAACTGTTTAATGCCGTCCTCTTCACCTGTAGAACTCCACAGGCATGGAACAGAAGGGTGGTCACTGGTCATCCTCTTCTTCAAAAAGGTAGATCAAACCCTTTTAAAGTATTATCGACCAATATCGCTTCCGAGCCATTTCTATAAGTTGTTCTCGAGAGTTATCACGAATGCATTCAAAGAGTTTCTTTGAGTGAACTTTCTGAACAGGTCGTGTTTCGAAGTGGATATACCATAGACCACACTCGTCATGCCACCAGTGCAGCAGATTTGTAAAGAAGATAAAGGAGTACAATCGGCCTCTCTGCTTGGTGTTTGTGATGAACTATGAGAAGGCGTTTGTCTTTGAAAGCGTATATCGTCGGTGATCTTGAAAAGCGTAGACACAGTGCTATGCCCATGACGGGAACCCGACTGCATAGGTATAAGAAGGTCTTGCCTAGCAAGGAAATCGTCATGTTGTTTATAGACAATACGTTCAAAGATTTTAGAAAGGAAAGGAAGAATAAAGATACAACGGAAAAAAAAAATATTCGGAAAAAGATTGTAGGTTGGGCTTTGGTAAAATATTGGCGTCTTTCTAAAGCAGAGAAAATACCATTTCAGATGGAAATATTAAAAATGGTACAAACGATAGGGAGGATGGGTTGGTTTATAGAAGCAATGTTTATGTTAAGAGAGTTTGAATTTGAACGTGTCTTACTGATTCCCAGAATTCTAAGGAATTTCCAGACCTTATCTGGATTTTCTCCATCAAGAGAAGTATGAACATGGCAGCGTATTGCACCCCTGCACATCTGTGTGATTGCGTGCCTGAACGTGCTATGGAAAGGGAACTGCTTGGATATTATCTGCGGGATTCCATCCTCAATGTAATAATTCATCAAGAGAACTAAAGTCACCGTCAATAGCTCCAGCGTATTAGCAAACTGAAATGGCAGTGGGCCGGTCATATCTGTGGCAGACCTGATAACCGTTGGGGTAGCCGGGTTCTTGACTGAAGACCGCGAATCGATTAACGTACTGTAGGACGTTTGTAATTTCAAAGTAACAGTTTTTCGAAATTAAGTAATTGCTGTTTCGAGCCATGTTCGCGTGTGCAACTGTACCAGGTTTCCATGTACCATACTGTAGCCGGCTTCGCCGTTGAAGATGATGAAATACAACTCAAAATTTAATACTGCACCTAAGTACCTACATCTCACCTTCATAGACAGTTGGTTTAGGATGTAAAATGTTTAAGATAAGATATAATAAAGGTCCCCCCTGAGGTGGCGCGTTATGTTTTCACGCGTCTCAAAGAAAGAGAAGTGGACGATCCATTCCTATATTTATTTGTACCTTAGCTCAGGTTTAAGCGTGCTGTAAAATTTTACCTCATCACCTCGTTACGTTGGTATCGTGTGTCCATTTTATGCCCCATACATCATACTGTGCAAATCAAACTTGTCGTTACACGAAAAAATATTACACTTACAAAAACACATCCCACATTCATAGACAGTTGGGCTAAAATATACAAATCGTTCCACGTAACGACACGAACAGGTGTTCCATCAAGTTTTCACTTTTTATTCGTCTTTTCATTGTAAAACCGCAATTTACGAGAGGACGATAATAGATCACGAATTATTCGAGTAATACGGAAATACAGTTTCAGACTACATCAGCGAAAACTGATTGTCTTCTTCGAGCACCTGACTTTTTGCTGCTCGCATAATTAGACTGCCTGTTAAATATCTTTGAATGAAATGACTCACATAATAATCATAAAATTTACTTCAGAACTTCCTTTCATAATATTATATATCATGCTTTTAATGAACGGTAACTATCACCCAGGTTTGTATAACAACACCTCTTCTTAATTCTTCTCTCTGTGGGAAGCCGGTTACGTTAAGATGTTAGAGGTAGTGGTACAAAGTTGTATATACGAGCATATGATCGTCGTAGAATCAGGCGCGGCCCCAGCCCCGAATTTTGGAGGGGGTCACCAGTACGCATTCTCAGACTGGGGGGGGGGTCACCAGTAGGAATACAATATCGAGTAAAAAATACTTGACTAGTAGCGCCCCACGATTTTTTCCACGTAGTTCGCGTTCCAGTTATTTTCCCGTGTTAAAAATGGTCTATGTAATGTTAGATAATTTTTATTTATTTTTAGATTTTTAGTTTAACGTATACGATTTCATGTCCCCTGTGACCCGTTCTTGTTTTTAGGGTTCCGGATCGGTATCGTATATGTGTAGTTGCTGATATACATAGATATGTCAGATAGCAATAAGGTCGCCAAATCATAAAGTTTTTTTTTAAACTTATATATTTTTGTTTTCTATTCTAATTGAGTACAATAAATGGTTTACCACGGTTTCCTTGTAGGTACATATAAGTTTTCATCGCATCGCATAGAATACCACTTTTTTCTTGGAAATCTGGCATTCTCGTCAATAGGCCTTCTTAGAAATTGCAAGTTCGCCTTGCAAGTGAGGACCACCAATAATTGAATAAGTAATCGTTACTCTCAATTGTTTCAGATTGGCTGTGAACAACATGCAGTACCTCAGCAATGTCCTGGGCATAAAGGATCCTATACACAAGCAGAAATTGGCGCTCAAGGCCATGGACGTAGTGTTATTTGGACCCCCTAAAGGTAAGATGTGTGTAAACAATTCTGAAAAAAAAAACTTACGAAATTAAAGCTTCAAGTTTCGTAGTGAGAGTGACAACACTGGATTGGTTTGTTTTATTTTCTAGATAAATTCTGGAAACAAGTTTCGCTAAGCTATGTTAAGTTTAGTGTTTGAAATAAAAGCACTACAGCTTTATTCCTCAGTTTCTAACAATCTTACTCGCTAATGATGCACACAATAATGATGCAGATGGGAGAGATGAGTGAGTGATGTTGGCTTCTACCTATGCTTTGTTGGATTTTAGTAGTGGTAGGGCTCTCTTTGGAGAGTCCCCTTGGGGAAGTACCACACCTTTGCCAGTTATTCTTCCGCCAAGCCAAGTAGTAGTGTGCAAACGTTACTGAGTTCCAGTTTGAAGGGCAATGCTTCCAGAGAAATTACTGGGCTAAGAGATACACCTGATATCTGTGGGTGTCGAACGCAGTGCGGTGGTAGGTAATGATTTGGTCGCTTCGTGTTCGTGGAATAGCTAAGTGTCCCTGTGTTGTTATGGGCAGGCATGTTGTTAGGCTAACCTAACCACCTCTAAAACCAGAATTTGCAACCTACCGATCTAAGTTACCACAGCTGATACCAAAACAACCTACCCCAGAGGACTAAAACGACTACCTAGAGGACAAAAATTACCAGATCAGGAATGTCATCGTTTGATGCGGTCTACGATGGAGCGTGTTTACCTAGAAGATACCGATTCACTCTCGATTTGAAGACACAAAGATTGTAACCATCGGGGAAAACCCACTCAGGCAACGTATTCCTCAGCCTAGACGTTGTTATCACAAAAGTAGAGTCAAATCTCTTCGTTCGTGTCTTTGGAACATCAACCATGAAACGAATGATATCGTATCATCCCGATACATAGCAACATAAATCAGTGGACAGATATTTAAACTCAAACCGTTTAGCTATGATGTGTGGGTGTGGGCGTTAAAATAACCTTAGCATAATTTCAATGGAACACTCAGACGGTATCATAAAAACATAATGTTTGCGCTGTGTCACCATGAGTTTTGAACATTTTTTTACCCGCAATGTGTTTTAGAATTTACTAACATTATTGTCATTTAAACGTTATCTTGTGATTGTATATTTTACGAGTAGCTAGCTACTGTAACTTATAGGTATAGGGTGTTCAGTAACTTATTGTGTTAGGGTGTTTGTGGATTGGCAAAGATACGTGTACTTATATTTTTTTTTCTGTAATATAAATTTTCTTTTCTTATTACTTTATTTTGCTATCGCGATATGGGATAAGCAAATTACAGCAGGTCCACATGATGTTATAAATGGCATTCTAAACTTTTTTATTCCATCCGTTTCGCTCTTTGGTCTTTTTATTTACAGTGATTATTTACGTTGTAAACTGTGCATTTAGGAAACTTTGTATTACTCCCAACTAAGAGCATTTTCGTCAGGTTTTGATGAGACGTATTATTATCACTTCACTTGTTTTAGAGCTACGGTGCCGGTATGGTAAAAAAAGAGCTACGGTGCCAAGGGCACAACAGATATAATAAATATAAGACACATCAACTTACTGTATTATACACATAAACTGTCTGCATTTAATTATGGGGTTTACAAAATAAAAACTTGAAAGGTTCCTTTTTTTTAAGGAACATATGACAGGGTTGGCCCAAGATCTCAGATGTTCAGATCTACTGCATACCGACCTAGCAGCGCCCGGCGGTTTTACCGGCGTGGATCCCGTTCCCTTTTTTGGCCCTGTGGATGAAAAACCTATGTGTTTTTCTAGACTACAAACTTTTGTTTCAAATTTCAACTCAATTCGTTCCGATGTGAAACAAACTAAATTTCGACATTTATAATTTTAGTAGGACATATAAGGTAGCGTACAGGGCGCAGGGCTCTCTAACACAAACTTATTTACTAACTAAACTAATGCGCATAAAACATATCTAAATATATTTACAATATTAGTTTAAAGAGTTTAAACACCAACAACTCCTACGCTAATACAAAAGCATCAAAACAAAGGTTCATTTTTCTTTACACCGTGGGAATTTATAGTACAGCCAAGATGAATTGTTACCACAGCCACTACTGCTCTTAGTAAACACATCATGAAGGTTAAAACATCGACAGATCAATCTACACCTTGTGGAGATTGAAATATAGCTCAAAGTCAATAACATTCTCATAATAGGGTACGCTATTAATCATTTAATAGTTGAAAATCGGTATATAAACGTGTTTATCGTTACACTTTAATGCTTACAAATATTTTTATTTTTAATCGTTTTGCTCAATTTTGCTAGTAAGTGCTCATATCTATTCTGTTCTGGGTGTTATCTACATAATGGTAATTAGTCGTGACCGTATATTTGACGATGTAACAACGGCTGGTCTATTCGGGAGAACGGCGACTGCCAATCCGGAGCCCGTGATTCGAATCCCACGTGCACTACTGTCTTTTCGAAATCATGTGCGTAGCCGCTGACTTAAAAACGATGAAGGAAAACATCGTCAGGAAACCGGTACAAGTCGGTTCCCATCACGATGATTTCCTAAAATCTTTCGATATCATGCATCATCCACCGACCCGCACTGGGCTAGTGTGGTGGATTATGGCCTTAACTCTTTCCTTGCGAGAGAATGCCCCGAGTCCCAGTAGTGGGAAAAGATGCTTACAATAAACCAAAAATTATAGTCGACATTCCGCGAAATACACACAAAATAGACCTAACTCCAAAGCGATTAGACGAACCATTAAAATAACATTAGTTCGTTTATTGTCACAACAACAATAATAATCATACGATATTTTTATGATAGTTATTTAAAAGTAGTTGGTAGTAAAACCTGAATACCGTAATTTGGTTGAAGGGGTTAATATTAACGACGGACTGGCGACCTTCCACGACTGTCAAATGTTAAATTAGAGTGCGCGCAAGTTAACTCTGCGCGCGACTGGTGGCGTACTTAATGTTGCCAGGTCAAGCAAAAAAATGGTTTGAGATATTTCGTCATCATAAAATAGGTAAGGGAAAGGATAATTCAGGGAAGCAATAGAACTACACCGATAAGTTTAGTAACGTTTATATTTCCCACTTTTGACTCTTATTCAATTACATGTTTACCGCGAAGCAGTGGCGTGCCAGTGCGCAGTGGTCCGGTTGAAAAGGTATTGTGTTCTAGTATAATATAATTACTGAACAAGCGAGACTCAAGAACTAATGTCTCGAAGTAATGGACGCCGGTGCAGTGCTGCTTTGGTTCAATATTACCATGACAATATGATATGATATGTTATTAGCGGACGGAGTCTCTTACCATCAGGAGAACTATATTATAGTTTTTACGTGATCATTTTATACGGTCATTTTCAACCTACATCAACAACAAAGTAACAAACATATAATATAACTTTGTAAATCTTTTATTGAGGATACAACACTACTTGAAAATTTAGCGAATGAATGGTCTTTCAATGGGTCAATGCCTTCCATGGGATCATCTTCGCTAGAACACCAGCTAGATTTTTCATCAGAAGATTCGGGTGTTTCACCCGTAACACATTGATTATGAATTTGTCCATTTCCATATCCATTAGTCTGTCCGACTCAAAATATTTATCCTCAATTTTTTCTACGTGCAGGCACACATTAAGTCATTCCTCTGCTGTTATACTATGCGGAATGCTTCCTCAGTAAACGTCTTTATTTCAGAAGGCGCTTGACCCACATTTTTTTCTGCAATGCACCTTTTCACGATTGGGTTATTTTTTCGATAGGGTTAAGATCACAATGGTAGGGCGGTAATCACAAAACCTCATGTCCATGTTAATTTAACAAAAGAAGTTTTCGCCACAAAAAAAAAAACTTGTTTCTCACATTCGGTCTTAAACACACACAGTTTTTTCTCCACGTGTTATTGTTATTGGCAACGACAACAATCAAACCTCAAAAATAAAACCTCGTAAAAATACGCTGATAATAAGTGGAGATTTCATTGCTATGGTATCCCTAAATATTACCTATCAAATAGCTCTGCCTTTGGAAAACTGCACTTTTGGCCCGTTATTGTCTCGTTGTTCTTCACCAACACGATTGATTTTCACGGTTCAGGGTCAGGGTCCAGCACTTTTAATCAATTTCGGCATAATTAAAACAATTAATTGCTTTAGAAATGAATAAAAACACCGAACGTAAACAAACTCTTGTCACCTGACGTAGACAAGAAGATGACGGCACGTCAATTAGTTCCGTTCTCTGCCGCGCGCAGACTTAAATTGCGTGGACTCTACAAGTACATCAAGTTGTCAATGTTGATTGATACTATTTCTTATATTCTGACCTGTTGGTATATTCCATCCTAAGATTGTCTGGCAGAAATAGCTTTCATCGATAAGGCCGCCAACTAGCGCACTTATTTTAATGTTTATTGTTAGTTAATTCTGTTTATCCTTTCATAGATGAATCAGTAATAGGAGTATAGATATATTATACCCATCTATATTTTTTACCATACACAAGTCTGCGTTAAACCGCCAACTCATCTGGCGGCGTGATCGAAACTGATGCATGGTGACCTAAAATTATTATGTATATTCATCACTCTGACCTTGAAAAGTTTTCACGTTTGCTTAAGTTACTAGGCAATATAGAACGAGCTATTAGACACTGCCCTTCGTATGTGCTAAAGTATAGTTAATGAGATTTGGTAGTGGTAGAGCACTTTGCAAAGTCCGCCTGGGGTAGTACCACACCATTGCCAGCTACTCTGCCGTTCCTGTTTGAAGGGCAATGTTTCTATAGAAATTACTGGGCTAAGAGATAAAACATCTTATATCTCCGGGTGACGAGCGCAGTGCGTAGCTAGGTAATGATTTGGAATCTTCATGTTCCAATAGCTGCGTGTCACTGCTATGGGCAGGCATGTTGCTTACCATCAGGCACATGTCCTGCTCGTCTCGACACTATACTACATAAAAAAGTAAGCTAGAAGGGCCCTGCGTAAAATGCGCTAGCCGAAACTTCGCTAGGCATTAGAGAGAGGCTTATTGGCAGGCAGCTAGGCTCCTTTGAAAAATGATCGAAGGTTCTGCACCGGTGTAAGGCACACCAATCTAACTTTGCAGAATAGGCGTGTCGACAGGTCCTGCAATTATATTAAATTATCTATATATATAAAAGAAAGTCGTGTTAGTTACTTCACTTATAACTCAAGAACGGCTGAACAGATTTGGCTGAAAATTGGCAGGGAGGTAGTTTAGAGCCAGGAGACGGACATAGGATACTTTTTATCCCGTTCTACAGCGTTCCCGTGTGACTTGACATGAAACGTCAGTCACTATAAAACGTGGTATAACAAAAAAGAATCAGACTTGGAATAACAA
Organism: Ectropis grisescens; assembly: GCA_017562165.1. NCBI lineage: Eukaryota > Metazoa > Arthropoda > Insecta > Lepidoptera > Geometridae > Ectropis > Ectropis grisescens. Next base: position 14,725,336 of record CM029780.1, on the reverse strand, counting down.
AATTTACGTATAATGACAGCTATGTAATGACGTATGGATGACAATTTGATATTTGTGAAATCAATATTAAAACTATTTCTTTTAAATAAATATAATGACAGCTATGTAATGACGTATGGATGACAATTTGATATTTGTGAAATCAATATTAAAACTATTTCTTTTAAATAAATAATTAACAAGTTTAATTAATAATGCCGCGACCAAGACGATCGAATCTTTCCCGACAAAGCCGTAATGCAAGAAGAATACAAAATACTGCAAATGAAAGGACTGAAGAAGAACAAGAAATTGCACGTGAACAGCGCCGCGATAGTATGGCTCGACTTCGTGCTTCTCAATCACGAGAGCAAAGTGAAGCAGCCCGTGAAACAGCTCGGTTGGCAATGCAGAATCGTCGAGCGAACAACAGAAGTCAACAAATAGATAATTTGCGACGCAGAACAAGATATTTAGCTGATTTGAATCGAGCAGCGTTTCGATACGATTGCAGCAATGATTACAGCTTGCATCCTAGCGTTTGCATTGGGCAAATGGACGTTGTTTGCAAGTATTGTGGTGCATTAAAGTTTTCCGGAGAAACGCCTGGATTATGCTGCCTTAATGGTAAAGTGAAATTGCCAGTGTTGACTGCGCCACATGAGCCGTTGTATTCATTGCTTTCTGGCGAAACACAAGAATCACGCCACTTTCTTGCAAATACTCGAAAATACAATAGTTGTTTCCAAATGACGTCATTTGGGGCAGACATTATCGAAGAAGAAGGATTTAATCCGACATTTAAGGTATTTATTTTTGTACTTACATAGAATGTAGTTAAATAATAACTTACTTTATCTATTGGTATGTACTATATTTGCTAATACTGAACTCTACCCTCCCACAGAAAAAGTGTTTATAAACATGTTAATACTGTCTGGTTTTTATTTTGTAGATACAAGGACAAATTCACCATCGAATTGGAGCATTACTACCTTTCGAAGATACACAGAATAAATTTTACAAATATATTTCATGGGCAACATGGAAGAACAACTTGATCGACGCCTAGGGATCAATGCAGGAATGAAGCGAGCAATTCTTCAAGACTTGCAGTGTCTGCTTCATGAACATCATGCGTTGGTCAGGTTGTTTAAGAGTGCTTTAGAGCGCATGCCAAATGATGACTATAAAGTTGTCATCAAAGCAGATAAACGACCATCTGGAACACACGAACGCACATTTAATGCTCCAACAGTAGACGAAGTTGCCATCCTGATTGTTGGTGAACAATTGGAAAGACGCGATATTGTGCTTACACGTCGCGATACTGGGCAACTGCAACAAATATCTGAAACTCATCGATCATATGACGCATTGCAGTACCCACTGATGTTTTGGCAAGGAGAAGATGGATATTATTTTAATATTAAAATGATAAATCCATTGAATGGTAAAGTATCAGTATCTTAATAATGGTTAATGTCTGTATTATTTGCCTTTGAAATGGTTAATTATCAAATTTTTAATTTCAGGTGAAGAAACTACAAAGAAAGTTAGCTCAATGAATTATTATGCATATCGTTTGATGATTCGTCAAAATGCTGACAACTATTTGCTGCGGTTTCGTCGATTGTTTCAGCAGTATTGCGTTGACATGTATGTAAAAATAGAAACGGAACGTTTAACATTTATTAGGTTGAACCAAGCCAAACTGCGTTCTGAGGAATACATCCATTTACGTGATGCAGTTAGTACTGAAGGAAATGCAGCTAATATTGGTCGATTAACTATTCTGCCGGCGACGTACATTGGTAGCCCACGTCATATGCATGAATATGCACAAGATGCAATGACATATGTTCGTCATTACGGCCGGCCAGATCTCTTTATTACTTTTACCTGTAATCCAAAATGGATAGAAATTACTCAATTGCTGCTTCCCGGACAAACATCAAATGATAGACACGACATCACAGCACGTATATTCAGGCAAAAATTCGGTCCCTGATGAACTTTATTGTTAAACAACGCATCTTTGGAGATACTCGATGCTGGATGTATTCAATCGAATGGCAAAGAGAGGCCTGCCGCACGCACATTCTTATTTGGTTAGTGGAAAGAATTCAGCCTGACCAAATAGATGATATCATATGTGCCGAGATTCCTGATAATGAAGTCGATCCAGACCTACATGATGTTGTTACTACTAATATGATTCATGGACCGTGTGGTGCCATCAACCCCCAATCACCTTGCATGGTCGATGGAAGGTGCTCTAAACGATATCCACGGAAATTAACGGCGGAGACTGTCACTGGCAACGATGGGTATCCGCTGTATCGGCGTCGATCACCAGATGACAACGGTAGAACTGTCACAACGAAAGTGAAAAGAATGGATTTCGTTATCGACAACAGTTGGATTGTTCCATATTCGCCACTTATTTCTAAAACGTTCAAGACACATTGCAACGTTGAATACTGCAATTCAGTTAAGTCAATAAAATATATTTGCAAATATGTCACGAAAGGCAGTGATATGGCGGTTTTTGGATTGCAATCCTCGAATACCAACGATGAAATTTCACGCTATCAAGTTGGTCGTTATGTGAACTGTAATGAAGCGATTTGGCGTATATTCGCATTTCCATTCACGAACGTCATCCTACTGTTATACATTTGGCGGTGCATCTGGAGAATGGTCAACGAGTATATTTCACGGCTTCGAATGCTACGCAACGTGCTGAAACACCTCCAGCAACTACATTGACCAGTTTTTTGCAATCTGCCAAAGCGATCAGTTTGCACGAACTTTGCTTTACTCGGAGATGCCACGTTATTATACTTGGAATGCTTCTTCCAAGAATTTTCAAAGACGGAAGCAAGGTGATGCGGTTCCTGGGTATCCAGATGTGCGTTCTACTGATGCTCTTGGTCGTATGTATACAGTTCATCCAAAGAATAATGAATGTTTCTATTTGCGGTTGTTGCTGGTAAATGTGCGTGGGCCAACTTCATTTGAGACACTACGAACTGTTAATGGTGTAATATTCCCAACATATCGTGCTGCATGTGAAGAATTGAACTTATTAGAAAACGATACCCATTGGGATACGACAATCGCTGAAGCCATTATCTCTGCATCTCCAAGTCAGATACGCACATTATTCGCTATCATAATTTCGACATGTTTTCCATCAAACCCATGTAACCTGTGGCACAAATACAAGGATAGTATGTCAGAAGATATTTTACATCAAAGTCGTGTCAGTTCCAGAAATCACGATATTGAGATGAATGAGGAGATACATAATCGCGCTTTACTCTTGATCGAAGATATGTGTTACCTCATGTGCGGTAATTTATTAATCAGGTTAGGAATGCCAGCGCCAAATCGTGAAATGAATGACGCATTTAATCGAGAATTGGAACGGGAACGTGAATATAATCACCAGGAATTAGATTTAGTAGTCCAAAGGAATGTACCCTGTTGAATTACCAACAAAAGGAAGTTTATGATACTTTAATGAAGGCAATCGCTGATGAAAATGGTGGTTTATATTTCCTAGATGCCCCTGGTGGAACTGGCAAGACATTCCTTATGTCATTAGTTTTAGCAACTGTTCGGTCGAGATCCAACATAGCTGTTGCAGTTGCTTCTTCTGGAATAGCAGCCACATTGTTAGAAGGATGCCGTACGGCTCATTCAGCATTCAAATTACCGTTAAATCTTCAAACTATTGAAGAACCAACGTGTAATATTGCAAAACACTCAGCAATGGCCAAAGTTTTAGCGGCAACGAAAATCATAATCTGGGACGAATGCACAATGGCGCATAAACGTGCATTAGAAGCACTTAACCGAACTTTAAAAGATTTACGCAATGACTCGAGATGTTTTGGAGGAGCAATGGTTTTACTGTCTGGCGATTTCCGCCAAATACTGCCAGTAATTCCAAGATCAACGGCTGCCGACGAAATAAACGCTTGCCTCAAATCGTCAAATCTATGGCGCTATGTGAAGAAACTGCAGCTGACAACAAACATGAGAGTTACATTGCTTAATGATACATCTGCTGAAGATTTCTCGGAGCAATTGCTGACTATCGGTAATGGTCAAGTACCTGTCGATGAATCAAGCGGATTAATATCATTTCCAAATAATTTCTGTAATTTTGTCTCATCAAAAGACGAACTTATCAACAATGTATTTCAAATATTATTTCTAACTACAAAAATAATGAATGGTTGAGTGAGCGAGCAATTTTAGCGGCTAAGAATAAAGACGTAGATGACCTGAACTACATAATTCAAAATAAAATCATTGGAACAATGCATTCATTCAAATCTATTGACTGCGTCACAAATGAAGATGAAGCCACCAACTATCCAATTGAATTTTTAAACTCTTTGGACGTGCCTGGCTTACCACCGCACAATTTACGCCTAAAGGTTGGCTCCGTAGTAATCATGCTTCGAAACATAAACCAACCAAAACTGTGCAACGGTACGCGTTTGGTGATTAGTAAATTGATGAACAATGTAATTTACGCTACGATAATGATAGGAAAATTCAAAGGTGAGGAAGTTCTCATTCCGAGGATCCCGATGATCCCAACCGACATGCCGTTTGAATTTAAAAGACTTCAATTTCCGATACGTCTTGCATTTGCCATGACCATCAACAAATCACAAGGCCAATCCTTAAAAGTTTGTGGTTTAAATCTAGAACATTCATGTTTTTCCCATGGTCAATTATACGTGGCGTGTTCACGGGTGGGAAGACCATCTGCGTTGTTTGTTTTTTGCGCCTGATAATAAAACAAAAAATGTCGTGTATCACAAGGTGCTTAAGTGAAGAGCAACCTATGTACTAAAATACGAAATAATAATGAATGATTTTTGTAGTTATTTAATTTTTTTTTGTATTTTTTCCAATAAAAAAAAAACACAATCTGCTTATTTATTGCCATTAAGGCGGAACAAAGTTCGCCGGGTCAGCTAGTTTGATATAATGACAGTATTTAAATAGAATAAAATGTGTACCAATTTTAATTTTGATATTTTTAGTATAACTTACTTTATGATCATTCAAAGATGGATGGGTAAGTCCATTTTTAAAGTACAAAATTACTAGAAAATGTATTTACCATTGGATAACCCATTCAATTTCAAGTAACTTTTGTTATGAAACCGGTTTCCTAAACGCAATATTTAATATAGCTACCATACAAACTTTACGCGCGACGCATAGAAACTACGGCAATGTGACGTCACGTTTCTGTAGTGATTTGTATGAAGCGTTTCTGGGAGAGTCCAAGATTGTGATTTTAAAATCGTGATATCACGGGAAGTTTTTTAAGATAACAAAGTAATTCTTTCACCTATGTTTTAGTTATGGGGTAGCCTTTTGATGGTACATTAAATCAAAAATGAGTCGACATGCCTATTGTAAATCTTACCTACTCCTTACCTTACCTTCAATTTATCAGTTCAAGTTTCCTTCACCTTCTGATCAATCAAGGTCTCTTCTAGTTAACGGCAACGGCAGGTGGTCTGGTCACCTAAGACCTACTTCTCCTGATTCTGAATTATATATCTCCATAATTTCTCCATAATTCATTCTGAATTATGATTGAGCAGGACGTACGTACGTAAACCATAGGTCTTAAGGTAAAATTTGTCCCTATGGGTTCCTTTGACAAATCGAAATTTCTATACTTTTGATATAGCCCCTCGTTTGGCTCACATAAACTAAAATCTGCTACTTAAATAAGTTTTTAAAAAAAAGGCGGTTCATCATTCATTTCGGGCATCAGTAACATTGGGACGGATTAACCTTAGATAGAAAATAAGTAAATAGATCAGGTTTTTCCTCACGGTTCCCTTGTACCAATCGTAAGCAGATGACGTGCATAGTTCCTATAGCAACAGAGAGATGTGCCGCGACAAAAGTATTGACACTTCCACAAGAGCGACAAGGAAAGAGCAATCAGACCCGTGCTTTCGCTGTAAAGCGTTTGTTCCCACTCTTTACGTAGTATATGCAAACTCTTTAAGATTAACGGATATAAATCTGTTGTAATAATACATACACATACTTGGTCAAATGTCCAGAGGTGACTCGTGCGCTCGTGTACAAGGCTACATTGTTATGTTTGCCTTGTATAAGTTAAAAAATAATCCAATTAGTGCGCTAATTAGATTACATATTTACTCGAGACAAATGCTTTGAATAGCTGAATTACAAGTTATGTGTCGAAATATATTATTTGATTATACCACGCTACTATATTATTCCTAGAAATTTTTGTAGTGGGGTTTAAGTACGTGTGGGATCCTGCGGTTGCCTGGAAGACCTTGTTCATAGCGATAAGGAATGACAGTTGCAATTTTTTGTTGTTGTTTGTTTTAATGTATTGTTGTTTCTGGAATAACAACACCCAGACACAACAAATATTTATATTCATCACACAATTTTTTGTCCTGGGTGAGAAGCGAGCCCATGACCCACCTTGAGCTACGTAATATGGGGAAAATGTAGCCTAATTAAAAAAACGTTTGAACATAGATTAGAGTTCCTGGGTTAGCTCGCAATCCATTAGGAACTCATGCGCACAGATAAAGTAACAAACCCATAAAATAAAATCGTAAACTCGACCCCTATTCCTCGGTAATAAGGATGAGTACGAATTGCAATGTCACGGAGCAGGTTATTACTACTTGTGCCATGTTATTAAATCGCAGTTGCGCTCACCATGATACGACATTTTAGCGGACATTTTCTAAAATAGACGTCAGATGGCCGATCGGCTGTGTAGCGCTGTGCTGTTATAGGCTGGCTTGTTCCTGACCATTAGCCGAATTTATTTATTAGAAATTAATTAGCACCATTATAAATATTATTTTTATTTAATTTTTTGTGATAAAATGGCCAAATATAATTCATTTCCCTATTTACAAAAATAGACGTCCACAAAGTCATGTCAATTAGATTAACCCGCCTCGAACTGTTCCTGGTGCAAATGTGTCCAAAACGCTGGTCGCATTGCCTCGCTGAATAGCGATGGCAATCCTCTGCCTCAGAAACGATCCAGAACGGGAGTCGCCACCTTGGTTACGTTTAATTTTTTACATAGACATATATTTTAATTTATTTGTTGAAATTGCCATGTTTAATATTTTGGCATAATGATTATTATATACCGGTTTATTCAATTTTTTACTCGTTCGATTACTATGTATATCGATGAACGAACTAAAACACGAACAAAACGACGTTTTCTAAAAACGAAACCTATCTTCATCAATCCATCGCCCCTGAAATCCCCTGCATACTAAATTTCATGAAAATCGTTGAAATCATTTCCGAGATTCAAATTATATATATTTAATGATAATTACGAATTCGTAATTCTGCTGGACTTGCTTGACTGATTCGGTTTTTTTATAATTTTACTAAAGCCGGATTACAGTTCTTATGAAGAGAAAATATGTAAAAATGCGAGGAAATATGAAAAATGGCAGTCTCTAGGTTTATCGATAGAAGTTAACTTATAACTTAGAATTTTAGGTGTCGGGAATTCAAAAGATTCCACGAAACTAAAAAACGTCTAATGCATACACCCCGCTACGATGCTCTACCGCCGCTCTGAAAATTATATATCGAGGTACATATAAGAAAATTGCTCGTTTAAAGGTAATTAGATTATAAAAACCACTTATCCTGCCGATTTCAAAAAGCCTCGAGTCACTACAGTTACATCACGCTTTAACCGAGTGTGATTTTTAGTTCGGTACAAACAGTTCACATGTTCGTTCGTTCGAGGAAAAATGAACTATCGTTGCTTGAAAATAACACGCATTATATCCTGAAGTTTCCTGAAAAGTTGTGTGAAAAAATGAAAACATTGTGTTGCGATGTGCGATTATAAATGGTGTTCGACATATGGGTGTTCGTTGGAACGTGTTATTTTGTTTACATATTGTATTGTGGGCGTTTGGAGTTTACCGATGATGGTAGTACAGTTTTTTTAGTGTTATTTCTTGGTATGTTGTGGTTTGTGTACACCTTTTGCGGTTTGATGATTTGACCTTCGACGGTTATAGTTTATATTGTGTTAATAAAAGTATAATTTTATGCTTATGTGCATAATAATTCTGTATTAAAACATTGAATTGTTAAAAATAGACAATATTTTATTCATGCGGGTGTTATTAAATAATATAATATAATAATATTAGTGGACATTTCACACACAACACCGTCTGACCCCAAACTAAGCAAAGCTTGTACTATGGAAGCCAGATAGCTGATATAATACTTATATATTTTGAAATATATACTTAATATAAATAGAAAACACCCAGGCACAGTACAAATATTTGAATTCATCACACAAACAATTGCACTGGGTGGGGATCGAACCCACGACCCACGGCTTCGCAGGCAGACTTACTACCAACTAAGCCACTAGGTCAGCCAATGCTAAATACTATACGTGGTTCAAAGATAGATAGATGAATACACCCTCTACTACTTACCCTTAATAAAGAAAAGGGATGTGTAGAGCTGGGGATCTAGCAACAAGAGCATTTCCAGATATGTGTTTAATGTTTATTTATGTAGAACTTTGTTCTACTTAAATAACCTGGATGGTGCCACCCAAACGCATACAAAAAAAAAACATTCAAATCGGTCCAGCAGTTTAAGAGTAGCCCGTTAGTAGTCCGAACACATAGGTTTGTTATCCCGGGATAATAACGGGAAACACGGGTAAAACCGGACTGTTAGTTATATCTATACTAATATTATAAAGCCGAAGAGTTTGTTTGTTTGAACGCTGGGATCTCGGGAAGTACTGATCCGAATTGAATGATTCTTCTTCTATTGGATAGTCCATTTATCGAGGAAGGCTATAGGCTATAGAACATAAAGCTACTATCAATAGAAGCGGAACATGAATCAAGAATGTAACAAAAACGGGAAAAAATTTTTTAGAGTTTTTGTTCTGTGCTTTGATATGACAGCATGGGTCTAAGATGGAGTCATTGAATATAAACCTTTGTTTATATTCAATGACTCCATGTTTGTTCTAGTATAAGTATATAAAGAAGATGAGTGTGGGAAAATTAATATTCTTCCGTCCACGCAATTTTCGCAAAAAAGAGTACAAAGTTTTTGCTTCACGTATTATAGATTACTATTATTTACCATAAAATATATACCTCTACATTAAATCTGTGTCATTACCATCCTTATACCGCGTGGATATTCCTACATGTATAATTGAAATACCGAGGCATGTTTTTAAATACCTACTCATATCTTGCAATCTTAACTCACGCTGCCGTATAATTACCCTTATTCTAGAAGGCATATAAAACAAGTGCATTTTGAAAAACTAGTTATAGAATGGGCGGGTATGTGGTTTGCTTATTTTTAATGACATGGGGGGTCTATATGGTGATTACGTCAGCAATAGCTTTTTTTACACAGATAGCAACCCATACATTGTCTCGACTTTAAAACGGATCCCATTTTCGAGGAAATGGGTACCAATGTGTACCTAAGCATGGGAGGGAGGGGTAATAAATAGCTTTGCTTACTTTTGAGGACAATAATTAATTTGCAATAATTCTGCTTACGTAATACTTGAACGACCTCTACGCCGCTACAGTAACGCTAACCCACAACATTTTCCCGTACCAAAATTTAAACAACACAGCCAAAGAATTTTTCACTTCAAAAACACTTTTGTTTACCCGTACAAACTTAAAATACCTGACCCTGCTGTCCAACATTTGACGGCGATTAATGTTTTCTGTTGGACTTTTGACTGAACAAAGTTTGCCTGTAAGACTAAGAGACTCATGGAGCGATTTTCACCCGCGACCGCAACGGTTGCGGGCCCGCAGGTTCTGTAGAATGGAGATATTACGTAAAAAATTAAAGCACAACTCACGACACGTTTTACGCCCGTGGCGCGAGCCGTTGCTTGCAGATTAGAAACGCGCGGTCGCCCACAGACTCGGTCGGTAGAGCCCGTGCGCCCTGCGGTCAGGTGGCGTTGATTGGACCTCAAGTAAACGTTAGCGAAACTGCGAAACTCACCGGTCTCGTGAGCTTTGAAATAAGCCCTAGTTCCGTAACCTCGGTGGGCGCGGCGTGGAAGAAAATCGGTTCATGAGTTCTTAGCCTTAGATATAGTAAAAAGTCTGAAATCCGGTAACATTTGCCACTTTGTTTACATTGTTAAAATCTACCATAAAAAGAGGAGTGGTAAGTTGGAGTTGTCAGAGACCCATCAAACCTATACTGTCGCATACCACCTAAACGAATACGGCTCTGACGCGTTTTTTGTTAAGCAATGACAAAAACATTCATTTGCGGGACTAAAAAAGCTGATACATGTATCTAATACATAGGTTCCTGACTACTGACGTGACTTGTCCTCGTGGCTTAGTTGGTAGTAAGGTAGTATATATGTAAACTCTGGTAGTAAGTCTACCCGTGCAGCCGGAAGCCCTGAGTTCCATTCTCACCCAGAACAAAATTTACATATGCGATGAATACAAATATTAGTTCTATGTCTGCTATTTAGTACACGGTTCTTAGATGTTTCTATGTATCATAAGTATGTATTTCCAAGTCTTAATATTCAATCAGCAATCGTCGTATAAAACAAGTTCTGCTTAGGTTGGGGCTATTTAGTGTTGTGTAAGGAATGTCTACCTATATGTATAGTTAACTAGCTGAGGCCCGCGCAATCGCTCTGCAACTTTCTAAAGATTTGACCCCCTTAAGGGTAAATTTTATTGCAAATCAGATCGTGATATTTATTTATTTATAATGTTATCAAAGCCTCAAAATTCATTTTTGAGCTTCTAGCAAAGACTGTATTTTGGGCGCCAAAAACAGGCTTCGCCTGTAGTTCCGAATATTTTTTTTTTAGTTTAGTGTAATTTTTTATTTTTATTTTGTCGTGTTGCCCTCGAATTCATATTACTTAAATTCTTAGTACGATTGAGTTGGCTACAATCAGGTGTCGAACGTAGTTTATCGGATCGCTACTCCGATCGAGTGCCATTGTGTAGTGTAATGTAACAATGGCCCATGAAGCGTGTTTCCATATATTACGTACATGTGTTCAAAATCAAGGACGGCTATGTAATTTAGAAACATATTTTAAATTGCAATAAACTAGATTAAGTATTTATATAGGTATATTATACCTATGTCGCCGTACATTTGGCAAACGCCGTTACATAATCCAACGTGTGAGATATCACTCACTCACGGTAGGCTAGGTTAGTTTGTAATCTGTCGTCGTAAGATTACAATCTGACGGTTTGTACAATCCCCTACAGTTAGTTCGCTTTTTTTTATTTCACTGACATTTGTCTTCGGCATGGTATCTAGATTACTATGTTTCATCGCCAATCTTGAGATCGCGTAAAAACACATTAGCATGGCTTAAGCATTAGCCAGCCAGTTTATTAAACGTTGTAAAAACGCTACGGCTGAATGTCATTCAGACCGCTAGTTAAACGACGCTGTTTAGCAAATAGGCTAGGCTATTGATCGATCGTTCACGAATAACCTAGTTGGCTGCGACATATACATGACACCGTAGAAAAACAACAAAAAATCAATGTAAAATAGATGAATAAAATATTGGAGGTATTTATAAGGAGGTAAAATACTTTTATGTTAAGACTGATAGTACTCATAGTATAAGTACAGAAAATAGCACAATGGAATAAAGAAACAAAGTCTTCAGTTTTATTATATAAGTACTAGCCGCCTATTCCGGCTTCTCTCGGATAATAACCTAGATACCAACTGCAGCGCCATCTGCCGGGGTGATTTGTGAATCTAAACCATCCAGGGCCCTACCCAAACGTATACCAAAAAAATCATTCTAATCGGTAGAGCCGTTTAGGAGGAGTTTACTTACAACGAAAAGTGGCATTGATTTTTATGTATATAGATAGATAGGTATAGGTTGACGTTTCACCATGCTACATAAAAAACTGTTTCACAGAAGGCAGCAGATGGAAAGACTGGCTGTTGGCATCTCTGCTTCTGGGTGCCGTGGTCGCCGGTTGGGCGGCGTTGCGAGCGGGGGCGGGCCAGTCGCAGCCAGGTCCAGCGGATGCTGCGCGACATGGAACAGCTGAGGAAGGCTGAGATGGCCCTCGATGACATGCAGAAAGAACTTGAAAAGGCCAGGTTGGAACAGGTAAACTTTGAGACTGTTTATACTCCCAAGCATTGTGATTTGAAAAGCAACTGATAGGACTGGTTGGCACTAACACGAGATAGAGAGGAGCAGGTAAACTTGGTGACAGAATGACAGTGTATTTGTAATCGTTACTACCACATATGAAACAATATTCAAAAGTGGAATCTTTGGGTGACATGCAGAAAGAACTTGTAAAGGCCAGGTTGGAATAGGTAGACTTTGATACTGTTTATGCTTCTAAAGATTAAAACATGAAGAGCAGCTCAAGGCAAAAATAGGACTGGTGGGCACGAACACCAGATGGAAAAGGCCAGGTAGAGCAGGTAAACTTTGATACATAATGGTAGAAGGGATATTTGAGTATTTGTTTTCGATACTGCAATATATGAAACAATTTTCAAAAGTCGAAAGTGATTCTTTCGGTGACATGCAAGAAATGATCACATAGGCCAGGTTCGATTACTTTACCACACACAAAGGTTGGTTAATTTCAACACAGATTTAGTTGACGCTCACAGACACTGCGATGTATGGTGTGTGATAATACGGAAAGTTGAAAATCTGGGTACCAGAAAAATTCAAAAGAATTTTAAAAAATCAGGTTAAAACAAGTCAACTTAATGACCTTATTTAGTCCAAAACCAATTAGTTCCTTATTCATTAGGTGCAATGATGTTGCTGCCTACATTTTATCAGACGAAATTACCCGGTTATGCCGGGCATTAAAAAAAAATTTGGCTTCTAAAGAATTGTTATTGCTATGTGAGGCAATGCGATTCCAACGCTGCATCATTCCGAAAGCTGGTAGGATATTTTGGGTAGATAAATAATTAAGGCTAGCTTTAAACTTGTCACATAGCTGTCCTATTGTTTTTTTTTTTATTAATAAAAATTTGTAACTCAACACGGAAGTGTTACCCAAATGGGTAGGTATGGACGAAGAAAGTAAAAGTTAAATTCTTTACCGATAAGACAAAATACCAACCAATAATAATATCTAAAGACCAACTGTTTGGTCTTAATAGAAGTCCCCAATACTGACTCACAAATAATCACGTTTTTATCGCGTGGTTATTACATCACTGGGCTTTTTGACTTCTAAGGAATTGACATATCTAATGAAAACTCTTATGGCATTTTTATGTACTCTGTGATTAATATACGTTCGGTACGACAGGTGACAAACAATAGTTATTCACGATTTTTTTTGGAACTAAAAAACAACAAACATGTTTGAACCTTTCAGTTCCTATTAGGAGTACAAAATTATAGGTCTGTAGTGAATTCTCGACAATAATTTTTAGTTTAGTGGCGCCAATATCAAATGCTCTAGACTCTATAGTAGGGAGTTGTTTACAAGAGCTAGAGTTCCTAATTTTATTGTTTCACCGATGTGCTGAACAAAATCAGACGTGCCCATGTTGTTTTGATTTGCTTTTTTTATATCGAGCTACCATTAGTGAAGTTTAATTTGAACAAGATGCGTGTGACATTTTCAACTTATACAGTCTGTTACTGTCATTGGGTAAAGAACATTAATACCGATCGTATTCTATTAATGCTTCCTAACTAATTGTATGAAAAATATCATCAGTTTTAAAATATAGTTTGTGTAGTGGCCCAAATGTGTGTGTATCAATATGCCACTTTAAAGTCATAACGGCGTATTCGTTCGTATAAATATTACGCTCGGTGAATACAAAGTTTCGAATTCGAATCCCAGTTACGATCTACACCTTTTTGCAATTAAACGTTTCTAACTAAAAGGAATAAAGGAAACGTTATTTTTATAGTCCAAACGCGAATACGTGCCTAGGTGGAACCCGTTTACTATAAAATACAACTTTTTTTGTAGATAAATAGGTTACAGTTCACAATCACACATCTACTGTGAAACACCAATTTCCTTTTCTCCAACTTGTATTGTAAGTTGACCGACATCTCGCCTGATGTTGAGCGGCGATGAGGTGTATGATGGAACGTGCTTATCTAGAACCGATTCTCTATCAATTTGAAGATACCACGATTGTAGCTATCGGGATAACCCCACGCAGGCTACGCATGTCACAGGCTAGACGTTCTTCACACAAAAAAAAGTCAAACCTCTTTGTGCGAGCCTTTGGAACGTAAACCATAAGTTTATTTTTTATAAGGGAACTATGGCGTGTTCCTTGCCTTCGGGCCCATGGCTCTGTATTATTAAAAAAAAATCCTGAGGATCTTATATGGCCAGAGGGAGAGCTAGGCACAATTCAAATACACTAATATTATGAATATTTTACATGTTGGTTTTATGAAGCGAGTCACCAATATTTTCACTGCTATTCGACGCTCTATACATTATTATCAAATATATGGTTTAAATAATACATTTATGGGCAGCCGTGTAACAATTACAAACAGTAAAACAAAACCTACTAATAATATGAGTATAAAAGTTTGGATGTTTGTTGTAATTGTAATGACAAAGATCACGGACCCCGGAGTCTGTGGAGTGGCTAATTTAAATAAAATAAAAAAGTATAAAAGTTTGGATGTTTGTTGCCCTATCACGTCGGAACGGATGAACGTATCGGCTTAATATTTGGAACACTGTTAGAGTATATAGGCTGGAGTAAAGCATTTTATTCTAGAGTCTACCGGCTAACTAAAACTGTCTTAGGTTTGATACTGCTGTCTCATTTCTTTTCGCTTCAAATGATAGAGACAGCAATAGCAAAGCCATATCCGATTTAGTTAGGCGGTAGATGGACGGGTTAATAACGGGAATGGGAATTACGCGAGTAAAAGCGTCCCGAGACACTGCTAATAAACTGTTTTTTAGCATAAACCCCTTAAAAAATTACTAAAAAGGAAATTCTAAGAAGATAATATTTTATTTACTAAGAAGGAAATTCTAAGAGAAAACTATTTTCCACGTTATAGGAGAACGTAACAACTGAAAAGAAGAATTTGGAAAAGAAATTGCGCGAGGCCGGCGATACTCCCCTGTTGAACTCTGCTTCTTCGGACCTAGAAGTGACGCAACTGAAAGCTGAAATTGAGGTAAGCTGTTAATTTTTATTAATTCTGTTCTAAAATTTGACAGGAAGGATTTATAATATTACTAGCGGCCCGTTCCGACTTCGCGCGGATATTGTCACATAAAAACCATTAATCGACATAAAAACTATCCTATCTTTCAAATTGGATAAAACAGCACACGGTGTCCAAATTTGATTGAAATCGGTTAAGTAGTTTAGGAGTCAATCGCGGACAAACATCGTGACAGGAGATTTATATATATTAAGATGAGTAGGTAAGGATTTCGTTTTCATTTTTGTTTTTTTAATTAGTAATAAGCAGTGAGCATAAACAGCCTATTTAATTTTCCCTGCTACCGGGAATCTGGTCAATAGTATGTATGTATATGTAGGTATATTTTCATAGTATAGACTGACCAGGCGAGCGTGACTCTTTACCTGATAGTAAGCAACATGCCTGCTCATAACTGCACAGTGACACTCAGCTATTGGAACATGAAGAGTCCAAATCATTACCTAGCACTGCATTGCGCCCAGATATGATGTTTCGATAGATCTACTATTATTCTTATTGATAGACTCTTTATTTATTGATCACAACATAAAAAAATATGAACAAAATGACACAAATATACTTAAAACTAGTGAAACGATCATTGATAACATTTCACACAACTTAATCGGTATCTAAATTTATTGGTATTTAATTACCTTCGTTATATTTTAAATATGAGTTTTAAATCGGGAAAATGTAAAACAAACGATTAGCGATCGATTATAACAAATAATTATCGTTGTATCGTCGATTCTTAGCGCTAATTATATCGCTAAGGGCGATCTCATCCAGTCTTCCGGCCTTCTCTTGTCAGGAAAGAACGAAATTTCAGGTAATGATATAACGTGTTGTTTGGGTTTCCTTCATTGTGTGGCTGGGTAAATACCGTTTACAACAGTGACGAACGGGGAAAGAGGTTAAGCACCACGGACGTGATATGATTGTTATTAGAGTTTATATTCTTTTGTCTTTTAACGTGGTTTATGTAGCAATTTGCGGTCGGACCAGATTTCTTCCTGGTCCAACGAATCAACGAATAAATATATTTATATTTATATATTTATTTATAATCTAGTTAACCTATAAAAGTTTGTTTAAGTAGGTTCAGTGGTGCCAAAAATTTTCTCAAACATAAACGTACAAAATCATCATTCTTCTTTATAATATTGCTATAGATGTGTGTAAATTAATACGATAGATTCGTAGAAACAAAAAACGTTGAATTTTTTCTGACTCTTGCGCGCTAAAGAGCTGATCCGCGAGAGACTAATAATCCCTTTCAGGTATTCTGTCTCGCGTGTTAGTGGCATGTAACCTAAGTGTATCGTTTGAGGTTGATATAAAAAAAGACAAAAACATAAACTAAGAATCCTATAGAATCCAATGTAGAAAATATATTGATAAGAATAAGAATAATTAGATAACTTATTTGTACCAAAGCGTTCTAGTATTCATAAAGTATTAAATGAACAAAAAAAACTTTACAATCAGGAACAGTGCTTCAAACAAAGTTTGTATTGTTACATACACAAAAAAAAACAATCCCAGTTACAATGATTTTGTGTTATGTCGACACGATTTCTGACTAATAGTACAAATTTTTCAGGATGTAAAAATTCGTGACCTCTCGTCACACTACCATTGCTCTCTCTCTCTCTTTAATATCAAGCAGATATGAAAAAGACAAAAATAACTTATTATGTAAGCAATTTTGTTTGGCGGGAAAATCCCTGTCACGCTTAAGCAAAATAACTTTTGGAGCTGCTTACATAATTTTCTACAAGTCTTAAGTTCAAAGTCGACTTGTACCGCACCACTCCCACACATGTAATGAGCAATGAAATATGAACCTAAACTCATGTACTGTAGATACACTTTAAAGTGACAGCAAATAAGCGGTAATCTTACGAGGTGCCCTGCCTGCTAATGTGCTAATAAGTTCTACGTACAAAGTATACGTAAAATTGTACATTGTACTCATATCTGCAACATTCATTTTTTATTTCTGTAAGCTATGAATAATCTACGACTAACCGGTTTTTGAGGTAGTTGAATGAAAACATTAAATTGTCAACATATTTCTTTAATGATTTTGACGATTACTGTATTATGGAAGAAAAATCTTTGTAATTATGTTTACGATCTTTCATATTATCCAAACCTCTATTTGTACATTTTCATCATACGTTAGAAATATCAGATATATGTATGTAGTTGAAATATCTATGTATCTTATTGTTGTATTGTTAAGTTGATCATCATGTGAATTATTTATGTATCATTTCTGCCAAGTATAGTCTTCTGCCAATTTAATATTGGATACTGAAAGTAAAGCAACCATTCAGTTCGTCTCCGATAGCTGATAGTGAAGACGGCTTGAGTGGCCATTTGTATGCTATTTTCATTTGAATGTCTGTTTAAGAAGACGAAACTCCAATATTAATTGACCACATCAATTACTACATTTTACCTGAGTTATGCAATTTGAACTTAATCACGTGCATCGATTATACTCATTCAAAAAGTACCTCGTATTTTCCTTAAGATACAATTTTCCTTAAGCACCGTTTGGGTTCTAAATAATCAAAGTAGAACCGATGACAGAGGATATGATCAGTCTACGTTCCGCCGCGACTGACAATGCATCGGACACAATAACGGTTTCATTCTCTCGATAGTGAAGTGGTGATTAAAAATGGATCTCTACAATATATGCTACGTTCGTCAGTGCTGTAATACTTGGCAACAACAAGTGGTTAGTGAAACATCGAGTGATTTATGCGTACAGTTTTATTAATCGATTATAAGATTAATTGTGAGATGGTAGTCGACTGCACGTATAAGGTTGCAATTAACGGAACACGAGAGTTTCTTCTGCGAATTTTTCTGTCTCTTTTTATTTTCAATGATTTTATTTTTACTTTCTTAATACATTAACGCCCTCACAATTGGTCTCGATAGAATACCATTGGAGGGATGGAAGAGATATTCCGAGAGCTGCCAGAAAATTTTGGGTAGGTACTTGAGGCAAGCTGAAAACTTGGCTCATAGCTCTCCTGTTATATACCCCTATACGGAGGTGCAGGAGGAGTGCACGGACCTGGTTGTTGGGTAGCGGGGCAAAATTAATCCCTCAATTTAGTTAGAAAGTTCCATCAAAATGGTCTGTCTTTTTGAGAAACCCTATTTATGAGTCACAAATAATACCCACTTAAACTTTCAAATTACTTGAAATTAATTTTAGTATATATATTTTCTAACTTTTATAGGTTTACACTTGACCGCCATCTCGCCTGATGTTAAGCGACGATGCGGTCTACGATGGAGCCTAGAAGAAACCGATTCACTCTCGATTTGATATATAGGTATTTTACCAAACATTTTTGGACGCGTTTGACATGTTAAAACCCCGACTAAATCGGCTTATTATTATTTGAATATTAAACTACAAAAAATACATATTGCCTGAAACATACTTATTTATATGTTGAACAAAAAAAATTAAGAATGTTCATTATGGCCTGCTACTCACCAGCCATGTCTGCAGCTCCATGTTGGGGTATATTAGGAGAGCTATGTTTGCAGTTGTCAGCTTGTCTCAAATACCTACCTAAAAGTTAGTACTAGTCTCGGAATATGACGCCTTTCCTCAACATTATGATAAAATAGGTTACTTACATTATGGCTGAACAGATCGAATTCAAGTTTAGAACACTATTATAGTTTGGAATACCACATAGGCTATTTTTTATCGCGGGATAGTCACCGGAACCTGAATTACGCGGGTAAGACCGCGAAGCGTTGCTAGTAATGCATACATTGACTATTTTATTATTAAATTTAGCAATTCCACAGACTCTGGGGTCCGTGACCTTTATCGTTTGGGGGTTTTTAACATTAATTTTGTATTGGAGAAGAAAAGGAAAATAGTATGGGAAGCAAGGAACATTTTCATCCTAATCCCAGCGCATCCGATTTTCGCCGTCTTCTCCCGGCCCAGAGCCTCCACTACAATCGCATTTCTGTCACTGATCGCCATCTGTAAGTTGGACTCTCGGATGGTCTTCGGTGATGCAGCCAACGCTCGCCGTGCGAACTAACCGATGCGGATGGTACGAGTATCGTAGTATACATCGTCGTAGCATACATTGACTATCTATGATAAGGACTAGATGCGTTAAGGACTATTTTGCTCTTTATCTGTAATGTGGTAGTTCTGCGATATGCATTGACTGAACCATTTGCCAGTCCCCAAATTTAGAATATTATGTAGTATAGGTATTTCTATACCAAAAAACGTATTGAGAACCCCTCTGTCTACATTTAAATAGTGTGTCCACCATAAAAATAATAAAAAATACATCAAAAATCGATTTGAATAGAAATTAATAAAACCTAACGTCATTAATATGTACTTGGTTTGTTGTTATTAAAGTTCAGTGTAGATAATGTAGATGTTTAAGACCTAGAAATGTGTAAAGATGATTATTACGCTCATTATATACTGAAATAAATGCTCACATCTTCGAATGTTGTGTTGTTTTTCTTTGAAACTACTATTATCGCTTTATAAATTTTTTAGTAGATACTAAAGAAAATAAAAACACAGTTTTTTAAGGCGGACTTATATACTTATCTTGTCATACTTCAGATGCTTCGAGCGGAGTTGAGGAGGGCAGAAGGCGAGTTAGAAGACAGGTGTTGGGCGCCGCCGGCGGGGCTGCAACAATGGCTCCAATTAACACACGAGGTGGAGAACCGGTCGTACTTGAGGAAGAAGCAGCAAGCGGATATGCAGCTACAGCAAGCCAGAGAAGCGGTCAGTTCTTAACATAGGACACTTTATGTCGAGCCCTTCGCTCATGACAAAAGTAAAAACCATTTTAAACTACGCTACTTTCAGATGTTAGTACTGGGTTAACAGACTAGCATTAATAATAATAACCGTCAGGTAGATCATGGAAAAATAAATAAAAATCAACAAATATTTAGATGATCAAACTTCCGTTGTGGGGAGTTGTGATATCACAACTTAGAAAAATCGTACAACGAAGTGACGTCACTCAAAACCTCTAAGCACTGTATCTTCGTCATTTTTTGTTTATGAAACGAAAGAAAAAGTACGTTTACAACATTTGTTAATAAACTAACTAACGGACTTACGTTTATTAGTTGTTTCTATATTCATCATGACTATTGTTAGCTTACCAATGCTTCATTAGCATTTAACAATTTAAACGTAGCGACGTAATTCTATGATGTGTGAAACGAATTCATCGTTGGCTTCAAACTTATACAAACCGCCGCCGTTACTTGGATTTTCCCTCATGAAGAGAGAGTCTAATCCATAGCCCACCACGTTCGCCAACTTACGGGTGGGCAGACTTCACTGGTTTTTTTGATATTAGTCTTTGAATTTACAATAAGTGTGTGTAATTTGGTCTTTCAGTGCGAGAAACTGCGTAAAAAGCGCACTAGTTTGGTGGGCGCGTTCGTGTCGACACACGGGAAGTCCATCGACGACGTCGACCGGTCCATCGTGGAGGCGCGGACGGCGCTCAACGAAGTCACTCAGGAACTACAGGTCAGTTTATATACAACTACCTCACTACTAGCGACACACGGAAACTGCACTTTCGCGTTGCTAAACAGTGGTAACTTTGTGTTAAATTATAAGAGTAGATATCACTATTATAGCTAAACCGCGTAGCTGAATCCTCGCCTATTTTGTTTTAACCCCTCACACCTCGTTTTGTTCCCCGTTGTCGCCCGTGTCGTGAGCGAAGCCTAAAATTGAACTCTATATCTTATTCAGTGATAATGTAAGATTCAATAAGTGAAGGAATAAAAAACAAATTAAATAGACAATTAATAAATTAATTCGAATGTAATGTCGTAGGAGCGAATGCACCGGTGGAAGCAAATCGAGCGCCTCTGCGGTTTCAACATCATCAACAACAACGGGCTGCAATACCTCGAGACGGCTCTCTATAGGAACACCAACGGACGGCCCGCGGTCAGAGGTGAGCCTATACATACATAAACGTGATCAGACTAGCCTCGTGGGTTAGTGGGTAGTAACTCTGCCTGCGAAGCCTAGGGTCGTGGGTTTGATGCCCACCCAATGCAAATATTTGTTTGATGAATTCAAATGTTTGCACTGTTTCTGGGTGTTTCTATGTATAATAAGTATGTGTTTACAACTATATAAGTATTATATCAGCTATCTGGCCGCCATATTACAAGCTTTGCTTAATTTGGAGTAAGATGGTGTTGTGTGTGAATTGTCCACCAATATTTATATATGTATTTATTTATTACACTTCTTATTAATACTATGTATAAATGAGACAGTTTGGATGTTTGATGCTGAATTACGTCGGAACGCTTGAATGGATTTAGTTGAAGTTTGGAACAGACATAGATTATTGTCTGAAATATCAGATAAGAAACTTTTCATCACAGGAAAATAACGGAAGCAGGACCTACGCGGGTTCACCGCGGAGCGTTCTTACATAATTGAAGATATATATTTTTAGAATAGAGTGATGGGACTAGCTGGACATGTAAGATAAGATAATTCTTTATTGCATAACATGGGTACATAATATAGATGTTGGGACAGTAAACTTAGGTCGCCATATTTAGCCTTACTGCATACAAATGTTACAGTTAAGTAGTGAACAATTCAACAGATGAGAGAGAACATGTGCTAGATGTAAGCAAGACGATGACCTATAACAGCACAGGATCACACAGATATTGGAATATGAAGAGCTGCAATCTTTACCTATCACTGCACTGCACTCGTGACACGTGAAAATAAAACCGTTTTTTTTTTAATTTTTTTTTCTTTCATTCAACAGGTCGAATGAGCAGTTCCCAAGATGACCTCAGCATCGGAGACGACACGTCCCTCTGCGGGTCAGGTAAGACGCCGGACGACTCTTCCATATTCCACGATCATGTCGAATGAATATATTACTTATATGTATATTATCATTAAGACAGTGTTGTAGCTAATGTTTTGTACATCGTTGCGGTAGACGCGTTTCTATACGTTTTATTTACTACCTGATTTGTTTTGGGTTGAACAACTAGTCTATATAGTCTAATGAGGCGCCATCTGTTCGAGAATTATAAAACTTACAATCAACATTTGTAATCCAGCTTATTGTTTGTAATTATAAATTATAATCGAAATACAAATAATCTCATCTCTCAAGTTGGACCAAAGTACATATGAATGACAACTTCCGTCTTTCGTGAATACCGGTTGACTTGGCGAAGAATTCAATGGGAACAAACATGGCACTAGATTTTTGTATAGTACGATATACAAGAATGCTGGATTGCGCTTTTCAGCGATTGGTGTAGAATGTTTGGTGCCTGCATCGCTTTTCAAAGTGAATAAATCATGATCGCTGACGCTAGATTTTTGTGCCTCGTATAATTTACTGTCGCATTTTAAAGTCGATTTTCGAGTGAATGTGAATGTACGACAGTGAATGGATTTGTTTCAAACGCGGTCCATCATGGACCGTAAAATCACTAACATAAGGCGAGATGGTGACATACCTAAAATAAACTCATTAAATCTCGACTTAAAGACATCGAAATTGTATCCATCGTTAAAAACCCACACTTATTGCACAATCTAGTTGTTCGTATAACGAAAGTGGCATCAAACGTTCGATTTGTAGGAAAGTCAACCATAAAACGGTGTCATCGTTTTGATATTGGCAGTGCAAAAAAAAGAGCCAGATGGAGTTTTTATATCATGTAGACCTTACACACCTATCGAAATGTATCCGATAAAAAACTAAATAGCATCTAAATAGTGATATTAACAAACGTTGAAGTTTTTCTCGAACTAGGTGTTCTTTGGGAGGCCTATGCTTCATTGAAATGCGTCTACCGTAACTGTACATAAGTATAATAATTATGTACTATTTGTAGTAAAGTTATATTTATATGCATCACATATTATCTACTGCAACAATTGTTGACTGCTTGCAGTGCGATAACAAGTCACCATTTGTTTATAAAAGTTGCATTTTCACAAAAGACAGTTGATAAAATGCTATGTTGTGGACACGGTGAAACCATCGCGTTATATTTTAGATATTTACATGATTTTCTTTACATTTAGATCTTTACATAATGGCGATATTGTGTACGAACTTATCAGCATTGTATGTACTTATGAGGCGTTTTCAGACAAGACCTGTCGAAAATAGTTCTCAATGTCTTTAAAAGTGGCGTTAATCTTTCATTTCGGGACTCATTAGGTCACCATGATGCCCATTAGCTTACAAAAGCTCAATTTTATTTAATTTAGGTCTTACATCGCTTACAGAAATGCTTTTACGTTAGGCAAATGCTGTGGGCTTGTTACTATATTTCTTTTTAAATTAGTATTGGTAACTAAAAAAGACATGATTTGCTGATAACTTTTTTTTAAAGTATTATATTTAAAAATGTTTCAATTCCTAGCTACTTTTTTGTACCTGTATATAGGAAAGCTAAACAAACAAACCATCTACTTTCATATTTAATAGTTTTTAATTAGTTTAAGATCTGAAAATTTTAACACATGATGTTTTCTCGTTAAATTACAATGACATTTAAACTTGTAACATTGTTGACATCCAAGATTATGCGTACATAACTCGTGATTCGAACCCAAATGATCGATTCTACTCGCTATTAGTCGTCGGCCATTGCTATGAAGCTAATCCTGTGAACAAAATCAGAAGTTTCGTACACTTTGAACTGCGCAAAATATGTGCAGCAGCTAATTAGCCTGCCCTTCTACCGCCTAATTAAATCAGCTTTCGCTTTGCTATTCCGGTCTCTATCATATCAAGCGGAAAGAAAAGAGAGCGCAATATCAAAGCTAAGACAATTCTAGTTAAGCGGTAGAACCTCAGGTCGGAATAGTAAAAGATGTTTTGTTGATGAGTAGGTGTCGAACTCTTCGGTATAATATATTTACCATACCGAAAAGGTCGACACCTACTCATTATGCGTAAGCTTGTATTTTAATATGTTGTAGTTTTATATATTGGGATAAAATGACATTGCAGAATTGGAGTTCTAAAAAATGTAAACTACCAAAATTTGCTTTGTCTTTTGAACATTACCTTTGATGACGGCACTTCACTTGGCGTAGCATGTTACGGTATTATTGTATTTGGCCAAATATCACAAACTATTGGATTTCGTGGGCGTATAAAGAAGTATTTATGAATAGCGATTTATTTAATTAACAAAAATTGTAGTATATCGACACTCACTGAATGACAAGTAAAATGTGAGATCCAAAGGTACTGCTCCGGCTAATAAGCATTTTTTTCGAAATGAGACTGCGTTCACAAATTATTCAATACTAAAATGCTACTACGCATGCAACATGTTTATAAATATGTTGTTATTGAGCGGATTTAGAAAAGCGAAAATAGATTTAACTGGAATACCTTTTTCCCTTTGGCATATTTGTGTAAATATAGCAAAGTTGTTGTTGACTAAATTGTCGGATAGATCCCAACTTTTACGATTAATAAATCAAACAATTTAATTTGTGTTAGTCAGAGAAAACGTTATATTATAATTATTATCAGATGGATTTTAAAATCGGTCCAGTATTAACCAGTAATAACAACTATACAACTAACTACTTATTTTCTGTCATTATGATAATAGTGTAGACTGTAGATACGCAAATACTCTACACCAAATGAAGTGTCATCATAACAGATACATTTTAGTTGAATATTTTTTTGCTAGGATACTATTTTTTCAAATAAAGCTGTTGATTTAGAGCATTTTAACAGAGATGAATTTATTTGACATTTTGAGAGGCAGTTATAGGAATTAGATCAGATGAGCGTAGTGTGAATATTTTAACTCATAGAAGGAAGAGATATGAGCCATTTTGTTAAACATTCAAAATGTT
Organism: Ectropis grisescens; assembly: GCA_017562165.1. Lineage (NCBI taxonomy): Eukaryota > Metazoa > Arthropoda > Insecta > Lepidoptera > Geometridae > Ectropis > Ectropis grisescens. The sequence continues at coordinate 14,700,071 of CM029780.1, read as the reverse complement.
TAAAAAAAATAGTTTTTAGATTTGTTAGTTATTATCAAGAAAAGTTTACCTAATCTGGAATGCGTCGACATATTATACGACTCTTGTTTTGAATAATATGTTTTCTGGAAAAATCTTTGTATAGCACAAAATTCTATCTAATCAAAATCAAAAGAAGTTTTAATATCAAGAATTTCAAAGTAACATTAATTACAAAATCCTCAGATAGCCAAATGGTCTGGATAATAATTATAAAATATAGAATCTGATATGTTTTGGTTCCTACCTTAGAACATCAGGTTTGTGAGATAAAATTAACTTACTACCGAAGAGTATGACAGAAAAAGACGATAGTCTCTCTAACTACCCGTCAGAATATGAAATAGAATCGCCGAGAGGTTGAGTCGTTTAAAAAAATATTCCTCTTTTGGTAAAACTTCCTTGATCATTATATCTAAAGACATTTTTACTGTAAGTCTCATTTTAAGATGTGATAACGTTTTTCCTATATCTTCGAAGTACCTAACATGCTTAAAGCGTTTTTTTAAAATATGTATTTTTTTATTTATTTAGGTGTTAATTTTACATCGAATTATTGTAAGGATTTTATAGTGCTCAAAGCTCTGACTATTTCTACTAAACTCTTTTAGACTAAACTTGTTTTAGTGGTAAATGTATTTATGGTTACTCCGCAAGAGTGGGTTAAACTGAAAAAGGACGTACTTTAATAGTACTAGATGTTAGCGTCAGGCTGGCCATATAGACGAGGTGGCATTTGCCAGTCGGACCGCAGCCTGCGAGGGGCCCCAAGGGCCTGGCTTACGGGGCATGCGTCAACCGTAGGATAAGGTCTCAGGCCTCTGGCTTGTGATCACCATGGAGCCACCCGGGTCCTTTCGGCTCAGTCCGACCTTACTAGCTGTGACGTACGGTTTCATCTGTCGACATCCCCTTGATTTTGATATATGATATCAAAAGAACTATTCAAATACAACTGGTAGTGTGGTAGTTCAAAAGTTTAAAACTTTTAATCCAAACTCTTCAGCTTCATGTGCAAGTATATAATATGTAATGGTATAATTGTAAATACTGTAAATTTGTAATAAGCTTGGGATTACCAACCTACGGTAGGTTGTGTGAGTTTATAGTCCAAAGGGGTATATTAAAATCTTACTGTATTTGCAATTTTACGGTGTCATATTGTATTTTAAAGACTACATAAGCATTGTTAAAATGTATTAGATATCTACTTTTCGTATGGGACAGAATACATACTAAGTCTGAAGAAAAACTTTAAATCTAAATATTTTGTTGAATTAAAATGGTATTATTAATTTGTACTTTTGATTTTTTATCGTTCGTGATTTAAATTAAAAAAAAAACAGCAGTACAAATCATTTAAGAGCGTACGATTATTTCCTATTTTGGTACACTATTGCGGATTAACCATATTTTTTATTTTGTACTTACTTAACTTCTAAGTATTATAATCTAGTATAAAATAATATCAAGATTCGGCTTATATTTGATGTTGGCAATAATTATGTTCACATGTCGTGACCTTGAAATTTCTCCCCGTGTAAATTGTATGTATTATAACTTAACTATAAGGGGTTAGTCAAGTTCCTGATATAGATCTAACTGAACGATAAGATCTAATGTACCATTACTCTAAGCCATGGATTGTTATTTATTTATTTTAATTTAAATAACACATACACTAAGTAACTAATGTTTTAAGTTATTAGCTGTGGAAATTGAATTAAATGAGAAAATGTGTACACTCCACGTCACAATCGATAGGAAGCTTTCAGGCACTTATCAGTGAAAGCATGTATGAAATAATATCGGATGTCTTTTTACTCGCCGACACGACACAAATCCGACAAGGAAAATCTGGAAAATCTTTATAATTCTACTAATGATGAATGTGAAAGTTTGGATCTTTAGACATATGGATGTTTGTCGTTGAATCGTATGAAAACAAAACGGATATGACTGAAAAGAACACAGAATATTAAGTCTAGTATATCGACAAAATATGAAACTTTTTAGGGATTCGTTAATTTCTAAATTGTTTGGAACAACGCAGTCAACTAGTTTAATATTTGAAATGAAGGCAATTAATTGACTTGGTGATCGGGACGTTTCAGCGGCGCTCTTACATACTAAACTTCTAACCGCTAATGGCTCATGCACAGGGCTAAATGCTTATGTTTTTGGTATCGCCCTCTTTTCAATTACGTTCTAAATTATACGTCGAGAGAAAGAGAGCAATAACAACGTCAAAAGAAATTGTCTTTTTCGATAGACAACGAAAATAACTGGTATGACTTGACTAACCACAGCTTAGAATCGTGTCGAGTCCTCGGGTGGCATCTACAAACGTTTTGCCATCTCGAGACTCACGCACACGCAGGACGACCGTCGTACGACCGTAGGTCGTGCTCTAAAATAATGATGTCAGTTTCTGGTTCGATTGTGTCGGATCACTGTCGTGTCGGCAAGTGAAAGTACCCTATCACATTCCCTGTATATTATTTTTCTTTGGTGTGGGTTGATCTTTTATCCTTGCATGTTTATTCAGAATAGACATTACAGATTTAACTTATCTTTTTTTTAAGTGAACAAAAATGGCCTTTTTTACCACTAATTGTTATCGAAACTTTTAAGGAGGAATTTCATTTCATTTTTTACACTGCAGTGTACATAAAATATAAGATACCTTCCAAATAAAATTTACTCTATTTTTTTATCTAGTGAACATTGACATATATCTGCCTTTTTTATTGGACAACGTATAAGTATGATATACTTTTTTTAATAGATTCTCAGGTCAAAATATAACATGTACTTTAGGTTATCATTATATTATATCCTGAGAAGTAACTCTCATTGGTTATTATTCGGCCATCTTTGTTTACAATAAATGACAAAAGTTATTAACAAAATGATCGGTGATTGGAGCTTGTAATTATATTGTGTATGTTAGTAAAGATCCGATAGTTATGCATTATCGTTTACTATTTTAACTTGTCAATAAATTGATTCATTCACATATTGGCGCTGGGAAAACCAAATTTTGAGAAATGCATGCTATAAAATCTTTACGCTCTTCGCTTTTTAATTATAAAAATTCGCTTAGTGGAGTTTTACTTATGAAGAAGTCTAGCATTAATGTGAAACAAAATGTTGGCTAGCTATTATAATATAATTAAACTATTAATAAAAAACCAGTAAACAGCTGCTAAAGTCTGCTCATCCACTAAAATCTTGTCTACGTCCATACCTTACTTGCAAATTGTACTTGCTTAGATTTTAATATAACGCTAAAATATCAAAATTTAGCTCAACATGTTATGAACTGTAAATTCATAGACAATTTCAATTTATATGCACGTTTGAAAGCTTTTTACGATTGTGATTTTGTTTTATTTTTGCCGCCATTTTTTTCCACTAGAGCCTTGCGTTTTCACCATAGACTAGATACTTTTTTTTTCTGGCTTGATCAGTGTTTTTATAGCAACATTTGGCATATCGCAGGTAAGATTTGTTATGATAATTTGATGCTTTTTGGCTTTTTATTCATATTTATTGTTTTCATGTACATATTGTTTCATACATGCTTTTACAATTTAGTTAAGTTTTTAAAAAATTGAAAGTTTATTTTAATACACAAATAAAAAGAAAAAATACATGAAATACTAAAAAAAATATTAATTGTGCCTATTCTAAATGTACATACATAATTTGTGAAAAAGAGACACGGACAGACAGTAAATAGGTCTGTCAATAAAATTGTGTGTTATGTCGTTCCAGTAACAGACGCCTTCGGTTGGCGCGAAGATTCATCAGGCAGCGAAGCGGACGCACCACACTACCCACTGGATCTTAGACTCGCCGAAGCAAGGTAAACCTTATTACAATCGGCATGGTGACAAAAAATACTAATTAGTCCGTCAGTTTGTAGTGGTAGGACTCTTGGCAGAGTCCGCCTGGGGAAGTACCACACCTTTGCTAGTTATCCTACCGCCAAACAGTAATGTGAAAACATTACTGTGTTCCGGTTTGAAGGGCCATGTTTCCAGAGGAATTGCAGGGCTTAGAGATATAACATCTTAGATCTCTAGGTGATGAGCGCAGTCCAGTACTAGGTAATGATTTGGACTCGTCATGTTCCAATAGCTGCGTGTCACTGTACTGTTACGTGGCAGGCATGTTGTTTACCATCAGGCACATGTCCAGCTCGTCTCGTCACTCTTTAAAAAATAAAGTTAGATTATTAAAGCATATTGTACACGTATTTTTTCTTTTGTTTGAAACAAAAAATAAGGAAGATTAGAAGATTCGAGTGACGTCACATCTATATACGATTTGTATATAGATGTGACGTCACGTCACAAGTCACTACAGTTTGATGATCTATATCATTGTTGATTTTTAATGATTTAAAAATAAATAGGTGTCGTATATTATTCCATAATATACCTGACGGAATAATTAGAATGGTACATTTTTGACCCAGTCAACATCCAAATTATTCGAATTATTATAATATATGAAATCTGGTTGATTGGCATACCTTAGTTATAGATGCAAAGGCTAAATAGTAAAAATATTATAAATGTTAATCTATTTTAAAAACGGACGCGGTTGTTGTACATTTACCGTACCGTTGTTGTCAGAAAAGCTCTAACAACACGTAATACAACACAACGGACGCAAAACTGACCTCATGATCGCGTGACCGCTCTCTGTCTGATAGAAACCTAAAAGGCTTACTACACTTAACTAAATTTAGTGGACTAAATTTATTCGCTACTGAGTTCAGTTGTAATGCGTTAATTAAGCTAGCGTACTAAATTCAGAAGCAAGGTTTGCTTGGTTCTATCTTGGTTATCTACTTTCTTCTGAGTTCAGTAGACTAACCTTGATTCTAAATTTGACTCTGAATACAGTCACTAAATTTAGCCAAATTTAATAAACCTTTAACACTTAAAAAATCTATGTGAAGCTGTCGCTAACACTGTTGGTTTTGCTAATCCGTATTCTAACAAGATCTAAAATTTCAGTTTTGTCGGTCTACGGGATTTGTCTAAAAGTATTGATGAAGAGTGAGTTAAAGAATTATATTAAAAAAAAATAACTGAATGGATTTTGGTACGGCTTTCGTTACATACCTAACAATATGATTCTTTTCAAGACACACAATAAAACTCATTTCAACCTATATAGTTGAAAAACATTTTTTTTTACGGACGATATCACCGCCCCTGTAGGTTTTTTACCCAAGCAATAACAGACTAAATAACATGTTTTACTTGTAATCATACTTTCATACCAAGTTACACAAGGACTTATTAAAGCTATTGTTTTTTTTTTTTTGAGTACGCAAACTAAGCCCCACATCCCCGCTAGGGCCTTAGATCACCCCCTGCAAGGATATCTGGGTACTGGTTCTGAATGCAATCCGAACGATTCTAATTCGGAATGACAAACTCTGTCTCTGTCACTCTATACGGATAAGACAGAGAGGTTTGATACCATGTCGAAATCAATCCGACTGGGTTCAGAATCGCTACGCAGTTTGTTCCTTGGTCTTCGCTACCGCCTGACATCTCTACAAAGTACATTCGTTTGCCAACTCTATAGTTTTTAACACTATAAATAGCTCTCAGTGGGGATAGACGAAAAACCCCATTGCCAAATATCAAACAATTGCGCTATGTACATACGCGACTTTAGCTTAATTTAAGTGTGTTTTCACATAGCCACTCGACTCCACATATATTATACGCATTACGAATGTGTGGGACCCTCGCTTTATTTTAGCTCAGAGTTAATAAAGACAGCAATAGCAAACCCTACAACCATTTGAGAAAAAGTGTATTTGCCCGGTCGCAACCAAAGCGCATGCACTCTTCAACGCTCGATAAATGAAGTGCGACGCGCATGAAGCTAAACAGTAATGCTAGAGAGGACAATAAAAGCTAAAACAAATTTTAAGGTTATGTATTGAGTTTCAACAAAAGTTGTTTGTTTGAATATACAAAACATGACTTTAAATCAATACATGTGGTTTTCCAGTAACCCTGTATAGACTCTATATCTAACACTTATTTTGTTTGAATATACAAAACATGACCTTAAATCAATACATGTTGTTTTCCAGTAACCCTGTATAGACTATATTATCTAACACTTATTTTGTTTATTTTCTCATAATCGTAAAGGACGTAGATTCGAATGCTGCCTCTGAGTATTTTTCCAGTTTTTCATGACCACTGGCTTTAATTTAACGGTGAAGGATAGCATCGTGTGAAAACTGGGATGTTCCAAGATTCTTTCGGGGTCATCCGACAACTCGCACTGGGCCTAACTCTTCTTTTGTAAGAAAAGACAAAGCTTGCTTATGCTAAGACAAAGCTGCTAGATGTTTTAATAAAGTGAACATTTCGTTAAAAAACACAATCAATAGTTAACTAAATGTGGTCGGTAAAGCCCGATATAGGTTTGCCATATCACATGTGACTAAACCATAACATAATTTTATTAAAAGGTATGTTTTATTTTATTCACGTACACACCCAAGACATCCGTAGTTTTACTGTACCTGTGTTTGTACCATTTAGCCCATTATTTGTTTGATGCATTTCATTTCAGAATGTTCCTTACATAAACGATTACTATTTTTAAATAAGAAATTTGATAATTTTTTTTCAGGTTACAATTAGAAGAGCGTTTGGCACAAGAAGCGCGCGAGAGGCGCACAGAAGACAGATTAAATAGGATGGAGGAAAGGAAAGCTTCTTCCGACGAGTTAAAGATCAAAACCAATAACGAGGTGCGGAAGAGTCCCGGCACTGACTTCAGGAGAGACCAAGGGAGAGATCAAGTACAGTTTGTGCTTGGCGGGGACAAGTGAGTGGAGATTTTACAATGGTTATATAGACTTTGTTGTCCACAACACAAAAATAAATAAACTAAAAGATACATTCTTAAATTTAGTGAAACAAAAAATGGCTACAATACAATAGAATGCACACCAAATAAAAAAACATTACGGGATTGTGTATACAGGAAACTTTACAAAACTGAGAAATTTTGTATAAAAGTCTGATCTCTGGGTGATGAGCGTAGTGCAGTGATAGGTAATGACTTGGACTCTTCATGTTAACGAAGGAAAAAAAAATTGGAAATTGTCCTCATTGAAGACGTCAATCAGTTGCCTTATATCGACAGGGAAAATCTCTTCGAAATGAGGTATTATCGCCCGAACCTGGTAATAAAGATCAGCCAGGAGTTGCTCTGCACACATCGAACCCAAGTGGACGTCGTATATGCGCTGAGGGAAATATACTCCGGTGTGTACTCCTCAGCGTCCCGTATAAAGTCCCTATAGCAGAGAAGATATAAGGGAGCGCAAATACCCAACACCCTACCAAACACCCTCTTTTTAGTTCACACTCAAGGGAGACCCTGACAAGCCAGAGTTATGGGTCAGGCACCGGGTCACGCATCCTTACCATACATGAAGCTCAGGGACTAACATACGAGTCGGTAATCGCAATCAAAACCAAGGCAAACATGAAGCTGCACGAGAGCGTGCCCCATGCGTTTGTTGCAATCTCACGGCACGCGGGGACCTTCACATACTACGCTGACGACACCGAAGAGGCCATCGGCCGATTCGTGCGGCGAGCGTTGGCTGCATCACCGAAGACCATCCGAGATTTCAACCTACAGATGGCCATCAGGGACAGAAATGCGGCCGTTGTGGAGGCTCTGGGCCGGGAGGAGGCAGTTTAGGCAGATGGCAAAAGGCAATTAGGCAAACACTCGCTGTCGAGTCGATTACTAGCGGAATCCTAACCTGTAATGATCAGCTCTACAGACGAGCACTAGAATTCGATTTCAAATATATCCAACTCCACCCTATTTTCCTCTTCTTCTTCTTATCCAAGAAATGTGTAAAAAAAATGATCAAAGATCACGGACCCCGGAGTCTGTGGAGTGGCTAATTTAAAAAAAAAACTCTTCATGTTCCAATAGCTGCGTGTCACTGTGCTGTTATGTGGCAGGCATGTTGCTAATCATCAGGCACATGTCATGCTCGTCTCGTCACTTCTTATTTAAAAAAACAAAATTTTACGAAACATACATTTTACAAAACATTTTTTTTTACAAAACTGGTAAATTTACAATGTACGCCAATTTTTTCGTATCTTTCTTATCAGTGTAAACTGGACGGGCGAGGATCTGACCCGGTCGAGTCACTCGCTGTCGCAGCCGCAGCTGCGCGCGTCGATCCGCGGCGCGCCGCTGCCGCCGCCGCGCCGGCCGCTGTCGTCGGGGCAGATCGTGCGCTCGCGCAGCACCGACGTAGTCCCGCTCGCCGACGACCCGCGTCCGCCGCCGCGCACGCCGTTCACCAAACAGAAACCGCTACATGAAGGTGAAATAGACTTTGTTGTTTTAGGAATACGGTCGTCGTTATATCCACGGTGGCCCTTGTACACAGATTATAAACCCGCAGAAGATACTACCTACTAAATGGTGTTAGGAATACGATCGGTGCTATTATCTCCACATCGGCCCTGGTCGTCGATACAGATTGTAAACCGTCTGCTAAACAGAAACCGCTGCATGAAGGTAAAATTGACTTTATGTTGTTAGGAATACGGTCGCTGTTATTATGTCCAAGGCGGCCCTTTTGTCGTCGCTAAAGATTGTAAACCATCCACTAATCCTAAATAAGAAACCGTTACATGAAGGTAATGTACGTATAAAAAAAATATGTATTAGGTACTAACATTGCCCCGTGGTTTTAACCGCGCAGTCCCAGTTCCCGTTATTTTACCATGACGAGAAGTAGCGTGTGTTGTTATTCCAGACTAGAATCAAACTATGTTTTCCAAAAATACATTTCAATTCGATCCGTTCAGACGTTGCAACGTGATTGAGCAACAAACATCCCTAACAAACGAATACAGCAAAGTTTTCGCATTTATAATGTTACAATATCAGTAGGAAAGTAAGATGTCCACTGTCCCCATGTGTCGTTAAAGCATAAATATCGTCTCCTACATAGGTCTGCTATACCTACCTACGATTAATATCTCCGGTCACAGTTGTCCCAAGCTGCCAATAGGTATACTTATAGATTCTACTTCGTCTACTCTTATCAAACTTGCAAAGACAAAACTTAGTGGAATGCAAGACTGGCCCAAGCCCTTTGGAGACCCAAATCCATCACTGAGATCTGTGACATATGTATATGGGTTCGTTGATGCAATAGTGCAATATTTTACTTTTCTATTGCCGCAGATGTAATGAAATTAGAATGAGTGCGTGTTGGGAAACATACCACCGCAACATACAGTGAGTTATTCCATCTTTGGCCTTGTGCCAGCTTGACACCGTGTGAGAATAACATGTAAAATCACCACATGGAGTTTATTAGCTTTCATTGCATGGGTTGTTAATGTAAGGACAATGATGAAACAATGCATACTTGGTTTATTCTATGATGTTTCAAACGCTTCCATTTAACTTATGATGCCATTTAGTTTGACAAGCTTAACGAGTTCCAGTGATGATTTATTCTGAATACAGGTAGATTGACTCCGACCAATGGAACTCCTCAACGGTCACACGGTCAGCATAAATATGAAATTTTGTAAAGATATCTAAATTTGTGAGTCCAATGGAAGTATCGCAGCTTTACCAGTCATTCAACCATAACTGTAACCATTCTACTATATTTAAAAAAAAAATACCAAAGAGATTCTACTGATCTATTATTCGAAATACTGTAGGTACGTTGTTGTTATGAGCAGGCATGTTGCTTGCTAATTCCTGTCCCTCTAACGCCTAACAAAACTACATACAAACTGCCTAAATAAACCCCCCCCCCCCCCCTCGTAACGTACCTTAACATTTTTAACACCTTTCCTCTCACTCTCCGTAAACATTACGTGACATTCAAGTAATCGTTTTTACTATATAAAAATATAGATAATTTTAAGTAAAAAAAAAAAAAAGAATACCACCATGACGTACCGTAACGTTTCACAAGCCACCCCCCTCCTCCCAAATTGCGTTACGTAATACTTGAACGACCCCAAAGCAGTTTTTAGCCAGCTCTGGCCTTGAATTTTTGTAAAAAAAAGAGTTTTATTTTACAGACACACCTACTCCGTCAAGTAACACTCCTCCCGAAGAAGAATCAACAGACTCATCTCTAATGGACGACGAGGGCCTCCCTAAACCTCGGAAGCGACGTCTCCACCTGCCTTTCGGAAAGAAAACCAAGACTCCCGCGTGACGTATGCTCCCCTATAGTTCTCTTCCATTCTGTCCTCACAGAACTTGCCATCTGGCTGTATAGGCTGTTTTACATTTAAGGAAACTGGCAACGGTCCTGTCACGCACATAGAACTGACTTCGAAGGGTCATCAATTAAACTAAAACTGTCTTACCATTGATATTGCTCTCTCTTTTACTTTCACTTAAAATAATAGAGACAGCTATAGCAAAGCTATGTATATTTCGTTAGGCTGGTAGAAGTGCACATTCAATTTCATGGCAAAGAAATGTACTAGGAATGCATGATCATCTGCGGTTACTGATTAATCTGCGTACTCTACTTAAGTCGTCTTTCATGGACGAAAGCGGCATGTTTTTAAAACTGGCTACGGCAGTTGGCAGTTTTGCTTTTGAATGTCAGTCCATTCTTTTAGCTTTACTTATTTCGAAGTTCTACGTGCATGACATGACTGTCAAAGGTTACGCAGGAGTTACTATACTTCTCGATGAGAAATCTGTTCAGGGCGATCAAACAGAGAATGCTAAACACTTGTGCTGGCTGTTACCAAACGTTTTATGCTAAATGGTATGAAGACGAACATCTTTATATGAGAACAACCCGAAATCTCGAAAATGCTGTTCTATATAAATAATCGTCTTCGGTGGGCGTTATTGTATGAAACTTTTTTCGAGATTTTAGGTTGTTTCATTTGTAAGAGTTGTCTGTATGAATACATTGGATTCAGTACATGCCTTTTGCATAAAGCTTATATACAAGTAATGATTGATGGCTGTCTTGGCCGGTCGATGTCATATCTAAATGGGTTGGCTTACTTATCGTAATATTCCGTTTGCTGCAAGCCCTACTCATTTCGCATCTTGATTTGTGGTCACCTCCTCATCCTATTTAGAAAGTTTAGTGCCAATTCTATTTTAAACAGTATTTTAAATCCAAATTTGTGGCCTAGGGGAGCGAAAGCAATAAGACTTCGAGTTACGATTTCCTGCTGTCACTCGTAGCGTTACGTTTATAAGGGTGATAGATGTAGACGAATGAATATGAGCATGATAATAGTAAATTATGTATTTTCATCTATCAAAGAAATTTCTTTGTAATTAGCATACTTCAGCTGATAACTTAACGAAGCTTCTCTAGAAACACCTCTTTACTTCTTTCAACATATATCGTCAATCCATTATCTTCGGATTAATACAGAAGGTGAATGCTTCCCGTATTTATAGTCTCGTTGGAAAGTATAATTCCTTAGGTTCGTTTCTTTTACACATACTTGTATTAAAATGCATTACTGGATATCAAAACTACCGACGTATTTATTTATTTAATTCTGTACGTCTTATATTACTCAAAATTCTTCACTGTAAATATCGACTTTGTTCCCTTAGCTTTACATCATTTTCTATGTCGCCTAGTGGAGAAAGAAAGACCCTTGGCCCTGGTATTGCCAAAACTTTTCTAATATTACTGACTGGATATGTACCGTTGTTATATGGTGAAACGAGTGCATAGAAATATTGGAGATTCGCTCCAGCACAGATTTCTAAAACAAAAGGCAGATGGAACGTTCGGACCACAGATCCTAAGGTCCAGAAAGCAAATATCAAACGCCAAAGCAAATACAAACTCCAGTCAGTACGAAACGGACTTCCGTCTCGTACGGGAGTCCCGTGTGATTTTAAGTTTTGTTTAAGATTATGCCGTCTTGTGTCTTCAAACATTGCAAACATTGTTCCCAAAAATAAAAAAACGAAAGAGGAATATCATTTCATAGGAAAGTTTGAATATTTTTACTGACATTTATATAATTTAGGCGATTTTATTTCGATTGATGAATAGAAACACAACACCTCAACGAAAATTGGTTAGTATTGCTATACTAAATTGAAATTATTTTCCCTAAAGTTAAGGTAAAATATGGATTATGATTTTTTTGAAGATACTCGTAGACCAAATTATATAATTTAGATTGTATTATTCTATTTTAAACGCTATTTTTATAATCGTATTTTTTTTAATTTTATGTGAATCGATGCCTAGCACAAATCCACATAATTACTAGTGTTTATAAAAATACTAATAGTGTTGATGAAAACTATAGTTATGAAGCAAGTTTTTAATACTTGGAAGTTGGTATAGTAGAGCTTAAAAAAGTAGGCGAGTTCTTTTGAGAGATCTAATCGTTTTAATTAACCTTATGTTGTCTGGTCGAGTAAATAGTGACATTGTCGAAGTTTTATACGGTGCTAATTTGTGCGTACATACTTACCCAAAAAAGATGTTGGGATTAGGCCAATTGCTGTTGGCACCACAAATACTGGCCTTGCTGCCAAGGTGGGTTGTAGGTATAACACATTGCTTTTTCGACCTCCCTGCCCCAACAAACTTGATTATATTTCTCTGAGTGGACGTGAGGCTGCTATTCATTCTGTCCTGACTTTCCTTGTCCAAAATTGGGGGAGAGGGCTGTTAAAGGTGAACGTTAAAAACGCCTTTAATTTGGTTGATCGAGGAGCCCCATTGTCCGAAGTGAAAAATAAAATTCTTGACCTCTACAATTTTCTTTGGCAATGTTATGGCGGACCCACAAAATTATCAAAACAATCCTATGATATCTTCCGTTGGCTTTCAACTTGGTGAACCTTTGGCCATGCGACCTTCGCCCTGGCCATTCACTCTATCATTTAACGTCTCCAGTCCAATTTAAGCGTTTGGTACTTGGACGACGGAACTTTGGGTGGCGATATGAATAATGTTCAACTGATTTACAAAAACTCTTAGACCGTTTTCGTTGGTTTGTATCAACATTTTTGAAAAGGTGAAGTTTTCGTTTGCGACACGCGTCCAGACAAAGATTGGATGGTAAAGAAATTGAATGATCTGGCCCCCCAACATCAAATCAGTTGACAAAAATTCTCTGCACCTCCTGTGTTCACCGATATTAAATGAGTAGTTGCCACCTTTTGTCAAGCATAATATTCAAAATTTCAGAAACAGCTTCGATAGAATACTCAAAATAAACACACACATCCTTGCATAATATATAATCGGTGTCATAATAAATTATTTTAACATTTTAATATATGTGTTTATTTTACGCGAAGATTTCCGAAGCTAAGACATCAATAGTGGGATTTTTTTCTAAAGACTGGGAACATTACACGCACACCAACGTGAGTAATTTGACAACGTCGGTGAGAGCTGTCACGCATACATAACTAATTACTGGCCTCACAGTGTCGTTCACGAAGGTTTCATCTGTTTAGAAATCTGTGCGCTCCAGTATATCCCGTACTTAATTAATTCTTACTACTGTATTGAACAACTGTGAAAGCTTAAAAATACCAGCCTATCTAAAAAGCTGCTTTATTGCTTAAGGTGGAACGTCTATTATACATAAACAGAAATCAGAATAGACGAATGTTCACCTTACTAAAAGTTGTGGTGTTAAAGCAAGCATCTTTTTAGTTTGTTAGGTACAAAGTAAAACAGCTGTTATCTGCTCGAAGGATATCGTATGATAATTTTAGTAAAAGTGTTGTCTCAAATCACAATTGTGAATGAAATCTCATTCAACAAATCTAAATGTAAATAAAAATCTGGTATAGGGCGAAACACAACAATGACTGTATATTTTTGAAGGCTATGCCCTAAAGATAAAAGATGGGTGATATTTAAACATTTATATTGTCCAATTGACATCCCCAAGGCAAAGTACGCCAACAACAAAATCTTAAGTTTACAGGGACAATATTAAAAAAAATAAAGTTGGTAGTTGGTAATAGTACAACAACTATCAACATTTTTTTAAATCGTTCTCCTGTAATTCTATGTATGACTTTAGAGTTCGCGTAGTATTCCTTGGAGATATCGAAATATATATTTAACATAGATTTCTGACTTTTTTAAATGCTATCAGAATAAGAGTATATTGGGTATAATTAGCCTTCAGTCTGTAGTAATTTTCCGGGTTCTGTACAAAACAATAGCAAATCATACGTTACATTTTGTAACATTTAGGTGTTGCTGAGTTAATTCCTGAATTAGCAAGTTGATCGTTAATCGGAATATCTGATAGACTTCCTTAGTGAAATAATTAATTAATGTCAATTATTTATTATGGCAATAAAGTAAACTCCAATACAGCGCTGCCAACTTTTTTTATAGCGGACCACTATAGTATTAGATGGGAAACGGGCGAAGCTGGAATACTGCGGTATGACGACACACTGCCAAAACGACTTTGTGAAAACAATGGAATTAATTAGAAATAGTATCGCGAAATCCGATGTATTGGTTGTTTATTTAAAATAAACGTTAATTAATAATAGTTTTTTTGTCTTTTTCATTTATTTACAAAGTATATTTAAAAATCTAACCAAGTATATAAAAGTATTTTAAAAAGAAACATTTGAACGAGTCATAATAATTTGTTAAAACCATGTCAGCCGAAAATGCGGCGTTAGACAATTTTACGATACGTCGTCACATCGCAGTGTTGCGGCCTCGCCCAAACTGAGTCGGCCATGTAAATGGCTTAGTTCTATTACAAAAAGAACTAGCTCCTTAATTTGGCCAGCTTTACATAATATGGTCGGCTGTTTTATTTAATTACTTTTCGGCCGCATTAAAGGCTTTCGCACATTAACTAGACTCAACACCGTCTCTACAGATTGGCTTATTAAAATTAATTCGATGCGTCAAATTATTTAATAGTTTGATAAATCTATGTGACAGTGATTTCCAGTAAGGGTCAGTATACAGGGTTACGTAGAACAGATGTACTCAAAGAATTGTGTTCTACGCATAATTTCTACGTAAGTAAGTTCTTATAAGTAAGCTAACTAAAGCTCAAAAAAATCATAATGCGGGTTAATGTACAAATTGAAGACGTTGAGCGTTCGTGATTAGATACAATCTTAGTATCTTCTAGTGGACAATAACTCTGTTTGGATTTAAACTCGCTTCATTGTAGACCACATGGTCGCTTAATATCAACCGAGATAACGGCCTTGCGTAATCCTTACATAATGTGGCATAATCAATGATTAAAAAAATCTGCTATTAGATATTGTTTTTCAAGTTCAACAGACATTTTTGTAAAGAGCAGCTTCACGCTAGACCTCAAAGTAAAAATGGTCAGTAGAACACAACCCTTTCGCCTGAATGTGGTGTACTGCGAGACGCTGTAAAGATAATGAGCGATAACCTTTAATTAATTAATTATTTGATATTCCCAAAGTTTTTAGCATGTGTATAGCACGTTTGTAGATTGATTTATCGTCACTTTTTAAATAAATTTAATTATTTATATTTTATTAACTAAAATATATTTTAGTGCATCTGACAACATACTTCAGGGATGTAAACATACCAGCGGCCTTATTACAGAAGTTAGGTTATGATTGCGATAGCTTGCTATCTCATACGGGCCTATGATATCGTAAATACAATTAATTTATGTATAATAATAATTCTGTTTAATAAGGTCTTGGTGAAGTGAAAATAATTCATAGATAATATTGTAATGGTTTAATGAATTGTGAAATATTTTTGTAAATTGGAATGTTGAGTAAACCTAAAATAGTTTCCAAAACATTTATTCATAAGTCGGCATTGTTAAATTGTAAGTGTTTGATTCATATAATTATTCCCGTATGATTATTTTGACAGGTTATTAATAATTCAGGGGGTAGTTCCGTAAATAATCTAAAAAAAAGCGTTTTGACAATTGTCATAATGTAAATTTGAATTGAAGCCATGGTAGCCTAGTGACATCATAGAGACAGCAATAGCAAAGTTAGTTAGCAAAGTAGTTAGGCGGTAGAATTGCCGGTTGACAAATGTCAAAACAAGCATTTTTTTAACTGATTCAATGCCGTCGAAACGCCTGGCATGTTCTTACTGTCAATCGCCATGCCCGGAAAGCACAAGCGTGCTCTTTATCGCAATGGCAAAACCTCTAGTCTAGCAGCGTCTATATGAAAACCGTTTCAGTTGAGCGGTCGAAGGTCAGGTTTTCTTGATCCAAATAGAACGAAATAAAAATGGATCGATACATAACTACTATATCGACATTTTTCTTAAGTTTTAATTTCGAGGCTGGGACCGCGCCTGTCAATGCCAAGACCATTTAAGTTATGTGGTAGATCCCCAACCCCCCTTATCACATAGGTACTGTAATTTTTTAAGTTAAAAAGTATACACAGAAACTCACATACAAAGTTTAGGAGTGTTAAAATAGAGGTGTCTCAGAATGCATGTAATTTACCGAAAGATACGCGTTGACAATCATTATGAACTTTTAATAAGTAGGTATCAAATGTGTTGCACCGTAGTAAAAAACTCGTCATTTTTAATTTCCTCCCGACGTTATACGCTACTTATTATGAAAACTTAAATGATTCTTATCATATCGCATCATTCCCTGTTCGTGTTGTTTACGATAGCGATATTGTTGTCCCTGTAAATTTATTCTCGATAATATCCTAATGTATACAAATATAATGTGTTTAATTTAATTATTGCGATATAATAATCATATTCGTTCGAACGATATCATGCCTATAGGATTATACCTTTTTTCACTAAACCACATCAAATATGGACAAGTACATCAAAGAGAAATTAATGTCTTTTAACATAATTGTCTCGTGATCGTCAAACCCATACCTGAAACGGTAAAACGCCCGATGTGCTTGCGGGCGTTCTTACGCAGTATCGCCAGTTATGTTTGTATATATATATAATTTCTAGTTCTAATAAAATATATACGTTGTTTTAGTTTTGTGTACTTCCTTGTTTATATTTGTCTTATGTCTTGTATTTTTTTTTTCTATTTAACAGACTCTCAAACTTATTTTTAACATGTTCTCTACTTATTAACACAGCCGTTTAAGTGAAGACTTTTATTTGTATACATTGTGATGTTATCGAGACATTAGATTAATTTTAAGACAATTTGGTGCTAAAACTTTCAGACTGAACCATTCATGGCTCAAATTTTGTATACATTTACATATTGCTGTTGTCTTTTTATTTTCGTGGTTGTATTTATTTGTTATTCCGTTCAGTTCTGATTAGTTTCAATTTAAATGTTGTGAATACGGACGAAGTAATGTGTCCCGCATATGTATTTTAGCACGTTTTTATATATTATCTACTTACGATATAGTTACATGAGATTCTACTTGTGGTAGGAGATTAACTGACTTGATATGAAACGTTGAATTTGAGCTTTTTTTAAGCCACGCAGATACTAATTAGATCTTGCAAATCATGTATTGAGGTATCGTGTGACATTATGAGAATATGTTTGCTACTGCAGACCATATAAGGATCTTACAGTGATATGATTCCTATGGCCATTAATAATGTAACGCGCTGATGTATGCTTGATCTGCAATGGCGCAGAATCGCAATGTGTCTAGGGGTCAACTGAAACCGGTAATGACGCGATTTCAGAATGTCAGAGAAACGAAAACACTTGTCATAAATTAGTTCTCGACTGCGCCACAGGTGGTGTTAAGGTGTCATTTTGTTAGACAAATTTGACAGGTCAATGTTAACAATTTGACATCATTTTCACAGTTCAATCTGAAAACACCTTTTTAAAAGATTTTTTGTTATTATCGAATGTGAATCCTTGGTCACTTGCATAATGCATATTATTATGTACTTAACAATCCTTAGCACGTTATTTTTAGTACAAAACAACTTAACTTAAAACAATAGTTATTTACAGCCATATATTGTCAGTTTATTGAGAATTAGTTATTAATTTTGATTAGCTCATAATTTGGTCTACTTTAAGGCTTGCACGTTTCCTATTTTCCTAGAAAAATTGTAGTAATTGATTATTATTAATTATTTTGTATTGCACCAGCGTTGTGAATTTCATGATAGGCCTCGAAGTAGACCGTATGTGTTGTAATGTATTTATGAACCTCAGATCTGATCGCGGTGTAATAAAAGACAAATCGTGATAAAATAAGTTGTTACATCTTTGAAAGTTGAATAAATCGATCTTATATTAATTGGTTGAATTTATTTCTGATCATATACTTTATTTTATTCTTATATACTTTATTCAAATATACTTACCCTATACGGTGACAATTACGATAGCGGCATATTCCATATTATATTATTGTACCTACTAGATAGTGGATGAATGTCAACATTTACTCATGCTGCGTACGTTAAAGGTATGTGCTAAATATTACTAAAATTAAAGTAAGACCCTGCGCTGTTAAGCGATTCACACAGACACTTCGTAGCGTAGTGCGTGAATGTGTCCTTGGTTCTAAGTATCTCCGTCTGAATAGAAAACACGCACAAACCAAAATACTGAAAATGAATCCACGCGCTTTTTGCAGATCGCACGCCTACATGCGGAGAAACCCACCACCGAGGTGGCCGAGCCCTAGTGCCGTGCGTCATTTTGGACGAGCTTGGCGTGTATTTGAAATGAGTCTGAGCCGCCGTGAATCTACACAAGAACAAAAATAATAATTTTGATTAACGACTACCGTAAAACGGGGTGAATAGAAATCGAGGGGGCAATAGAAAAAAAATACTGATTTTGTGCGCTGCGTTGTAGTATTTATTCTACTATTTAAAAATAGCAGATTTTGATTTTTTTAATAAAGAGCTACATCCATTCTATTATGGCAGCTCCGTTCTCGTATAGAAGTTGTCTCTAAATGCGAAAAATTATAAACCAAAGTGAGTAGTCAACGGTTGCGATCACGGAGCTAACACAAAGAGGAGCTGCCCTAAGCGACTGTGCACTGTGATATTCAACTAGGTCCTGACGTCATCACGGTGGGCGGGGTCTAAGTTAGTATGCTATCAGCGTTCGTCAGGTGCACATGTGACGAGACTCGCATTTTAGGTCGTTATTTTTTTTTTGTTTTGAGTTTTTAACAAGAAAAGAATGAAGTCTTGTGTTTTATTTTGTCAAAGTTACTCAGACAGACGTTCTGATAATATAGATGGCATCACATTTCATTTGTAAGTAATTTAAAAGTAATTAAATATAAAAGTTCTAGAACATTCTCAGCTTTCCGTGTTAAATTTCTACTACTTGACACTAGATGGCGACATTTTTTGGGAAGAAAATACATAAGTTTACGTATGATTTTGCAATATTATATTGTAATAATAATATAATATTGCAAAATTAACGTAAATACTAAAAACTGTTATACACTTAGTCCTAAATACATTTTAATAGCTAAAACAGTACTTTTACAGCTTTTGTTATTATTTTATGAACGGGCTGCCATCTATCGTCATGTAGCATTAACTATTTAAACGTGAGAAACATCCAGGGCCGTATTCAGGATTAAATTATTTTACCAACTAATTTTATATGTTTCTTTCAGAACTAATAACTTTATAGAAGGCTTATAGCACGTTTTAGCGCTAAAATGCTGTTATGAATACCATTTTTCTTAAGACGTACTATAGCAAGACTTTAAACATGCTATAACTTTTTATGAATAAGACCGTTGGAGTTTGATAATAGGTAAATATATACATCTAGGTTTCTACGATATATTTATGATTATAGTGATGTAGACGAAGAAGCTTAATTTATCGTTAAAGGTTGCAATGTAAGTGCCTATACATTTATTATCATGTTTAAATTATTTTCAAATTTTTAGTTCATTTTATTTACAAGTAATAAAAGCAGGTTTTTTAACCCTTGCATTGGCAAGTTTTTTGTTTTCTGTTATATGATTTATATTTGTTTTTTTCTTAATCTACTATGATACTAGAAACCAAAAAAAATGCAAAAAAATATCTGAATATTTTACTTTTCGAGAAAAATTATGTACTCCACGAAGTACCTTGCCAATTACTGTATGATCTACATTATTATGTGCATGTACTCCGTGAAGTACCTTGCCAATAATGAAATAAAAACATTTTACAAAGAATTTTTTTTTATTGTTCTGAAACGAAATTATTGGTAGTGAAATTGACGAAAGCAGTTTCGGTTTTTTTTCTCCCACAACAAAGCAAAGATGCATGTTGCACTTGATGCAGTATACTTTTGTTCGCTCGTCTTTGCAAAACTTACGTAAACGTACTAAATTTGCTTGTTTGCTCGCAGTTTCATGAAAGTGGCCTATTCCATCATATCGGACACTATCCACCGGCCTGACAACGGATGGTTTCAGGATTTTTCTTTCATCTTTTAGTCTCTCCATACTGCTACGAAATTCTTTCAGAGACTTTTCAGGTCTTTTGTCTCGCCTGTACAGAAGCCATCCGTTGTTGATGCACATATCCAGAAATTAATACATGATGAATCAGATGACATACATGATACAACCGATTAAAAGTTAAAAACGAAAAAAGAAGAAGAAGACTATCAGCTGACTATTATTATCATTGTATAAATTCAGACCAATGGAAACTGCGTTGCCAGACATATTGCATGCCTCTAGAAGAAGAGGCCAGTTTGTATGGGTCAATTATTTAAATGTATTGTATCATCTTATCTTACCTGCAAACAGCAATAAAGATTTTTGTATTTGTATTTGTATTTGTATATCTAACAACTGTGCAAAAATGGTCAAATACCATCTTCGGGTTTTGAAGGGTATCCTATACAGCGAAATCAGCATATCTGCGAGGTCCACCCCTCCCATATGCTTGTTGTAGTGTTTTACCACCTGAGGGCAATCGACGTCAATCTTTCTTTTGTGTACCTTTTGATTTTTTCTATTGGATGCGAGTCCACGAACGAACTAATAAACGTCACCGCCTTATTGTCGTTTCATTTAACCCCGAATTTCATGAATTGAGTGCAGCAAACCGACAAATGCGCGTCGATGGCTGTATTACTTTACTCAACCAGCACAATAATGAAGGGATTTTCAATTGAAAGTTTTTCCGAAAGTACCGAAAGAACCGGGATTAAGTACCGAAAATACCAGTTCCTAAACTGACGCTAATTTCCGGGATTTCCCGGTACTTTCGGTTTTGGGATTTCCCGGGAGTATTCACTAATGGAGATGGAAAAACCTCTTTAAAGGTTGGTGTTAGTGGTATTTCAATATTATGGTCGGAAGTATTATCGGGATCGCTATTCAAAATGTCGAGTTGTTCAAATAAAGAGTCCAACGAGGGTGGATCAGAGCTGGAAAATGAGGGTGATGCGGGAATGGTAACTGATATTCGATTGCCATGGTGTAGAATTTGCTCCTCATCAGGATCAGAACTATCACCGGAACATACATTTTGGGTAGGAACCAAAGCCAAAATTCTATTCAAAATTGTTAGGTTCAAGCACTCAGTGCCGGATCAAGCCAGCGCGGGGGCCTGTAGCAATTTCTGTCAAGGGGCCTTTCGTTTGCTTAGGTTTAGGAAGGGTAGGGTCAAGTTATGCAAGATATTTTCGCTACATATTTACAGTCAGACAGACGTCGGAGCGCGGGGCCCCCAGAATGCGCGGGGCCCGTAGCATTTGCTACTCTTGCTCTATGGCTAATCCGCCACTGCAAGCACTGCAGAAAAATAAAAAATACACACTTGTAAGGGAACCACCACCATTTGCAACATCATTAAACACAATCAAATTGCGAATATTCATTTTGTTAGTTAGTTGGCAGTGTACTTCGTGTATACCGTAATCTATATCGAATTGTTCACAGCATATTTGGCAATGGGATTCATGGAGTACACACATTGTTTTCATTGAATAAAGTAGTGGTTTTGACCGTCTGATATAAAACTACTATCGATTGTTGTTATTTACTATAAGTTCTTGCCAACAAATAGTGATTCCATCCAAAAAAACGGTCAAAAACACACAAAAAAACGATAATTAACTTACCCGATGCGTAGGCGCAGCTGATCGTTTCGAAACCATTTTAATTATGGCAGTAATTTTAAATGTTACTACTTTCAATATTTTTCCTATCAAAATATAATATATATGTACTACCTTTTAGAATTAATAAATGGTAGAAAACATAAAAACAGAGGGTTCTAGAATTTTGGAAACTTAGTGTACTTTGCCAAGTACGCTAACAATTTAAGGGTATCTTAATTTTATTTATTTACCAATCATTTTTTTTTTGAAGATTAAAGTTCTTAGTACGTCCCATCTCATTAAATCTTTTGACATCTAGTGTAAGGTAGCTGAACTATGTAGTAACATTAACATCAACCTAAGCTAGTAGTTTTGCTATTAGCCGATAGATGGAAAATTGAGAAGTGGGCGGAGCTTAACACGCCCTCATCCCGCAAACTATCACGCGTCGTTTCAAATGGAAATTTAATTACCCCACCTCCTCTTTGTATTAGCCTCCGTGGTTGCGATTTTAAACTGTCTGAAACTTTTCGTTCTGCTGCGTATTCAAACCAAACCTTGCTATGAATTTGACTTTATTGGAAGTGTTACTTATTCATCTGTCATAAAAACACACAAGTAAGTTAAATTAAGCTTAATTATGCTTTAAACATGCCTGAAAATAAAACTAGGGTGAAGGACCCAGTTATGGACACTTTTAGGACAGTGTTTATAGTAAAAAGCAATAAAAAAAAAAGTACAAAACTCAGATCAACAATGATGACTGAAAATAACAATCAGTATTCTCAAGAATCAACACAACGATATACAATTGAAGTATCTGTAACGAATTATAAGAACTTTGATAAAATATAGAAAAATCTAAAATCACCAGTTATGGACACCTAGGATCCAGTTGTCCATACCCAGTGTTCGACGTTACCCAGTTATGGACACCCAGTCATCGACAGTGAACAACATAAACATAATTATGGCAGATATAAATACTATTTAGGAGACAAATAAATTAAATACAGTTTAATTGAAATTAAATTTTTAATTGAAGGCAAAACAGGTACTTTCATACCATTATGCTCCTTCATTATACAGTCTGTAACTATAAAGCGCTCTCAAATTAAGTATCAAAAACAAATACAAAACTTTTACTCAAAACCAGTAGTACTCGTAGAAATAACTATTATCGATAATAATAATAATCATCATCATCAGCCGCAAGACGCTCACTGCTGAACATAGGCCTCTCCCCTAGAGTTCCACAACCGCTGGTTGCGGGATGCTCAGGACGTACGGTCCTGCGCATCCTGCAACCAGCGGTTTCCATCGACCTTGTGAGGTCATCTGTTCATCTAGTGGGAAGTCGTCCAACACTGCGCCTTCCGATTCGTGGTCGCCACTCGAGAACCTTTCTGCGCCATCGGTTATCAGTTCTGCCAGCGATGTGGCCAGCCCATTGCCATTTCAGCTTGCTTACTCTTTGAGCTATGTCGGCCACTTTCGTTTTTGCGAATATCCTCATTACGGATTCTGTCGCGTAAAGAAACTTCGAGCATAGCTCTCTCCATAGCTCGCTGTGCGACTTTGAGCTTCCTTATGAGGCCCACAGTTAAGGACCACGTCTTCGTTCCATAAGCCATCACTGGCAACACGCACTGACTAAAGACTTTTGTCTTTAGGCATTGGGGTATTTTGGACTCAACGATGTGCCGAAGTTTCCCGAACGCTGCCCATCCGAGTTGGATCGTTCGCTGGACCTCTTTGTCGGAGTTGGATCTACCTAATTGGATCTTTTGACCTAGGTAGACAACTTCGTCAACAACTTCGAGTGTGGTATTCCCAACAATAACCGGTACAGGTGAGACATGAGCATTTGACATGACCTTCGTCTTGTCCATATTCATTCTCAAACTTGCCTGTTGGGATACTCTACTGAGGTCTCTGAGCATAGCAGCGAGGTCCTCCAGCGACTCCGCCACAATTACTATGTCGTCGGCAAACCGAAGGTGAGTGATGTATTCGCTGGTGATATTGATGCCAAATCTGTTCCAGTCCAGTAGCTTGAAAACATCTTCTAGCGTGGCAGTGAACAGTTTCAGAGATATAACTTCTCCCTGTCTCACGCCTTTCTGAAGCTGGATATGTTTTGTGTACTGGTCTTGTAATAGGACAGACATTGTGGCTTTGCTATAAATACACTTCAACACTTCGATATAGCGATAGTGGATGCGGCATCGCTGGAGAGACTGAAGCACTGCCCAGGTCTCGATGGAATCGAAGGCTTTCTCATAGTCCACATACGCTATACATAGTAGCCGATTATACTCCTCGGTTTTCTGTATAATCTGCCGAAGGGTATGGATGTGGTCTATGGTACTATAGCCTTTTCGGAAACCGGCTTGTTCGGGTGGCTGGAAGTCGTCAAACCTGCGTGCGAGACGATTCGTGATTACCCTAGAAAACAACTTATAAACGTGGCTCAGAAGTGAGATGGGTCTGTAGTTCTTCAACAAGGTGTTGTCACGTTTTTTAACGAAGAGCACCACCACACTACTGCTCCACACTTCTGGCGTATTATCGTCAAGTATGATGAAGTCGAACAGCTTCTGGAGAACTTTATTTACCGGGTTTCTACCCGCTCTCAGAAGCTCAGGCGTAATCCCGTCGTCGCCAGGTGCCTTGTTGTTTTTTAAGTTGTTTGGGGGCCATCCTAATCTCACACTTTTTTTGAGGTGTAATTGTATTGGTACGGTTGTTGGTAGTTCCCGGTATAGCGAAGTTTCCATTTGAAAATACTTGAAAAAATCCAGAAACATCTGAAATAATACATAAAAACCAGTAATGGACACTCACTGGATCCAGTGATCGACACTCTGTTCTTTACTGGTACATGCACTCCAATTTGTTTAATTTAAAAAATATACTTAAACTGCTTGGAAAAAGGAGTTAAATTGGTGTGCCAACTCCAGAATTTCCTAAAATAATAATTATGGACATGTGTCGATTACTGGGTAAAGTATGTATGCCAAAACCAGTAAATGACACCGGCTATAAACACAAAAAAAGCGCGATTATAACCGGAAAGAATTACAAATTATATCTCTTATTTCAATACAAAACTTAAAATATAATTAGAATTCAGTTACAATAAATAACAAATAAATGATGGAGAACCAAATAGACTCACCTTGTTAACGATTACGTTAGTAAAATTTGATTTTATTGGACCAGCACTAACTTGGTCTAATGTTTACTTTGCCATCTGGAAACAAAATAACAGATCGCACTGATGTATATTATGAGACGAATATGAGGTCCGTTCTCTATGATTAACTGTTGCCACACCAAAATTTCAATATGGAAAACTTGTTTTCTTTGAATAAAGGAAAAAAGTGTCCATAACTGGGGTCTTGTCCATTACTGGATCATCCACCCTACCTGAATTTCCATTTCATTTGGGGTGAAAAGAAGTTACCTGAGGGGTTAATAGAATTGAAGTATGGGGTGAATAGGAACGCGCTTGGGTTGAATGGAATTGTAATCGCTAGGGTTGCTACTACATTTACAGTTTACAACTCATCATCATCACCATCATCACTAAAGGATAGGTATAGTGTTTTTCAAGACAGTTTTGTTTTTGAATAAAAAAACGTCCAATGGTAAATATTTATTGATTTTTTAAGTGACAACTTCTTTTGATGTACCAAACACATATTTTTGTAGACTGTGAATTGAGTTCAGCGTCACGTTCGTAGATGAAAGAAATCTTCGGGTGAACTCCGGATCGCCAAGTGTGCCAGAGCGAGAAAGTTAGTCAGCTGCTTTTGTCTACCTGCTGCTATCACTGTCTTTTTTTATTTATTCTTGGCCATCTATACTAAGTCTTTCAGCCGTGTCTGTCCTATCATTTGTATCGCTGTGTTTACTTTATTCAATTTATAAATAGGTAATTGTATTTATTTTTCATGAATACGTTTATCAAATGGTTTATAACATTATTTTTTATTTTAGTTTCCACTTCTGCCGTACTGTCTTAAGCAAACACCTATTTCATTTACTATTTTCTACAGATTATTTGATACTCAATGCAGGTTATTATCTAAAATAAATTTGACGGCCCTGGCGTTTTTTTCGAATGACCCCTTTCTCGATTCTATTCACCCCACGTTGCGGGTAAATAGAAAACGGCTACATTTCGTTATTTATTGAACAAATTAAAAGTAATGTCAATTTATATTTCATTACAAACCGTAAATTACAGTTTAACTCACACGATACAGTCATTAATACTTGCCATATGTAATAAAAACATACTCGAATTTTAATTCAAAGTTGGAAATCCTTTCTATTCACCCCGTTTTACGGTACATCAGATTTGTTATCTGTACAACATTCTACTAGTCAAGCCCTTTCATATTTGATACCCATATTGAGGTAGGTTGTGAAGAAATATTTTGTCCGCCATTTTGTGGCGGCGGCCATCTTGAATCGATATTAACCAAACACAGCTAAGAACATCCGCACAGATATCAACTTTCATATATAAAAAAACCGCATCGAAATCGGCCCATCCGTTGGAGCTCTACGGTGCCACAGACAGACATCGACGTCAAACTTATAACCCCCCTTTTTTTTGGTCAGGGGTTAAAAACGCAACAAAGCGCGCGAGTGCGTGAAACACCCGACGATTCAGATCTGCACTCCCGCAATTACGCGCATAGATGCATCGATATGCGGCGTAGTGCATGTCATTGTGTGGATTGCCTTATAGGCTGGCGTGATGTCGCTCATTTTTAACCCCCTACCAACAAGAACAAAATTAAAAATTTTGATTAACCCCCGACTACCTTAGATTTGTTATCTGTAGAACATTCTACTAGTCAAGCCCTTTCATTTGATACCCATATTAAGGGAATTGTGAAAAAGGAAATGTAATTCGCCATTTTGTGGTAGCGGCCATCTTGGATTTGAAATTTGTCATAGTGCAAAGTATTCTACTAATCAAGCCCTTTCATTTGATACCCATATTGAGGTAGTAGTGAAAAATATTATATAATTCGCCATTTTGTGGTGGCGGCCATCTTGGATTTTAAATTTGTTATAGCGTTTAGTACTCTACTAGTCAAGCCCTTTCATTTGATACCCATATTGAGGTAGGTTGTGAAGAAATATATTGTCCGCCATTTTGTGGAGGCGGCCATTTTGAATCGATATTAACCAAACATAGCTAAGAACACCCGCACGGATATTAACTTTCAAATAAAAAAACCGCATCGAAATCGGCCCATCCGTTTGAGCTCTACGGTGCCACAGACAGACACACACACACACAGACAGACAGACAGACAGACAGACAGACCGACAGACAGACAGACAGACATCGACGTCAAACTTATAACACCCCTTTTTTTGTCGGGGGTTAAAAAGGGGTGTTATAAGTTTGACGTCGATGTCTGTCTGTCTGTGGCACCGTAGAGCTCAAACGGATGGGCCGATTTCGATGCGTTTTTTTTTATTTGAAAGTTAATATCCGTGCGGGTGTTCTTAGTGCTATGTTTGGTTAATATCGATTCAAAATGGCCGCCTCCACAAAATGGCGGACAAAATATTTCTTCACAACTTACCTCAATATGGGTATCAAATGAAAGGGCTTGACTAGTAGAATACTATACACTTTAAAAAAAAAACAAATCCAAGATGGCCGCCACCACAAAATGGCGAATTATAGTATTTTTAACCCCCGACCAAAAAAAGGGGTGTTATAAGTTTGACGTCGATGTCTGTCTGTCTGTCTGTGTGTGTGTCTGTCTGTGGCACCGTAGAGCTCAAACGGATGTACCGATTTCAATGCGGTTTTTTTTATTCGAAGGTTGATATCCGTGCGGATGTTCTTAGCTATGTTTGGTTAATATCGATTCAAGATGGCCGCCTCCACAAAATGGCGGATAAAATATTTCTTCACAACTTATCTCAATATGGGTATCAAATGAAAGTCTAAGACTAGTAGAATACAATACATAATAACAAATTTCAAATCCAAGATGGCCGCCACCACAAAATGGCGAATTACATAATTTTTTTCACTACTACCACAATATGGGTATCAAATGAAAGGGCTTGACTAGTAGAATACTTTGCACTATGACAAATTTCAAATCCAAGATGGCCGCTACCACAAGATGGCGAAATACATTTATTTTTTCAGAACTCCCTTAATATGGGTATCAAATGAAAGGGCTTGACTAGCAGAATGTTGTATAGATTACAAATCCGAGGCAGTCGGGGGTTAATCAAAATTTTTAATTTTGTTCTTGTTTTCAATACTTCCTCGATATGGGTATCAAACGAAAGGGCTTGACTAGTAGAATACTTTGCACTATGACAAATTTCAAATCCAAGATGGCCGCTACCAAACAATGGCGAAATACATTTCTTTTTTCACAACTCCCTTAATATGGGCATCAAATGAAAGGGCTTGACTAGTAAATTGTTGTACAAATTACAAATCCGAGGTAGTCGGGGGTTAGTCAAAATTTTTAATTTTGTTCTTGTCTTACTACCGCTTGGCACTACTGATAGAGTGAAGGAAAATTTCATTTCTTTTCTTACCTACTAGCCGTTCTCCAGTAACCACATGGGTGAATCGTGGGAAAGTTTGTTTTTACAACGGCTCAGCTCTCAAATAAAACTTGAAAAGCCCCCAACTTGATATTGGTGACGGTACAACAAATAAGAAATATGTATGCCGGTCCGATTCACGAGATTTAACGAGTGGGCTCCCGCCAGAAGCTGTCAGCACAGACCTCCCTTGAGCGGGAAGGTGTTGTTAGAAATCTCGCCCAGGATGCTAGTAGTACCTACTAAAATAACACTGCCTACATTGGTGCTAGTACTTACACGGTTAATATTATTTCTTGTGGCACGACGGCACGAGTGGTTTTTTTCATTGAAATGAATAGAAAAGTATAAAAAAGTATTGAATATTGAAGCTTTGTAGGAGGGGTGACGAGAAGAATAATATTTGATGGTATATTATTCCTTAAGCTCATTACGCTTACGACCTAAGTCTTTGGCATAAACATTCGATTGTGCACAAGCCACCTCCACTCAAAACGGTTCTCAACTTTCCGTTCCCAACAGGAAGGATCGATTTTGCAATTCTTGAGTCTCTTCTGAACGTCCTTAACGCAGATACTGTAGGGATCCTTGGTTTCCGCTTGCCATCCTGAAGTTTGTCCTATTAGAATACATAAGTACCTACTGTGCAAATTTCAAGGTAGGTGAAGGGTTTTTTTTTTACTGTGTTATACCGCAAGGTGTGAAAAATTATGTAGGTAACCCGCCATTTTAGACAAACTTTCATCAAACAGCTAGTTTCCCTATCTAAACCGTGATTTCGTTTTCTTTATATAAAGATCAGGTCAGATTCGGTTCAGACGTACCAGACACAGGCGAAACTTGTCAACACCCTAACAGTTTAAACATCTAAATTACGTTAAGGATTCAGAATGAAAAGTCTATAGTAAAATCCTTCCTTTATTTTAAAAATGTTTGTGTGTACAAATCTCCTACAGATTGGTGTAACGTAAAGGCCAGGCCACACAATGCGCTTCGCTTTTGCTGGTCGAATGCAGCAAAATAGAACTTACGTATATCGAATGTAAGCCGTTTTAACGCATCGTGTGACCTGGCCGTAATGCAGCTTAACACTAAAATCCAGTATTACTTATACAAAATCACTGGCGTTACATATTAGCCTTCTCTGCTTGATACATTGAAACAATACTTAGTTTATTACCTAACAGACACGATTCTATGTCTAGAGATTAGCCATAATTTTATACAATTTTATAAATGGCCTAAAATAGGTGACTGGAAGCGAAGAAACAAATTAGCGACGTAAATATGAAATGAATTGGTTTATTTGTTATAAATTATTAATTTCTTTTCAACAATTACATTTCTGTATCGAGTCTTTTAGACTTCAAAGTTGAAGTTAACAATCGGGCAATGTTACATCACGCAATCGGCTGCTTCATAGCCCGGAGCACCACAAGTTAAACTAATGTACAAATTGGACAATGTAACGAAACTGCAAAAGGCGGAATCTTCGCGCATCATTCCGTTTTACATTTAACACGAAAGTAACAGGGAATGTGAAGGGGTTGGCGAATTGTGAATTTACTGCGAGGTTCTAACGAACGAAATATACTCGATATCAGTCGGGGCAGCGTAGCGAGTCGTACTTCAGTCGAGGCGAACCTTCCACCCTGTAGACATCTGCACTACTTGACAACAGCTTACTATTTTTACAAAAAATAAATTATTGTAAACTCACGGATAGGTCTGTGCGCGAGTATAATTTCATATTGTTTTACTGAATGAGATGAACTTACATTAACTCTGCGCTTTATTTTGTGAAAACTACGCCTTCCGAG
Source organism: Ectropis grisescens (assembly GCA_017562165.1). Lineage (NCBI taxonomy): Eukaryota > Metazoa > Arthropoda > Insecta > Lepidoptera > Geometridae > Ectropis > Ectropis grisescens. The sequence goes on along the minus strand of CM029780.1, from coordinate 14,669,506 downwards.
ATATCTATTGGCGTAATTACATCATCAATAACGAACTTTTACAATCGGAAAATTCCAATTCGGAATTGAACTTCTTTTATCCAAAACAGATGAGGACGGAGTGTTGCCGAATTAAAAATCTCTGATTGTATCAACATAGCACGTCAATGATGAAATCATATTAAAACAGAAAATAAAAATTAGGCCTTGTTTATTACCACAATTGAGCGCATTTCAAATTGGTTCTCTAATCTCGACTGATACTCAATGCGATGTCTACCGGGTACAACGGTTACTCATCGTTAGCCTAACACTAGATGTTGTGTACGCTCCTACGTCGTAGAAAGCTCGTGGGCGTGCACTACTGCTGTTTGCACTCGGCGGGGGTTCCCTGCGGCGGCGCTGCCTTTGATCGGCTTCTTGCCTCGTCGCCGGGGCGCAGGCTCTTCGTCCTCGCTCTCCTCAGACGAACACTCCTCTTCCTCCTGAGGAAACACGGACAAATCTCATAAGACACACAAAAGACAAAACATAACAATCATTCGTTGCCGGTCGACTGGACTTTCAAGATTGTTCTTTGGAATTTGAACCGAAGATCAGGGTTAGGAAGAATGGATGTGCTAAGTCTAAAGGAATGTATAGTGGTGAAACTGACCAATATAAACAATTACCAAACAATGCAATTCCGAAACGGGGCAGCTAAATTAGATATTCTTACTTTTTTTTTAAAGAGCAACTTTTGCATTGTTTCATACTTCGCCAATAATAATGCAAGTACAGCATGTCCCTTCAGGCGTAGAATACCTTTTCCTCCGTAAATCTACTTTTACACAATAAATCTAGAATATAAAAAAATAACTGTTTAACAGTGTCAATATATGGCCATAATTACTATAACCGTTCATTCTAAAACGCAATTTGATGTATTCATGATAAGGCACAGCGCAAATTATAAGAAATTATAAGGAAATACGTAAGAAGAGCTAAAACCCTATATAAAGGTGACCGCTCAGTTCGACAGGCAACGGATGCTAAGGACAATATTTGAGTATCTAGTTACCTCGTGATTCGTGAATTCTTCAACCATCTGCATTCTCACAATTTTAGCATGCAAATAAGGATTTGAAAAATAAAATAAAACACTTGTATAAAAAGCATACAATTTAATGGTCTTCATAAAGACATGCCAGAATTAAGCCATTACCGTACGCGAGTTTTTAGAGCTGCTAATTCACTTTAATAAAAGGGTTACATAAATAAAAAATATACATCTATACTATACGACCTAGTCCTATTGTCAAGTATTATTAAATATTTTATTCATAGATATTAGGAAGATCACAGTATCATTCAAGTGATGTGGAAATGTGTTTTGGCACAAGAGATTCGATGCAATCATTTCCATGGCCAGCATATTTAAACTATTAATTGACGATTTCTAGAATCCATACTTCGTTGGAATGACAGTACTTAAATTTTATTAAGTAAGAAACGATATAAAAGCCTTAGAGAACATTAATATCACAAGGAATTTAAAAGTACACAAACGAACATGTAAAATTCGTAAACAAAAATACACGCTATAATTACTGTAAATATAATAATAAAACAAAATGAGAATATGTATAACTAAGTCTAGAAATGCAAATATAGTCATCCGTAACAGAAATCTAACGAGTAACATGCATTGTTTAATTATATTATACAATACGAAGGCACCATACACTTCTCGCTTTTAAACCTAAAATAAAAAGCTAAGAGCACAATTCAAAACGATATTCTAAAACATATTTATCTCGACCCGGGATAAACCATGCATAGAAATGGCGTGGACGCGAGTCTCTCTCAGTTATACATCTAACATACAAAATACTAACGAATTTGAATAAACGCGTCGCAGGAGTATTCGAAACCACTTATCGCTCGGCGAATACAAATATTTGGTAAAAAAAAATGTTAGCAAAGATATGAGCGGGGATATGATCGCGACGGCGCGCACGTACAAGCCGAGACATTGAGACGAGTGAGCGGAGAGGCGGGCCTCGCGAGGCTATCAGTATAAACGCTAGGGCGACCGCGCGGCGATCAATCTTCCGCGTCAGACACCTCCTCAGTGCCGGAGTCCTCCTCAGAGTACGAATCCTCCTGAAACCATAACAGCGCGTTGGTTGTGTGCGCCCTCGGAGGCAGACGTAGATACCGTATCCGGATCGCGGACGAGTTTACACCACACAAACCGCTCTCTATCCCTTGCCAAACTCCGATATGAAATATAGTTCCAGAAACCGCGCTTTTTTGTACCTATGCACACATAAGTATTGTCCACAGGATTGCTATATTGGACATGTTGCTCTAAAAAATAATGAACATAAAAATCACATTTGGTACCTATACGAAATACATATTACCTACACATTCAAACTAATTTAAATAATATTTCAAATGGAATTTGGCCAAGGCATAGATACTGTACCTTCGTCTGTCTCAGAAAGGCAAATAAAATAACTAAGCAAGCATTTCTACCATGCAGATTCATTATGGAATAAAGATGGCTGCAGAATTCACTGTCTAAACACTGAATACAGATTTTTATCACCACAGGTTACAAGGCAATCAAAGACTGACTAGACAAATCAACTTATGCAGAAATGGGTCGGCAGTTGGAAAATAGCAAGAGAATCAACAAAACATAGAAATATACATTTTTTGTGAATTCACCAGTCCAAGACAAAAGAACTTAGTTATAAATTCATTTTAGTATTTTTAAAAAAATTGTTATTTCTAACAACTCTTTTCTGTGTGGACATGATTATGTTCTGAAAACATGAAAACGTAACGGTGTTTTGACTATACTCTTTGATTATGTATAGAAGAAATATATTCCTAGAAGCCTCTTAGATCTAATCAGAAAAATATTCAATTTTTTGGTTAAATTTACTAACAAATACTGCATAAACACCCCTCTTAATAATGTAGGAAAATTTTAGTGGATCCTAGCATTGTCTCTTAATGAGGGTTAAGGTCATAATATCAGTGGTGGTGCAGTTTGACAGATATCACAGGTTCTCAAAAGAAAACTTTCTTGAGAAATATTTAATATCTTGACAATGTTTTCCTTCATAGTTGAAGCCAGCTTATTACAATAAACTTGTAAATCTGTCACATGAAAAACTCAAAAGGTACATGTGCGGGTTGAATCTAAACTCCATGGTGAAACTGTATGTTTTCTTCCAGTGAAGTAGTCCCAATAAAACTAATCTCAATGTAAACAAAAATGATTGAAAATAAAATTGACAGTTAAGTTTAAAATAACAAAGATTTGTCTTGGTCACTCCCATATAGATTCAGATATTTGAAAATGTATTATCTTCTAATTATTTGATTCAAGATTAAAGGCAATAGTGTAGAATTTAATGGTCAGGGTGCGAGAGCAGTTTGCAAAGAAACAAATTTTACAATGAAATTACCCATGGCAAAAACACATAATTAAATACTTGAGCAAAAAAAAATATCGAAAATATTTACCAGCTTTTTGTTAATTTATTTTCGAAATTAAAATTGGTCCCATAATTCTATTAGTATAACGTATATATTAGCCTTTCTGTGCAAACTTATACTCTTATTGATACCTTGCATATATTTAGTCCATAAGTAACGCTATTAACATCCGCTATTAAGCCGAACGAGACACGGAATCTAGGCATTGTGAACTACTTTACTGTGGCAGCAAATCTGAAGTTGCAAAAAATCCATTGATCCATACATCACATACAGCTGCTTCATACATAATATAATTATGCATGAAATTGTTGACTTTGATTCTGTAATCAAAGCAGTTATCATGCATCCCTTTTGGCTTAGTAAAGGTGCTCGGTGAAACCCTACTATACATTTAGCTTGTACAAGGTGTTTGTGCACTGACCTCCTCCTCGTAATCATCATCATCTTCATCGTCGAGCCCCTCGCCGGTGTAGAGCAGGACAGCGCGAGAGACGACTCGCTCGCGGATGTAGTGTCCGATCTCGAAATCGGCCGTTAGCAGCGCCTGCGCAAGAATAAATAATAAAAAAATCCATTTACAAGCTAAGTTTGTTGTTTAACACTAAGACGCAAATTACAAAATCAAATACTCGCACTTGAGTAAGTTTCGTAATTAAAAAAGGATATTGAAAATAAATTTCTTTCTTCTTGACATTGGTCAACAGAGTTAAACATCACTAATAGTTGGACGACTTCTTCAAGTAACTAATTGAATTAAAAAATATAATGATGGTCCTAATTTAATTAAAAAATACTTTCTGTAATGATGGCCATTTTGGATTTGAAAGTTGTCATAGTGTTTTCAGCAAGTCAAGCCCCTTTCAATTGATACCCATATCGAGGGAGTTGTGAAAAAAAAGTATGGATTACATATTTTTTTCACAATTCTCTCAATATGGATCTCGGAACTTTGTCACATAATTTATTACAAACTGTCATTTTTGTGTCAAGGGTTAATAAAAAATACACTACATGACCCACAAATTTTGTTCACGGGAACAAAATTTGTAGGTCATGTGAACCACCAAGAGACCTTTGTAGGATGATAGTAGTGTATAAAATAATAAGATTCAGCACTATGCCTTCACTTGTAAGCTGTCCAACTGAGTGGAGATGTAGATAGGGGGTTGCAACCCTCGATCTTTTCTCCTGGATGCATGAGTTTTGTAACGTAATTAATTACCTGGATGTCCGAAGCGAGGGTAGAGTTGGGGTCCTCTGGCATAGCGGGAGGCGAGAAGAAATTGAAGAATGAGTCTGCTTGCACAGACTTGGTGATAGTGCGCACCGACCCTCGAGACTTGTGCTTTTGCTTCTTCTTTATCGTTTTCACTGTCACATTCTTGCCCTTTTTCCAGTTGATTTCACAACCCTGTCGAACAAAATTCATCATTAACTTACACTTCCTAAGGTTTAAAAGGTATTAACCAAATGAGTGACTTCAGTTGGTAGTGCATGTTTGGTTAATCACGACTTCAGTGCTTGGTGATAGATATGTCATCATGTACAATTTTGTAAAAGATTCAAGAAATTCCAATTCTTATAATAAACAAGAAATATTATTTTTTATGCAGTTTTTTTTTTAAATAAAGATTAACGAGACTAACAGAGAACAGTGCCTGATGGTAAGCAATATGCCTGGCTTTTTGCATTCAAAACAAAAACATTTTTTATTTTTATCAAAGAAAATGTATTATTGGCCGGATTTGTCTATAAAATTAATCATATATTTTACCAGTTCAGGCTCCGACACGGATAGACAAACATATTGTATATGTTCAATCTAAATGCCCAGAACTTAACAAACCTTGCACGAGTAGATTTCAGGTCCTTCAAACTCAAGTGGATTCTCATCATCAGGCTTGCATTTCATTGAATACTCCTTGGTAAGTATGGTGTTCGTAAAGTAGTCGTTGGGCGCAAAGTGGAACTCCAGAGTAAAGCCAATGGGTTCTTCATGCATTTGCACTGTGAACAAAAAAAAAATATTAGTACATTTGTTTGTGAAAACTAAATTTAATTGTATAATGGTTGTAGCTTCAGTTGGTAGTGCATGTTTGTTCGTCATGGCTCTCAGTGCTTGGTGATAGATCAGTCATCATTTGCTAAAATAAAACTTATATTAGTAAACAGCTTGAAACCTCAATTATCCAAACCAATTGGGTCTGGTTGGGATAGTTCAAATGTGAGTTTTTTTGGAAAGTTTTTTACACGCCTTTTCACATCATTTTATATCAACGTTAAAAACACACATGCATATAAATACATGTGTATTTTTGACACCTGAATAAAGATGAATACTTATGATTTATAAAATCATCATCATTTGAATTCATTCTGATAATCCAAGGTTCTACAAAAAATACTTTTATTTATTACATTATACAACTACAATATTACAACTATTTATTACAGTTTAAATATTTACCTTTGATATCCAGCAAAGTTTTAAGAATAGGTTCATCATGTTCCTGCATCATCTCTGCAAGCATTGATACATTTCTAAAGATGGTGTACCAGAAGTCTGGGATACCCTTCGCATTGGGGTCCATGGGTGGCCTGTAACAGTAATGTAAATTAAAGTAAAGAAAGTAAATACTGTGGGAATAAGAGTTGTACGTAAAATTGAGCCTCAGTTGGTAGTGCATGTTTTGATCAATCATGATTGGTCAGTGCTTGGTGATAGATATGTCATCATTTTCATTGAAACGTCGTCGCAAATTGTAAAGATCTTCCCGTTTTCACAAATTTGAGATAGCATCCTGTTTGAACATTTGAGTTATGAAGAAACTAATTCAAAATCAACTTTACAATTACAACTATTCAATCTTATTTCTGTATAGGAGATAAGATTGCATTACCCATAACATACATTGGTCTAGTATGTTTTATACTAACCTAACTTGTTCATACTATTTTGATAAAGTGTAAACAATGTTTGTGATTTAGTGTTACACCATCTAACTACTATCGCATTTCGAAAAAGCAGTATCGTTGACGTTCTAAAGACTAACGAGGAGGGTTGACTACACTTTTGTGATAACTGATAAGAACATCTAGGCTGTAGAATGTGCTGCCTGAGTAGGTGGTTTTCCTCAATGGTTACAAAATTGGTGTTTTAAAGTCCCTAAGAGTTAATCGGTGTCTTGTAGGTAACCACGCCCTATCGTAGACTGCATCGTCTTTTCCATCAGACGACATAGCGGTCACATGTAAATCAATATTTAATAAAAATTGGCAGTCATAAGAACAGCCGGTAGAAGTGAAAACTAACAACTCAGAATTTTATAGCTCACTTTGGAAACTACGCGAAACTGGAGGACGTGGCCATGACCATGGCCATCTAGATCATCTGAGTTTACCTGAAGATTGTTTTCATTTACGAACGTGACGCTCGAGTTCAATTCACAGTCCAAGGGAAATCTGTATGTGGTGCACCAAACGAAGTTTTCACTTCAAAAACTAAACTACTATAATATCAACTTACTCGGCAGGTTTAGTTTCCTCCTCCTTCTTTTCGCCGTCGGTGATGGCTGCGCTCTGGACTGCCTTAGCTAGTTCTTCCTCTTCATTCTCATCGCGCCAAGGGTTCAAGCACTCATCATCATTGGGCTCGTAACCTCCATTCACGATTTGGGCTCGCTGTAATAAAAAAACACAAGAACAAAATTAAAAATTTTGACTAACCCCCGACTACCTCAGATTTATTATCCGTACAACATTCTACTAGTCAAGCCCTTTCATTTGATACCCATATTAAGGGAAATGTGAAAAAGAAATGTATTTCGCCATTTTGTGGAAGCGGCCATCTTGGATTTGAAATTTGTCATAGTGTATAGTATTCTACTAGTCAAGCCCTTTCATTTGATACCCATATAGAGAGGTAGGTTGTGAAGAAATATTTTGTCCGCCATTTTGTGGCGGCGGCCATCTGAATCGATATTAACCAAACATAGCTAAGAACATCCGCACGGATATTAACTTTCAAATAAAAAAAACCGCATCGAAATCGGCCCATCCGTTTGAGCTCTACGATGCCACATACATACAGACAGACAGACACAGACAGACATCGACGTCAAACTTATAACACCCATTTTTTGGTCGGGGGTTAAAAATAGGTTCTGTTTAATACTTTTTCAAGTTAGGAATTGATTCAGTGCTGTGATCAGACAGGATAGTGATGGTTAACTACAGCCTGAGCCAGTTTCCTTTTAGATAAGAGACTATACTTCACTGCCACTTTGCAAAATATAAATTGATTGATCGCTTATATGAAGAACATTCCATGGGGAAAATGTTTTTACTTTCCTATTACCTACTTATTTAGTAACCCAATTTACCACACACAGTTTAATGTGGCACAGGCAAAAACGGTGGTAAATTTACATACTCATATAGTTTGTGTTGCAAGTTCACTTGTTTTTTTTACCATGTCAAAAAGTGGCAAACTCGCCTTTTTTGACGTTTTCACTTCGTAATTTAAGATATTTTCTGTTAAAGCCGTAAGAGTGAGGGTGGGGCTGTGTGGTCAATATGGGAGAGACCGATGTCTAGCGGTGGACAAATACAGGCTGATGACGATGAAAACGCTCTTGGATGCGTTTTATACGAAACCTTACCTTTTCAAAAAGTGGCTTGTATAGTTTCTCGTATTTGCACTCGAGGGCGTGGACTTCGTTGTAGAACTTAGCCTCGATATCGACGAACTCCTTTTGCAGAGTGCGGAGCGCGCGGATGCGGCGACGCACGGGCGGCGGCAGCGTGGCCAGGGCCTCTGCGTGCAGCCTGTTCGTGATGGCCGCTAGCATCTCGTTGCGGGTGTATCCGCTGGGGACAATAGAACAACATTGAAGCTACCTTTTAAATGGTTCTTTTATTTTAATTTTTTTACATATCCTGTTAGCCAGGACGTTTTTTACGTTTTTGGGTGCACGCTAAATCTCGAAAGTTAGGTTTTTTTTTGGAGAACTGGGTACGTGTGCCACAAAAAAAGCCTACTAATTAATTAATAATACATTTGTGAAAATATGATGTCAATCGAAAAGGTGTCATCAGAGGTGACCGTGTCCTAGGCATCGTACGAGATGTGGTAAATATATGGAATGTTTTAGGTATGGTGGATTTATATTTTGTGCGTAATTACTATAAGTTAGTCTGCGCCTTCTACGCTAGCCGAGACAGACATACAAGCAAAAGCTCCTGGAAAGATCTGGATGAAATTTGATGCAAATACAGTAATAGTTTAGAATAAATAATTTATGAGCTACTTCATTGATTATACTCCAGGGGAAATAGCGGAATCGGAAACTATAAGGGTGAAACCGCGGGGCGCTGCAAGTTTACCAAAAAAAACAGATAATTGTTGTTGTTCCCAAGTCCCAAACAGTCCCAAGAACTTATCACACAGGTCTGGATTCCAATATAAAGTTGAACTGCATATTGATTAGGTAGAAATGAATTCCGAACCACGGCTCTATCGTAAGTAGGCAACAGACATGACCTGATTGTACAAAAATAGCCAGTTTCGTAAGAAATAAACAACCTCAGCTCAAATTACCTTCTACATAGACGCAACGAAACTTATAATGTACTTGTTTATATCTTAGATAAGAAAGAGAACACCTTATTAAAACATAACAATATTGACATACTATTATTGTACTGATGTTATAAATGCAAAATTATATATGTATGGACGTTTTGACTCAAGCAAAAACTACTGTAGGGATCTGGGGATCAAGCAAAATTTTTACTAATCGATACCTTAATTTGCAAAACGAATAACTAACTCCATAGTAGCAAATTTCACAGGGGTCACACTAAATCACCACTTAAATCTAATGCGTAATTGGTACTTTCATTATTTTAAATGTTTATTAGAAACACAATTTCCAAAGGGATGTTTGTTTTGGTTTTTTTCTTTTGATGCTTTAATTTTTTTTTATAGTAAGTTTTTAATGGCCCTTGTGAAATTTGAAAGTTATTCGTTTTGCTAATTAAGGTATCGAAATCTAACTAAGGCGCAGGTTCGCGCTGAGACCGGTACAGTCACTTGACATTATAGCTTTATGTGGGCGCCAATTCCCGCCGCGACCGCGACACGTGTCTCGGTCTCCTGTCGCCCGTCGGCGCGAACTGGCGCGCCCATTTACATGTACATACATTTCCATAATATCAAGTACCTGTCGCTGTCTCAGTGCCAACCTACACCTTTAGGGGGGAGGGAGGTCTTGGCATGTATCACGTAATTATTTTTCTCGCAGATAACGGTCTAACTAACTTCGGCTCTAAATTTGAAGCTATCTGCTTCAAATTTATTTTATTGGAGAAAAAACACTTGGATATTTGAACCAATTGGACCAGTTGTCACTCTTGACTGAGCAAAGCCGTGTACGAGTCTCCATGGACTGAATTATAATAAATATTTTCTTAATTTTTGTTTGATATCCATTATTTAATTGTATTATTATGATTTTAAATCACGGTAATATTCATAAATACTAGTGTTTGCAAGTAATACAAGTTTTGTTTTTTATTTCCATAATCTGCGACAGCCCAAACAGAAGGTTTGAAAAATGTCGCGTGAGATTAATAGGGGACGGAGTTGAGGAAAATCTTACGATACCTCACTAAGGGGGGGGTCGAAAAATTTCTCAAGAATTCCTCACGTTTCATGAAGACACGCCAAACTTTTAACATCTTCAAAGAATCTGTATCTCTCTTGTTGCTAGCTAGCTACTTCGTTTCGGATTCGAACTGCACTACAAGTCTGTTTTGGATATTTAATAATATAATAATCTATTTTCTTCAAAAAAAAAAAAAAAATAACAATCTAAGATTAAATTCAGACAGTCGATCATACGCATTTCATAAGAATCTATCAATATATTGTCTAAATACATGAAAGCAAATTTTAGTTTTTTTGTTCATATTTCCAAAACCGCTACTACACCTATTTCGATAAAATTTATATGAGACACCTGAACTATGATCTAACAAAAAATACTATCAAAATCGATTCACAATTGACGACGCTATCGCGTAACATACCTATGTACATACAAAAAAAAAGCATACCCGAATTGGTAGCCTCCTCTTTTTTGGAATTCGGTTAAAAAGAACTAAGGCCCATAGCACACGGCGTTTTGTAAACGCGCTGACGACGCGCAGAGAACGCACGTATAGTATACGTGCGTTCTCTGCGCGTCGTATACGTCGTATACGCGATTCAAACGAGATTGGATCGCAACCTTGTAACTTAAGCACACGGGGCGATTGTAAACCGTGCCTCTACTGCACGTATACGCGCAGATACAGAGGTACATACGCGCTGTAGTCGCACGTAGCTTTTGCGTTTTGATCAGAGACTCCTCTTCTTCAGTTGTAGGTACAATGGCGTCGGTTGAGACAACACTGCTTACATTGGCTTTAGTACTTCTTTTAATAAGGAAAAAACGTAAAAAAAGCTTCAAATGCGCGTATACGCGCTTCATGCGCGCGTTTCTATTATTAATGCACACGCAACAATCAGCGTTTATGGCGCCGAAGAAGCGCGTTCCTGAAACGCGCGTCGTCAGCGCGTTTAAAAAACGCCGTGTGCTATCATAATGGGCCTAATACTTTGTTTGTTTTGTAATTGAACAATTTATTTTAAGGAGCACAATCGCCATAATATTTCCAAGAAATTGTCCATTTGCCTAATAGGTACTTGTATTTTACAAATCGCCTTGACAACCCAACCGTGTAGGTAGCGCTACAACGTACAATAAGTTTGATGTACATATTGAACAAACATCAGACTCATTAAATTCCTATTTGCAAATATTGATCGAAAACGCTTTGTACCAATTTTATACGACGATAAAGTATGTAGGTATGTACTGAAGAAAAAGTAATGAAAAGAACATGAGTTGCCAAATACGTATGTAAAGAATTTTTGGCTAGCTTTTTATAAATTAGATACTAAAATCCTATTGCACACCAATTCTAGTTAAAACATGGATACATAATGTTAGCCCGTTAGCCGTAATCGTATTTGTTGTAGTTGTGTGGGTTACTGATGGGTTCCAAGAAAACATAGGAGTTATAGAAGATTAAAACGAAGAAGGACAACATCGTGCGAAATCGTGTTCCAAGACAATTTTTGGTAGTTGATTTTTGTTCATATTTCCAAAACCGCTTCACCGATTTCGATAAAATTGCCACCATTTCGAGACCATCTCTGAACTATGTATACCAATATATATATACCAAACAAAAAATAACCATCAAAATCGATTCCCAATTGGCGACGCTATCACGTAACATATACAAAAAATACATACAACCAAATCGACAACCTCCCCTTTTTTGGAAGTTGATTAAAAATGAACTATTCTAGTATACAGTCAAGTTTCTCTAACAGTCTGCAGTTGCCTTGTTTGTCTATTTATACAAAATAAACGCTTTACACTGTACAGGATTCAAAAGCATGTTTTAAACACCAGACTCGTACTTACCCGATCAACTAGAGCGTCGAGCAGACACTGAGTCACGGTTCAACGACCCGCAATCACGTCTTTGTGGTCTTATTTCGATAAAAACGTGATTGTAATTCGTGATATCAAAATCCATGCGGGGTAACGTGTTTTTAAGAACATTATCTGCCTAATGGAGTTTCTTTTGGTATGATACTTGTACCAATTTATTATTTTTAAGACTTCAAAAAAGGAGGAGGTTCTCAATTCAATCGTATGTTTTCTTTGTACTGTTATAGATAAAATTGGTGGATATATTGGTGGACAGTTCACACACAACACAATCTGAGACCAAACTCAGCAAAGCCTGTGCTATGGCGACCAGATAGCTGATATAATACTTATATAATTTTTTAAATGCATACTTATTAACTTATTATACATAGAAACGCCCAGACACAGTACAAATATTTGAATTCATCACACAAATATTGGCACTGTGTGGGAATCGAACCCACAACACAACCCTCGGCTTCGCACTACCTACGGCTACTACGGCTAGTCACTACCTACTAAACCACAAGGCCAGTCCAAATCTAGTCAAGGTCAAGATAACTATGAATAGATTTATTAATACTTATACATTATACTAGCATCATGCGGTTTTGCTCAAGTAATGGAATCTGATAGACATCGCTATAAGATCCAAAATTAAAAAAAATAATCGTGTCCAAAATATCTTCAATATTAAATTGGTTGTAAGTTAATTACTTATTTATTTCGGGTTAAAATATCTAATAATGTTTCTCACGGTTCAATAAAGTGGAACTATGCAAAGGAGAACATCTATAACTATTTGGCTTAGTACCACAATAGGTACTAAGCTATAGGTGTGACGGTCATAAGTCAGGATAACAAATTTCAGAATAACGAATAAAACTCTTTTCTGTTGTACATTTCCATCGTTCAAGTGAATCTAAATATAGGCTAGAATAAATAGAAGCGTAAAATATGAGACTCAGCTTACCCACTAATTAGACAATTAAAACTCTGAGCATGTGTCACTACTTTGTGAGTCTTCACTGCTTGCACATCACATTCCAATCACAACGGATGACTCATGAGTAAGAATGGGCACTTGGCTCGAGCATGTTTTCAGCTCAATTGTATTTAATAGGGAATGGTAAATTAAGTAGATATGTATCAGAGATGGTAAACAAGGTTACACATACATACATACTAAGATGAAATGAGCACTTGTGCTTTTCTTTATGAATAACTTTTAGTATGGAAGAAGCTGAAAATGCAGAAAATTTTAATTTTTGTACAACAGTTTTTCATAATAGCAGAGTTTGATCTTAAAGAAAATTATTATTATAGCACAATCTTGTAATTGTTGAGGAGATATGTACAATATTTGTTTTTTCTGAGGAGCTTTTATTAACGGGATGAGCAAGATTTCAGTTTCTCTGGAAAAATTGGCCTTCATACCAGAGCTTGTTTCCACATAACTGCATGGCTGAACAACTCATGAAGGTGTTACTTCCCGAGGCTTGTTTGGCAAAGGGGTTCTCACTACCTACTACAAAATAATATGTATACATACCTAGGTATAATGATTAATATAGGTATCTAGCATTTTGTTACATTTTCCTCTAAAAGCAGTTTGGTATTTTTATTCTAGTGACAAGATGAGCAGGACAAGTGCCAGATGGTAAGCAACATATCTACTCAGTTCTTTACTTCAATTCAGTGACACTATTTTGACACAGCTGTTGGAACATAAGAGTTCCATTCATAACCTAACACTGCACTGATCATTACAAAATAAAGATGTAGGTAGTTAACTTTCGGGAGCGCGTTGAAATGTTTTTAAAAACTAATTTAAATAAAACTAACTACGTCTAGATGAGCCGAAGAGTATATTGAGACTGCCTTTGCTTATTACAATTAGCCTTAAAGAAAACTTATAATCTAACCCAGACGCAACTATGCATTTCTGGGTGGCATGGCGTGATGTCGCCTGATCCTGCGTAGGCGCAAACGCTAGGTCAGCAACTTATGCAGGTTCTCGGGAACATAACGCCTCCCCCCTCAGACCCGAAGTTATTGGAAAAGGATTTTCCATATAACTTCGCTTCTACATTTTCCTTATCCTATTTATGTTATTATATGTACTATACTCTAACTTAATACTAATGTTGTCTCTACAATACGCAATTCCAATACTTGAAAAGGGTGAGTAGAGGCAACGAGCTTATATTTAATTTAAGTATGTAGTAAAATTGGATTTGCGTTCACATTTTCAGGGTCGTTTACATTAGAATTGATTTTACGTAATTTTCGAACAAGTGGTATAAACTTTTTCCAAATGAGGTACGCCAAGCATGACGATAACACTAAATAGAGAACACTTGTGGCTATGCCAAGGCTTTTCACTTCACTTAGATTTGGAACACTTTTCACACTCTTTTTTAAAAGGTAGTTGAGATGCTGCACTTCATCTAGGTTGATATCTTGCAGGTCTATAGGTTCGGCTTCTTCTGTGGTATTATCTGGTAAGGCAGGTAAGTTTACAATAGGTAAATGGCTGTACGAATTTCCCAATTCACGGAAATGGTTCGCTCGTAAACGAAGAGCATCAATTATAACATCACATGGTTTTTGGATTGTAATAAGGTATGTCCCTCTCAATGGCTCTTGGGTGACGTCATCGTCACATTTTTGGGTAAGTACTTTTGTATATTTGGAGAATATAATCCAGCTGTTATCTGAAATTCTCTGGACCTTTAAATCTTCTGTAGTAATTCGGTGTGCAACACATTTGAGGGGTGTTGTTGGTACTGCATCAATTGTTCAACGCAGGTTTCTCTGGAGTAGGGGGCAATGTCGTTCTCGGAGCACAAATATTCCTTGGCAGTTATCTCTTTGCATTTTTGGGCAATTGGGCGATATCTTTTCTCATCCTGGAGTAAATAAGGATATTGGGGAATAATGGTGAAGGTATCGGTAGTAGAGTGGTTGAGCATGGGTAATGGGTACAATTTATAATATACATAGCATTCCTGTTCTACAAGTGGTACATCTATAATAAATCTTATGTTACTATCCTTAAGGTAAGTTTTGACAGAAAATGTTTCCTCTAAATTAATTAAATTCTGGTCATTTACTGGATACATGAGTTTGCCGTATGTACTTATATCTTTCAACAACTTTAGGATTTCTACAGAGTCTATTACAGTTTTATGTAGTACTGAAACCTTGCTGAGGGCTAAAGCTGTCTGTACATCGCTGAGTTTTGTCGAAATAGAGCGGAAGTTACTTATAAAAGATTGAATACATTTATAATGTGGAAAATTACAAAGTCATCATTATCTCTAGATTTTATAAATTGTTCTATTTTGTTAACTCTGTCGTTCAATATTTTGTATTTTCGTTTACCATTTTAGACGAGTTTACTATGTGATCCAGCATTTCAGAAATAATAGTAATTTTACTAGAAATGGCTTGCTCACGGGTTTTAGTGTCCGTTATCAGTTGTTCGAAATGGATGGCGTCGTCATTGTCTAGATTTCCTGTTATTACTTTAATTAAGGAACCTAGAGGGTCAATAAGGCCACGTTTTACCCGCTTAGTTGGCATTAGTTGCCCTAATTTCTCTACAGCCTCGTCGCGGATGTAGTTTATTTGGGACTGGAAGTCTTTTAAGTTACTGACAAGAGACGAAGCATTTTTAGAAGACGATATTTTGGCACAAAATTTAGAGTACTGTTGCGAATTGAACTGTAGATCGGATGCTATGCCTTTCAGATCTATGGTTTTATTATAGACCAGCTGTCGACCTGTACAAAAGCACGGCCTTGTTTAACTGGGAGGAGACCTGGGTTTTCATTTACTTCTTGAAGTTGTAGGCCCTGGCTCAGGAACCCTCGGGTTTGCATCACCCATATCACCACCGCCAGGAGGGGGCGCACCTGCGGAGGGCGTTTTATATTTTAACTGGGACTTTAGTTTCTCTATCTCGGACTTTTATAGGTAGTACATTATGTTCCACCTCACCACATACTATTGCTTTTTGATATTTTGGCTTATCTTTAGATTGTCGTTTGTTAACCGCCTTTGCGTACAGAGTTTGACCCTCTTGGAACTGTGGTCCTATCTCGCCACCGCGTTTTTCTCTCACCGTTTCTTTCTTACTTTTCATTTTTGCCGCAATGTGTTTATACAATTCTTGAGTTCGTTTTCGGTGGTCCTTTAATAGCTGTTGTTTGTATGCTTTATCGAATTCCACGTCAAATGTAGAGTTAAGCTCTGTGTGTCCGAATACTATTTCAAATGGGGTTAAATCTGTAGCACTGTGTATAGTATTGTTGTATGCCATTATTGCATAAGTCATCCTATTTGTCGCGTCTGTATATTTCACTTCATATTTGGCTATTCTGTAGATTTCTATTATAGTAGAGTGAAAGCGTTCTACAATGCCAACGGAGTTTGGATTATTTGGTGTTGTTATGTGTAGTTTTATTTTGTATAAATCTGTAAGTTCTCTGAGAAGTTCGTTATTAAACTCAGAACCCGGGTCACAACTTACTCTGCGTGGGATGCCATAAAACTGAAATATTTAATAAGGGCTCTCACTACCTCTGGTGTAGATCGAGATGGTATTTCCAATGCTTGGCCTAATTTACTAAATGCGTCGACTATGGTTAAATAGTGTTTTGATTCTATTGAAAAGACGTCCATAAATACTTCCTGAAAGGGCGCGTCTTGAGTGTCTGTTAGTTGGAGTACTGGTTTAATTGGTTTCCTGTCATATTTAGTTGTCCTACATTTGTCGCAAGCATTGATAACGGCGGAGACCGTGTCAAGCATATCTGGCCAGTAATAATTTCGCTTAATTCTTTTCACAGTTTCGGTGATTCCACGGTGGCAAGTCTTGCCTTCGTGTAATTTTTGTATAATCAGTTTTTGTTCTGCTTCATCTTCAATGTTGATTACTCGCTCAGTACATTCGTAGAAATTAATTGAGCCTTGCTTGAAAAGGGTAATTACTACGTTACTGAATTCCCGACGGTGTTGTGTTGTTTCAAAATAAATGAAGTATTTTATTTTTGGTCTAATATATTTCTTTAGAAATTCGCATATTAGATCTGGTTTGCCGTGAGGAAGGAAAACTTCTAATATTTTCTGATGCTTGGTGGAGATGTCAGTTACTTGGAGGTCGTTAGTAAATTTATGGAACACAAGTATTTGGTTTGGTTTTGTATCTACGGCTTCTTCTAGAATTGGTATGCCTAGTGACTCTAAATCTTTACCGGAATGTATAGTTTCTGTCGCGCTTGAGCTTGTGTCTGAAGGTACTAATAAGTCAGGCTCCTTTCTCAAGATTTGGTCTATGGTGTCGGTGTCTGAAATTGTAACAGGGCTGTCGGTTGCTGTTCTCTCAGAATCTGATATTGATATGGTATCTGAGTGATCTTGTTCTTCGGGGTTTACAATCATTGATCTGTTGTCGTTGTCCTCGGCGGTAGTTAGTGCATTCAACCTAAGTCGGGAGAGGGCATCCGCGTTAGCATTAAGTTGGCCATTTTGTGCTTTATGTTGAAATCGTACTCTTGAAGGCGAAGTCGCCATCGTGTCAGTTTGCTCCTGGCTCTTTAAGTTGGTACAACCAAAGTAGAGGTTTGTGATCGGTAACAATGTCAAATTTTCTACCGTAGAGGTACGGTCGGAAGTGTTTAGTGGCCCATATTATAGCCAGTAATTCTCTCTCTATGGCACTGTATCTCTTTTCTGTTTCGCTTAGGGTTCTGCTGGCGTAAGCGATTGGTAAGTCAGATCCTATAGTCCCTTGAGAAAGTACTGCTCCTAAAGCTACCTCAGAAGCATCGGTGGTTAATATAAATGGTTTACTCATGTCCGGATACTGTAATATAGGTGCATTAACTAACAACTCTTTACACTTCTGGAAGGCTTCTATATATTTTTCTGTCTTCTCTACGGTTTTGCCTTTTCTTAAACAAGCGGTTAGCGGTTGAGTAATTCTTGAAAAATCTTTTATGAATCTTCTATAGTATCCTATGAAGCCTAAGAATCTTTTAATTTCGGTCTGTGTTTCAGGGATCGGATAGTCTAACACTACTTGTATCTTGTCGTTGTTTGGTCTGAGTCCGTCTTTCGTCAGCGTGTGTCCTAAATATTGGACTTCCTTGCAAAGAAATTCCGATTTGTCTAATTGGACCTTGAGGTTGGTAAGTCTCAGTCTGTCGAAGACGGCGCGTAATTTCTCTAGGTGTTCACGGAGCCCGTTGGAGTAGATGAGTATATCGTCAAGGTACACAAGGCAATGGATACCCTGTAAGCCTCTTAATACATTGTTCATTGCTCGCTGAAAAGTTGCCGGAGCTGTCTTGAGACCAAATGGCATTCGGAGGAATTCGTAATGCCCGTTTTGTGTGGAGAAGGCAGTTTTCTGTCTATCTTCTTCTGCTATTTCTATTTGGTGGTACCCAGACGCGAGGTCTAGCGTCGTGAAATAGTTGCTTTACCTAGTTTGTCAAAAGGGTCGCAAATATTGGGGAGTGGGAATCGGTCGTCAGTTGTGATTTCATTTAGTCGCCTATAGTCTATTACCATGCGATATTTCACCTGGCCAGAGGCATCCGACTTCTTCGGGACTAAATGCACTGGGGCACTCCATGGTGAATGTGACTCTTGTATCACATTATCTTTGAGCAGCTTTTCAACTTGGTTCCTAATTTCTTCCGCTTGGGCCGGGGCTTGTCTATATGGCTTGATATAAATAGGATTGTCGTTAGTCGTCCTTATGTGGTGTTTGACCTGGTTGGTGAAAGTTAAGGGTAATTCTTCACTATAGAGTATGTCCTTATATTCAGTGCACAGTTCTAGTATAGCGTTTTGTTCTTCTGGTGGTAAGTGATTAAGTCGTAATTTTGTCAAATTTTGGGTGAGTATTTGGTCAACTTCTATGTCTGTTAAGTCTGCCGTGTTAATTTCACATATGTAATTTTCATCTGTGAGTTTTGGACTTTAAAAGGTTTCGTTATTTTTAAAGTTATGTCGGCGTCAGAAGTATTTTGTATAACGGTGGTCGCATAATAATTTTCACATTTCACTAGGGCTGTAGGCATTCGGATTTTGAGTCGAATTCAAAAAATTTAGGATAGCGTCCCTTTTTCGAGATCTACAGGCAGCTCTACACGAGTTTCAGTGCGCGCTTTGAGGTTAAATAAGTATTCCTGGTCGTTCCAAATCGGATATTGGCATGTTGTGTTTTTAAAGTTTTGTCGTTCAGGTCTATTTTAGCCTTTAGCTTCACTAACAAATCCCAGCCAATAACTCCGTCATACTTGGGGTCAACGTCATAGATGAAGAATTTGTGATACATGTCCTGGCTGAAGGCCTTAAAGAGTGGTATGTCCGCTACCTCTGTATGAGAACTAGACGCGTGCGTGCTTGTTACTTGAAACGGTTCGTATCTTTTGTACTGGGCGTAGTACATATCCGCTTTTGTTGGGCTGATAAAACACCTGCTACTGCCGGAGTCTAACATGAATTTGCCATCTATTTCCGTGATTTTTATATAGGGTAGTTTGAGGGCGGCATCATAATTTAGTTCGATTACCTCGGAAATCTCTGGGTCACTTCTACACGAAAATTTTCCAAATTTGTTTCTTCCCTTATATTATCATATTCCTGCACTGGTTCTTGCACTTCCATAACAGGTTGTGGACACTCCCGGGTTGGGTCTGCGTAATAATAATTCTGCTCTTCCTGGTAGTTGTTGTCGCTGTATTCGTACTCGTTCGGGTCGTCTGTTGTTCCACATTCCTCGGTGACTATTTCGTTTATGGGTAGTCTTGGCACTGGTTGTGCGGCAGTCCTCATCGTCACATCGCTAGAAAACGGTTGAGGATGACGATAGCCTTGAGGCTGCGGCGCTCTGTAACCGAATTGTCCCGGCTGTGGTCTAAATCCGAACTGATTTTGTACTGGAGGTCTGTAGCCCATCTGTTGTTGGGCAGGATGCTTATAGCCAAATTGCTGCTGAACCGCTGGCTTATAGCCAAATTGACCGGGCTGTGGTCTAAAACCTAGGGGTTGTTGGGTCGGAGGCCTATACCCAAAGTGCTGTTGTGGTGTAGGTGGTTTGTACCCGGATTGATTTTGTGGCACTAATGGCCTAGCTAGCATGGGTTGTATAGCATTCGGTCTGACTCAAAATACGGGGTCGGAAGTTATTATTTGGGGGTTGCATTATTGCCTGAAAGGCTTGAGGCTTCGGATCCAGCATGGGTGGTTTGGGTGCCTGGTTGTGAAGCAACCTGGACCTCATTAGATACTGCTCGTGAAAATTAACTTCATCCATCACAGTTTTTAGGGCCTCTTCTAAACTGGTAGGGCTCTTTAGTCTTACTATTCTCACTAGGTGTTCCGGCAAATTATATAGGAAAACATTGAGAGCTGTATTATTATGGATGATGGCCTTTGCATGTTTAACTTCGTTGGAATTAGTGACATTAGTGTTAATTTTGGAAATTAAAATGGCTCTTACATCCTGAATGCGGCTACAAAAATCAAGGTATGACTCATTCGATTTAATTTTTAATGACTCCAACTCCATGGCTACACACTTTCGCTTCTATGATCTCCGAAATGCTGAATTAGTAGTGTTTTGAAATCGTCATAACTTTCAAAATCACCCTTTCGCTGATAAGGGCGGCGGCTCTACCTATGACTCTACTAGTTATTGACTGCATTATATATTCATTGCGTTGAGCAACGCCTTGAAATTGTCTGATTACATACTCGCATTTTCTGAGAAATAATGCGAGCATTTTAGTGTCCCCGTTGAATTCAGGGATGAGTTTAAGCATGTCGCGCAATAAGGGCGGTGCTATTTCGTTAAGCTCAGTCATTTTGCTGTTAAATAGTTTCTAGTTATACTACTTATATACTTACTCACTTAATTACTAGTGCAATTATAGTTACCGTTTAAATGATGTTATAACCTAGCGTACTTTTGTGCATTCGTAATCACGAGTACGTATACCTATTATATTTAATTATCTAATTGTGCAGTTCTAGTCACAGTTTAAATCTAAAAATATAAAATAATTGTGCAGTTTTAGTCACAGTTTAAATCTAAAAATATAAAATAATTGTGCAGTTTTAGTCACAGTTTAACCTATGTAGAGACCTGTGCAGTTTTAGTCACCTGGTTCTACAGCTTAAAACTAGACAGTATTTCATGGATAGGATGGGAGGAAACGAAGGATTTTACTCCAGTGAGTACTCTGTTCGCTATGACTTACTTGCCCATCTCCGTCCGGCTCCGGTTAACAAATTTCTTTGGTTCGAGGATTACCACTGCGGCCTTCTTCCGATTTTAGGGAAAACCGCTGTCACTGCCAATCACGAAGGTACTAACACTTTTCAAGCACTAGTCACGGATTTTACGTGGTCGCGATAGCAGCGGCTGGTAATCCTACCGGCTGCGCCAGTTAACTTTCGGGAGCGCGTTGAAATGTTTTTAAAAACTAATTTAAATAAAACTAACTACGTCTAGATGAGCCGAAGAGTATATTGAGACTGCCTTTGCTTATTACAATTAGCCTTAAAGAAAACTTATAATCTAACCCAGACGCAACTATGCATTTCTGGGTGGCATGGCGTGATGTCGCCTGATCCTGCGTAGGCGCAAACGCTAGGTCAGCAACTTATGCAGGTTCTCGGGAACATAACGAGGTTATGCTGATGTTTATTTATGTATTTACACTAAAATTGTATTCAATCCCACCCCTACTTCTTAGGAAGCATGATGTGATTGAAGCCAAATTAAACCTTGTATTGACACATCAGAGAGAGATTGTATTGACACACAGAGAGAAAATCTGAAAGAAAACTGTGCTTAAGATAATAAATGAAATGTGTACAAACTAGTGAAAATGTTAGCTTTAGAAGTTTGTCGAAGTAGGTATGTATGAAACAGCAGACAAAAATCAAACAGTCTGATAACCTGATTCCTGAGAATTAGACACACAATATCACCCACTATGTTATGACTTAGTAGATCAGACTGAATATTAGTGGTTGTCAAATACAAAACATGGATAACAAGAATAAATACTTGTAGAATAGCTTTTAAACTACCTGCATATTATATCTTACATCACATGGCACATGGTCACGACTTTGAAATATGAACAGACTTATATAGCTGTTATAACAAGAATTTCTAGATTTTAAGTTTTTTGGACATGAATTATAATAATTATTTTATCATGGCACATAAATAATGCAACAAAGGTTATTTTAAACATGACTTGGGTAGTCTATGTTGCGAAATAATTATTAACTTCAACAGTATATGGCTGCGGCTATTTGTATGCAGTAGACAGATAAAAAATAATACAGATAATAAACTTATCGTTCATTCATTCGTTCAATGTTGCCATGCAAAACGTTCAATAAACAACACTAATGTGACAATGTGTATAACGAAAAAGTCATGAATAGGATCTTAATGGATGAAATGTCACTGTCATTATGTCATTGAGCAAATCAGAGTAGATGACGGTTCTATCGAGGTTTTCCCAGTGTTGCCTACTGAACGAAATTTTCGTCATACCTAGCGAATTTGAGTACGTTGAGAAAGGGCGAATAACTTTCTAACGGCTAAGGAAATAAATGTATAACGGAAATAAAAAACTACACATTTTCATCCATCAGCGTTTATTGCGTTTTTCAAACCGTAAGGTAGGTAAGTACCTAATAGGAACGAATTATTTTAAATTATGATAACTACGTCGATTAAAGACTTCTTTTGTAGTCCAGGCGCAAACATTTCTTTAATTGGATAACGGGACACTCACGTATGTACGTACGTATGCACGCGCCCGCCTTGGGCCAAACGGGCAGCCATCGCGCGCGTTCACTCGCGCCTTGAAAAAGGCCGCCAGATGCGGCCGAAACTCGAGTCGGATTGACCGATCATATTATACGTGAGTGTCCCGATATCCAATAAAATATATGTAACAACCACGTTAATTTTAATACTGACATTTCTTTATTTATGAGTGGGACTTACCTCTACTGACTACTGCTAAACAGTGGAGCCTGATCACGCGATTTTAACACCCATGTTAAAGGTCACGTCCGTAAGACGCGGCTCGACAATTTCAACTTGCAGATGGCTATCAAGGATAGAAATGCGGCTGTGGTGGAGGCTCTGGGCCGGTAGGAGGCGGCTTAGGCAAAAGGCGATGTCGAGTCAATTACTATTGGTATCCCAACCGGTAGTGATCGGCTCAACAGACGAAATCCGACTAAAATGTTCACAACACCCCTGTTTTCTCCTTCTTCTCCTAATCCAAGAAATATGTAAAAAAAAATTGAAACGTAATGGCAATGGTCACGGTCTGTGGAGTGGCTAAAATTAATAAAAAAAATCGTGTGTTATGACTTCACTGCTGCTAAATAATTGGAAACCAATATATATCTAGCACCGCCTTGCTATATTACCTGCGTAGTTCACATTCCAAATATTATGACTATTAAAAAAATGGACAGTCCTGGGAACTCCCGATAGAACTGAAAACTTATTATTCAGAATTTGATAGCTTACTTTGGAAACTACTCGGCTGAAACTGGAGGACGTGACCATAAGCATGACCATCTAGAAATTCAAATCAAACCCGAAGATTTCAAATCAAACTCGAACGTGACGGTAGAATTCCATCCACATCCCACGAAAATTCTGGCTGTGGCGTGCCAAAACAAGTTTTCATTACAAAAATGCCAACATTATAGCCATTGAAAGCATTCATACATGCTAGAGTAAAATACAGCAAGGATAATCATGATGATGATAGTGAAAGCCGGTACTGACTGCTTGATCTTATTGTTTCACAAACTGGCAATTTTTTTTCGAGAGAGAATATTATCGAAAGTTTAATTTGAAATGCAGAAAAGAATATGATTTTAAAATTTCAGACGCTGCCGCTGATGCACTCTCTTCACTCATATATTCATCGGTCACCAATTTCATTTTATAAAAATAATTATTATTATCTTATTCTCACTTTTAGGGGTGGGTTATTCGGAGATTAGTTTTTATTTCTCTTTTCATTTTATTTTCACTTCTTAATTATTTTCTTTTTTTTTATTTATTGAAGGCCTTATCTTACCTGCAAACAGCAATAAAGATTTTTGTATTTGTATTTGACAAACTATAGAGAATAGCGGACTTTGTACTAAAATCCGTTATTATACCTACCTACTTAATAGTTATACCTATGGTGCAAACAAACATACAGGTAATACTCGGTAAAAAAATATTTGCAGATGCTACAAATTCACAAATTTTAATATAGAAATCTTGAATTGTAGACTATATTGTACGTACTCGTATATATTATTATTATTTGTATATCTCAGGTTCACTAGTTGTTTATGCAAAATATACATTTTGAAGTATGACAACTAATAAAGAAATTAAAATTCATAAATATGTAGTATGTAGTGTATATAAAATTATAAAACGCGCACATACGCGCGCATTTACAGGACCAAATTTTTATGATATTTCGATATACGTTTGACTTAATGCATCAATTTTATTGTAAATTAACAATAATTTACAAATAGCGGGCAAGTGCTCAAATACTCAACGATTTCTGCAAGTCAATACAACTAATATTCTATTCTATCAACTTTTGTACCTTTCCAGTAAAAAATGAAAAGGTAATTTCTTAAACAACAAGAACAAAATTAAAAAAATGACTAGCCCCGACTACCTCAGATTTGTTATCCGTACAAACATTCTACTAGTCAAGTCCTTTCATTTGATACCCAAAAGGAGTTGTGAAAAAGAAATGTATTTCGCCATTTTGTGGAAGCGGCCATCTTGGATTTGAAATTTGTTATAGTGCAATGTATTCTACTAGTCAAGCCCTTTCGTTTGATACCCATATTGAGGTAGTAGTGAAAAATAATATAATTCGCCATTTTGTAGTGGCGGCCATCTTGGATTAGATTTTTTTTATAGTGTATAGTATTCTATTAGTCAAGCCCTTTCATTTGATACCCATATTGAGGTAGGTTGTGAAGAAATATTTTGTCTACCATTTTGAGGTGGCGGCCATCTTGAATCTATGTTAACCAAACATAGCTAAGAACATCCGCACGGATATTAACTTTCAAATATAAAAAACCGCATCGAAATCGGCTCATCCGTTTGAGCTCTACGGTGACAGACAGACAGACAGACAGACATTGACGTCAAACTTATAACTTTTGGTCGGGGTTAAAAATTTACATTTTTATATTTCAGCAAATTTTGACAAGACCCGACTGGCAGCACTGGTCTTGTTTCTTGTTTTGTTTGCTTACATTTACAATTTTCAAATACATTTAAGATCTGTTTTAGTGGTAAACTTTGTAATAAATGGAAACATGTCATATTATTCAACAAGAGAACGAGCTCGGTGGCAAGAAGTATGAGAATCCTGCCCGGAAAGGTTCAAGAATAGCAATGCGAAAACTAACCTCTCCTAGCCGTGTAATCAATACAGTAAAACAGAACCTCTTATATAATTTGAAACGGACATTCTCTTTGCAATGCAAGCAAAGTAAGATTTGGGATGTATTATGTCATACTGCAAAGGCGACTGATGGATATACAAAGTGACCAAACCACGAAGACGATAATTCAGACCATAACAATACAATACATGAAAGTAATGCCCCAACATAGTGTCTGTATAGTTAAATACAAAGGTTAATTGAAAGTAATGAAATATAAAACTGCTATCAAAAGTTTTGTAATTGAAAGTGATACAGAGTTCATTGAATCTAGACTAATATTATAAAATTGAAGAAAATTTATTGGAAAACACTTATCTCAGGAATCACAAAGTAAGATAAATTGCAACTTTGGAAATGTATGTGGTCTCCGAGCATCGATATAAACCAATCAATGTGCCCTGAGTACTTTGGAATTGGTAATAAACTGTCTCTTTGTGTAGCGTAAGTGGCTTACATACAACCAATCTACTTGATCCCTAGAATCGCTAGCGGTGAGATATGCTGTGATTCTACTTATTTTGGTTGTTATCAACAACGAATAGTGTTGAGTAAAAATAGGGTACACTGCTTCCTGCAACCGACTAGAATGGAAATAGTGAGCTCACTCTTCCCAATGATGACATAAATCCATGCACCTGAAATTTTAAAGGGCATATCTAGTGGTTTTTATAGACGTCTCCGAGTGCTATAGGATATATTTTATATGTACCATGGGTGAAGCAGGGCAGACCTAAGTTTTGTAATAATTTAAGAATGGATATGAAGTATTATGCAAACTGGCGGAATGTCATAAGTCATTGTCTATCTATACATCACAATCAAGGTGTAAATTTAATGTTTGCTTCGTGTCGACTTGGCGGGGCACTACCGTGCCCCAGATTAAATAAATTATTTCCTTCAATAATAAATACTAAATGCAGCCGTAAATTGTGTTTTTATTTTGTACCCCATTCTCTGATGTTATGACATACGTTTAAACGAAAATGAATTGTAATGTAATTTACCTACTTGATCTTTTAAAATCTCATGTTTGGTCTTAGGACTCTTTAATTAAATCCAGTATACAGAATGCTAGTACTATGATATTTAAATCTTTGTATGGATTAAATAGATCATAGTTTACTTGAAAAAATCTTAATTACACTGTAGTCTTGAGAGGCTTCCTGGTGAAATTATGGATTGATATTATAATATGGATACATAGACAAGAAAGGAGAAGACAATTATGTTTGATGATCTTCATCCCAATTAAACCTCTCAACCATAAACTTGAATATGTACACTACATATTTATGTTTTGTTTAAGATAGTGTTAATTAACTTTTATATCATAGGTAGGTACTCTTTCTCTCTAAACTAGTACAAATTTGTATTTTATTAACATCCTGATTTCTCGAGGATTGATTGTTGTCATAGAGAGGTAGCTGTAAAATCCGTTTAATTTACAGCAAACTAATTAATTATTGACTAATAATGACAGTTTTCTGAAGGTAGTGTGCAATGTACACACAGATTAAACACCTTAATGTACATTTTGAATTACAATGAGTGACAAAACGAAGTTATGTAAATATAGTAGGTACTTATCAATTTGTATTAAGTATTTTATATTTGTACTGTTCATATGATTAGACTTTTTAGGTAAGATCTCAATTCAATTAAAATGAAATACAATTATTTACTATTACCAACTTAATTTTTATTTGTTGAATTCTGATACCTTGCTACAACATACTTATGTGCCAAACCATTTTCTTAGTATTAAATAAATAACAAACCAATTTCTCATCCAAGTATCACAAGAATAGTTCGACTTTTCTCATACAACACAAGTGTTGTTTATTAAAGTATTATAATATATAACATAAATATGACAATACTGTACACATTGCGATATAAAATCAAAAATACTGTAGTATGTGGGAACCGTCAACATACATAATAAATTGATACTAACCACATACCTACCTAGTAAGTTACTAACAACGTAAATACTTGTTTTGAGTTAACAGTCAACAGGGATGTCCTGACTTTAACAGACACTTATTATTGCTGGAGACATTTTCTCAATAATTAATTAGATGATTAACATCAAAAAGTTGTGATGTATCTACATAGTAACATTTTAAATTGTGATTGTAGTGACACAATATAAATATGACAACAGATTATCTTACAAATTGATTGGTTCATATAAATATAGAAACTCTGAAGTCTCTGTGGATTTTGTCCTCGTAGAGATCTCCCGTTGATTATAATTAGAATCATAGAATGCCACTTTACTTAACATTTTTTTGTGTTTGTTTCATTGGATGAGCTCGTAACTTCCTGGTATGATTGAGTACTTGTTGGGATAGTACAATTTTTAAGTCTCAGGTTATCATCAATATTCAAGGCAGCAGCTAGTTTTCAACACTATTCTGTGTAGGTATATCTAGATTATTTGTGTGTTCGCCTTGAAAATGACCAGGAAACCCTAACTTCCAATCATTATTTGGTACCATTGGAACAAAGCAGACAATTAACTAGAGCGATAAGCTTTTAGGTTCGGATTCTATTCTAAGTACTAACTACTACTAACTGTTTACCACAAATGCAAATATCCTAGTGTTAATTTAATTACTATCGTGTAAATCAGTCGGCGATCACAGCGTATGGCGGAAGAATGCGAAGGCCGAGGTAGGTAACGTGTGGAAGAGCTCCTTTTTCACACTGTGGATGCGGCAGTGTTGATTTCTTGGAATACTTTATTTCGACGGTGCTGTTGGTGCTGTTTGATAAGACGACGATTCAAAGTTAGGCTCCGAGTAATTACTGCTTTTTGAAATCCCAATATTTATCCAAGATGAAATAACTGCTGCAACCATGGCGATTTTAACAATAATGGCGATTGGCACCTCACGCTCCTCACGACAGTTGGACAGTCCTTAATATTATTGTTGAACAATTGTTGAAATACAACAGCCTGACAGTTATCACAGTGGCGTTTATTTCCAACTTGAGAAATTTCGGTATTTCACATACCTAATTCATGTTCGAATTCAATGATTTCTGATTTGTGATTTCACTACTCGTCTTTTAAACCTATTATTACCGTACACATCATAGCATCGAAAAGCCAGTTTCTGCGTATTATGGAACGTTAAATGTGTCTTTACACAGCAGCTCTCAGAAACGTTTATGTCGTGCTCACGCAGTAGGATTACCAAGCACAATTACAGTTATACACGGGAAAGTGTGCTCTATTTCATTACCAAAAGGGTCAAATCGCATGCACTACCCGACGTGGTACTGCGTGCAAATAGCCACAAAGAAGCCGATTGAGGTTGACCTATCTTTGTGGTTATAATGATCGCGACTTGTCAAAAGCACTCGCACCTAGGAAGAAGTGGCCAGCGGAGTGAGTGAGACCAAACATAATCATGTCTGGTTACACCTCCATGAACAAATCCTCTTGACATACATGCGCAGTTTCCATATTAACGATTGCCAGTGTGGGCAACAGTTCTTTAATTTTTTTATACGTAACTTACGAAAGTCATTAAATCCTAATTAATTGTTGAGTCAAAAACACGAATTCGCTAACAATATATACAGGGTTACTGGTAGTCGGACTGCATCCGTTTAGGGTATGTTCTGTATGTTTAAAAAATTGGCAGTCATAGGAACTGCGGATATAATGAAATGCGGTTATAAGTGAAAACTTATAACTCAGAATTAGATAGTTCACTTTGGAAACTACGGGGGTGAAACCAGAGGGCGAGGTTATGATAGCCATGCTCTCCGGTTTCACCCGCGTAATTTCCAAAGAAGTTTTCACTTTTACCGGCAATT
Source organism: Ectropis grisescens (assembly GCA_017562165.1). Classification (NCBI taxonomy): domain Eukaryota; kingdom Metazoa; phylum Arthropoda; class Insecta; order Lepidoptera; family Geometridae; genus Ectropis; species Ectropis grisescens. The sequence goes on along the minus strand of CM029780.1, from coordinate 14,640,086 downwards.
CCTATGACTGCCAATTTTTTGAAGTGAAAAATTCATTTGGCGCGGCTCAGACAGATCTTTCGTGGGCTGTGAATTAAATTCTAGCGTCATGCTCGGGAATGATAAGAATTCTTCGGGTAAACTCAGGACCATGGCCACACCCTCCGGTTTCCGTAGTTTCCGAAGTAAGCTATCAAATTCGGAGTTAGATAGATAGATAGTCTTTATTGCGACACAAACAAATTGAGATATTACAAATAATATAGTTTATAAGTTTTCACTTCTATCGGCAATTCCTATGACTGCCAATTTGTTTACTATGTACGGTGAATGCGCGAATATCGCGATCCCCAAGTTAATCTTACACGTAAAATCCAACAGACAAAGTCATAAGCAGGAAAAAGAATAGGAGGAAATGGGACTCACGAAATCTAGGTCGTAGCTCGGGAACATCCAGTAGGCGGCTGCCCAAGTATAGGCTAGCAAGCCTGGTCTCCTCAAATACGTCACAAATAGCACAGAACAATGCAGTTTCTGTAGTTTTTTCAATTAAATAACATAGAGCACGTCACACCCCCGTAACAAATCTCAACACACACCTTCTTCAAGTAAAAGTTCTTCGCACAATGCTCGTGCGACGGGTCAATTCGTCAATGAGATAAGGACGGATAGGGGGTGAAATATGGTAGGAAAAGGAGACGGAACATATGAAATGTCTGCTCATTCAATAATAGCTATTAAGCGCTAACATACGGGGAAAAATACGAATTTGGTGTAGATATTTAATTTAACCTAACATCCCATAAATAGGATGGAGGCTGATTACCAATAACGATGTATAATGCAAAGAAAGAAGATATAAAATATATTTCAAAAGTAATGTAAAAGAAATACTGATATACAAATGCTATGTATGATACAATAAATTAATTTTTAAATAATACCTAAGGAAATTAATTGGAATATTAATATTAAAGATATTGCTTAACATGAAATTTGACATTCCATTAATGTCTATTATTCATTATGATATTTGATATTTAACTAACATAACACCAAGTAGTATAAAACAATATTGTAACTGACATGTTGAATTAGATAGCACTGTATACATTCTATGACTTTGACATGATCAAACAAAAAACAGCATCCTGCTGAAACACAAGACATTGGTGTAATTCAAGAAGGGAAGAAGCTATTACATTAATCAGCTATTTTCTTTTTCATTGTATAAATTAAGACTAAAACAAATTTGTCCTGCCAGACATATTGCATGCCTCTCGAAGAGGCCAGTTTGTCTGGGACAACTTTTGTTGGGTGGAACAACAGGTGTTGTATCATCTTATTATACCTGCAGCAATAAAGATTTTTGTATGAATGCATGTGTATTTGTAAAACTTGGTTAAAGGAATATTTGCTTGTACGGTTGTAATTATTGTTACAAATCACAGTTCAAGTTTTGGAAAGCCTTTATTAACAAAACTAAAATACAATGAGAACTACTACACTACACTACAAACCTACCTAACTATTTACACTAAGCACACCTGAATTATCCATAGACTGCTGTAGGTCTACAGATAATCAAGATGTTCAAGCCCACTACCAATCGGAAGCGTACCCAGCATGCTGGCGGCATTACCACGCTGAATGGCAAAGGCTCTGCCCAGATTAAGAAAAAATGTTTTGGAACCATTTGATTTCAAAAACTACCTTTAAGTTGGAGCTGTCGAGTTACATTTTCTGTTGAGATTAGTCCAACACAATAACGTGACGCACGTGGAAGACTACTCTCTTCGGACGCGGACACAGCCCGAACGGTCTAACTTTTGGTACACTATTAGATATTAAGCATGTTAGCGACGCCGTACCCTTGTTGTCCCTTTAGATTTTTAACTTTAGGTTACAAAGACTGTTCGAATATCTAATGATATAATAGGGGCCTAAAAAACGTAGAATTGTATAAAGCTTGCTGTTCAAGGGAAACGGCTTTTTATACTCCACAGAATATAAAACAATTACTGTACTGTCAAATACCATTTACTGTCACTGTCAATGTCATTTAAATGTTACTGTCAGATCATCAAAACTGCGTGAAAATAATTGTTCCGACAGTATATATCAACTGGATACCTTTATGTTCTACTTCGACTATAGCATCGCAATACATAGTAACTAGGTACCTAGTTACATTCTTCACTGGATACATGCCGAGCCTAGAATGTACGTAGTCTGAAGGACAGAAACATTAATTATTGCCCGAGGCATGGCCATTGAGATATGTTAGAGATTGAAAAAAAATAAATTGTAAGTTGGATAACCTACAACGAACAAGCAATGAACAAAATTACCTTTTCAGTAGATGTTGAGCCAGTTCTCCACCGCCAACAACTTCTTCCTCGTCACCAGTCTCCACCTCGGAGGTGTGGTCATCGCCGGCGCGCTCAACGGTGCCCATTATACTCTCTACAACAATAATTTATCGGTTAGAACAGCGATATTCGCGCCACGTTGAGATGCACACCGGTACCCGAAAATACGGAGTAATTCAACAAACCATCACAAATATTAATAATTCGACCACACGAAACTGTCTGACATTTGCACAAAATAACTATACTTCACGATTTCACAAGTAAAACATAATGCGTAGTTGTAGAACCCCAGTGTGACCGACCACATGGCCGACATCTATTACGAGTTAAATACGTCGAGAACTCCACTTACGGTTTGGTATTCCGCTTGAGATGCAATTGAGCCAGCAACGAAACAGATGGTTAAGCACAAAACCCTTTATTTTTGATAATAATCCAATTTTAAAACGTACCTTGGAGCCGACAAATTAGAGAAAAGAAAGATGGCGATTAGAAAACTCGGCAAATGACTGAATGAACTGGCATGAAGTCCAATTTGAATTATCGAATGGCGTGAAGTGAGCAAAAGAGTAGCATCCGGCAGAAAAAAAACAGCCATAGACAAAGCGACAAAGCGTTCCGTTTAGCGGAGTAAAAACAGCAAACGATTTAGTTTAGCCCACAGAGTTTAGCCATTTTGACTTTTTGAGCAGTGACATACCAGACAGTATTTTTTATCGTGGGTAGGTAAAAATGGAGTTGCGCTAGAGATGGATAAGACTGTTAAAAACTATCGACATCTCAATATTTTGCAGTCGTCATCATCATCATATTGTCAGTTTAACTATATTTTCAGCTGATATTTAAGTATATCCGATAATTATGTCGTTACAAAACTGATGTTGAATAGTGGAAATCATAACAAATACTACTTTTTGAAATGAGAACTTCTTTTGACGCACCACACATTTTTCTTAGGCTGTGAACGAAGCTCATCGTCACGCACGTAAATGAAAGAAATCCTCGGGTGAACTCGGAACTATTAAATAACTCGTATATCGTAAACGGTAAGTTTGACAAAAGAGTTGACTGGAAACGAAAGATGCAATATTATATTTTCTACAATAATGACCTCCATGACTCTCGCCTTCAAAAGTAAGAAAGTAGCAATTTATATTGGACCGGTAATTTAGTGCAAGTTTCCGTGATCAAGAATTCGCCTCAGGCGCCATCATGAAATAACGTTTTAGCTGATATCTCGAAAACTATGCATTTTAGGGCAAAAGTTATTGAAATCATTATTGTAGAAAATATAATTTTACATCTTTTGATTTGTACATTTTTTTTTCCACAACTCACCGTTTACGATTTATTGCTTATTTAATAAACTGTTTTTCTTTCGCCGCCGATAACTCTTAAAATATCAGCTTGATTGGTTCGTTAGCTAGAGAACAAAAGATGCAAAATATTATTTTCTACAATATTGCTATTCGTGACTTTCGCCTTCAAATGTATAGTTTCCGAGATATCGCCAAAATCGTTTTTTCTAAATGGCGCTTGAGGCAATTTCTGGATCTTGGAATCTAGCACTAAATTGCCAATCCAATATTTTTTGTCAGGCTCAGGATCATTTGCTGAGCATAAAATCACAAAATACTGACAGATCTAGGTGGAGCCTCAGGCACCATCTTGCAAAATACGTTTTGGCTGATATATTATAACCTATGTACTGGATCTTTTGTTTCTGGTAAACTTTTGTGTAAAACTTACCCTTTACGATTTATGACTCATGTAATAGTTCCGAGTTCACCCGAAGATTTCTTTCATTTACGAGCGCATTGTATGCATTGAATTGAAAAAAAAAAACATAAAATTAAAAACAAAAGACAACATTTAAAAATGTGTAGAAAATAATAAAAAAATATATATATATGTAGTCCAAACTGAATTGCTGACACGACAAGAAGAATTTACGAGCGTGAAGATGAGCGTCATTCACAGTCCATGAAACATTTTATGTGTGTTGTGCGTCAAAAGAAGTCATCACTTCAAAACGTAGTATTTGTTATGATTTCCACTATTTAATATCAGTTCTGTAACGACACATCGTATATACTTTTTTTTTTTGTTTTTTTCGTATGTACTTAAATATCAGCTGAAAATATAGTTAAAATGACAATATATGATAATGACGACTGGAAAATATCGAGATGTCGATAGTTTTTTAACAGTCTTATCGATCTATCATATCTCTAGCGCAACTTTATTTTTACCTACCCACGACAGAAAATACTGTCTGGTGTGTCACCGCCCATTCTCCCAACGAAACCATCCGAAACTTTTCTTAATTCACGTGAAATTTTTGTATTTTACATAATACGAAATAGTTAAATATTAGAGGGCAGGACGGATTAAAAAATAAAATTGCGATACTGACTTTTATAATATTTGAAAAAGAACTGAACGATACCGTGAAATATGCCAACTTTGCCTACAGAGGTATCTTTGCCCAAAATACACTAATTATGGAAAACCGTTTCTATAGAAAAAATATTATGTATTACGGCAATATTGATAACTTTGGAAGAAATTAGGTTTTGGTTTTACGTATGGCATCTCTGAGAATCGCGCATGAAGCCAACTCCGTTTTGTATCCTGTTGCAGCTTGTTAAGCGTGGTGGGTGTTTTATGTTTTTGCGGGCAAATTTTTGAAATAAAGGTTAAACTGAATTCTTATTCATGGCGAATATGAAGGTAAGTTTATATAATTGTATGTTGTAGCAAACGAATTACAGTGTATTTTAATCTTAGTTTCAGTGTTAAAGGTTAATTAAAACAAAAGTTATGACGATGGGTAATGGGTAATGTTACCTAGTAATGTTCCGATCTAAGAATGACAACTTTGCCCATGTTCGTAAGAGCACTAGGGTTGTCACTTTATAATAGTTGTGTATAAAAAATAATGTTTATTTTTGTGATTATTTCGCGTTAGTGATATTAACTTGTCCATTCCAATGAACAAGTAAAAACAAACAATTATACTTTTACGTGAAAATATGTTTACTTGTGTGTTCTTCCTTTGCACTTAATTTGAAGTTCCATACTGATTACAGTCCGCGAGGTATAAGCTGAGCTTTGCATTAGTGTGAGTGATCACCAAAAGTAAAGTCAGACAACAAACTCTTAAAAATTAATATCATTATATTTTAGGTAGGTACTTAAGGCATAACATAAGTCGGAGAAGTATTCTAGTATTAAAATAAAATAAAACTAAATTGATAAAATAAAGTCCAGCTGTGTATTTGACTGATGAGTACATATTATTGTGTGATTATTACTAAAAATCAATTTGAAAGACAAAATAACTACACATCTTCTACACCAGACATTGCACCATAGTCACTTTCTTTATCACTCTCGTTATCATTTTCACTCTCGTCTGATGTATCGTTTGTTTTAATAATGAATCTTTCCGTTACATTGTTAATAACGGCGTCGTATCCATGAAACTTTTTTTCTTCTTTTATTGCATGGTCACAAACATTTTTCCATTCCTGTACAGTGATACTTTCTAATCTCGTTATTGTATCCATATTCATTGACACGTTTTTTTTCGCGACGTAACCTTTTATCATTGCCCATATATTTTCAATCGGTTTGAAATCTGGGTGATAGGGTGGTAGACGAAGGACGCTGTGACCATGTTCTCTTAATAAGGTGTCAATTTTATATTCAATAAATCGTTGTTTATTATGGAGTATCAATTGATAAAGTTGTGGTTTAAGCATGGATATTGAGTGATCGATATTGCGTAACTTGAGCCAGTCAATCATATCTTGTTTGCGACTATTTGAGTTGGGAGCGGAATTTTTTAACGAATTGTGGTAAGATGCGTTGTCAACTACAATAACGCTATTGGGCTTCAAATTGGGAATTAATTGCGTTTGTAACCAATTTGTATTGTTTTCTGTATTCATATTGTTATGATAATCACCACTTTTTTGATTAGCTTTAAACATCAGCAGCGCATTTGGTATGAAACCGTCCTCGTCGCCGGCATAAACGATTATCAATCGATTTCCTTTAGAAATAGGTTTCTTCAAACCAGAAGTGCTGCCATCTGAATATGATTTTTATGAAGTGTGAGTGGTGTCAACATATGTTTCATCGGTATAAACGATAGGTCTGCCCTGAATACGGTATTCGGAAATTTTAAGTAAATAAGTACAGGAACAAGCCTTACTCAATCCTGGGTACAGCACCTGATTGGACTATTTTAATGGACACGTATGAAAAGCACTACAAAATCCCAGAGGATGTGGGTGTTTCGTCATCCAGACCGGACATTTTCCTTTTTTTCTAGAGCTACGAAACGCATAGTCCTTGTAGAACTTACCGTACCGTGGGAAACTAATATACCTAAAGACCACGCGATGAAACAAAATAAGTATTACGACCTCCTAAACGAATTAACAAAAATCGGCTATGTAGTTAGTTTATACGCTGTAGAAGCGCGAGAGGTATACCAGCAAAATCTCTCTATAACCTACTGAAAGACCTTGGCTTATCCAGAAGTGCAGTAAGTTCTATACTAGAACGTGTATCTAAAGCTGCACTAGTAGGCTCATATCAGATTTGGCTGGGCAGGGAGAGAAAAACGAGTGGTGAAGGTGAGTGTTGATGTACGTCAGAAAGGGGCCCCTTAAACCTACGCCTGAGTCACAAGTCTCGGGAACTACTCGAGTTTTTCTCTCTCTGCCACACGATGGACCCGGCACCCGCACGGTGAATCCATGGAATGCTAAGAAAATCGTCTCTACATACGTAGGTGACGGATCTCATGCTTTTCCATTAAACATTTTCTGTTATTCTCTGTCCTTGACCATTTGAATCCTAAAAGAGATACTTCTTTTCGCAATGACCATATTGATCCTGGATAGTTAATGTCAGCCTTTAATTTTTCATGAATTCTTTTCAGTGTTGGCACCTCTTTGTCAGTTAGCCGCTCGTTAATCTCTGGTCGTTTTGGGGACCACTGAATTGACGCTTAAAACGACGCGGCTACTTTGGGAACCACTAAAAAAATTTCGTGCCGGACTCGTTAAAATCGATGAAATATTCTTCGTTTTTGAACGTAACCACTCAGTAAATCTTTTAATCTGTCCTTAGATAAACTGCCAATGTAACAATAGAGTTGCTTTTTGTCTACGGACACTTTGTAATATTGATTAAAAAAAAAAATACAATTCACGGCGCAAAATTCCCGCACCAAGACGAATAGAACTGGAATGTAAATTTGGTTGTAAATATATATATTTGTTCTAAAATGTCATGTATTTTATTTTTTTCTTTTAAATATGTTTACTATAATCCTAAAAACATATTAAAAGGGCATGTAATAGCTTTAACTTTTAAATTAAAAATCCCAGATCCGCTATGTGTCTCATTTCAGGCATGTGCCGGATTTCAACCAGTTGTGTTTACAAATCGGTTCGTTGAAACAAAACGAATCTAACACTCACTAGTTCATTAGTTCAAGTACTTTTAGAAAAACAAGCACTCTTAGTATCAAAATTGCCTTCCCAAATCGTAAATCATGTTTTAATGGCGAAGGACGTCCCACTCCGCGTCACTTGAAAAAAATAACGGTCGCGCGGGAATTCGACGCTTATTACGTCAGCCGCGAGAGAAGCGAGCGGTTATGTGAAAATTGCGAATTGTTCTACGGATTACTGCTTTATCAAAATCATCAATGATTATTATATTTTTCCTGCATCTGGTCTTTTTCGGAGATTTGAATTTGGTTCCATCTTTCAAAACACGTTTACCTTCCAATAAGACTCTTTTAACAGTTGACAGTGGAATTCCTGTCGATGTCGATACCAATTGGGCTGATGTAGTCACACTTGACATGTCTTTATCGTTCATGTCTTTAAAATAGCTATTTAAATTACACAAAATTTCTTTTACTTGGCTATTTAATGGTTTCCGTATTTTGCGCTTATTTGTGTTGGCATCCATTTTACAAACACTTATATCAAACAAAAACAAAATAATATTAAACACGTCACGCTGCTGTCTGTACAAGAGGTGAAGTGCGGCAGGAGCGCGGCGAGACAGAATGGCGCCGCGCCTCAGGCCGGTTTCCCAAAATCAGTTTAAACCGGTTTTTACCGTGCGAAAATGGCGCCGCGCCTAAGGCCGGTTGTCACACCTACACTATCCATGTACACTCACACAAATGCAAAACTCAGCTTATACCTCGCGGACTGTACCAGGCTGATACAGGAATTACCAGTCCCGTGGAACATTATTATAAAATTAAGATAAATGAGTTTTAGTAAATATTGTTTTAGTAATGTACAATATTATTTTGAATTTTAGAAAACCAAACACAAGTTCGGTTCCGACAAAGAAAGTCAAGACGTTGGCGTCTTGACTTTCTTTGTAGGTTTATAGGTTCCAGAATGTACAAAAATTATTATGTCGAAATGCTGGAAATAGCAAGTGAAGCAACTGAGTCGAAAAAATCACTTCCAGAGATGCTGAACGACAATTTGATATTGTCGTAAGACGGACGATAATGAATAAAATTACAAAGGTTCATACAAACTCTGTTGGTCATCCTACCGTTTTAATCGCTGAAGAAGAGAAAAAAAAATTGAGATTTGCAAGTTGTGCAATGTTGTAGTTGCAATGGTTCACGAAAATATGAAGAAAAAAAATCACAAGACGACAATTTCAAGAATAAAATTCCCGGTGGTCCAGGCTTTCTTGGCGAGGCGCCGAGGCGTGATGAATTGACTGTAAGAACTACTCAAAATATTTCAAAAGCAAGCGCTGAAAAGGGACCCCAAGAAATAGCTGAATATTTTGATAATTTAACCACAACTTTAAAAGACATACCAGCAGAAAATATTATCAATCTCGATGAAACAAACCTGTCAGACGATCCAGGTTCTTCATCATATTTTATTGCGATTTCAGTAGTTATAACATATAATAAAGTTAAATTTATTCATTATAGTCGCATTTTAATGCACAATATTGTTTTTCAAAAATAATTTAATTAAAACAAGAAATAGCTTTTTTGTGTACCTAATTGTGAAAAAAACTGTTTTTTCTATGGTTAGCGGTTGAATTTTTAGATTTAAAATTTTAAGATTGTTTTCCAAAATATAATTATGCAAAAAAATAAAAGATTTTTTATGTGTATTTAAGTGTCTAGTTCCTTCTGCGATAATTTCAGTAAGCTAACTCAGGCTGAAATACAAATTATTAAGCTTTTTTTTAAATTAGAAATTTTTTTCACTTGCTTTGTTGTAAAAATTTACGTCAACGTCAAGCAATACTACCGTCTTGCCAAAATGCCGAATGTCAGTTAGTACGTTAGTAGTCAGTGTCATTTTGAAAAGGAACAAGTGGCGTTTGTTCGGTTTGTTCTTGGCTATTTTGCTGTTCGCATTCGCATCGCAATCGCGTCAATTTATAAACAGTTTGAGTTTGTATAAACGGAAAAAATGCTGTACATAGATTAATAAGGTGCGAGTGAAGTAAAATTACAAAAATGCCTCCTACAGTGCAAAATAATAATGAACCTGAGCGGGACAAACGACCCCAAAGGACTGGCGAAAGGAGGTTAGTGTTTTGCCCAATTTGTTGTCGGAAATTGTTTAATACTCCTATTAAAACGTGTTTTTTTCTCCTAGGTCTGAATTGGTGACTCGAGTTAAGTACTGTAATACTCTACCAGACATTCCTTTTGATTTGAAATTCATAACATATCCGTTTCCGTCGACACGATTTATTCAATACAATCCGACGTCTTTGGAGAAGAATTATAGATACGAAGTGCTTACGGAACATGATTTGGGGGTGCATATAGATTTGATAAACCGGGACATTTACCAAGGAGATGGTAATGCTGTGCTTGACCCAGCTGATGAGAAATTGTTGGAAGATGACGTCCTCACACCGCAAGACTCAAAGCGTTCGCGTCACCACGCTAAAAACGTTTCATGGTTGCGACGATCTGAGTATATCTCTACGGAACAGACGAGGTTTCAGCCTCAGTCAATGGAGAAGGTATGTCCATATATGATTATAAACAAATTATTATATACTGTTCAATGGCTAAAGGCTATAATAGACTTCAGTTAGTTGTCTTAGCAATAAGGTGCAATTCATGTTTTCTGATATCATGTACAACTTTTTCAGTAGAAAAAAATAGTTTAAGATTTCATAGTAGATGATGGCGATGTTTTTTTTAATGGATCTACATTGTCACCGTCTTCTTTTTTATTTAATGTAAAAATGTATAAAATTCATGTGAACAACAAATTGTTCCATGATTCTGAGTGTTATATGTGATTATGCATAAAAGTAAAGTGAAAATCAAAAACATTGCTAGCCACTCCATACCAAAAATGTTTGTTGAAATATTATGTCTATAACCCACTTTTCATTGGCAGAATGTTTATCAGGTTAGGGACATTCAAGTATCACATAACTTAATTAGGTGTCAGACAGTCACTATTGTCTCCTCTAAAAGAGCTTGAGTTGAGTGTGAAATGTGATCCTGTATCTATTTCACGTAACATGATGTTTCTTTATTAAACCTTCCTCAACTTAAATCTAACTTGTGTTATTCTAGGTTGAAGCGAAAGTTGGTTATAATGTCAAGAAGATCTTCAGTGAAGAAACTTTATACATGGACCGTGAGAGTCAAATCAAGGCCATTGAAAAAACATTTGACGATAACAAAAAGCCGATTGAAAAGCACTACAGTAAACCTGGAGTCACACCAGTGGAAACCATGTCTGTGTTCCCTGACTTTGAGATGTGGAAATACCCATGTGCTCAAGTCATATTTGATACTGATCCTGCGCCTTCCGATAAGAATATAGCTGGACAGATTGAGGCCATGTCTCAGGCTATGATTCGGTAAGTGTTTTTTTTACTTGTATAGGTTTAGACTTGACCGCCATCTCTCCTGATACTATAGAGTTTAAGAATAAAAAATGCAGATGGAAGTATTAAAATCTTGACCATAGAGCAAAATACATCTAAATAATATGTTATCAGCATTGAGTACATGATATATAAGTACTATAGAGCATGCATAACGAAGTGGGAACAGTAGGCACAGGTGAGAACAAAACGATGTTCCCACCGCGAGTGCCTGTGGTCGTACTCAATTACTAGTAAAGCGCGTTTCTCGAGGGATTTTTTTCAAATGTTGTTATTAAAATGGTGAAATGTGCTATTCGATTCTGCAAAAACGATACTAGAAAACAAACAAAATTGAAATCCAGTATCACATTTCATCGGTAAGTCGATTATTTTACTTACTTATTCTTATAAAAAACTATTGAAAACTAATCCGGAATCGCGGGGTGAAGGAGACGTTCGGTAGGCGGGCACGCGCAGGACTGCACCGCGCTCCCGCCGCGTGATTTAGAGATGAGACGAAACCAACTCTGTAGTCAACATAATATTATAACAGATTTTTGTAACTTTAATGCTCAAAATGTTATGATATTTTAATAAATAATTTTATAGTGTGTTTTGTACGATATACTTTAAAAAAACCGCTGAACCGGCATCAATCGCCAACAATGTGATTTTGCATAGCCCGCGTGCCCATCCCTAGTAATCCCCAACGTTCATATCTGTGTAGCTATACATCATCTGCCTACGACGAGCACTGGGCGTCTAGTGTGGTGCGAGCACTCTATACTTTAGTTATTTGTCCTCTATGGTTATCAGGTACTAGCACCACCATATATCTATAGTATTCTACTTGTAGAATAATTACTAGCAGTGAGCAAGCATGATGGCTTAAAGTGATTAATAGTTCAGTTGTTGTTTTATTGCTAGTACAAATTTGTTTTTATTCTACCAGAATAATAATGGTAAAGTCTCTAAAAAATAAAAGACATTTTTTACCATTTTGACGTAATACTTGCAGGCATAATTAACTGCCTACCTATATTTTTCATCATTTCAAATTTTTTGGTAAAAATCGGTTTTTTGTGGGATTATTCTTAAAAACCGTCCATGTTTTCCAATATCTTCATTTGTTATTGCTTAATGATAACTTTCAATGTAGGTAATAATACCATAAAATTTGCTTTAAAATTAACTATTTCTGCAAAGTAGGAGAAATATAGGTTGAGCGGTTAAATATGCCTGTGAGTATACAAATATGTGAAATTGAATTGAAACTATGGACTATGGTGGCTAAAAGATTTGATTTTGCAAGTGTGAGGTTGTAGGTTTGAATCCTTTCTTCACCTCTATTTGTTGTGTGGTTACATGGTGGTGCCAGATGTTTTGAAGACCAAAATAAAGCTGCACTTTATTATTTGAATGAGTTAGGCAGCAATGGTGGAATAAATGGCAGAAATGCGTTTTGGACCAGTCATCATTAAAATATGTACACATATTCTTAGGGGTATTAGAACTTACATAGGCTACTTTTTATCCCTGTAAAATAACAAGATCGGGTACTGGTGCAGGTGAAACTGCAGAGCACTGCTATTTTTATACTTCAGTATTCGTATTGCTCAAGAACAAGTAAATAATGATATAATGATACTTTTACAGAGGTGTGATGGACGAAAGTGGAGAACAATTTGTTGCATACTGCTTACCGACGGAAGATACCATACAGAAACGTCGCCGCGACATCACCGAGAATATACCTTACATGGACGGAGACACTTATGAATATAAGATGGCTAGAGAGTACAACTGGAACGTCAAGAGTAAAGCATCGAAGGGTTACGAGGAGAATTACTTCTTGGTGAGAACCTTTTTTATCTGTTTTGCTGTTGATAATATATCTATTGATTAAGATAGAGAGAATGCAAGCATGTAGACTGGCTTAGTTGGTATGAAGAAGCTGAGGGTTGTGGGTTCGATTCACACCCAGTGCAAATATTTGTGTGATGAATACAATTATTTGTACTGTGTCTGGTAGGTGAGATGGTTGAAATGTCCACTAATATTTATTTAATAAGAAACGAGAGTGTAATTGGTGTGCCAGTGACCCAAGGCCATTTTCCACTATTTGAAGGAGATTGGTTGGTTTTAATATGCTAGCTGAGGGAAATAGCAAAATATAACCCTAACTGGAAATCAATCCAATCACCTGTGCTCTGAACATAATATTCTACTTTATAAATACCTATGAACACCTCCCACGGAGAAAATATCCCCAATTCCCGAGAGTTGTAACATTTTAATTCTGAATTCTGCCACAATAAAGCGTTTTCGCGCAATATCAATCGTCGTACGAGTGAACGAAGACTCTTCGACCTGTGCGAATTTGACCTCTTGTTTCTGTTTAAAAATAGTTTTTTGTAATGGTAATTGATAATATGTCTTCTTGGTCTACAAAATATTGTGGGAAAAACAGCGAAACTTCCAGTTATCAGAAATATGATATCACCTTCACTCACACGTAAAATCAATATATTTGTTTTGTGTTTGTTTCATGTGATTCCCAAAATCAAAGAGGTCTAATTAGTTAATTACGCTAACCGGTCTGTTGACCGCCTAGCTACGTCTTATTTGCAATCGCTGTGATTCTGGGATCTTTCGCCATTTTTGTCTCTACTATATTTTAGCGTTGGCTGGTTGGTCAAATTACACGTCACGCGCGGCAGAACCAATCAGAGCGAGTCAGATGACTCAGAGCTCAGTTAGACTTGAAATTGAACAATTATAGCCAAATAGTTACTCTCGGATATTTCCTCTATGACAACTCCTAAATAAAATATGTATTTGTTTTATAGCATATAAATAATCCGTGATAAAATGAAATGTCATTAAAATTATGTGAGATTTGTACTTCTCAATCAAAACTTACGCGTGAGATTGGGTGAGGTTTAATTACTCGACTCTGCTCCTAAGAGCCTTACTTAATGAATGTCTGCTTAGATGTCAGTCTATTAAAATGCCATATTTGATAAAATCTTTGTTTTTTCAGGTGGTTCGCAACCATTGCGTGTACTACAACGAGCTCGAGACGCGTGTGCGTTTGTCAAAGCGCCGCGCGCGCGTCGGCGCCGCGGCTCAGGCCTTGACAAGGCTGGTGGTCACGCACCGGCCTCTCAGCGGCCCAGAGCATAGGATGCTGCGGCTTAGGGAGAAACAACTGGAACCACAACAGGTAAGTGCATTTTACTATTTTTTTCTTTACAATAACTAAAAGTGTTATATCGACAGATGCTAGAACTAGGTAGAAGTAGATCTGAGAGTAAGACCATGAAAAGAATCCAGTTGGGCTGGGCAGCATTTTCTTTACAATTCATAAGTAAAAGTGTTATTTCGACAGACCTTCATACTAGGTAGAAGTAGCTTTGAGAGTGAGACCATGAAAAGAATCCAGTTGGGCTGGGCAGCGTTAACTTTGTTGAGTCTTCTCATCACCCATCCCACAAAGTCTCAAGACAAAAGTGGACAATCAGTCCGTTCTAGCCGTTATGACCTATGGTGTCAAGTCAAGGCTTTGCTTAGTTTTGCTCTATCTAGTTCTATTTTTTTTTTAGCATTAGTACCTTTGGATTTGACTGTCATCATTTCGGATATTAAGCGACGATGTAGCCTATTTTAATGTATGTTTAGGAACCTTAAAGAAACCGATTCATTCTCAAATTGAAGATACTTGGTATACTTGTATAAGTTTATCTTATGAGTTCTTGTATCTCAATTGAGGTTTTTACTTTTAGGAAGAAGACGAAGAAGAAGAAGAGGATGAGGAAGAAGAGGAGGAGGAAAAACAGGAAGAAGCTGGAGAGAAAGAAAGGTAATTTTTTCAATGACATATTCTAAAACGCGTAGTTACTGTTATTTTTTCGCAATAAAATATTGCTGATTAAGTATACTATCTCCGTTCTCTCGTTCCGGCTTCGCTCCAATATTGTCACGTAAAGACTATTCATTGAAATAAAAACTATCCTATCTTTCAAGTTTGATCAAACTGCACATGGTGTGCAAATTTGATTAAAATCTGTTAAGTAGTGATAAAATATAGCCTATGTGCTATTTCAGACTGTATTAAAAATACGTTGCTAATTTCAACCATCGGGTTGAATGGATCGCCGTTTAGGCGTTCTGGCATGATTGAGCAGCGAATATCAAAATTTCGCAAACATATATTTTTTTTATTTCAGTGAAATAGATTCAATCATATTTATATGGTAAGCCCAGTCTCGCTAAAAATGTCTCAAAACTTAATTTGCATTTCATTACAACTCGTTTCAGATCTCGTTCTCGGTCAAAATCTGCTTCGAAGTCGCCAGCTGGGTCGGACCGTTCCAAATCGCGATCGAAATCGCGGTCCAAGTCTCGATCGAAGTCGCGATCCAAGTCGAGATCGAAATCTCGATCCAAGTCCCGTAGTCGGTCTCGATCTGCGTCTGGTTCGAGGAAATCGAGGTCTAGGAGCCGTTCTGGCTCTAAGAAACCCAGGTCTAGATCTGGCTCAAAATCGGCTTCCGGAAGGTGAGTAATAAAACGTATTTACAGAATTATTTTTTTCAAGAGGATAAAGGGATAAAGACGAGGAATGTCTATATCATCCGTATTTATTATTTTCTTTTTACTGTGAATACTAATGTGCTTGTTACCTTGTTACTACCATTGTTAACAACTATTCTTTTTAAATTTTAGGGTAACAAGTGTTATTTAGGGGTAGGTAGTATTTGCTGTAGGGGTTTTTGCAAAGTCTTCTTGGGGATAGGTATACCACACTTTTCCTTACTCTGGAATCAGTGCCTTTCAAAGTGGAACACAATAATATTAGAATGTTGCCGTTTGGCTTTGTAATTCCCAAAAAAGACTGCAAGTATTTCTACAATTTAATTAAATACTAACATCTCGTTCTTGCTTCGCTCGGATGTTGTCATAACCATTAAACGACATAAGAACTACCCTGTCTCTCAAGTTGAACCAAATTACACATGAATGCCAATGGAATTAAAACTAAAGATTTCACATTTACAAGAGTGTCAAAACGGCAAGTTTAGCACTCTTTTAGTCGTTCGTCGGCAGTCGTTTACGTACTCCTTAAAATGGTGTTTGTGGATGTTGCCGTGAAAGATACTACTCTACTAATCATAATACTCTAGAAAAGCGAAAAACAGTGATGGTGTATATTTTGACTTAGTACAAATATAAAAATATTAAGATAACGTTCTGGTTTTATTCCCAGGTCAAGATCAGGTTCCCGTTCCCGGTCTGGCTCGCGGTCTCGTTCTGGCTCACGTGCATCGTCACGAGCCAGCTCTAAGAGTGGCAAGGGTTCCCGAGCCAGTTCCGCGGCCAGTGGGAAGGGATCGAGAGCCAGTTCCAAAGCCAGCGGAAAGGTAAGTATTTTTCTAGAAACTTCTAAGTTCGAGATTTAAGAAACGTACATGTTAGACGCTTTTTTAGTCGGATGGGTGAAATTTTGTGAGGTCACGTCACCTACATGTGTAGTAGCAGTATATCTATAGTCTAGATCTCTAGATATACATTCTGTGTACTAAATATCGGGAATTTATATTAATAAATTCCCGATATTCTAAATATTCACGACACAGGATAACCTAGTGTGGGTTTCAGTGAACACCTTGAAGCTGAAATTGTATTTTTCTTCTGTCTTTACTTATGACGTCCTGGTGTAATTAGATAGGAATGTAAGTTTACTATTAATAAACTATATTAAACTATATAAACTATATAATTTGTCAATAAAACGAAAAATACAAATTATTATCTATCAACTCAAAACGTTTTCCTCGAAGTGGCAATTTCAACTTGGGAAATAAAAAAAAGTCAGACGAAGCCATATCAGGTGAATACGGTGCTTGGTCGAGAACTTCTGTTTAATTTTTCGCAAAAACTCTTTCACTATAATGGCTGTGTGTGATGGTGCATTATCATGGTGCAGCATCCATGAGTTGTGTTGCCACAAATCTGGACGTTTTCGGCGGACACTCTCACGCAAACGCTCCATGACGCCTAAATAATATTCTTTATTCATTGTTTCTCCCTATGGAAGGAATTCGGAGTGGACCACACCACGGTACTCAAAAAAAACTGTCAGCATCACCTTGATTTTGGAGCGACTTTGCCGCCGTTTTTTGGGTTTCGGCTCGTGTTCGAGACGCCATTCTGAAGACTGTTGGCTTGTTTGCATGTCGTACTCATAAACCCATGTCTCGTCGCCAGTTATTATACGTTTCATAAAGGTCGGATCCGTAGAAGCTCGGGAAACCATGTCTCCAGCGACATGCTTTCGCTGCGCTTTTTGAACAAAATTGAGCTCTTTTGGAACTAGTCAAGCGGCGACGCGTTTCATGCCTAAAATGTCGAATGAGAATGTTGTGGACGGACTTAAAAGGTATGTTCACCTCACTAGCCAACTCTCTCAGACTCATACGTCGATTTTCGAGCACTAGCTTCTTGATTCTGTCGATGTTTCCTTTGGTCGTAGTGGTTGAAGGTCTACCAGAACGAGGCAAGTCTACTACTACTCGGCCTTCTTTAAAAGCCAGAAACCATTCATAAGCCCTTGTTTTCGATATACACGATTCGCCGTAGGTATTTCGCAACATTTTTAGTGATTCACCACATGAAATATCATTCGAAACACAACATTTAAGGCACACTCTTTGTTCAACAATATTTTCCATTGTAAAAATCGCCGAGAACTCAAAACTATGACCAACAAAAAGTGTAGTTTAAAACAAATTAAATAACAGATCCCGCTCAAACTCTGCGCGCTAAATCAGTACAGTGCTACCAACATGCAGTAAAAAAATTAGAACGACCTCTTTTACACGGGTCTTTTTGTATTGACATATTCCCGATACTTTTACACAGAGTAGTACAACCGCCTCTCAGCAGTTGTATGGGACACAGGGTTTAAACAAAAGTTAAAAGCTAGGTGTGGACAACTTTTTTTCGCTCTGAACAATTTATAGAAATTGGCAGACTTTTGAGGCAACCAAAATATGTTTTGGTATTGTTTCTGTAATTAATTTTAAGTGCAATTGTTGTACTAAATCATTGTAATTGTTATATAGTATTATTTTTCCCAACACACAGTGTTAGTGACATTATTATGCTTTCCTTCTGACTTTGTAACCTATCTATATCAATAAATGGTTTGTATGCAGGTGACATATTTTGCAACATTAGTGCAATATGTTTAATATGATTAAAATACTGAGTTGTTTTCATTTCTATTGGCAGTCCAGTTTTTTCGTCTAAAATCATCTTATTGCTGTAGAAAGATTAAGTCCGGATATTGGAAGATAATAAACCTCACCACGTTTGATTATCTTCAAAACTGTTAACTTAAAAACGGAGAAGGAAAACATCGTGAGGAAATCGAGATGTTCCTAGAACCTTAGGTCGTGCGTCATCCACCAACCCTTACTGTGCCAGCATGGTGGATTATGGTCTTGACACTTATGTTTGCCTGGGGAAGTACCTTTGCTAGCTATTCTACCGCCGAGCAGTAAGGAAAACGAGCCTGTGTTTCGAACGGTTTGAAGGGTAATGTTTCCTGTGGAATAACAGGGCATAAAGATAAAATATCTGATGCAGAGCTGTGCTAGGTGTGTGCTGTTTCTGGGGTGACGAGCGCAATGGAGTGCTAGATAATGATTTGGACTCTTCATGTTCCAATAGCTGCGCGTCACTGTGCTTATGCTCCTTATGATCCTCATTATGCTCGGCTCGTCACTCTATACTATAAAGAAAAACATATAGTGGGCTGGTTAAACATGTTTGATTATTTCCCTAGGGCTCCAAAGCCACTTCCCGCGCGTCGTCCCGCGCCTCCTCCCGCGGCAGCAAGCGGACGTCCCGCGCGTCGTCGCGGGCTTCGTCTAAGGCCTCGGGCTCCAAGGCGTCGTCGCGGGCCTCCTCGAGACGTTCCGGCAGCGGCTCTAAGAGCCGTTCTCCTAGTGGATCGAGACAGGTACATATGAATAAAATTTAAATGTCTGTTTGTAATGCTAAATAAATAAACACTCGATTAATGTACATCAAAGTACATGTATACGGTACTTACAGCTGATTAGGTCTGTTTCGTCTGATTTCTGTAGTTTATAATCCAACGACGAGAGAGAGAGAGAGAGAGAGAGAGTTGAGAGTTTTCTTAGCTATGTTTGATGTATTGTAGTTTAATTGACATGTAATTTTGGATTTTAATTGTATCATAATTTATTTGACATGTAATTTTGGAATTTAATTTAATTGACTTGTGATTTGTATTAGGTATCTTATTGAAATGACATGTATGTACCTAACTAGAATTTACTATTGAATTGGAATTGTAATGAATTTTAATATCCTTTAATATGACATGTAACTACTCGTTAATACAATAAAAGAGTATGAGTATGCGTAACAAGAACAAAATTAAAAATTTTGATTAACCCCCGACTACCTTAGATTTGTTATCTGTAGAACATTCTACTAGTCAAGCCCTTTCATTTGATACCCATATTAAGGGAATTGTGAAAAAAAGAAAATGTAATTCGCCATTTTGTGATAGCGGCCATCTTGGATTTGAAATTTGTCATAGTGCAAAGTATTCTACTAATCAAGCCCTTTCATTTGATACCCATATTGAGGTAGTAGTGAAAAATATTATATAATTCGCCATTTTGTGGTGGCGGCCATCTTGGATTTGAAATTTGTTATAGCGTTTAGTACTCTACTAGTCAAGCCCTTTCATTTGATACCCATATTGAGGTAGGTTGTAAAGAAATATTTTGTCCGCCATTTTGTGGAGGCGGCCATTTTGAATCGATATTAACCAAACATAGCTAAGAACACCCGCACGGATATTAACTTTCAAATAAAAAAAACCGCATCGAAATCGGCCCATCCGTTTGAGCTCTACGGTGCCACAGACAGACACACACAGACAGACAGACAGACAGACAGACAGACAGACAGACAGACCGACAGACAGACAGACAGACAGACATCGACGTCAAACTTATAACACCCCTTTTTTTGTCGGGGGTTAAAAATCAGTTCAAGATGGCCGCCGCCGCCGCCACAAAATCGCGTATTATACATATTCAAACTAAAAAGCCTTGACTAGTAAAATGCTATTATACACTATGACAGATTTTAAATCAAAAATGACCGGCGTCACAAATTGTCGTTTTTTTAATTTAAATTTAATTAGTTTTTTTTTCTCTTCGATCTTCTAGACTAATTTCATGTACATTTTGTAAATAAATATATATAATTGATACATGTACATATTTTATTTTTAAAATGTCAATGTCAAATGTTATTTTCAATTAAATCGAATTTGTTATTTTATGAAATGTGCTGTAATTATATTTATTTTTCAGGGTTCCCGTAGCGGATCCGCTTCAAGTGCCTCTTCCCATCACAGCGGCTCAGACTAGGTTAATCGTTGTTACTGTAGCTAGTATCGATTCAATGACGCAAGATTTATATGTACGTACAGAACAAGTGCGTTACCAAGGAGTTTCTCATGAAGTTTCATTGCGGAACTTGGACGTAAAGGTGTATTTAACTGGAAGTAACTTATTGTACTCATTATCATGAATAACAGATAAAAAAACAAATAACAGTTATCAAATTAAAAATGAAACTCAATCAAAATGAGTTCATTTTAATTAAATTTGTCAAAAATAATAATAGGGGCAAGCCAACTAAATATAGCTTCAATTAGACAGCTAGGTTTCAGAGTAAATGAAAATGTGATATTTTGTAGTATTTTTTTTTTTCGAAAACCGCTCAACCGTTTTCAATAGAACCTTTGAAGTGTAATTTACGAAACAAAAAAAGAATCATCAAAATCGATTCACTATTGGCGCCACTATCGCTTGACATACATACTAAAACAACATAGAATCTTTAAACGTTGCGTTACACAAATCTTGAACGCCGCCTTATATGAAGTTATGTCTAATTTACATTTTTTAAAATTTTCCGTTCGATAATCACTTCCAATAATTGAACGGTTGAATCATGTTTCATTTTCATACTCATGATGATCATTTGTCATCATCATCACCCATGGCCCATGTCCTCATAACATGTGCAATTTGCCAGTTTCATATATTTTCCATGATAACTATATACTTTTGTTCTTCGGTTTAGTACCCTTTATGGCTAATTCTGCTTAATTGAATTTGTAACTGATATATTGTTTTTAAGTTATGACCATTCACCACTATACTAGTATTATACATTTCGGGACATTGTGGTGTAGTGGTAGGGCTCTGTAAAATCCGCCTGGACAAGTACCTGCCAAGCATTATTGTGCAAGCATTACTGAGTGAGTACCGATGTTATATGTTAATCTGTTAACCTGTGAACATGGTGCATGAAACTGCATCGACATATATCGGATATCGGAGACTCGCTCCACCGTATCCACGGTAGGTAGGCCTAAATATCCCGTAGTTTATAATACTTATATACATTTTAGGATTTGACCTATAATTTGGTGGTAAGACAAAAGAATACAAACATACCTCCGTAGCGAAATCTTTTGACCTATGATTTCGACAGGATATTACTGCGGCAATACGAGAGTACTATGATTTAGTTTCTCTACTTTGGTTAGGTTACGAATACTATCGTCTACGTTACGTTAGAAAATGTGTGGAAAATACTGTTCCTTTAGTACAGTTACTTCTAGAAAACCTCAATCTTCTAATTTTCCGTATTTTTACTATCAGCGACCCGCTATTTTACATGCGTAGTTCCCGGGCTCGAAAAAGATCGATATAAGTAATCTACAGGTTATTTCAGAATATAATCTAGGTATCTATGTATTGTTTAACGTGTTTCATTAAAATCGGTTCAACAGTTTTTGCATGAAATTTGAATAAAACACGTCTATCCATACAAACAAACTCTTACAATTATTATGTTAAAACATTATTATTTTTATGATGCTCAAGATAAATCTTAGCAAGCTAAAAAGTAACAGGTAATGCTAGTTCCTTACAAATTCGCGTACGAGTATAATATAGAGAGTTTATGGTGTATGTCTGATCGTTTTGATTTTATCTGTGATAATCTGTTCGATTCAACTTGATCATGATATTTCGTTTAGCTTTTTGGATTAATAAAATAATTGAGTATAGAGCTTACACGTTGATAATGGAGACGTTAGTATGCGTTCTTGACCTACTTACTTTGATGCTTTTAAGATTACGTCGACCGTAATAGATACTGTCCTACCTGTTTAATCCATAAAATGGTATTGAAAAAAGATAAATATTTGACATATTTGACAGCGTACGCCGTACGCCTAAATATAGACTTTCATGTTGACAGTTAGTTGTCTAAGGTACCCCACAGTAGGGTGTAATATCCAATACTGACGATTTGTTTCGTTTGTGTGCTTTCGAAACTATGTTTTTAAGTTATTGTGCAAGTTCTTCCACATTATCTGAATTGTATATCAGGCTGTAAAGACAGGTTTACACAAAAAGGGCGTATTTAACTGGGAGTACCATATTTGTAGTATTTTCTACTGAGATTAAACGTTGCATCTGTGCTCCCTGACCATTGGTTCATCACTGCAACTCCAAGCGTACCTATGTAGGCCACATCCAACCTGACCTTTTTAACCGCCTAATTCAAACGATTATGGGTTTGCTATAGCTCACTTTTTTAAATGATATACCGAAAATAAATACAGCTATAGCAAAACCAAGACCATTTTAGTTAGAGCATAGGCACCGCATCTAACCCTTACATGAGACAATTGTTTAGTGTACAAATACAACAATATTCTTATGACAATCATGAACCAATTTTTACTATAGGACGGACTATTAAATTGTACCAAAACTATTGATTCTATATTTATTAAATTGTCATTCGCAATTGATTGCCATCCAATATTTAGTTAGAATTTCCCCGAAATTCAAAGTTTGTCTCATAGTAAAAGTATGTTATGACCAGATTAGTCCTAAACATGCGGTTGTGCATGATGATGAAAAGTTGATAACAAAGCGCAGTATAAAGCCCACTTTTGCGTATTTATTTCCTTTCTATACTCCTGTATCCATTACCAGCAAGGTATACATGCATCTTAATGATTACGCATTGCGAGGAAGACTATTATTGTAAAGTTGAATTTTAAAAATAAATTGCTATTAAGAAACATTGTCGTTTTATTTCATTTGCGTAGTTGTGAGATTACCGACTGGCCTTGCTGCTAAGTTGGTAGTATAATGAGCATAGCAACAGTTCACGGAATGTTCCCACTGCTGGGACTTGAGGCTTTCTCTCGCAAGTAAAGATTTAATCGACAGGTAATCAAATGTTTAAAAATTTTACGTAATACATAGTATATGTAAATATATGTCACCTGATTTCTCGAGAACGCCCGAACCGATTTCGATGTTTCTTATTTTGTTCGGATGGGTATGCTTCACGAATGGTCCCATATGAATTTTATCGAAATCGGGCGGGGGGTTTTTGAAATATGAACAAAAACCTAGAATTCGCCTACGATTTTGTCTGGAATAGTTGTAGATTTCACAAAAGTTATAAAACTCGAATCTGTCAACACGAAATTTCGTAAATCCATTGTTGAAAACTTGTTTTGTACTAAAAAGGGTAAATAAACCTAGTAGGTAGATAGATAATATGTAAGTACGTAGTAAGTAGACATAGATACGTAGTATCTATCTACCTTTTAGACTTGGCTGACACCGACTTCAAATAGACGAGTGAGTAGCGCTTTTAATAATTATTTTAACTTATTTTTCGCTTTTGAGTGCCTATTTGTGGTTTTGAAGTCGGTTTAATTTTTTGTATAAAAGAGTTTATTCTATTGTCGTTTATACTGAAATATCATTGACTTAACGCAGTACGTTTAGTTTGTCTAGGTGGCACGTCGCTTGCTCGTCTATTTGTTTTTACAAAAAAAAAGGGTTTAGCAGTGAAAGATAGTATTTCGTTAATAGAGATTTTATTAGCACATCACTCACTTTGATTACATACAAAAACAACACAAACAGGTTTTGAACTAAAACTAATTTTGTTCCCGTAATTTGTTATATAAATGCATTCATACACTATGCTACTTCAGATGTTGGCAAAATTCGAATAATACTCATTGAACACATCAATCGAGGTCTAAAACACGATCAGTTTTCGCGTGTGAAACGTTAGAAGAAAATGAGGCGTTTTTAAATCGCAAATAAATCTGTCAAAGATAATTCTAAATTTAACCATAGATGATGCCATTGTTTCATTTTGTTGTTTTGTTGCCAATAGAAGTGCAAACTTTAACTCGGAATTTGATAGCTCACTTTGGAAACTACATGGATAAAACAGGAGAGCGTAGCCATGGCTATGCCCATCTAGAAACGCTGACGTATTTTTAGATGACCAATGGCCATGGTCCCTAATTTACCCGAATATTTCTTTCATTTACGAACCTGACGCTTAATCTCAATTCACAGCCCACGAAAAATCTGTCTATGGTATAAGAAGTTTTCACTTCAATAATCACAATACTAAAAATTGGCGCTACACTTGCCGAAACTGGGAATCTTTGACAGGTATATTTGCATCTTAGAAACGCTTCATTAAAAATCATTTAGATCGCGACTAATGATTTCTTGTAAAATGTTTTTTAAATGTATTCAAATGGCCAAAAAAAGTTTTACAAACGTACTAATTTTAAAATTTATTTTGATTTCAATATAACATTGATAATTTCATTGTGATATGTAACTAAATTAAAGCACTTAAACAAATGTATAATTATAAACTCGCGTCGAGGATATTTCTTGTATAATTATATTACTCAAGCATTAGTATCTAACACAACTTAATATAATGGTACAACTAAAATAAATAATTTTCTCACTCAAACAATGCACATCTACAGGAAGCTAAACTTCAGTAAATGCATTTACGCATTCGATTGCTTTGTTAGTAAAATTTAAAAGATATATTTGTTGTTACATACTTTAGACACAAGATGGCGCTGTCCTGTATTTCATACAAAAGTTTATTAATGTTCACGCCATCTAGTGGATAAATTGAATAAACATTTTAAAAGTGCAGTTAGAATTTATCATAACTTATAAAAACAAATAGAATTGAAAAGTCACAAAATACTTCCAAAATCAAATAATCATACGGTCACAATGAACGAGTATAATAAGCCTTAAGGGATAACTTGTACTCATAATTACAAATACTAAAGCTCCAATCCCTAAAAATGCAAAAAAATAATATTTTTATAGGTTTAAAAACAGGCCCATAGAAATGATCGAGAGAACCAGATGGTTTGACATTTCCAGTTCATAAGGATATTTATTCACAGAGACGACAAATCGCCAATTAAAATAATTGGATAATTTATTACAAATATTGGCATAGGCTGTTCCATAGAAGTAGTTATTGCATGCATCGGCTATTTTACAATTTATGGATTGGTGTTTTAGTAAATATATAGTAAATAGTGTCCCTTTTGGCTTAGTAATTTTTTTTTTTTTTTAATAGTAATGAGCCGTTTTCAGAATGTATATAGAATATAACATTTCACTAAAATAGTTCTCAATGAGGCGATTTCAAGACGCTACCTGTCAAATATACATAGTCCCAAGTGTGGTACCAATATTTCATATTGAGACATCTCTCAAACAAAATGAAACATTGGCGCCACCTACTGCGAAATTAAGAACTATCTTTGACAGGTATATTTGTACCTTTAAAACGCCTCATTGCGTCAAATGTAGCGTTTTTATTTTGTTACAGAAATATGACGTTAACAAAAATCTAAGTGTTTACGTCATTTTCGATTTGACATTTTTATCATTAGACTGTCATTTATTATATATATTTATTTACCTGTCATTCTGAAAACATCTCATTTGGTATATCGCTTTTTGACAATGTTTTTTTTCTACGGATTGCGAAAAATTACCGAACCGTTTTCGGTAGAAATAATTTTATAAGTATTTTTTATTTCAAATATACATTACATACGTAGGTCGTTATGACCTTTTTTTTAAGAACTGCACGTTTCAGTCTCTTTTTTTATCATTTTTATTGTTTACATCGTAAACAAATATTGCTTAAATGTTATTATTAAAGTACTTATATATTTACTTTTTAATTATAGAAATTGAAAGTTTTTAGTTAGGTGTTTGAATTGTAAGTAGTTTAATATCTTGAATAGATACCTACTCACAACTAAGATTTTTTTCAATAATAAGCACATTAAGACTAGGCGATAGATTTTTAAAAATATTACTATGTTCCATTCACTCATTGCACAGACAAGGTAATAAATAACCTGCGAAGGATTTTTTATCAGTTTTAAAAGTAGACAATACAAATGACATTGAAATTAGAGTTAATTTTATAATGCAAGATTTTATTATGCTATGTTATTGCTATAGAGAATATATTGGCTTAACATATCAAACCTGTGTAGGCATTTATAATAATGTCTATTGGACATTGGAAGTTTTAAATGGTATTCATCTATAGGCCAATGTTACCAAAGACCTGTTTGGCAGATACAGTCTTACAGAGATAAAGAAATACACATTTTTTTTAATTATTCCTTGAGTGTACCCTGGCTTGAATGCACAGGAAAATTATGTCAATTGGGACCTGCAACCATTTTACCCCATGTAAAAATGGTTTCATAAAAAAATGTAAGTTTCGGTAAATTCTACTGCGTTCGATATTTATTTAGAAAGTGTATACCTACAGGACAAGCTTAAATACCAGTGTCACTTCTATATGTTCAATGAAGCTTTGCCCGACTTTCGTTTGGAATGTACATGTTTCAGGGTAGTAGAAACTTATAATATGTATAGCTAGCTTCATACAATCAAGTCATTGCTGAACATTCAACACAGACTGTAGAGATACTCTACATTCAACCAAATCTGTCTATAAACTAAATAAAGATTGTATTGTGCGAATGAAGGAGGAAATATAATAATTGGAAACTTTTTTTAAACAAGCTCTATGATGGTTTCAGACCGTTTCCACCACCGGCTAAACTTTGGCGTAAATACCATACTTCTGAATTAACGCCCATGTTTTAAAGCAAAATATGAATGTCTCATTGAAAAAAATAGTTCTGTATAGAACACGCAATTGTATTTCAAATTAAAACTCGATTTAACGTCAACTGTCAGCAAATTGTTAATTTGTACATATTTTTTCTCCTTTCCCTATGTGTGAAAAAATTGTTCCTAATCTTCCAGGATAGAATCAAAGTAAACAGTATATTCCAAACGAAAGCCAAACAAAATAATAAAACCAGGGCATTGATTAACCTCAGTTCCTACTCAATTCTTCCTCGATAATGTTGAGGTAATGCGTGGTGAAGACAGCCTTGTTGTGCATCACGTAGCGAAGCAGCGTTCCGGAGACGGAAGTCAGTTCTTCCGACATCGCAGACAGCCCTATGGGGATCTGGCGAGATCCACCCGCGCACACTAGAATCACTTTCAGGAATTCTAGTACTCGCGTACCTGGGGAAAGATAAAAGAGAACTCTTTATTAAAAGCCACAACAGAAAAGAAAAAATTAAAGGAAAAAAAACCGTACAGTTATATTTCAGCAATGGTAGGAGTACAGTATAAAGAAATACTACCAGTAGTTCATCGCCTTTGATCTTGGGAGATACGCCGATGTCTAAACATGGGTAGGGTTGTCTTAATTTTAAAAACGTGGCACCAAAATAAACATACGTAAGACGTTAGCCCTGAGCCGCGCTCCTGCAATACTAACATTGTAATGTAGGCAATGCAGGAGCGCGCTTCCCCCGTCTCACCCCGCACGCCCCGCTCGATTGTCCCGTCTAGACGGCTTCGTCGAACGACTGTATGTTTTAATAGACTGTGGTAGGACTCTTTGCAGTCCGCCTCAGAAAGTACACACAGGCGGCGTCATAAGTCCATGATGTCCCGGCAACATCACCGACAAACACTGCACATCACATCCTCATCAACAAAGTGGTTTACAACTGGAACTGGTTGCCTGAGTATGTTATTTCGGCAAATTCATTAAAATCTTTCAAGAACAAACCGGACAAATGGATATTAAAATACAATATCAGTTAGATAGAATGGTAGGCAATAAATGGTAGTAGGTAGGTATAGGTAGGTTGGTAATAACAGATAGGTAATTAGCCATAATTTGTGATTTCAACAAAAAGATTTAGGCATATCAGCTAATGCTCTCACGTAGCACCAAATAAATAAACACTATGCAATAGCTTAAAAACATTTGCCAGTCATTTGACATTTAAATGTGAACTTCCTTCAGGTGGCCTCTGCAAAGAGCCTTACATAATTGTCATCAGTATCAAAGGTGTGTAATCAATGATGCTTGTTCAGAATGCAAATATACCTGTCAAACATAGTTCTCAATTTCGCGAAAGGTGGCACCAATGTTTTATTTTGCCTCTGACAAATGAGCAGGCGGTAAAATTTTAAATATTAAATTTGACGCAATACAAAGAATAAGCTAAATAAATAAAACGGTTTAAACTTTTTTTTTAATAACTATTTATTGACGTACACGACATGTACCTGATGGTAAGCGACATGCCTGCCACATTGTTATGTGGCACAGGGACACGCAGCTTTTTTTTTTTTTACTTTTATAGGTTTACACTTGACCGCCATCTCGCCTGATGTTAAACGACGATGCGGTCTACGATGGAGCGTGTTTACCTAGAAAAAACCGATTCACTCTCAAGATGCAGCTATTGGAACATGAAGAGTCCAAAGCATTACCTAGCACTTTTCTTTAGGCCTTTCATTTTTTGACATCCATATTACTGATACTCACGAACTATCTGCCGAACTTTATGATCCGGGTCGCCGAGTGACACTATCTGCGTCATGATAAGGTCCCTGGTGTCCGGAGTCAACGGAGCCTGGCTCATGGTCTCCAGGACTTGATCTGTCAGCAGGATCACTTCCTCCGCTATAGAGGGCAGCACTGCCTTTAACTCGCTGGAAAACAAAGAGATAAAAGGCTCATTACACTTCGCTAAATTTAGTCGCTACTGAAATAGTGAAGCGTAATATCATTCAATATGGTATACTAGTTATAAGTATACTAGAGATTAAATAAAAATAAATAAATAAATATTGGTGGACAATTCACACACAACACTATCTGACCCCAAACTAAGCAAAACTTGTGTGAGCCAGAAAAGCCAGGTAGCTGATATAATACTTATATAGTTTTAAATACATACTTATTATACATAGAAACACCTAGACACAGAGCAAACATTTGAATTCATCACACAAATATTTGCACTGGGTGGGGATCGAACCCACGACACTCCGGACACACCCCGGACACTCCACTAAAACTCCATACAACCGCCGCTGTGGAGTTGCCTACTCTTCACACAACTACGAAGATGTCGTTCGTACACACGCGTGAATGTGTGCGTTAGCGCTAGGGCTACTGAATTGTTTTATTGAATAGTTGTGCCCCTTGAGTTCACCCGGTGACGTAGTCTATAAACTTGCTATAATGTTGAGTTACATAAATAGAGTGGAGCCAAATTATACTATTATAATTAAAAAGGTGTTTGCACAGATTTCTAAATTGTTTCAGAAATCTGTGGGTGTTTGTATTGCCGCGTAAAATGAAACGAAACCGATGATAGATTAGATCAGGTATCTATATCTATTTCTGTTAGTAGGTACACATTCGCATTTTATTTTACACTTACCCATGAAAGAAACTTTATTCTGTCACAACAATTATTCCTCCAGGCATTATCAATCTATGCTTGGGCACATAAGTTACTGGCTGTGTGAGTTACGAACTTTGAGTTAAAACGACTTCGTTATTATAAATAAATAAATATTGGTAGACAATACCATGATGATATTTCGTTAGGAATTAGATGTTCGATACCAGCCCTTCGTTGAGTGCTCCTAGCGTATCCGAAACGGCCTGAGGGGTGAGGAAGCTTGAAATTGGCGGGGGGTGGGGAGTGTCCGTTCTATCTATATTATCTATTCTATGCTACTAGGTAGACCAGCCGTAACTTATTAGAAAACGTATTATTTGAATCCAAATACTGTTTAAAATTTAAAGGTAGTGTTTAACAAGCTTCGGTGACCGAAGCAGACCGTTGTTAGGGTTCCGTACCCAAAGGGTAAAAACGGGACCCTATTACTGTGACTTCGCTGTCCGTCCGTCCGTCCGTCCTTCCTTCCCCTTCCCTGATCTCCTACAAATAATTCAAAACCAAAATCAGCCAAATCGGCCCAGCTGTTGTCGAGATTTTGCGGGACTCACGAACAGCAATCTATTTATATAAGATACTAGCAGCTCGTCCCGGCTTCGCTCATAGTAACCAAAATATCAAGTGCAGTGCCATCTGCCGAGCTGATTTGTAAATCTAAATCTTCCAGGGCCCTACCCAAGCGTATACAAAAAAAAAAAAACATTCAAATCGGTCGAGCCGTTTAGAAGGAGTTCACTTACAACGAAAAGTGGCATTGATTTTTATCCTTTAAATAGAATATAGACTAAAAAATAGGGGTTGGTGATAAAAGGGTAAAAATTTAGGTTTGTATGTATTTTTTAATGCCCCATTATAGCAAAATAAAAACAAAAAAAATTGACCAAAAATTAAAAAATATTTTTTAGGGGTGAACAACCCTAATCACTTAGGGGTGTGAAAAAATTGATGTTGGCCGATTCTCAGACCTACTCAATATGCTCACAAAATTTCATGAGAATCGGTCAAGCCGTTTCGGAGGAGTATGGCAACGAAAACTGTGACACGAGAATTTTATATATTAGACTAGCGGCCCGCCCCGGCTTCGCCCGTGGTATATATATATAACCTACAGCGTTCAAGGATTACGAACATATGAAAGAACGGTGAACGATTTTTTTAAATCGGTCCAGTAGTTCCCGAGATTAGCGTGTTCAAACTATATAATATATGCTATAGGCTACTTTTGATCCCCAAATTATCGTGCTGTTTACTGGGTCAGAATGGACACCTGTAGAGATCTGGCGAGGGGGGATAACTAATTAAATGACGATTGATCAGTTTTCGATTAAATTACTAAAATGGCTATTAAAAAATAAGGGTTGATCGTAGAAGGGTGAAAATTGAGGATTGTATGTATTTTGGGATGTTGTATCATAAAAAAATAGAAATTAAAAATTTTGACTAAAAATTAAAAATAAAAATTTAGGGGTGGACTACCCCTAACATTTAAGGGGATGAAAAATAGATGTTGGCCGATTCTCATAGATACCGGATAAGCACAAAAATTTACATCAAAATCGGTCAAGCCGTTTCGGAGGAGTATGGCAACGAAAACTGTGACACGAGAATTTTATATATTAGAAGATAATAAATTATAACATATAAACTCACGTATCGTTGCTCGCCAAGTCGAGTATAACCGTGATCCTCTGTTTGAGCGTTTTCTTGTGCGTCGCTTGTGCGGTCTGTTCCGCGCTCACGGTGGGGCTCGCTAGCATCAGGGACGCGATGCATATCAGACGGTACACTTGACTGCTTAGGTCGGCGAACCGAGGCGCGTCTAATGACATCGTCTGTTAAAGTTACAAAAGCTTCATTAAAAAAAAAACTTTTATATCTTGTCAATTAAATCATTTATTTTCTCGGAAGAAACAAAAATCGATACGCGAACACATAAATCAAATTAAAATCATTTTATTCTGTCAACACATACAGTGCACTTAGAAACGTCAATTTATACAATTCTTACAATTTATCCTGTAAACAGGTTAGTTCACAATAATTATAATCATAATCACACAGATTACATAATCATGTGTATTACAAATATGAAGACACTGCATCTTATAGACATATAAAAGGGTATAAAGTAATAAGATTGAGCACTATGCCGTCACTTGTAAGATGTCCAACTGAGTGCAGTTGAAGAGGGGGTTCTAAACCTCGATCATTTCTCCTTGTCGCATGATTTTTGTACGGCGTTGCGGAATAATAGATTAGACTCAGTTGGACAGCTTACAAGTGACGGCACAGTGCTCAATCTTATTACTTTATACCCTTCTATCATCCTACATAGGTCTCCTGCTGTATCAGATGACCCATAAATTTTGTTCACGGGCCTGCAGTCTATTAGCTTTATCACAAGGTTCGAGAGCGTCGAGAACCAAGTAGGTAAGTATCGTTACACACACAAAAAAGGATCATCAAATTTGATTAATAATTGACGGATCTATCGCACAACATAATATGTTTTTTGGAGTTTCTAGGGCCATCTTTCAGGCCCGTCATCAAATCAGACCCTGGCAATTATCTAAAAATTAAGTACTCGCCATGACGAATCTAACGAATCGAAACTCAATGAGGCTGTGTCGTTTCATTAAAGAGTTCCTATGATCACCTTCCAGCTCCTTCATCAGACCCTGGTTACCATTGAAAGACAAACTGCTAGTCAAGATGATTGAAATGAGCGCAAACTAGATGAGATTGTGTCGGTTCATTACGAAGTTCCTTTGGCCACTTTCCAGCTTCATCATCAGATCAGCACCAAGTTATCATAATATTGCACCGTCACGCGATTTACAAAGGTGTGCAAAATTTCAGCTCAATCGGTTACCTAGAATTGGATTAAATTTAATTTCCGAGGTTTGTATAACATTATAAACGTTTGTTACTCTTTCACGCAACAACTATTGAAGGGGATTTCGATAAAATTTGGAACATAGACAGATAATGGTCTGGAAAAACACATAGGCTATTTATCCCGGGAAAATAACCAGATCGGGAAATACGCTGGTGAGACCGCGGGCCGCAACTATTAAGGAATTCATATCAAATTAAACAAAACTTACTTCGGGATAAGTGTTAGATGCGTCCCATTCTAAGAGTTCCAGATACGCTTTGGCTAGTGTTTGTGCTGTTACATTTCTGACGATGTTCACGTCGGTGACCGGTATACTTAGACCCGTCTTGTCTATGTGCCGATGTAGCCATTCTCGCGTGTATTTTAGACCATCTGGGAAATTGAAATATCTGATATAATACTTTTTATTTACTTTTATAGGTGTACACTTGTCCGCAATCTCGCCTGTTAAGCGACGTTGCGGTCTACGATGGAGTATGTTTACCTAGAAGAAACCGATTCAATCTCAATTTGAAGACACCAATATTGTAAACATCGGGAAAAGCTCACTCAGGCAACGCTTTACACAGCATAGATGTTCTTATCACAAAAGTAGAGTCAAACCTCTTCGTTCATGTCTTTGGAATAATTGTGAATACATACTTTTTATACATTGAAACACCAGATAAGAAATATAATACCACCACAAATAAGAAATATTTGTATTCATCGTTGTTTAAATATCGTTGTATTCATCACACAAATATTCGCCATGTGTGGGAATAGTAATGACAACTGATCCTGGAATTATATTAAATTATTTGATATAATGACAGTATTTAAATACAATAATATCAGTACCAATTTTAAATTAGATATTTTTTTGGTTAACTTACTTTATGATCATTCAAAGCTGGATGGGCAAATCCATTTTAAAAGTACGAAAGTATAATAAAATGTATTTACCATTGGATAACCCATTCAATTTCAAGTGACGCATAGAAAATGACTTGACTTTGACGTCACGTTTCAGTTGTGTTTATGTATGAAGCGTTTTTGGGAAAGTCCAATATTGTGATTTAAAAATCATGATATTACTGGAAGTTTTTAAGATAACAAAGTAATTCTTTCACCTATGTTTCAGTTATTGGGAAGCCTTTTGATGGCACATTAAATAAAAAATGATGATCGTCCTGCCTATTGGGCCCACGCCCTACGATTTCGCAGGTAGACTAAGAGCGTCCACACACGAGTCATATGTAGGATATGAATGGTGGTTTATGTTGCGATGTAGGCTCCGCCCCACTACTTTTACGTCATTTCCTCTGATTTTAGGACTCGTGTGTGGACGCTTTTAGTACTAACTAAGCCAGTCTTTAAATTCTTGAGTCCTACCTTCAGAAACCTTGAGTATCTCGTCAAACTTGGTCCGCTCATAAAGTACGCTCTCCTGTTGGACGTGAGGTCGGATCATGGCGATAAGGGTATTGGCCAGGTCCAGCTTCAGAACTTCTAGCGTCTCCAGGATCGACCGGAATATCTCCACCTGAGTACATTAGCTATTACAGACAATACCCAAACAGTATGTATTTGATAAGAAATACAAAATTCAACTCGTGGAGCCTCCCTCCGGGGGATCATAGCTCCACCGAGCTGATGGTCTTCACCGATGGTTCAAGAACCAACGAGGGCGTTGGATCCGGCACCTTCTCGGAAGACTTGAATATCAGGTACCACACATCTCTCGGGGCCCACAACTTCCGTCTTTCAGGCAGAATGCGTGGGCATCACGAGGGCTGCTACCATAATCACCGACAGAAGGGTGCAAGGTTATAACATCCGCATACTCTCTGACAGCGCG
The DNA here is from genome assembly GCA_017562165.1 of Ectropis grisescens. Classification (NCBI taxonomy): domain Eukaryota; kingdom Metazoa; phylum Arthropoda; class Insecta; order Lepidoptera; family Geometridae; genus Ectropis; species Ectropis grisescens. The sequence continues at coordinate 14,605,230 of CM029780.1, read as the reverse complement.
GCGGTCCTACATGCCCTAAAGAGCAACACCATCGCTTCGGGACTAGTCCTTGAATGCCACAAGTCTCTGACGGAGGTTTGTGAACACAATCAAATCGTTCTCCAATAAATTAAAAAAAAAAAAAATAATAAAAAAAAAAAATATTTCAATAACATAGATCTTAACTATACAATATTTTCTTACAGCTATACACAGGTATATTAATTTTATCAGCCTGAGCTAGGTAGAACCTGTGTTTCAGGAGCGAAAATTGCCTATTTTAACTAAGAGTTACATTATCGAAGATAATAAAACTAAACAATAAAATCGGTAAATATATGAACTACTTTGCTTATTAAAAAAGATAGGTATGAAATTTCTTTACTATTTTATAACTAATATCAAATGTTCAGTTTCCTCATATGACAGTGTTAGCAAATATTCACAGACAGTTTGTTTACAGTTATAAACATTTTGGTCGTAAATAGATAGCAATCTATTTAGTCGGTTGTAATGTATTGTATAAATTAATGGATTAAAGGCCATAGCGGATCGAGAGGTAACGACGCGGCGGACGAACTGGCGAGGAGGGCATCAGCGGAACAGGTTCAGGGCCCTGAACCGATTGTCCCGCTCCCACTGTCGCAGGTACGGAAATGGCTGCGAGAGAGGTCACTGAAAGAACATAACGACAACTGGACCAAGAGGTCGGACTGTAGTCAGTCCAGAGCGGCACTGGGGGGGGCGTAACTCACGGTACACCCGGCAGCTGCTAAGCCTGAATCGTCAACAGTTGCGACTGGTCACGGGCGCACTGACAGGTCACGGTTTGTACAATAAACACCTATTCACACTAGGTATTACCGACAGTCCTCTTTGCAGAGCTTGCCTTGAGGTTGAAGAAACGGCCGCTCGTGTTCTCATGGAGTGCACAGGAGTGGCGGCGCATCGAGCGAAGTTCCTGGGCACACCGGGGACGCTCCGTGAAGCATGCGGCAACGTTAAGAAGCTGCTAGGCTTTCTGTTGGAGTTGGGTTGGCGGGAGTGAAGCCCACTTTCCCACACGCAAAACAGGCGCACCAAGACGTCGAGTTGCGGAAACAGCCCGCCCACAGAGCCTGAGCGGAGCGCTACTATGACTATGACTACAGGCAATTGGGATGATGACTGGGCCAAATAGTTAACACAAACAAAATCGGTTCATTCATTTTGGAGCTATGATACCAAAGACACATAAAACTTACAACAAGACACTAGGCAAACAACAATGAAAATATTGTATGCTGAGTTGACTAAAATGACTTACAGTGTCTTCCAGTTTGGCGATATCCTGAATCAAGTCGTCTCTGGCTGGGGCAGCCATCTTGGCCATCAGGTCGATGACAAACTCTGCATACTTTCTGAAGTCTAAGCTGTTGTTCTGCGCTTGTTGCTTTATGAAATCCGAGTCGAGTACCTCCTCGATCATCTCGCGGATTCGCGTGTGGCGAGGGAGTAGGATAGAGAACAGACCCTAGAAAAGCAGGATAAAGAATTTTAGTTTGTAACTTCCAATCCTCAATCTAATCAGGAAAATAGGATATGATCCTTCCGGACCCAAGGCACAACTACTATGCTCAACTGATTGTGCCATGGGTACTTTTGATTCCCTGTTACACAGCTAATTGGTCCGTTCCGGAAAAAAAATGTACCTATGACACAACTGACGAAAACTCGAATTCCTGGTTGTGCCGTGGGTTTTTTTGAGACACAACTGATTGATTCCTTAGGAAAAAATGTATCTTTGACCCAACTTACGAAAATTACAGAACAGACAACACATTACACATTTTATAAAAAAGATGATCAATGTAGGTACCTACTTACTTTGTAAATTTAGGCATTATTAAATCATGAATTTGGACTTCATCCTTGATATATTGCCAGCCTTGTAATATTCTCTGATTTTGCAACTACGGTAAGGCTAACAATTCGTTTTTCGGCCTTTATCGTGTAGCCTAAAAGTGTAAAAGTTTACATTTTCGCCACTCATTTTTGTTCCAATGGTAGTAAAAACCACGAGTCGCAGCTTTTGGAAAACACTTAGCAACAGTGTTTATTATAGAAATTTCGAAGTCGCAATGTGGTTTTTATATGGTCCATTTACAGCTGTCGCCTACAGTAGTTTGTGCAAATTGTGCAATCTGTGACTGTAGAAGATGGAATACCCTTTCGTAAGTTACTTGCTTCTTATTTGGCATTAGTGCAAACACAAGTGGTTTTACATTCACTGTCTCTTGTGTACTCCCAAAGTCAACATGCATCGATAGCAACTGAGTAAAGGGCTTCGGGCAGCTTTTAAATGTTGCATCTATAAAGTACTCCTTAATGTTACATAGTTGCAGTCTTAATTCAGGTGAACGGAAGACCAAAATTCTGGACATAGTAGTTGTGCAGAAGGTCTGGGTTGAGTCGCAAAGAACTCTTTTGTGTAGAAGGGAATCAAAAGTACCCACGGCACAATCAGTTGAGCATAGTAGTTGTGCCTTGGGTCCGGAAAGGTCTGGGTTGAGTCGCAGGGAACTTAGTTGTGTAGAAGGGAATCAAAAGTGCCTACGGCACAATCAGTTGAGCATAGCAGTTGTGCCTTGGGTCCGGAAGGGGATATGATGTGTCACAGAATGCGCATATTTAAATATCCAACATACTAGAATATGAAATTGGATTTGAGCAAATACATTTAAGAATTCCTATCTACATGACCATTATTGCACTTTTTGAACTTGAACCTAATTTATTTTTAATATTATTAAAATTTGTTCACTGTTTTTCAACATCTATAATAGTTTTTTTTGTAAATAGAAATAAACTACAAAAAAAATATTAATAATAATTAAGAGTAACTGAATGAGACTGTAGTAAACTAATAAAATGTAGCACTATAAAGTTTGCCAGATCAGCTAGTCTTACTAAAATTATAAATCTGTAAGTTTGAGTTTTACATTTTTCTAAATGATACACAGACAAAGTCACATGCTTATGGTAGTGTACAATAAATCATAGACTTATGTCTAAAAGGATAACCTCTTCGAGGCAACCTTAGGATGCCTTTAAGTTTAAGAGATCACTTTTAGCAATACGGATAATCTCTTTTCACTGCTCATCACCGCTTCTCTTTAGTTTTTGTTTTCATTTCTGTATCATACGTGTTTGTTTTTGGTTGGGTGCAATAAAGAGCATTCAGTATGATCAAAATATGGTTGTATTGTGTATTTACCTGTTTGACGTCTTCTAAGAGCACAAGAGCCTGCTTGTACTCTGGAGGGTCTGAGTTAAGCTGTTCTCTCAATATGTCAAAGTACGCTTTGTGCATTGTTTCCTTTACCAGTTTCTGGTAGCTGGAAGGAGTAATATTTGGAGTCAAACAAAATCTGTGCACTTAGTTATTTGAATGTTATTTTGCTAAGTTCAGTTTCAACTAAGATTTAGTTAAATAGGCTTATTGACAAAAAAAATGCTAATTAGCCCATCAGATACATTATTAATCAAAAAATTTTTATATATTTTTTCTTTTATGCCACTAACAAGAAATATTATTAAAAAATTACATGTATTTTTTGTTTTGATGACGATACAATATGAATAACAAGTATTGATGATGATATTATGCTTAGATGTTTAAGTGATATCATGTCTATAAGATTTTAATGCAGATGTGACATCACAACTCGAACAACCCCCACTCCGGAAAATTGATGTTCTATATCTTTGCTTAGATTTTTAATAATTTGATAAATTAAAAAATATCAGTCGCATATTTTTCAATACTCTACCTGATGGACTAACAAGAATCCGTAAATTTTTGACCCCATCATACAAATTTCTGCTAGTGCTAGCACAATTTTAAATCTTCAGAGTAAAGTAAAACTTACAACTCATAATTTGTATTTTTTAATACTTTTTGTACAGGCTGGGAATGCATTTAGGTACCTGTTATCGGGAGGCTCAAAAGGCTCCAACTTGAAGTCCTTATCGACAGCAATTTCATGAGCCAGTGCCATGTTCTGCATACCATGAGCAGCCTTCATGATGTCTTCCAGAGTGACGAATTGGGGAGGAGACGCTCCAGTGACGGAGGTCCCTCGTATACGGAATTGGATGGGTTCATTCGCATAGTAACTGCTATTGGTTCTACTACCACTGAAAACAAAAAAAGAATTAATTAAAATGGTGCATTAAAATTATATTGTATTTTTTTTATTTTGTGTAAGTAATTTACGGAAACAGCAGTTATAGTCTTATAGTACCTTTACAAATAATGGGATAATATTCTTTGTATGTTTTTTTGATAGTGAAAATGTTTTTTGTATCTCTAGCTTGACATCAGAAGCAAAATATTAGGATAGCTGAGCTAAACAGAACTAAAAATATGAATAAAGAAGTATAAATCCTTTTGTTCTTTGTTTAGAGAATACTTAAGGAAGTTGTTATGATGAGATAATAACACAAACCTTGATCCAGTAGGCATAGGCTGCGATGGAGTCCTCTTATTAGTATTATCTTTGTCAGATGACTGGGAACTGGATCCTGACGCATTCTCCCGTTCACTCATCGTGCTAAGTCACTTTTTTATAGAATTTTTACTTAATATACAATTTATTGATAAACTTGTACTTGTCTCTTCGCAAATTTGCTAGACACTGATTTTCATGGTCTCAAGTAAAGCCTTTTATTACCTCAGTCCATAAATGGCATGCATTCGGACTAGATTTCAAAAGCTTCGTATCATCTGGTTTGACTCATTTAACAACATAACCTAACTTTTGTAACAAAGAAAATGTATTTATGCTAATTCAATTTTCTTAAAATTAAAATTCAGTATAAAGTAAATAGTTCTGCAGTTTATTAACATCCTCCGCGATAGGAGATAATGTGTTTTCAGCTTATTTTTAGCTTAAAAATCGCAATTGTTTTGCTTTACTTGTCAATTTGGAAACGCCAAATAATAGAAACGTCGCCTAGCAACGTCAACGTCACTTTTGACTTTGACCTGTTGGTACATGATTGCATAGGTATTCTTTAATTTTTGATACCGTACATTTTATGCATTTTTCTATATGCAGGCATAGAATAAGTCCTCAGAGACAGAGTATCTCTCTCTACTTAGCCTGTGGTAGAGTCTATCTAGCCTTGCAGAGTACAGAGTACCAAATAGTGCAAAACTTGATTTAGGCCATCGATATAAACCATGACATGTGCCCTGATCACCTTGAAATTGGTTATAACATGGCCACGGCCTCCGGTTTCATCCGTAGTATCCGTTTCAGTAGTTTCCAAAGTACGTTATCAAATTCTGTGTTATACATTTTCACTGCTATCGGCAGTTCCTATGACTACAATTTTTTTGTTTGGTAGTTAGATATAAATTTTAGGTTTTTCAGAGGTGGTTGGTGGATAAATTTTATCAAAATCAGTGCAGTGGTTTTGGAAATATGAACGAAAAACTAAAATTTACTTTCATAAACCTCGATGACTTAGTGAATTTAATTGGGTGGAATGCCTCAACTTAATTTTACAGTGAAGTCGGTTTTAATTTTTTCGGACAAAAATTAATTATAGTCCCCATTGATTACATACCTCATAGTCCCCATCTTTTATCACTCATAGATATCTGTTATTCAGTGTTATCTGAAAACTAATTTGTCAAAGAATATTTTTTTTTAAATTATTATCATCACATTAGACCTCAGACCAACTATGGAATTCTAAAAGCTTTAGACCTATTTTCAAAGAATAACGCTTACTTTCTAAGCGAAGCTACGAAGCTAAGAAGGCAATCTAACTTGTCCACAGACAGAACTAGCAACTAATTTGCGTACGCAAACGCTGCCGGCTGAAAGCGGAATTGCTTTTTCTCAACTATTTTATTTCGAACAAGCGACCCGTCCCGACTCCATCTGGATTTAATTATTTATCTATGCGTTATCTACGCTGCTTTTTTAAACAACTTCAAAGTAGGAGGTTCTCAATTCGATTGTACCTATTTTTTTTAAATGAAAACACCTTTTGGTGCACCACACATAAATTTTTCGTGGGCTGTTTATGAAGCTCATCGTCACGCTGAAATGATAGAAATGTTCGAGTGAGCTCGAAACCGCCGAGTGTGCCAGAGCGAGAAAGAAACAGTCAGCTGTGTCGTGTGCTGTGTCACTGTCTATCTCTTTCATACATTATTTAATTCAGCTTACTCTTTCGTACTTACATGTCTCGCATCTTTGCTTCTCCTTCACACTAACAGGTTACATACACAAACTAATTCTCTTTGAATTACTTTTAGCTTACGAAAAAAAATCTGACATTTCTCATTTATCCTAATACGATCCATAATAATACCACAGTCTAATAAATCATAGTAGTAATTGTCTTTCCACTGTGATAATAGGATAGTTAATACCTACTAGGTACCTACATATTATAAAATTAAGATAGGTAATTAAGTTTTCAATTCTGGCGTGTTTGTATGCAGGTACTGTGGTACTAAGTAGATAGAGGATAGAGTAGGTACCTACACGATAACTCCGCTAATCGTGAATTGATTTTGATGGTTCTTTTTTGTTTGACCATTACCATGGTGTTGAGGTGGTCTCGTATATATTTTATTGATATCGGTGTGGCGGCTCTTGAATTGTGGACAACAACTAAAATTTAATTTCATCTATCTGGACGACTCAGTGTTAGGTTCTTTAGTTTTGGTGAGTGACGCGAACTCAAGAAGAAGAAGAGAAGAAGTTCACCGCTGCTCCGTCACCGCTCCAACGCTACGCCGCTATATTAGCTAGTCGGTGACGTGAACCCATGACATTTCCCCTACCTAAGAGTTCTCAATACGGCAGAGAAGTTTTCTTTAAAAACTTCTGTAACTTTTGATTTTTCTCAAAAAATTGTTCTGGTAAACCTAAAAGACTTGGTAATAAGGCGGTTACTGTACCTACTCGTAGATAGGTATGTTTAGACGGAAATACGAATGAAAGCTTTTTCATATTTCTAGACGAAGCTCCAGAAAACTGTATTCTTAAGTAAACAGGCTACCACGTTTAATATTTTCAGTTCTCTTCACCGTGGCAAATTAATATTTTTCTTTGGTCTGAGTCGTTATAGTTTTAAACTGTACTTTTCAAGAACATGATATTTTCTAACTGACTTCAGAAAAGAAGGAAGACGATCTCTATTCACATTTTTTTATTATGTTTCTTGATAATGATACTTTTTCAGAATGCAAACATGTAACATGGCAAATTTTGCCAAAGCTAGTTAGTTCACAATTTAGAGAAATTGAAATACTTCGATACGACCAAGCAATAATGTGGAATCACTAGGGCAATGTTTCCAGGGTATACCTATAAGTTATCTTGTACATAATAACTTATAGCTGTATATCTGGGTGACGAGAACATTGCAGTGTTAGGTAATACCTTTGGACTCTTCTTTCTACAATAATCGCGTGACACTGTACCTTCAAGATAGGCAAGTGGCAAAATAACCCTGCAAATAAGTGTTTGTGCTAAAATTTGTTGCCAGGATTTATCATATCGCTTATTTATCTCTGCGCAGCTGTCAGCAGTTCACTGCTAGCTCTGTCGGTCTTCTGAAGCAAGCTCTGTAAGATGCTACACAAAAGAGAATCAAATACCCTGTGAAGCTTCTGTTCTCTGTTCCGCATAGCCCAAGTCTAAAAACTGAGCTCGGTACTACCGTCACGTTCAGTTCGTAATGAACTAATCCAATTAGAATTTATTAGCACTTTGGAGGCAGAGATTAGAATCGGATTAGAAATGAAGATGGTCCCAGCGACAACAAAAACTACTCGACACGCCGTGCCAACATTTTAGATAGTCTCGACAAATGGGTGAGATTGTTTCTGTGTGCATTCTGTGCCATAAGGTAATCTATGCGTTGATTATGAATTTGTTGATAATTTTAGGACCCCTTTTTTGTTTACATTGTTTCTAAAGTGCTCCCCACACAGAAGTCATAGGTATGATTTTACAAGATGTTACATAACATATTTATGTTGTATAACTTTTTCTAACACAAGTTATAAATTGTTATCTATTGATGTTACACAGCTTCATGTAACAAAATGCTGTACAACATTATATGACAAACAAATTATAACTTTTGTTGTATAACGCCAAACGAGCCTTGGGGCGAGGCTCTATCTTTATGTATTATTATCTTTATATATTTATATATCCATGGCGGCGGAAGAAAGTGTCTTTCCTTTTTTTTCAAACAGGAAATAAAATCCAATCCGATTAGCACTCCTTCAATTGAATTCACTACCAGTTTACTCGAAAGTCAAACCCAAACTGATTTTTTTTACAAAACATTATACATACAACGAGTTCAACTAGGGTGGGAGAGCGTTTATTACATAATAAATATGATATTCTTCCACATATTATAGCAAATGGTATACAGTGCTGTAAAATGTTATTTTGTTACACAATGTTTTATAACGTTATATAACTACTGTATGAGAGGACTTTAACATGCAGCGGCTATGAAATTTGGTCCGTATTGTACGGAATACCGAGCGCCCGTTTAGCATCTTAATTAATGTTTTGGATATGGTAGATTTTGGAGAGGAATTAATGAAGTTCTTGTATGCAATATCGTGAATATGTACATACTTATTACGCTGCGACTGACATACTAATTTGAATTCCTAGTAGTGCTCAGAAATACGCGCTTTGCTTCGTTTTCGCCGGGAGCGGTACTATTTTCACCCGACTGCGCTATGGAAAAGAGTGGTAGGTAATGTGTTTATTAGTCTATGCATGTATGATCCTTTGAAGCACTATACAAACCAAACGCCTGGGCCGATTTTTATGATTCACAGATTCACACGTCAATCGATTCCTCTTAGTCTGGCGAGTGACACTAAAGACATGACCTTACATTACATAACATTAGTGTAAATTCAATATGGCGTCTACCCGACGCCATATTGCTCAAATTAAAAAAAAATGAAATTCATCAAACTATATTAAGATTGTTGTAAGATATATCGTTGAATTAAATTGAACAATTAGATTGGCAATCGAATAATGGATCCCGTCTGTTCAGTTCTGTTGCTTTATATATTTTTTTTTTGATTCAATAGTATTAATTCAATAATGTATATCTATATACATGACTGCCCTAGTGGCTTAGTTGGTAGTAGCTCTGCCTGCGAAGCCGAGGGTCGTGGGTTCGATCCCCACCCAGTGCAAATATTTGTGTGATGAATTCAAATGTTTGCACTGTGTCTGGGTGTTTCTATGTATAATAAGTATGTATTTAAAACTATATAAGTATTGTATCAGCTATCTGGTTGCCATCACACAAGCTTTGCTTAGTTTGGGGTCAGATGGTGTAGTGTGTGAATTGTCCACCAATATTTAATTATTTATTTACTTATTATTATATACCTATATCAAAATCAATGCCACTTTTCGTTGTAAGTGAACTCGTCCTAAAAGGCTGGACCGATTTGAGTGACTTTTTCTGTATACGTTTGGGCTAAGGCCTTGGATGGTTTAGATTCACAAATAAGCTCAGGAGATGGCGCTGCAGTTGGTATCTAGGTTATTATCCGAACGAAGCCGGAACGGGCCGCTAGTATACTATAATAGAATTCTTTACCACCAGAAATCTAAGTGGTTATTTTTTCGTTTCAGTATTTTTATTATGTAAGTATCTACCTACGTAGTTTGGTTCACGTTTACGCAGTCGGGTTTTTGAATTACATTTTTTTATTACCTTATTCAAAGCTAAATTGTATGGGATTCAAGTAGTTGTGAATTAATCTAAGCCTTACTTCGAAATAATAGCTCTATTTTATTTTATCATATAAGTTTAACAAACGTTTTCGTCCATTGCACTCTGTCCAGATCTGCTTTTTATCATCGATCACGTGATTACAATACAAGCTCTGACCAGGGTGTCTACTCTCTTTCTACGAAAAACGTAATTTCGAAATAAACTCGAGACTTTCGTACTCCGGGTCTACTTCGTTTCGTCCGTCGAACATTGTTTGACAGTAGAACCGGAGTAGGAAATCGCTCTTGTATGGAGTACTGGTCGCACCTTTGGGATGGATCGGCTAAGTATCTGCTGGAGACTAAGTATCTGCTGGAGGCTAAGTATCTGGGATCGATCGAGAGACTTTGCGAAAAAGTTTTCAAAGACTTGAACATAGCCCAAAAATTGCTAGCCTATAGGTTTTTATCGGATCGGATCACTTCGAGAGAGTGCGACTGATTTGCATGATCTAATACCACCTTGCCCTTTTTTCTATCGTAATGCTCGTAGCTCAAAAAAGCGACACCGTTTCACACATCGTTGATATTCCATACACCCGAACGAAGAGATTTGACTCTACTTTTGTGATAAGAACGTCTAGGCCTAACGTTGCCTGAGAGGGGTTTCTCCAATGGTTACAATCTTTGTAACTTCAAATCGAGAGTGAACCGGTTTCTTCTAGGTAAACACATTCCATTGTAGACCACATCGTCGCTTAACATCAGGCGAGATGGCAGTCAAGTGTAAACATATACAAGTTAAAAAAAATTGGTTGTCTGTAAAGTCGTTTACGGACGATCGTTTGACGTGACAACGTCATCACAAAACATTAATACATGCGGCGCAAGCGTACAATGAGCGTAAAAGGACACAACGGGACACTTTTTCGTGCATGCAGCCGGCGTTCATCGATTTATTAAACGTTGTCACGTCAATCATGGAAACAAACAAGATTAAAAAGACCAGACTTTTAAAGAAAATAAAACAAACAATATTTCAATGCAGTCTTTTATTTACCGCCAATAAATCGAAGCCAAAAGAAAACTAAACTAAAAGTCGAGACGATAAGTTATAAATAAGTAACTCGGAGCCTCAACCGCCGATAGACTCCGTAAGTGAGGTAAGTCTATAAGAGCAACTTGCAGCTTAAGCAAAGCCGCCAATACTAAGCTGTTTGTAGGAATCCCCTTTATTTTTAATGAAAGCCCTCGTGAAAATAAAAATTGTGCTGTAAGTTGTTTTGAAGTTAAGCTTAGTTTGAAGTCAACGTTATGGCTTAAAAGTAAAATGTTAGTCAATAAGACTAGATTTTGATATTTATTTTTATTGATCGGAGAAATGTATAAAACAACCAATGGGAAAGGGTTATTTTGCACATCATCATTAGCCGCAAGACGCCTCCTTCCCCCCTAAATTTCCACAACGAACGGTCCTGCGCAACCTGCGACCAGCGGTTTCCAGCGACCTATGTGAGGTCATCTGTCCAGCTAGTGGGAGGCCGTCCAACACTGCGTCTTCCGCGTCGTGGTCGCCACTCGAGAACCTTTCTTCCCTATCGGTTGTCAGTTCTACGAGCGATGTGGCCTGCCCATTGCCACTTCAGCTTACTTACTCTTTGAGCTATGACGGCCACTTTGCACTAAAAGACTCCGAGCATAGCTCTCTGTGCTTTTGCACATACCCTTTGTTATTCTGGCACTATTCTTGTTACTCCATAAATTCCACTTTAGTTCTACAAAAATGCTCATATGTATAAAGTCACAACATTCAATTATGTACGTACATAATTGTCTTAATCTACATCCGGATATTTTATGACGGAGCGTCGTAAATAGCACAATGTAGCACAATAGCACATTGTTGACTTTAATTGAAAATAAATAAACAATAAATAAATATTGGTGGCCAACTCACACGCACCATCTGACCCCAAAGCTTGTACTATGGAAGTCTGCTAGCTGATATAATACTTATATACTTTTAAATACATACTTATTATACATAGAACACACCCAGACACAGTACAAATATTTGAATTCATCACACAAATGTTTGCACTGGGTGGGAATTGAACCCACGACCCTCGGCTTCGCAGGCAGAGTTAAATTAACTCTATTCCTTCAGTTTAACCTATAGTATTTATTCTAGAGTCCTTGCCTCGACGAACGGAGTGAGGAAGTCCCGATTGGCAGGTGGTAAAGATTATCCATTCAGTTTAACATTATCTATTCTATGCCCTTTTAACCTTTAGACAGTATACCAAATTGCTTTAAAGGTGATCTTAATTCCAAAAACCACAGCAAAATTGTTTATTCATCATAATACTAGCACATCAATGTGTAGGTACACACGCATACGTCTCTCGGTTACGTCCGACAGACACGGATTAAAAGTTAAATTGTTTTAAGAGATTAAAATGTACGATAAAACGAATTATCCGGCCGATGTTGTTGCCTCTTTGAGTTGGCGATACACGGTACAGTTAAATTAAAAAGTAAACACGTAACTGAAATAAACAAGTAAATGAAATAAATAAAAACATGTAATAAATAAGCAAAACGTAGTAATATTATGTAGTTTTCAGAATATAAAAAAAAATCCTTCAGATTTGTACAAATGTAAATTACTACGAACCCGAAGGAAACACTATAATAATAATAATAAATTCGAATTAACAATTATTGGTCCTTCACTGTGGGCCTCATAACGAAGCTCAAAGTCACACAGCGAGCTATGGAGAGAGCTATGCTCGGAGTCTCTTTGCGCGACAGAATCCGTAATGTGGATATTCGCAAAAGAACGAAAGTGGCCGACATAGCTCAAAAAGTAAGCAAGCTGAAGTGGCAATGGGCAGGCCACATCGCTCGCAGAACTGACAATCGATGGGGAAGAAAGGTTCTCGAGTGGCGACCACGAACCGGAAGACGTAGTGTTGGACGGCCTCCCACTAGATGGACAGATGACCTCACAAAGGTCGCTGGAAACCGCTGGTTGCAGGTTGCGCAGGACCGTTCGTTGTGGAAATCTAGGGGGGAGGCCTATGTTCAGCAGTGGACGTCTTGCGGCTGATGATGATGAACAATTATTACAATATAATAATAATTTTGTTTGTCATAAATACAAGTACAAGAAATTTAAATCCAAAGGCTCCTGAAGTAGTTTAAAACTGTGTGACAGAAGCCGATGGCCAATCCCAATTACAACAATAAATTATAACATGCTAAAACTACAAATTTTTAATATAATTTTTTTTTAAAAGGGTCATAGGTAAACTAAAATAACCCATCCTGAATCGTTCCTGGTGCAAATGTGCCCAAAACGCTGGCTGCGTTGCCTCGCTAAATAGCGATTGCTATCTTCTGTCTCAGGAACGAGCCAGAGCGGGAGTCACCATTTTGGTTACGTATACGACGCCCAATCTCTCGGATTAAATCCTTCGCATCAGCTCCCCAACTGCCCATAGTCTCCACTATAAATTTTAATAAATACGAATAATTAATTAATGAACAATAATTAAAAATTAACAGCCAACTAGCCTAACCTAACCTAACCTAGCCTGTAGCCTGGCCAAGCTAGCGCCGTGTAACTAGCGGCCTTTTTTGTATAGTTTAGGCATTTATGCTAAGCAACACGCCTGATCATAACAGTACGGCATTTGGGATGTGAAGAGTTCAAATATTTACCCAGCATTGTCACCTAGAGTTTTATAGATGATTTATCTCTGTGCTATTTAGCTAAGGTGTGGTATCCAAACAGACTCTACAGATAGTCCAACCACTATGCACATAAAAAATGTTAAATTTGACGCAACATACATTGACAGTATTTTTTTCAACAGTTTTTCATATAATGTAGAAATTAACATATTTATTATCTACGTATTTGGATAACAGCGTGAATACTGTTAAACTTCGCGTTAACACATTGTGTATACGGCGTTAGTGTGTTAATTTAACTTTAAATCCTTATTTTGGCGCGTTTACTTGGAACACTCGTGGTAATGTGTTTTGTACAGCTTGGGATTCTGGTATTTAAAGTATTACGGAGGATTACATTCGGAATGCAATTGCACAATTTGCACAAGTGTAGCGCGTGGACTAATTATGTGCATCTAAATATGTACCTATAGTCAATTCCAAAACTATATTCTAATATTAACATTTGGTAACAAAACTTTATTTATTTTGGGTGTGTGTGTTAATATTAATAAAGGAGTTATCTACATATACTACACTAGCAGTGCTCTGCGGTTTTACTCGCATATGCTCCGCTTCTATTAATTTCCCAGGGTTAAAAGCAGCCTATGTATATGTTCAGGCTATAATTTATCTGTGTTTCAAATTTCAACCCTTGAACAACCTCGGTTTCGGCATTTGGACGTGATTAAGCAAAAAAATCAAACTTTCACATCAATAATAATATTAGTAGCATTATCGATCCGGTATTAGTGATCAAATCAACTATACAGACTAAGTAGGGACATGGGACTCTCAGACGAACTAAGATTTTTTTTTTGATATTCACTAAACGATGTGGATGAGCGTCAACATTTAGACAGCCTTCTTTGTTTAAAAAATCACACTCACTTTTCAAATTGTTAATTTGCTTCGATAAATAAATACACAACTCGATATTTTTCTACTTATACGACAGGCGTTGAACCAAAGAGTTGTATAGGTATGTAAACTCTTTGCGTTGAACACTGTTTCACTATATCATAAGAAAAACCAGTCAAGTGCGAGTTGGAGTCTCACATCACATTATATATCCGTGGAGACATGGTGATCATATTATATACAGTAAACTAAGCCTAATTGTCACTATCAAAAGGTTTGCTTATGTGTATTACCATTAAAGAAATGTCTGACCTTTTGCAACAAAATAATAAATAAAAACATGTGATTTATGTTAACTGTGATGCTTCCTACTTCGTGTTGTAATTTTCACACATGCATTTTGCGTGCGTTGAATTGTGATCTATGTCACTTAAATAAGGTGTTTAATTGTAAAAACAGTTTTAGGCGAACATATCAATTTTACTTTATTCTTGATCAGTATTGTCGTACTGTGTGGCAATCCCTCCTGGCTTATAATAGTAGCTCTGGTTGCGAAGTCGAGAGTCGTGGGTTCGATTCCCACCCACTGCAAATACTTAATATTAAATAACAAAGATATGAAAAAAATCGAAATCTGATGGTGCCCCATGCGGTCGTCGAAATCTCACGGCCCACGGGGACCTTCACATACTACGCTGAAGACACTGATGACGCCATCGGTCGGTTTGTACGGCGAGCGTTGGCTGCATCACCGAAAACCATCCGAGAATCCAACTTACAGATGGCCATCAAGGACGGGAATGCGGGCGTGGTGGAGGCTCGGGGCCGGGAAGAGGCGGCTTAGGCAAAAGACGATGTCGAGTCGATTACTATTGGAATCCCAACCGGTAGTGATCGGCTCAACAGACGAAATCGGACTTACTAGTACAAGACTTAGGTTCAAAATGTTCACAACACCTGTTGTCACAACAATGCTTTCTCTTAATCCAATAAGTAAATAAATATGTAAAAAAACATATACCTATAATTGTAATGACAAAGGTCACGGACCCCGGAGTCCGTGGAGTGCCTAAAATTAAATAAAAAAAGATAGTGAACTTCTTGATAATCATTTGCAAACAGCTGCCCAGCCGGGACATAATCTTGGGTAGGTAATCTAGATCAAAACGTCAACAATGGGCGAAATACGAAAACATCGCGTGAACATATATGACAAAATAAAACTCTAACGTAACAAGAACAAAATTAAAAATTTTGATTAACCCACGACAACCTCGGATTTGTTATCTATACAACATTCTACTAGTTAAGCCCTTTCATTTGATACCCAAATTAAGGGAGTTGTGAAAAAAGAAATGTATTCCGCCATTTTGTGGTAGCGGCCATCTTGGGTTTGAAATTTGTCATAGTGCAATGTATTCTACTAGTCAAACCCTTTCGTTTGATACCCATATTGAGGTAGTAGTGAAAAAATAATATAATTCACCATTTTGTGGTGGCCATCTTGGATTTGAAATTTGTTATGGCGTATAGTATTTTACTAGTCAATTCCTTTTATTTGATACCCATATTGAGGTAGGTTGTGAAGAAATGTTTTGTCCGCCATTTTGTGGAGGCGGCCATCTCGAATCGATATTAATCAAACATAGCTAAGAACATCCGCACGGATTAACCTTCAAATAAAAAAACCGCATCGAAATCGGCCCATCCGTTTGAGCTCTACGATGCCACAAACAAACACACACAGACACACTGACAGACAGACATCGACGTCAAACTTATAACATCTCTTTTTTTGGTAGGAGTTAAAAAGATACGTATTCTCAGGCCATTTGAATTCGTATTGGCATGATTTATTCACTAGACAAAATGGTTGTAAGTCGGAGGTTCTTTGCAGCGCTTTTCATAATCCTCATTCCACCAAGCTCTGAAATTTGTGTGGGTGATCTGGTAGACCAGCCAGCTGGGGTTGTTCAGCGCTGTACAAAGAGAGCAAGCGTCCAGAACCTGGTCACAAACATTAAATAATTTAACTTAGACAAAAGTTTCAGCTGACATATACATATGTACATATATTTTCATAGTCATTCGGTTGAGATATATTTTCATATTCACAAACATTTTCTTAAAATCGTCTATTGGGAAGCTCCTAATGCATCTCACCTCTTAAGATCATCATACAAAATTGGCCGAATTGATAATATCGATTTGGCTTTTTTTATTATATTTTAGAGTGACGAGACGAGCAGGGCAAGTGCCTGATGGTAAGAAACATGCCTGCTACATAACAGCACAGTAATACGCAGCTATTGGAACATGAAGAGTCCAAATCATTACCTAGCACTGCAATGCGCTCGTCACCCAGAGATATATCTCTATCTATAGCTTTTATCTCTATGCCCTGTAATTGCACATTACTGCTTGGCGGTAGAATAATTGGCAAAGGCGTGATATTTCCCCAGACGGATTCTACAAACTGTCTTACCACTACAAAAGGTAATTTTGGCTATTAGGTAGCTAAAAGGCTAAAACATACGTAATGATTGTCCTTGTAGCTCAATTGGTAGTAAATCTATCCACAGAGCCGTAGGAGGATAATCGCGGATTTGACTTTTTTGTAGTACTTACCTATAGAGTGACGGGACGAGCACGACATTGCCCTGATAGTAAGAAATACGTTTGGCCGCTTTTCTACAGCCAAGTAGTGACATCTAAACATAAGTGTGTTCCGATTTGAAAGGCAATGTTTCCAGAGAAGTTAAAGGGAATAGAGATAAATCACCTTATAGTAGGTATCTCTGAGTAACAAGCGCATTGCAGTGCTAGGTAATGATTGGGACTCTTTATGTTCCAATAGCTGCGTGATGCTGTGCTGTTATGGGTCGACGTGCTGCTAATCGTCACTCACATGATTTACATGTCCAGTTACTGTTTAAAAAAAATCTTTACTAGAAACTTACGAGTACATACCTCAGCAGCTTTTAAAGCATAATACGACTTCCACTTAAAAAACTGCAGGTATCTGTGTTGGTCGTAAGCAATTTGGTACATCTTTAAAGCCAGTTTTTCTTCCCCAAGATCATATCCGTTTATGAATGAACCGGGTGGCAAAAATCTGTGAAAATAATTAATTAGGTACGGAAGTTGACTTCAGAAATCTTTGAAAGTCACCGTCGTAATAAGAACTTCTAAGGGCGGATTCAGGGCCATAGGGATCAGGACCTCCCCCCTGGGTTGGGTCCAGCACCTAGGTGGACCACTAATTGAAACGGCAGTCTTTTGATTTGACCACGCCTATGTGACCACCCCCCCTGGCACACCAAAGTTGGATCCACCTTAGTTGTCTTCAAGTCTATCGTGAATAGTACATACTATTACTGTAAGCACGCTCCATCGTTCACCGTATTGTCGCTTAAGGGCGTGTGGGCCGTAATTTTGAATTTTTAAAACAACTTTAAGACCTTTAAAATAGTGTATTAAACTCTGAAAAAAATATATGTAATAGTTAAGGATCTAATCTAGTGCAATTCGCAGTCAGTAACACGATTTAGTGAATTTTACTTGATAGAAAAAAATCCCAAAGTTACCCCTTTTCAAAAGGTTTTTTCAAGTTTATAACTAAACTAATTAATATTTTTACTAAATTTTTATACTCAACGAAAGCCACTAAAAAGTTATAGATGCATTCGCAGAGCTAGACTTGATAAAAAGTATCAGTTATTCACTATGTTTTAATATCTACCATATATATAGCGCGCCGTTCGGCAAGCCTGATCAGTCAAGTTTCGGCGCTCACGGACGACGGGCCTGTGCTTGATTTTGCAATTTTGACAACCGATAAATTTTAAATATTACGATCATAGTGCCACAGTATAACAATATCAGTAGGTATTTCTAGTGAAGCACGCTATGATCTTGATTTTTGATACCGTTTTCATTGGAATTGCAAATAGACGCTGATACTAATTAGTACGCTGTTTACTTTATGTTGTAGACCAAAAAGGGAGTCTCAAAAAACTGACGTCGATACCACATCAGTAAAAAATTCAATGCGGATGCAATGGAAAATAGATAAGTATCGGTAAAATATACGTCCGTTAAATCAGAGATCGGGATAAGGAAATAATGAGAGGGGAGAAATCCCCTGCGTAAATCCCCTAATGTTATCCCCTAATGCAAGTTAGGTATCATAAATGATATTTATATGCCATTTAGGTAAATTCTTTGGTAGTAAGGTACTTAGTACTTGGAAGAAAAGTCCTCGCATACAGATTTTACCACTTTGGAAGAGACTTTCACGCAAACTATTCAGTTTAGAAAAAAAATGTTAGGAACTTCAATACAAATTTGAACACTTTCCATAGTTACACGTATGGTTTTGTTAGAATTTGTATTTTTTTATTTCTTTTCCAAGTTTGTGACACCACCAAAATTTATTGTTTTTTCTTTTTTTTTGTATGAAAATGCTAATATTGTTCATAGAAATTTAGACACTCGACCAAATTTGATAAGAAGCCTTTTAGGCAGTAAAATTACTCGTAGAATTTAACTCTGCACTAAATTTCCGATTCGTATTTTTTATATAAGGTTTAGAATCATTTCCTGAGCATAAAATCACAAAATAATAACAAATCCAGGTGGAGCTTCAAGCGCCAGCTCGAAAAAACGTTTTTGGCTGATATTCTGAAAAAGTTATAAACCCTATTATTATTGTAGAAAATAAAATTTCCCATTTTTTGTTGCCAGTAAACTTTTTTTTCGAACTTACCGATTACGATTTCTTATGTCAAATTTGATGATAACAATGTAAAAATAATAAAATGTGAATTCTGTTCCCAGTAGCATAAACATGCCCCTTTTTACCGGAATGGAAGATGGGTTATGTTTTTCGCGCGTGTCTTTTATGTTTGTAAATCTTTTATTTCCACATATCTTCCAAACGGCTGGATGGATTTTGGTAACTAAGATATTGTAAGACTAGTCTCATTCATAAAGTGTCCTTAGATAGTAGGTAATATTTTTTACGTGTAGATTTTTTTGTAGTCGGGGTTTTTAAATTAAAGTTATTCTATCATATTGCTCGTTGTTCGAATAAACAGCACCGTTCATCATCATGATTGAAGAGTTGAACGAAGAGTTTGGTCTCCACTTTTGTAATAAGAACAACTAAGCTGTGAAACGCATTGCCAGAGTGGGTTTTTGTCGAAGGTTCGAACCTTGGGGTTACGAGGTACACTGTGCTTGTTTCAATTAGAGAAGACCACATCATTTACATCCACTATTATCGGCATCATGGCAATCGTATTATTAAATGGGTTATAAATCGTAAACGGTAAGTTTTACAAAAAAAAGTTTACTAGCAACAAAAGATGCAAAATTTTATTTTCTACAATTATTGTCAAAATATATAGTTTCCAAAATATCGGCTAAAACAGTTTTTTTTCAATTGGCGTTTGAAGCTCTACCTGGATCTGTGAGCATTTTGTAATTTTATGCTCAGTAAGTGATCTTTACCTCATAGAAAAAAATCGGATTAGAAATTTAGTGCAAAGTTGACAAAAAAAACCATCTATTTTTACTGGCCTTTCATTACGTTTCAGCACATTTTTTTTAATTTTTGACGAACTTGTGAATTATTAGGAAACATTTCAAAAAGATGCATGAAATTGGAAAAACCGTTCTCATCTTATAGTGTGACCAAAAAGAAAAGGTTGAGTTTTGTATATCTACGAGTATAGATAAATTTAGTATTTCTTCGTTTCACTTCACAATTCACAAAATTGTTATCACTAGTATAAACAGTATAAACAAATCTTGAACAAAAAAATCAAACAAAAATAGTCCAATATTTTAATGTTATTTCTGTACTGTGGCACCGATTCCGCGGTCGGTGACGGTCGCGAGAACAAGACAGCGTTAAATGCCTAATTTGACAGAACTACCTGGCCTTAATATCAGGCTAAACGGCTGTCGAGTGTAAATCGATGAACGATAAAAATGAAGGTTATATTTCTAAAGAACTTACTTGTCATACGCAGCTTTTCCATACACGATGGGGACAGCATTATTTTCATAAGCATATAATACCGTTTTTGTCACATAATCATCTGCCAAAGAGTCTTCAAAAGCCAAATAAAAGTAGTAGTCCTTCCGAATCCTCCATAGGCACGGCTTTATACTGATCCTTCTACATTCCATCGTACCACATTTTCCATAAATGTCGATTGTCATATTGTACTTCAGTAAATGTCTTTGAAGGTTATTTAGGAAGTCTTCCCGTTTGCTTTGAGTCTTACACTTGTCCAGTAGAATGGTAGCAGCTGTCTGTTTGGAACTGAGACCATGCATGATGTCTTGTTCTAATGGCGCCATTGGCTGCCAATTTACGTTGTTACCCAGGTCTTGGTATTCTTTGTTATAAATTGTAATGAAACGGTATGGGATTGTAGAGTTTGTTCTGGAAATATGATTAAACGCGTGATAATTGGTGGAAATTTCAGATAAAAATAATGTTATAAAGGCGAAAGTAAATGTATAATTGTGCCCACCTGCCAACGTTTATCTGTGACAGCAGAACGGCTGTGAACGGTAATAAGTCTTATATGGTAGGACTCTTTGTAGTGTCCGCTTTGGGAAGTACCACACCTCTGACAGTAAGGGTCAATTTATACTAGCGCAGATTCGAAGCGTCAAATTTTTTACAACTAAAGCGAAGCCGCACAAAAGCGCGCATTTCACTTTTTTACGTGTAGTAATGGGCATCAACAGCATTTAATCACTTGCCAGTTGATATTTTTGCACCAGGTAAATTAATTTTTCGTCCGAGTCCATCGTGATGAACATCCAATTTCCGACTGATGACGCGTAGGTTCGCTAGTGGGCGCACGGATACGCGAGAATGCGCGCGCCAATCAGCGTTGTACACGCGCAGACGCGCGAATTCCAAGAAATGTGTGCGTATTTTTAAAATCTCATAAGGAATGTGCGCGATAAGCTGTAGAGTTAAAGTAGAATGTGTTATATTCAGTTTTGGATAGACGCTTCGATGCGCTTCGACTCTGCTAACTAACTTCTGTGAGATAAAAAGCAAATTACGGGCTAAACCAATGGAGTGATGCGACCTTCCCGTATCAGTACAGTGTCACCACGTTCTATTGGAGCTATTGGAGCATTATCATGTATATTGGAGCATGAAGAGACTCGTCTTATCATTACATAGTGCTGCACTGCGCTAGTCACCCAGACAAATAAGATTATCTCCCCCAGAAATTATCTCTGTATAGTGTATACCCTGTCTCATAGCCCTTAAACCGAAACACAGTAATGTTTGCACATTATAGCTTGGTGGTAGAATAACTGGCAAAGATGTGGATGGTACTTCCATAGGTGGACTCTGAAAGAGTCCTACCACTACAAAATATAACTCAACAGTTTGTATAAACAATTAAACAGTTAGTAATAGGTTGAGTAAATACATACTTGTAAGTCCAACTCCAATTGAAGAAATTGTCGTAGACTGGATCACAAACTGGATAATTGTCTGCCGAATCGTTTGCTACAAAAATGTACTTCTGATATTTGGTTCTAACACTCGGCAGTTCTTGACTTCCTCTGCTGACTTCTTGAAGATTAAATAAAATACCATCAAAGTAACGCAAATCACCGAATAAGCTTCGATTTGTAGTAAAATAACAATTAAGAGCGTGACACTTTTTTGCTATAAAATGCTTTTGGCCAAATTCTTTTACTCCAGGTAGCGTGGTCCAAATCAAAAGATGTTTCATGTCAGGAAGCAATCTTATCACTTTTTTCTGGAGCGTTGGGCTTAGATTTTCTTGGGATAAAAAATAGCTCAAGAAAGTAATACAGATGATGTGGAATGAGCATTTCAAGTACCGCAACAATCGAGGCATTAAAAACAATATGCCGTTAGAGTTAGCAAAAGATTTCTGGTTGTTTTATTTTTAGTCACTTGTATGTTTGTAGATTTTTTTTGGTGAGATACGTATTGTAGTTTGAATTATTTTAAAGCTATAGATGGTGTTGGAAGCTTGTATATTGATTAAATACTGGATAGCTCGATCGAGGAAGTCTGTTATAGTGGGCTGGTTCTGTTGTAAGTAGAGAATGTTTACTAACTGATTTGATTACTGACTGTTCTTTGTACAATTTCTGGGAAGAGATTTCTTCGAACTAGTCCAGGAAAGATAAGTTTTTCGAATTTTTAGCGATCAATAAATATAAACATTGGATGACATCTTTCACAGTTTGGGACAAAATGGTACCAAACTAAGCAAATCTTGTATAGAATAACACATACTTAATATCGTTTTAAATATATACACAGAGAACCAACATCCGCAATCCGCAGTAACAAATATTTGCCCTGGGACAAGATTCAAATCCACGACCAAGAACCTAACAAGTAGACTCAGTATCAACTAACAGATGAAGCCTGTCGCTTGGATAAGCCCCGAATGAACTTTGAAATAGTTCGATGCTTTGCAGAGTCCACCTGGGGAGAACCACACTTTTACCAATTTTTTTTACCGCAAACATCAATTTGCAAACACTGAGTACAAAGAAACACATCGTCTTTTATTTACGCATGCCGCGTACAGTGCGGTAGCAAGTGATTTGAGCTTTTTATTTTCAAAATGCTAATTACTGACGTTTGTTGTATTCTTGTACTGGTGCTTGTGTTTCTCCTCATTTTCTTGTAAATTTATTTTTATGATTTTTAAAGAAGTAAGAAATGTGAACGCAGCCGTTGTTCTTTTCAAGTGGATATGTGTAGATCAGATCAAACATCATTTTTGTAGGTACAGACGCATTACTAGCAATTAAAATAAGCATTATAACAGAACATTATTAGCAAATATTCTTAGCAAGTAAACAGAAGCATTACTAGCAAATAAAATAAGCATTATAACAACATCGTTTGTAAAGCACGTCCCAAGCCAAAAAATAATAATAGAAATACATGAAATTTCATTTGATTCGTAACAATGAGTTCCACGATTTTCAGAAACGGTGATAACACATCGCGCACTCATTGTCCGGTTGACATGGGTTCCGGACAAAACTCTGACGGGCCCGGACAAAATCATACGAGGTTTTTTCGATGCGCTCGATTAATGTTGTAAGCACACTGTTTGTCAAACTTTCAAATCACGTAAGTTTAAATGTTATCAGGCAAGCCAGTTTACAAACCAGCCAATATTTTACTACGTGTTCTTTATTTTTTTATAGTATAGAGTGATTTTATAGTATAGCGTGACAAGTCGAGCAGGATATGCCTGATGGTAAGCAACATTCGGTTTCTTCTAGGTAAACACGCTTCATCGTAGGCCGCATCATCGTTTAACATCAGGCAAGATGGCGGTCAAGTGTAAACCTATGAAAGTTAAAAAAAAAAAAAAAAAAAAACATACCTGCCCAAACCGGCACAGGTACACGCAAATATTGGAAAATGAAGAGTTAAAATCATTACCTAGAACTGCACTGCGCTTATCATCTAGATATGTTTAGGTGTTTTATCTCTTACCCAGTAATTTATCTGGAAAAAAATCTCTTCAAACCAGAACACAATAACGTTTGCACACTACTGCTTGGCGGCCAAATAACTGGCAAAGCTGTGGTACTTCCCCCGACAGACTCTGCAAAGAACCCTACTACTACAGATCACATCCAAGTAGAAGTTCTGCGATATTCTAGGTTTCTAGGTGTATGTGATATCCTATAATATGAATTTTATCTGTAATAGGTTTGCACTTGACCGTCGCGACGACGATGCGATCAATGATGGAGCACCTTTAAAGGCTGATTACACTTGGCTAAATTTAGTAACTGAATTCAGAAGTAAATTTAGAAGCGAGGTTAGTCGACTGAATTCAAAACCAAGATAGAAGCAAGAAATGCTCGCTTCTGAATTTAGTATGCAACGTTTTTGAATGCTGTTAAACTTCACTGAATTCAGTAGAGACTAAATTCAATCGACTATATTTAAACAGAAAAAACGTAACTTTTCGGGCTATGATGAGTTTGATAGAAAAACAGCTTAGGAATAAAGATTAAAACTCTCCTGCAGCTTTATTTAATATGAATATAGACTATTAAATTAATAGTGGTGGAAACCGTCGCAATTGAGTAACAAAAATACAAACTTTGAAACTTTTAATATTATTAGGAAGTAGGATAAATTAATGTAATTTGGGTAATTCCACCCCCACTTTGAGGAACACTGTTGTACCAGAAATTCGTTGATGGTCGCGCGGGGTTTTTTGTTGTGAATGTGTGACGTTATGAATGTGAAGAAGGTGATGGAAAGGTTTTGGAAGATTTAACCGTTTTCTCGTTTGTGACGTGAATTGATAATCTCAGGTGCTCGCGAATTATTTGTGTCTCTAAAAATATTAAATTCTTCTTTTCACCTTAGCTTCACTTGCTTAACTTTTTTATCCTATGGAGTGACGAGACGAGCAGGACATATGCCTGATGGTAAGCAACATGCCTGACACATAACAGCACATTGACACGCAGCTATTGGAACATGAAGAGTCTGAATCATTACCTACTACTGCACTAGGCTCGTAACCAAAAGGTATGAAGTGTTTTGTCTTTATGTCCTGTAATTTCACGGGAAACATGAATACAGAATGTAATGCTGTAGGTACATTTTAATTGTACCGCTGTAAGCACTTTTTAGTTAGGGAAAATTTTACCTTGGATGTGCGCGTCAGATGATTTTTGGATTGGTGTTTTCTTTTGAGTTACCGTCACCGACATGCCCTTTACTCGTAGCAGTAAGTGTAGCTGGAGCTATATAGGTGATGTTTTGTACAATATTACAAACAACTCAACTATCGGCAATCCCTACGACTGATAATTTACTCGTAAAACAAAATGTTTTGTTGAAATGTATAAGGTAAATAAATGTATGTTTTTTTAAGTTTCTACGTTTTTTTTTACTTATTTTTAAAACATATTATGTGTATTATAAGTTACTGCAATTGAAGATGCTATCAAAAGAACAAAGTAAAGATTGACGAAATATATTCCGTTTACTAACTTGTAAACCATCATGACAGACACACAGATACACATACACTGGTATACGGACACTATTATTTATTACGTGATATTTTATATTTGGCAAGAGATCCCAGATTCATACAGTTTCATACACCATATTCACAGTCAACTAAAAAAAATGCATTTAAATTCACGGCTTAAAATAATACTAATGTAGAGAACAAACGTATTGGCTTACATAAATGTACAAGACGCGAGATTAATACTTTTCGGATATCATGAACACTATTTTAAATATATGGACTCTAGGTGTTCCTGTTCAACGCTACTTAGTCTGTGGTTCACACTGTCTTTTGTTTTATTCAGTTTTCTATAAGCCTAAAAATCAAAGAGGATACAAATTATACTTTATCTAAGCTAAGAGTAGTTGGTCAAAGCTATAACCATACACAAAAGGTAGGTTACACATGATTGTAAAAAATAAAATAAATAGTTTTTGTAAAAAAAATTAGCTTTAGGCAAGCAAAATCCACTGATAATACCATGACGCGTAGTTACACACACTGATAAGTCAAGCGTAGAATTGACCTATTCTAATAATAGCAAGAAAATAGAAAACATAAACTGTTAAACTAGATATTTCCATGGTTTCCACAGCTAAACTACAACAACTGATGATAAAATCTAACGCCCGTATTGGAATCCCGTATGAACACTAGATTCTAAGATTTAATACGCTGATACGGCAATACACGGATACACCGATACAGCGAGCATATTCCCGGTTATTCAAGAGAAATAAAATTAATTAATGGCTCATCTGAATTATAAAATGTACTTCAATATTGTTTGGTCATTTTCAAAATGAAAATGAAAATACGTTTATTTATACAAATACTGACTGACAAATTACAATGGTTGGCCAGCGTGCTCTGGATCCCACACTATGGCTACCTGTGTTGTGGAATCCAGGTTCCCCGCTAATTGTACGAATTCAGCAACAACTTGACAATCTTTTGATTAGTTAAAAAGGAATGAAAAAGGAATAAAAACAAAATAAGTATAATATTCCTTTTTACTAGTATGTAAGCTTTTAATTAGCAAACATCGATTTGTGATTTCTAAGAAATTGTTTTATATTTAATTGCCTTTATTGCAATGACTATATTGACCTGAATGTAGGTCTTTGGCTCGATTAAGTCTGAAGTAGGTAAATGTTCTGTTCTGAATTCTAAATACAGAGGTAAGTTCTGTGTAATATGATGATTTTCGAGGTGTATTCGAGGTACCTATTTTGGAGCTGATATTTGTTCTATACTAATTTAGTTTTAAATAAATATTTGGTAGACAAAATATGACGTAGAGTTGTGATTATTTGAGTCAGTTATTAAGCAGTAATATAAAGGTGGTAATGCCACCAACATGCTATGCACGTTTCATATTAGTGACTACCGGTCTACGCGTTTTCGCCCGTGATACTAGCCCTCAGAGATCACGAACATTTTTTTTACTGTGTTTAATTTTATTTGGTGTGTCAATAAAGTTACTTCAAAATTTAAATCAAATAGTTACGGCTGGTCTAGTCGGGAGGACGGCGACTGCCGATCCGGTGCCCTCGGGTTCACCACCACGCCACGCGCCACGCGCACCACTGTCTTTTCGAAGTCATGTGCGTAATGCCGCTAACTTAAAAAACGGTAAAGGAAAACATCGTGAGGAAACCGACATGTACCTAGAATCTTTCGAGGTCATGTGTCATCCACCAACCCGCACTTGGCCAGCGTGGTGGATTATGGCCTTAAACTCTCTCCTTGCGAGAGAAGGCCCCGAGTCCCAGCTGTGGGAACATTTAGTGGGCTGCTTATGCTTATGTGTCAATAAAGAGTAAATATATTATCTACCTATCATATCCAACGGAGAAATAATTTTTTGAAATCCTTTCAATAGTTTCTTAGATTAGCGCGTTCAAACAAACAAGCTCTTTAGCTTTATCATAAGTAGTATAGATGTGTTGGTCGTATATAGGTATATGTATGTAAAGATATAGTAAAAGTTACTTATTTTAATACGTGAAAAAATATATGTATTAATCTATACTTATAATAAAACTGTAACGGGTCGAATTCTGTACATTGAAGATATTTTGAAAAAATTTTTTTTGGAGCACTCTATTTTCGATACTGATGGCGAATCTGCATTTTTTTTCTTTCATGTCTGTCTGTCTGTCTGTCTGTCTGTCTGTCTGTCTGTCTTTCTGTATAGGGATCACGCATCACGCCGAAACTACTGATTCAATTCAGCTGAAACTTGGCATGATTTTAGTTTATACTAAGGAGATTGCTGTAGGCTACTTTTAATCCCCAAATTCTGATCGGTTTTCTTGCAGGAGGGGGTGAAAGTCAGAATGTGTATTTGGTAGTAACTCATGTTTGCGTTGTTTGATTTCATTAATTCTTTTTTTGTTAGAAAGACCATATTTTGAATACTGTCCTGTCAAAATTTGAACATTATCGGTCTGGTGGTTCGGAAATTACACAAACATTAAATAATAACGACACGCGCGGCGCGTTCGGTACATACTAACTTCTAAGTATTCTGTGTCTCACAGACGATCCACAGAAATTCTAGATTCTAGAACGTGCTCACGTGATCGCGTCGCGTCGTCTTGAATGAAAGAATAATTATCAAAAATATATTTTTGTGTGGAAAAACAAACATCATTCGGTTATAACCGACTTCAAACAGGGAGGATTTTCTCAATCGGGTTGCATGTTTTTTTATTTGGTTTGATTTTACGCGATAACTCCGCTAATTGTGAGTTGATTTTGATAATTCCTTTTTTGTTTGGTAGAAAATACTTCAGAGGTGATCTCATATATCGAAAACAGGAAGGTAGTTTTCGCAAATATCAACAAAAAAACTAAAATCAGCTTAGATATATTTGTACAGAATTAAATTACCTGTCATTGAAGTAGATTTTTGTTCTTTAGAAGAAAACATATTAGCATAATAAATAGCCATTTAATACCCATTAAGTGTTCCCACTGCTGGGCGTCGGGGCCTTCTCTCGCAAGGAGAGAGTCAAGGCTCACTATCACTATCCACCACGCTGGCCCAGTGTCGGTTGGTGGATGACATATGACTTAGAACTTAGATTCTGGGTACATTTCGGTTTCCTCGCGATGTTTTCCTTCACCGTTTCAATTACCGGCATTACGAACATGACTCTGAAAAGATAGTGGTGCACGTGGTTTTGAACCCTGGGTCTCCGGATCGACAGTCGCCTACAATATTTCTCCCTACTAGGTCAGCTGTAACTTACTAGACCAGCCGTAACTTATTAGAAAACGCATTATTTCAATCCAAATACTGTTTGAAATTTAAAGGTAGTGTTTAACAAGCTTCGGTGACCGAAGCAGACCGTTGTTAGGGTTCCGTACCAAAAGGGTAAAAACGGGACCCTATTACTGAGACTTCGCTGTCCGTCCGTCCGTCCGTCTGTTACCAGGATGTATCTCAAGAACGGTGTTAGCTAGACAGTTCAAATTTTCACAGATGATGTATTTCTATTGCCGGTTTAACAAAGAATACTAAAAATAAAATAAATATTTATTTAAGTGGGGCTCTCATACAACGTCATATTTTTTTACCGTTTCTTGCTCGATACTAATAACTAATAACGTACCTGTCACAGACGCTTTAACTATTCACATAATATTTAGTTTTATGTTCTCTTTAAATGTAATTAATTAAAATAAATTATGAAGCGGGCTCCCATACAATTAAAGCCGTTTATTTGCTAATGGTTCGGAACCCTTCGCGCGCGTCTCCCACTTGCACTTGACCGGTTTAATTTTTTCTAAAATTTTGTAAAATCCTATCCTAACAATATTTTACAAATATGCCAATGTTTAAATTTTTGCTGCTCAATAACGTTGGAACGGCTGAATGTATTGAGTTACAATTTGAAACACATTATATCTTGGCTTAGCTTAAGTAGCAATGCTTAGCCTATGTGTTGGAAGAACACATATCTAGAACTATAATCTAATTGTATTGCAAATTTCAACCCGATCACTAAATACGTTCCGCCATGATTAAGTAACAAACATACAAACATTGACATTCATAATATTTACAGGACAACGTGGGGAACGGCTGAACACATTCGGAAGGAATTCGAAACACACGTACTTAGTTACTCAAAAATAGCAAATCGGTTACTTATAGGTTACTGTGACGTCAGAAATACTAAGCAAATTTGGTAGAAAAATGAAACAGAGATAGCTTATAGTCTGAAATACCACATACACTACCTATCAACCCGAATAGAAGCATTGGCCCTAAGGAGGTATGCAATCTGTGGCCCTAAGGAAACAAATTTTTGTGTTCTTATTGTATGTGGCTTTTAATAAAGAGTTTTCTTATCTTATCTTATCTTAATATTAACGTCAAAACGAATTGGTTTGACATACGAAACGCAGATAGTTTAGAGTCTAAAATTTCACATGGGGTAATAAGTCTATATTTTAATTTAACTCCATATTATATTAATTACATGCACCCGTTTTGGCGTAGATAATACAGGTGCTTTGGATGCACAATCTAAATAACAAGCAACGTTATATTCTCATTAGATGGCGCTAATGACAGTTTAAATCTGAAACACTAAATCCCATTTAAATCAATGTTTTGCTATTGTGGTATGTATTTTTTTCTTTCATCACTAGGTGGCGTTACTGGTATTCCTAACTGTACTAAATGAGTTTTTTTGCTGCTAAAATGATTTTTATGCCGAATTTGGATTCTTTCGTTCTTTGATTCTTTTTCTGTGTTACAATTAAATTTATGCCTTAACATTTCACTTAGATTTTGCTTTGATTTATAGGTTCAACTTGCTTGCGTAACATTAAAACTCAAATAAATTAATCATTTTGAAGGCTTCATTCAAAATTTTACGCGGGCGAAGTCGCAGGTAACAGCTAGAGAAAAAGAGATAAGTAAGTATAAGATCATGCACCACAGCTTTTCATAATGTATCCTATAAAAATCCTACAAACTTAACAATTGCGGCTGTGTTCGTTACTACGAAACCTACTTATTAAAGTATGTTAGATTTTAAAAGAAGAATAATAAAGATGATATAATAAAAAAAAAAATGTGAAAAAAACAGGTTCACTTGGGTTTTCAATAGCTACTTATCCAAATTTAGTTAATTTTGACGTACTTTCAACTAATGTTTAAGTCCGTAACATCTGCTTACGCGAACGAAGTAGCGGGTTCAGCTAGTTTATAATATATAAATATTAGTATTTTTGACTTTAAAAAGGTTAAAGGCGCAGGAAGGCCTTTATCAGTAAACATAATTTCATACGGCGTGGGGTTACAAAGGTAAATTAAAATATAACAAAATTATAGCGATTCGTCGCAAACGTGGTGCGCTGACGGCCCTCAATTGACAATTGACAAGTCCTGTCAAAAATGCCCGCCTCGCTACCATAGACACGACGCTTCGCTAGTGACGTCACATATCGTCACTTCTTGGTGTTACCATTTTCTGATACGCGCCGACACGGCCAATCTGACAAACGACCGTCCTCGGGCGTTAATGATTTTCTGAAATAAACATTGTCCAATCAGTAGGACACTCGCTCGTTCATCCTGATACCATAACTTACTGTCGTCAAAAATGTAAACCACATTGTCAACATCATCAAAGTCAAAGTTAAAGTTCTTTATTGATAAATGTACAATTTACACGTCAATCATCAGATAGATATAAAGCTGTTCATGTTAACCTTGGCACCACACTAGAAAGCTCACCAAAGTTCAGATGTCGCACAGTACTGTCTATTCAATCAAATTTACATCTGGACTGGACGAGTGCATACCTACTACCACCCCTTGCGGCTATGGTCCGGACGACACTGTGCAGCCAGGATCGACAAACACATCATCTGGACCGGACTAGAGCATCCCTTCAACCAATCCATTTGGATATGGCCCGGACGACACTATCCGACCAGGATCGACAACACATCATCTGTACCGGACAAGTGCATCCCTTCAACCAATCTATTCAGATATGGCCCGGACGACACTTTCCGACCAGGATCGACTTCACACCATCTGAACCGAACGAGTGCATCCCTTCAACCAATCCATACGGACAATACGGATATGGCCCGGACGACACTGTTCGATCAGGATCGATCTTCACATCTGGACCGACCGAGTGCATCCCTTCAGCTAACCCTAGCAGGTGTAGCCCGGATGACACTGTCGACCAGGATAGACTACTAGAACTCAACATCTGAACTGGGTCGTGAATCTGGGCAATTACTGAGCAATCAAGGACAGATACAGCTTAACACCGATCATCATCATCTTGATCATCAAAAATTTCAATCTCATACTGTACTTCCCATGTCTCAGGGCGTGCACTGAGAGTATCTAACTGAGCAGTAATAGTACTAGACCCGGCGGACATAGTCGAAGTAGACCGAACACGCGGTCGAGGTGTCACTGTTATCGTCAAGTGTAAGTAAGTCATCTCTTTGAGTTGCATCATCTTTTTTTGACGCCGACTCGGTCATGGTCACGGGTTCAGAAGATTAGCGGTGCTTTCAACCAAGTGTCCGTGTCCATAAGGTACTGGACGCATTTTTTTTAATAGCTTGCATAACATAACTTTCGATGAGAACTATCTAGGTAATTGAATATTGACGTAATAAGAAAAAGGACCTTTGAGTTTCCTGTCCGTTTCGTTTGATTCCGTTAGCTGTTTTGAAAATCAAAAACCCCCTTTGAAAATCGTTTTGTTTTCCGCGGCTTTAATAAAATCGTTTAACATCAGATTTGCTTACCTATTTGATGTTCGCTGATGCATTTACTTGCACCAAATCAAGATTTAGACACACCTAATGGTTGTAGGTTGAATAAAGCTGAACGGGTTGAGCTACTTACGGACGTTTTGGTGTTTTCCAAATAATACAAGATTTAATGAACTTACGTGTGCATTTTGACATATCTGCTTAAACAGCCCACTCTGCTTAAACAGGGACTCAGGCCCCCCCTCCCTTCCGCAAGGAGAGCGTCAAGGCCACACTCCACCACGCCGGCGCAGCGCGGGATGGCGGACGACAAATAACCTCGGAGAACTCCAGGCGCACGTCGGTCTCCTCACTACCTTACCGCTTCAAGTCAGCGGCATCACGCACACGCCCTAGAAAAGACAGTAGCGCGTGCGGTCCCGAACCCGGGGCCTCCAGAAACACAGTCGCCGCTCTCCCAACCAGACCAGCCCTACCTAATTTAATTTCGTAGTATCTCAGGGAACCAGTATTTCTTGTAGAGATTATCTAAGGTTTTGTCCTTAATGTTGTTTCAAATTATGAATCTGATTAATTTTCATCCAAATTAGGGACTATGCAACTAGTAAGCAACCAAAAAATCTGCCTGGTTTCGAATGATTTTTTTCTGAATATGATGCCGTCCCTGACATAATATGTTTGTTCTACCGATTCAGGAAAATAATTATTAACCGACTTTAATAAAATGTCTCAAATATCGCTGTTTCGCTTTTGTTCAACGGAGAGTCAACCCTGATGATGTTCAACGTAACTTTCTTTGTGAATGAACCTTTAATTCAAGAAGATAATTACGCGAGAAGCTTGTTACGTCTGTTTGTACCATTCGTCATTGATGTTCGTACGCCTGTTAAATAGATAACACTACCTGTGTATGTAAGGAGTCACATCTTTTTTACAAATTGAATTTGAAGAATTACATTCCGAAAGAACTTAAAAATGCCGACGACTACTACTACTAAACTACTAACGTCTCCAGCTCGTAGGAGTAGCGTGACTCCACCTCCGACGATCAACGGCAGTAATACTTGATGACATGAAGTATACGTCATTTACCTTTTGCAAAAATATCACTTCAGGTTCCGTAGCCTCTGTATACGACTCTTCTAATAGAGTCAGATCAAAAAGAGTACCGATTGTGACGTGTGAATGCATAATATTTTTGAGTCCTGTTAGTTTCGTTAGTGGATATAAAGCTCCCACAATTCGTATTAATTTTAGAAATATCAGGTTTGTATTACTTTAAACTGTAAATAGAATTACTTTCTTTCATCTAATAGAGCATACATTTTGTCGTTGTTAATTTTAATACATAGCCTTTACTAAAAAATATCTCTACCGACTATTATGGCTTTGAAATAAAATATAACCCTATCGGAAACAACGTGAAAACTTAAATTAACTTGAAGCTTTTCATTCACAACTTTAGTTTTGATTTGAGTCGCGCAGTGTATAACTGCACCGCCAAATAACAGAGACTTTTACGCGCAGTATAGTACTCGCAAACTGTTCACAAATCACTTTCAAAAGAAAACACGGTGATCCGCTATCTAACAGAAAAAAGACTCTCACCCAATGATGTCTGCAAAGTGCTTAGAAAGGCGGTGTTCGCACTGATGAATATTCTTAATCGCTGGACTGCCACAGTTCTTCTTGACTGTAAAAACTAGTCGCTACGTACCCGGCGTGACCGCATACATCGCATATATAGCAGGTCACATTGGTAGTTTCCTCTGTAGTACGCAATGGACTCCACATGTATCTACAACTTCGTGCCAATCTCATCACGTTGTCTTCTACGTTTGGCTACAATGTGCCCTAACAATCCGCAATAGTGCCACAATAGTAAATCATTACATTGAATATGCTCGTTTTACATTCTTGTCCTTCGCCATCCAGACGTCGTTTATGTAGTATCCTCCGCAGAGAATTCAGAATAAAAGAGTTTGACTCGTTGCGGTTCATGTGTGCAACTTATGGCAAATTTATACAGTGGAGATAAAATTATAATAGTCTCTTCAAGCTTTCAAGCAGAGCCAATTCCGTTGCTGTTTCCTTAGGTTCAACTCGTAAACGTAGCATTTGGTCGAAGTTATTCTGAATACATTTAGATTTGGAAAATTTCCTCCGTGAATGCCAAGGGTAAATTCACTTCTTGAAGATCTTTACTTTGCACTATCACTTTATATCAATCATTGACATCCGAACCTTGTAGCGCTCCTGGAACTCAGGGAAGTAATGCTTCCATGCTACCCAAAAGTTTTTCAGCGGTAGTGGGTGAGATTTGTTTGGTTCACTTCGACTTGTAGTTGGTTCTATCCCACTTCTGATAAAGGCGCAGGAAGGCCTTTATCAGTAAACATAATTTCATACGGCGTGGGGTTACAAAGGTAAATTAAAATATAACAAAATTATAGCGATTCGTCGCAAACGTGGTGCGCTGACGGCCCTCAATTGACAATTGACAAGTCCTGTCAAAAATGCCCGCCTCGCTACCATAGACACGACGCTTCGCTAGTGACGTCACATATCGTCACTTCTTGGTGTTACCATTTTCTGATACGCGCCGACAAGGTTATAATTTCGATTGAATGTTTATTTTGTATGTTTGTTACGTGATAGCTCCGCCAATTAGAATTTTTTTTATTCCTTATTCAGGAATCAGAGGGAATCGGTGAGGCGAATTTTAAAATATCCACAAAAAAACTAAAATTTGCCTACAGACCTGCCCTTCTACCACCAAACTAAATCGGCTATGGCTATTGCTGTTTCTATCATTTGAAGCGAAAAGAAAAGAGAGAGCAATAATAATCAATAATAAGAAAAAGCAATATCAAAGCTAAGACAGTTTAAGTTAGGCGGTAAGACCTTCTGAACGACGTTTTGTAGATTTCACAAAAAATATGAAATTTTGTCGATTGTCTGAGTTTAATTTTAAATTGAAGTTGGTTTTTTTCGTAGAAAATTAAATTGCTTTTCTAACAATTAAGTTTGAAATGTATTTTTTTGATCAGCTTTTAAATATCATTCGTTGTTCAATGCTCAGTATTCCGTAGGCGGAGGTGATTTTCCAATGAGCGAACCGGCACGAATGCAAAGACGCAATGTCTTCACTGTTCCGAACGTGAGGACGTATTCTGGTTAGGTTCCCGTAGTGT
This sequence comes from Ectropis grisescens, assembly GCA_017562165.1. Lineage (NCBI taxonomy): Eukaryota > Metazoa > Arthropoda > Insecta > Lepidoptera > Geometridae > Ectropis > Ectropis grisescens. Next base: position 14,569,809 of record CM029780.1, on the reverse strand, counting down.
TTTGTGATTGAAGCGACTTAAAAAAAACTGGAACTTTGAGACTTAATATAACGTAGAAAACGATTCTATTATTTTTCCTGAAAAAAGAATTGTATCGAAAATCGAAATAGCGTAATTAATATCTGCCAACAGAAGTGAAAACCAATAATTCAGAATTTGATAGCTCACTTTTTTTTTTTACCTTTTATAGGCTCACACTTGACCGCCATCTCGCCTGATGTTAAGCGACGATGCGGTCCACGATGGAGCGTGTTTACCTAGAAGAAACCGATTCACTCTCGATTTGAAGACACAAAGATTATAACCATCTGGGAAAACCCACTCAGGCAACGTATTCCACAGCCTAGACGTTCTTATCACAAACGTAGAGTCAAATCTCTTCGTTAGTGTCTTTGGAACATCAACTATGAAACGACGTCACTTTTTCGAGCTACGAGCATTCCGATAGAAAAAAGGGCAAGGTGGTATTAGATCATGCAGATCAGTGGCACACTCTCCGAAGTGTATCCGATAAAAAACCGATAGGCTAGCGATTTTTGGCGATGCTCAAGACTTTGAAGTCTTTTTCGCACAAGAGTGTCATTGCCTATGAGCCTTTTGGCACGTCTCTCGATCGATTCCAGGGCCTCCAGCTGAACTACGCGGATGAAACCGGAGGGCATGGCCAGGAACGCATTTTTAGATGGCCAATGGGATGTTCCCGAGTTTACCAGAAGATTTCTTATCACTCCGTGGCGCTAGAATTCAATTCACAGCCACGAAAAATCTGTCCGTGGCGCGCTAAAATAAGTTTTGAGTTCAAAAAGCGGCGCAAAAATTGGTCTAAACCAAAAATAAGGAATTACTTTAAAAATTTCAAAGAAAAAGAATACTCTTTATGATACCTAACGATTGACTGCATCAAAATAAAAATAAAATAAATATTGGTGGACAATTCACACACAACACCATCTGACCCCAAACTAAGCAAAGCTTGTGTGATGGCAACAGTATAATATTTATATAGTTTTAAATATATACTTATTATACATAGAAACAACCAGATACAGTGCAAACATTTGAATTCATCACACAAATATTTGCACTGGTTGGGGATCGAACCCGACCCCTCGGCTTCGCAGGCAGAGCTACTACCAACTAAGCCACTAGGCCAGTCGTCGCTTTACATAAGGCAAGATGGCGGACAAGTGTAATCCTATAAAAAACCTATCGTTGTTTCTGTCGGTGTTCAGAATAGTCACCGTCTCTGGAACAGCGGGTCTCGTCCCGCTAATGAGATTCTTTGGGTCGCGGTTTGCATTCCAGATCGCTCGTTGTCTAATAACGTTGTACGGACGTGATGATTGAGTTTACTTGTTTAGATTACAGAATTTGGCAGATTCGCTTTCACAATTGTGAAGGAAAATTACCGTTTCTGTGAGGCTTTTTAGAGGTTTCATTAAGTAAGAGTGTCTATTTGGAATACTAAACTTGAAATCTATAGCCCAGCATCTTTATCCATTACCTACTATTGTACTTCTTTACGCCATTAAAAAATGAGGTTTGAAGACTTTTAGTAGTGGCTTTATCAATGTTTATAACGTTATTAAATGTTTAAAAATACATATTCTATAGTGAAAGTTGCTTTTTCAGGTTTCCCGAATTATATATACTCATACAGGTTTATCTTATCGACTAATGATATACCTACATGTTTAGTCGGAAATCACGTTGGAATGCCTTTACGGTACGAATAAGTGTGAAGTTTTAATAGATTTTTAAGCGACAAAATAACGAGAACTGAAACTAGGGGGTAAAACGGGGTGGTTTTGTTTGATTTAACCCAGGACAAATATACGTGTGGCTATGTGCTATTTCAGATTATAATCTAACTGAGTTTCAAATTTCAAACAGATCCGTTACGACGTGATTGAGCAACAAACATCGAAAGATCAAAACTTTAGTATTTATAATATTAGCAGGATGAATAAATAATTAAATTTATTGGACCCGTGTCTGGGTTCAATTCAATTCGATTAATTTATTTCGAACATTAGGCATCTAAGACTCACTTGGTAACGTCAGATTTACAAAAAATAAATTATCCTAGTTTTTTTATCCACCCCAAGGTTGCCCGGAAGAAATCGCATTCAGCGATATGGTTCAGCCAGTTGTTTCACTAGTTTTATTGTGTTCCTATATGTCATGTACTATTTTAAGATGTGAACAATAAAGAGTTATTATTCATTCATATTATAATATATTAACAATTAAATAAATAAATCTCTATTTATAAAATTTTATGTTGGTTTGTGTACGCTTCAAAAACTCAAAAAGTTCTGCACCGATCGAGCTGAAATTTTACAATGATATATAATCCGCATCAAGGATTGTTTTTATCTAATTTTTGCATCACAATGTGCCACACCGATGCGTGGCAGGGTACGGCTAGTAATAAATAAATATTGGTGGACACTTCACACACAACACCATCTGACCCCAAACTAAGCAAAGCTTGTAATATGGCGGCCAGATAGCTGATATATTATACTTATATAGTTGTAAATACATACTTATTATACATCGAAACACCCAGACACAGTGCAAATATTTGAATTCATCAAACAAATATTTGCACTGGGTGAGAATCGAACCCACGACCCTCGGCTTCGCAGGCAGAGTTACTGCCCACTAAGCCACGAGGCCAGTCAAGTAAGCAATTAAATTAAAATTTTAAACATCAGCTATTTGGTTCCTCACCTTTGCTTAATTTGTGCCTGGATAGGTTTGTGTGAGAATTTTCCACTATAATAGGTAAGTATTTATTGGTTTTAATTGATAACAAAAAATATTTCGTTTGAAATGCCAATTATATGAGACATTCAAATGCTCTCATCGAATATTTGAACACTTCACTAAATTATGCTCTCTCACGAGTGACTCTCCGAATATGATTTGTACAAAAAGCGACGTGAACGACGTTACAATGTCGTTGAACGAGAGCGAGTATGCAAAAAATCCTTTTATTGAAACTAGCCCTCCCTTTATACATTATGTATAAGTTGGAGGGACTTCTGTCCATTGTCGTACGATTATTTGAATACAAGCATTAGAGGGTCACGGAAAACTTCTTTACTAAGCTTTTTTGATATCGCCCGAGACCGTTACAGCATAATAGAATCGGGATGAAGGCTGGGTTAAAATATAGGTACCATTCTAATTAGTATATCAGTTTGATTATGGAAACATCGAACATTTATTTTTTGTTTCATCAGATTTTTTGAAATCGACAAAAGTCATAGATCATCAAACAACCCCCCATAGTGACCTCCACCACACAGAGAAATCGTATCTTGAAGTGATCTCGAAACTTCTAAGGATTGTATCTTCATAATTTATTGTTTGTGAAACAAAGGAAAAAACATTTGTACAGTATTTTTATTAACCTCTGGCCTTGCGAGCGCCGTGCGGCTGTCGCGACGTCATATAAAAAAAAATATTACTCGACAATAAAACTATATTTTTCGTTTCTGTAAATGATGAGTTACTACTCATTGATATATGTCTTATCTATCAAGAATCGAAATAAAGCCATCATTGATCATTTTATTTGTTTACATGTTGTGTAAACTTTCAAACCCTTTTGTGGGTTACGTGACAAGAAATAAACGAATATTCGTTTACAGTGTAAGGAACAAGTATCTATACTGCCTAAATCAGTCACACCTTCTGCATCTAACCCTTAATCCAACCATCTAAGGAAAGTCTCTTGAGATATTGGTCGTGACTTTTCGCTTTAAGGCCGCTATAGTGCCGACACGGCTATTGGGACTATGATCGTCGAATCAACATCCCACACGGCGGTAGCCTCCTGAGCCAAGTCAAGGTACTTGCTAAGCCTGTCCTCGGCTTTCACGAGGTTCTCATCATGTGGTATTATTATACTCGTAATTATATTATTATTAAATTAAAGTGTTTCATTTTTAAATAATGTGAACGTATCGTACCGGCTTCAACAATGGCTCCTTCAACAATAATGCGAACATATCTGCAGTATTCAGTTTTTGCGAGTGTCTGCGGGCCCCTGGGGCCACTGTCTATGACACATGGCAGGACGCTCCACGGGCCCTTGAATACATTACCGCCGATATGAGATGTTGACTTTTTGTCACCATATTTGCTACGACTGTTTTCGGGTGCTCATAAATTTTGGATGTAGATATTGCACATGTTAAATTTATTTCTACGAATAAAAAATGAAGATTCTGATCTTCAGTTCGCCTAATAGTACCTATGATACACTTTATTTTATGATACCAATAAAACAAATCAAACCATTTAAATATTTAAAGCTAGTGCGACACAAAGCTAATAGATAGATAGATAAATACTCTTTATTGAACACACCAAAACAACAATAATGTATACTATAAGAATAGCTAATAGCGATCTCTTCCAGGCCACCTTAGGGTTATTACGTAAATATTACGTTAACGATTACTGGGATTAATTTAAAAAAATCCGTAGTGACTTATTGGCAGTTGCATAATCAACAGAGATCTGCGAATTTTTCATTAGCAGTAGATCCAGTGAATAAACCAAGTTGGCATACCTACTGGCGAAAAAGTCTGGTTTTTCGTGCACGGTTGCCTGGTAGAGATCGCTCTAAGCGATAAGGCCGCCAATTAAATTCCTAAATGTAATATTATTATCTTTTAGTTTTGTATATTTATTTTGTTGTGGCTTTTTAATAAAGAGTTTTTGTATTGTTTTTAACCGACTTCAAAAAAGGAGGTTTCTCAATTCGACCGTATATTATTTTTTTGATGTGTGTTCGCGGATAACTTCGTCGTTTATGAAACGATTTTGATGATTCTTTTTTTGTTGTAAAGAAGATATTCCGAGGGTGGTACAATGATCTGATGATGACAAACTAGATAAATCGAGGAAAACTTTTTTACTTTATTAGTTTTCTGTTGAAAGTCGGTGCTTTTTTGTTAAAATTATTAATGTACGATTGTATTAGCAATGCACCTTCCATAAAAAACTATATACTTACGTAGTATTCCAGACAATATTCTATATGTGTTCCAAATTTCAACCCTTCAGCTGTTCCGATGTGATTGCACAACAAACATCCAAACATTAAACTATCTAAACTTTCCCATTTATATTAATTGGTATGATATAGACTACACGTACTACAGGACTGCTCGAAAATGGTTGATGAAAATTTTATGGTTGATGTTGCAAAGACTCTAATGAAAAGGTTTGACTCCACTCTTTAACTACAAAATCTGAAGTAACAAAAACAAATATCAGGGAAACCTACTCACGCAATGTCACATGCGTGAGTAGGTATTCCCTGATGTTTCAGTGTCTTCAAAACGAGAGCGGATCGATTTCTGGACGATTTACAGCGATATAACCGAATAGAAATTTAATAAAGAGTTGAAGCTGATAGAAAAATGGTGAAAAAAAGTAGATATTATTACGTCGCGTTACGTCTGTTATGTCAAATTTATTACCATCATCACACTTCAAGCGAGAATTTTTCATTTCCTTAACATACATAAGTACATTCCTACATACTCAACCAAAGTTTTTCAATCTTTTGCAACACAAATCGTCGACAAAAGTCTGTATCACACTAATATGATTATTACATTACGCACTGTTTATACTATTACATACTGATTACGATTATAATACGAGATTATAAAGGTGAAGTGTATGTTCATAAGTGTGTATGTTTCTGAACGGAGTTTAATGAAATAAAATACGTAGTAAGTACATTACCAGCACTTACATTTAACGATCTTTATACTAATAAATTAGAGCTAATAGTTCCCATAGGATACTTAACCTTTGACCGCCTCGACAAAATTGCATTCCCGTGTACTGTACACTAAGCGTACCCACGCCATAGCACAAAAGAAAAAAGAAAATGGTTCTGTCACCAATCGATATCTAACAAACAATATTTTGGTTGGCGTTTTTAGTCAACTATAGGCGTCGTTGGCGCACAGAGCTCGCTAGCGCTTGTCAAGTATAGGTGACTCTGGCGATCAAAAGGTTGTGGAATGATACTGTACGTGCAACATATTTGGCGAAACTAAATTACCGTAAAAGATTGTCAAGCTGTCGAGTGCGGCTACTTTAATATAGGTGAAAAAAATGTAATGACCCCAAAGGCCTTAAAAATAATTGAGAAGTTCAGCAGTGTGGGAAAATTAAAGGAGTACGCGTACACAAGGAGATAGCTTATGTATCTTTCTCTCACTACTTACATATATTAAGCGAGTACTTTTCATGTAGTATACATAAGTACACTCTAAACCATGCAGTGAGCTGTTTATTATACTCCTCTCTGCTGAGACTCGGGGCCTTCTCTCGCAAGGAGAGAGTCAAGGTACCCACCACGCATAAGACGCAAGACTTTGGAGATTCTTGGATGATACCTTGGTTTCTCACAATTTTTTACTTCACTATTAAAGCCAGTGGTGATGTCAAATTTGCAGAATATGCCTAAGGAAGTACCACATCTAAGTCAATTTTTCGGCGCAGTAACGTATAAACATAACTGCTGCTGAAAAACAAAAAAATCCCCCATAAGTCATTTTCTCAGTGTCCAATTTAGATATAATTAAAAATAAACGTTATTATTATTAGTTTTCTTCGACTATGACGTCATCGCTACTAGTTTCATATTGGGGTCCCGACCCACAGTTTGAAAAACAGTGCCCAATACAAACACATATAACGATGATTCACCAAATCCTACGCACGCTACGAGGGAAATCACTTAGCATATGACAAATAGTTCCGCGGTGACATGCTTTTAGATACATAATCATGGCAACCCCGAGAAGGGTATTTATGGAGATAAGTGTTTTTGTGCATTGGTGCGGAAAAATGAGAGGGGAAGCTGTTTGTACTGTGATTTCGGAAATCGTAGCAAATGTTTATTTAAACTCGTAGCAAATGTAGAGCTAAGGGAACAAACAATTGTAGCAGCTAACCTACGTATTTAAACTCGTAGCAAATGAAGAGTTGTAGGAACAAACATGATTGACGCAGCTAATCCTCGACTGTCAACTGTCTTGCTAATATTAAAAAAAGCGAAAGTTTGGATGTTTGTTGCTCAATCACGTCGGAACATCGGAACGGGTGAGGTTGAAATTTGAAACAAAGTTATTATAATACACATCGGAGTAACACATAGGTTTTTTTATCACAGGGTTTTATTTTATACTTGAACTTTATCAATCAGCAACAAAGCAGCAATCAGCGACTGTATTTTGAAAACTGTAACATTATAATTCTCAAAGTTTGGATATTTGGATGTTTGTTGCACATTCACATAGATACAAACAGGTAAACGGATCCGGTTGAAATTTAGAACCCAGTTAAACTCTAACCTGTAATAACACATAGTCTAGTTTTGATTCAGAGAAATCACGGGAATGGGAACTACACGAGTAAAACAGCGGGACACTGCTTGTGATTATATAATTAAAACAGGATTTCTGTGAAAACCGCGGACTCAGATTGCAATAGTTATAAATAGTTTTCTACTTCCAAACACTTCCGCATGTTTCCATCGCCGAAAATAGTCCGTGTTCCTAATAACCTTTTTATTGTTGAAAAGCTTAATACTCGCGGTCAGAAAGGGAGTAAGTTGGGGCGGTAAGCCTTTTAAGATCTTGGTACACTGGGCTTTGGTTTTTAGAACGTCACATCGCGTAGTGTTACTACATTTTGTTTATCTTTTGTTTTTGTTTATTATCTAAATGAATATTGTGAAGATTAAGAATTTATTTGTTTGAACGCGCTAGTCTCAGGAACTAGTGGACCGATTTCAAAAATCAGGGGTTTCCACACGGTTCCTTTGTACCAATCGTAGCAGATGACGTGCATACTCGCTATGGCAACAGAGTGATGTGCCGCGACAAAAGTATGACACTTCCACAAGAGCTACAAGGCAAGAGCGATCAGACCCGTGCTTTCGGTGTAAAGGGTTGGTGCCAACTCTATACGTAGTATATGTAATACAAATACAAAAATCTTTATTGCTGTTTGCAGGTAAGATAAGGTTATCACCTTAAAACAAAACATTTTAATAGTTGACCCATACAAACTGGCCTCTTCTTCTAGTGGCATGCAATATGTCTGGCAACACAGTTTCCATTGGTCTGAATTTATACAATGATAATAATAGTCAGCTGATAAAGTCTTCTTCTTTTTTTATTTTTAGCTTTTAATCGGTTGTATCATATTATAAGTCATCTGATTCATTGTCTATTAATTTCTGGCTTCTATCTAGTTGTGCTAGGTAAGTGTGATATGATTGGTGAGCACAATTACGCCAACGTCTTTTGCTTCAGCAGGATGCTGTTATGGACTTAGACAAGTAGTTTAAATCCAAGGTCTTGCAGTAGTAGCTCTTGCAGTTCTTCTTCTTGCTAATTGTGAATGGAGTTTGAGTTTTTGTTTGGTAAATAATAGTTCCAAAATGGTCCCAAATAATTTTATCGAAATCGGATTGGCGGTTTTTGAATTAGGAACAAAAAACAAAAATTTTATTTTAATAAGGTATTTATCTGACCGACATAAGTAGTGAGAGATTCTTATGAAATTTAGTCTAAAAATTGTGTCTGAATTTAACTTTAAATTGTAGTCGGTTTTCGTTTTAAAAAAATTTATAATGACGTAAACATTTCCCTTAAAAAAAATACAATAATGCTCACATACATAATGTCTGCATGGGGGTTTCATAATTGGTAAAGGTATTGTACTTTTACGGGCGGGTTTTACAAAAAGCCCTATCTCTACTAGAGCTATCTTTATTTCGTACTAGTATATATTATAGTAAGGGCTGGTTCCGCGGTCACCAACCCGCCTGCCAAGCGTGGTGACTATGGCAAACACCATATGATGGCCACAAAAAAAAACGGCCCCTAGTTTCTAGGGGAGAGGCCTATGATCAGCAGTGGATGATATAGTAGTAGAACTCTTCACACAGCTCTTTTGGCGGAATACCATACTATAACTGTTATTCTACCACATTTACAAGCAGTAATGTGCAAAAACCTTGAGTTGAACTACGTTGAACTTGTACACTTGAGCGTTACAAGATGACTTAATGGCGAACTCAATGAGGAAACAATTTTCTACACATGTACAATTTTTTCATTTGTAAGTATGAGAACATTTTTAACCGACTTCCAAAAAAAGGAGGTTATCAATTCGAACCCCATGTCTTTTTTTTTTTTTTTTATGTATGTTACCTGATTTCTCGAGAACCTCTGAATCGATTTTAAAATTTCTTTTTGTGTTCGGATGGGTATGCTTCCCGAATGGTCCCATATAAATCTTTTCGAAATCGGTCAAGTAGTTTTTGAAATATGAACCAAAAACTGAAAATTTGCGTACAATTATCTGGATGACGTAGTTGTAGATTTCACAAAAGTTATGAATCTCGAACCTGTCAATACAAAATTGTGTAAATGCTTTAATAAAAACTTGTTTTTAACCCCCGACCAAAAAAAAGGGGTGTTATAAGTGACGTCGATGTCTGTCTGTGTGTCTGTCTGCTGTGGCACCGTAGTAGAACTCAAACAGATGGGCCGATTTCGATGCGGTTTCTTTTATTTCAAGGTTAATACCATATCAAATATTCTTAGCTATGTCTGGTTAATATCGATTCAAGATGGCCGCCTCCACAAAATGGCGGGCAAAATATTTCTTCACAACCTACCTCAATTTGGGTATCAAACGAAAGAGCTTGACTAGTAGAATACTTTGCACTATGAAAAAATTCAAATCCAAGATGGCCGCTTCCACAAAATGCCGAAATACATTTCTTTTTCACAACTCCCTTTATATGGGTATCAAATGCAAGGGCTTGACTAGTAGAATGTTGTACAGATAACAAATCCAAGGTAGTCGGTGCCAGTCAGGTCAAAAAGTTAGTAGATTGATGCTATGTAGGCACAGGTAAGTAGCATCTATCCTATAGGTACCTGTTAGATTTGGCTGGCACCGACTTCAAATAGATGAGTGAGTAGCGCTTATAATAATGATTTTAGTTTATTTTTCGCTTTTGAGTGCCTATTTGTGGTTTTGAACTCGGTTTAATTTTTTGTACGAAAATAGTTTATTATATTTCTCAATATAACACGCATTGAAAGATTGGATGAGAATAAACTGCTAGTGTGCTGCTTACTTAACTTCCGTAAATGAATCAACTTTTCGAATCTCCACGGCGGAGTTGGGTTAAGTCTATCGATCAACTCATCTCGTAGTTTTCAGTTGTTCTTTTTGGGGAGCTTGATTGAAAGAAACCGTATTTTAATGATTTTTATATGTGAAATAGAACAGCTTACATATAAGACATGTACTCATACTAATAATCTCACCATCATTATGACAAACATCTTGCATCTATTCTATGATCTTGCCTATCAATCCATCAATTATGTTGAAATAGTGAAAATACAAAACAGCTCTGAAAAAAATGTTCTTTGGAATTGTCAAATGTGTAAAACAGGTGAACTTTTTGCAATAGATACATTTCAGAGAGAGAGTGTAACATGATTTGCATGATTGATCAAATACCACCTCCTCGATGTTTATTTTATCTGAATACATGTATGTGGCTTGAAAAAGCGACACAGTTTCATGTTTGACGTTCCAAAGACTCGAATGTAGAGGATCGGCTCCACTTTCTAATAAAAGTGGTAAATTGCGAGTCGGACTCGCCCATGAAGGCTTCCGTAGCAGCAAGTAACATAATACAAAAGTTCTTGTACTTCTTTGTTACTTTAATCAGTGTTTTAACCATAGTCAATATATGACGTAGTAAAATAAGCTTACTTACTAGATCTCATTCAAATCAATTTTCGTTGATAGTTTACATGGTAACGTACGAGTACATCATACACTTTTTTTATTTTTGTCATTCTCTTATTTTAGAAGTTACAGGGGAAGGGGGACACTTTTTATCACTTTGGAAGAGTCCGTCGCGCAAACTATTCAGTTTAGAAAAAAAAATGTGTTAGAAACCTCAATATCATTTTTAATGACATATCCAATAGATACCTCACACGTATGGTATTGATAAAAAAAATTGAGTTCGAGTACCTATGTACTATGTATGGGAGACCCCTATTTTTTTTTTTTTTTCTATGTTTTGCATGAAAATCTTAATGCGGTTCACAGATTACATCTACTTACCAAGTTTCAATAGTATAGCTTTTATAGTTTCGGAGAAAAGTGGCTGTGACATACGGACGGACAGACAGACAGACATGACGAATCTATAAGGGTCCCGTATTTTGCCATTTGGCTACGGAACCCTAATAAGAACATCGAAATTGTGGAATACGATGTCTGGATCGATATTCCTCTATTGTTATTTTTAGATTTTATTCTATGTCAACACGCTATTTTGTAAAACGTTAGACGGCGATCAAGTGCAAGTCTATAAAGATAAAAAATATTTTTCAGGTTTGGCTCAATAAGTCAAACATTTGTACAAAATTATTGACTGAATTGATGAGTCTCTTTCGATTCAATAGTTTTAATAACCCTTTATATGAATATGTTAAAACAGGGCTGGGCAAAACAAATAGGTTTATGCTGGGCAAACATTACCTATGTTTAACCGATAGTGGCAAATAGAACATTTACATTTTTTAATCATTATGACGAACTTTTGCTTTGTCGCAAAACTTTGTGATCGCCAAAAACAGCTAGTTCTAGGTTAACATTTTTTTCACAAGTAGCAATATAAAAATATAAATCTCCATACACAAATATTATATAATATGTGTCATAAAAATATTTTTTTCCCACGATCGTCAGACCCACCCAATTTTTCTGTTTTTGTTGATCCACTTGTGATCTAGTAATTTACACACAATCCCTACTGTAATATACAATACGTACGTACTCGTATAAATGCATGGGATATATGAGAATACATGGAAGTCAAGTGGATTTGGATTTCTCTGAACCTTGTCTTGGGTTAGTTGTGGGTTGCGACGTCACTATGCCACTATTCAATAAACGTACCTTCTACCTCTATTTCTGTAACCCCAATTAATATTATAAACAACACGTCGAATAGCTCAATAAAGTGTAAACCAATCAACGCATACTGACTCCTTATAGATAGTTAAGTCATAGTCCCAACGAAATTAGATAAATAGCGGAGCTGAAGTTCGAATTAGTTGGGCTACGGACCCCTATTCCGTACGGTTTCGCTAACTAGCTAACTGACCACCAAACTGGCTGTGTTCTTGTCATGGATAGCGTAATTTTGATAGAGAAGGCATGCCTGTATTTCAGAAAATTCTTCCCACTAATAGGTACTGTTAATGCGAAAAGTACCTATGGATGGATGTATGCATTAAGTACTGTTTGTTTTTTTAAGTACCTATATTTTTATTTTTGTCATATTTGTGAGTAAAAGTTGAGATGAATAGTGACATAAGAAACCTCCATATGATGCCTGATACGCAGAAGTAATGATTTATAACTGTGAACTAAATCTTTCATTTGAAATTACTCGTATAGTAATTATAGATCTTCACTTATAAGTTCGTTTAATCTATACTAATATTATAAAGCTGAAGAGTTTGTTTGTTTGTTTGTTTGAACGCTAGGATCTCGGGAAGTACTGGCCCGGATTGAAAGATTATTTATCTATTGGATAGTCCATTTATCGAGGAAGGCTTTAGGCTATAGAAAATAACGCTACTATTAATAGAAGCGGAGCATGAATCAAGAATGTAACAAAATCGGGGAAAAATATTCCTTTTTTGAGAGTCTTCGTACGTTTCGTGCTTTGACATGACACATGACAGCATGTGTCCATGATTGCGTCATTGAATATCACAGATTACATACCTCTTGAATATAAAACTTTTGCTAATATTTTTTTTTTCTAAAACTGAGTTGGTACAACCAATTTCCGACAGATGGCGTAGCAGGTAGCTGAAGAGGTGTTTTGTTTGAAAGCGATATTCTCAGGAATGGTTGAACCGATTTCAGTCATTATTTCACCGTTGTATATGTACGGGATCCTGACGAGTACTATATAATGTACCACGGGCAACGCCGGGGCGAACATCTAGTCATCTATATAGTCTGTAATAGATTATAGTCTATCTTACTACTATTGTAAATCTCAATGTATCGATCTTTGGATATTTGTTGCTCAATCACGTCGGAACGCAGAAACGGATCGGGCTGAAATTTGAAAAACAGGTAGCTTATAGTCTGGAAGAACACAAAGGCTACTTTTTATCCCCACAAAATATTGGAAACGGGAACTACGCGGGTAACACTGCGGGGTGCTGCTAGTACATTATACATCTATACCTACACATAAATAAAATGGAAGTCACTGTTTGTAAGTAGTTTTAAAATAATAGTAGCGTGACACTCGGTGCAATCGAAAGTATGTATACGTTAGTTACATAATACAATTTTTAACTTTGTCTTTATCTATACATATAATATGTCTCTTTGTTCCAGCTAATATTCGTGTTTGCAACTTCTGGATTCATTTTCGCGGGACTTTCAACTAGCAAAGAGCTGATGTTGTAAGGAGAGCCTTAGGCTCATGTTATTTTAGAAATAAATAAATATACATTACAATCAACAGCTTAAATAGCCGCGGAATACATTGCGAAGGCCAGCGTTATAGAGGAAGTTGCGACGTCATACATATGTCACGTCTATCACAGTTATTTGTTCTATGGTACCACCACTTCATGTTTACTTTCTTTTGTGCCTTTCTGAAAGTTTCTTTCGTTTGTTATAGGATGTGTAGTGGTGTTTGTAGATCGATAGTGTGTGTAATTAAAACTTTTGCCATTATCCCTGTCTTTGTGTACCATTTCGGGGTTCGGGGGGTAGGTTTTGGTAGCCAGACATTTATTATTTCTTCCGATTTCGCTTAATATTTTTGCTCTCATAATTCTTATGAAGAGCACGAGAATAAACAGCCTATAAACGTTTCCGATATTAAGATTTGGGGCCAGCTCTATCAAGGAGAGAGTCAAGGCCATATTCGATGACGCCAGTATCCAGTAGCTAACATATGTACAAAAACAATAGCCCTACATTTATGTCTCTGTATGAATAAATTCATAATAGTATATCTATTGAACGTATTCTATTTGTGTTTATTATATTATTTGAATGTTTAAAATCTAATGTCTGTTAGTCGCCATTTGTTTTCACACAACATAGCCCCAAACTAAACAAAGCTGTTACTATGGAAGCCGAATACCTGATATAATCTTTATGCATAGAAAATTCGTGTCACGTTGTTTGTTTGCGATGGACTTCTAAACTACTGAACCAATATCAACCACAATTTGCCCAGTATTAAATGGTTGGTATAATTTAAAGCACATTATTTGTTACTTTCTTTTCAAAAATTCTACTTAAATTTGGTTTGAAATTCAAAGACTACTAGATAAATAGACTTATAACTTCGTATGAAATTTGACCGAGCCGGTCTGAATTTAATTTTAAATTGAATTTTTTTTGAGAAAATAATCCATTTATAGACTAGCAAGTATTATGCCAATGCCTTCTCAACTTTAACTAAAATACACACAAATAATACTTTACACTGGTTTGACCAGTATCCTGCGGAAACGACATTATTTCACAAATTAAAATTCCTCCCGTATCTCACTACAAAGACGCTTAAATATGTTATACCACGAACCCGAAACAAAACCGACTCAATCGCAGTTTTAAAACTGAATTAAAACCCAATTAATATCAAACACGAGTTCCTAATCCAGTTTAAACCGGCTAAGCTTAGGCGCGACCACACGTGGAATGTGATAAAAATGTTGAACTAGGATGGTTTTTGTGACAATGTTGGAGTATAGTGTGATATACGATAGTGGCGCGACGTGATGAAGGTCGTGATAGGTGGTGATGGCTCTAGATTCGACCACACGGTCCGGGAAGCCGCGGTCACACTCTGGACGACGTAATCCGGACTCTCTGGCGCTAACTTATAATGGGAGATTTCGGAAGGGTGTATCGAGGAGATGCTTACAAAGTTTTAATACTTTTTCACAGTAAAATGTGATTATATCATCGATAAATTAGGGTTTTCAGATCTTCTGTATACGAAATAAATCCTATTAATGTTTATAAATGAAAGTAAGAAAGTAAAATTTTGATATTTGTTGCTTAATCACGTCTGATCGCTTCAACCGATCGGGTTAAAGTTTGTCACTTTCATACATTTTTAAGTGTTACTAAAAATTTTAACAAAGTCGTAATATCTTTAAAATATCCAACAAATTAAAACTAGAAGCTAGAAGTTTACCTCACATATTTCCCGTTCCTCGCGGTTAAAGTAGTCTAAATCAAAAAAGTAGTCAAATCAACAAATCATAGATGATTTGTCTCAGACTAAAACCTATTTTTGTACCAAATTTCATCCTGATTCGTGTAGTAATTTTAGCGGTGTTTGTAATATTAGTACAATATGAAAATCTACATAGGAATACGGTTATCAGTCAAAAAGTCATATGGTGGCCTAGGAAAAAAACGTGCTGGCAAACTGGCGAGAATGAGCAATTTTAATATCGAGAACTTATTGTTTCAAATCTCGTTTGCACCTATAAATATTCTTCCGAGTCCAGATGTAAAATTGTGTCATCAGCAGTCAATTTAACGACAAGGGAAAGCATCGTGAGGAAACCGTCTTCCAAGAAAGACGTTTTTCGAGGATATGCGATATTCGACGTCCCTAACCTAACGTGGTGGATTATGATCTTGTGTCTTTCCTTGCGCGAGAAGGCTCAGAATCTCAGCAGTGGGATAAAGTGAGCTGCTAATTCTTTATATTGGATCAGTCAGAAGCTTAACTTGTATATATTTCACACATAAATAATTGACACATTGCACGTACAGCGTACAAATAAATTTGTCCAATCCCCTGGGTTCCGTATTTCACCTGTATTTCAAAATGAATTCAAAAAACTGCAGCAAATCCTCACTAAGTCACAAATCACCGAATTAAAAATGTAGCGCCCAGTTCACACGGGCGGTAATCCGGCATATTCCGAGTCCGGAACCGAATTCGGAACACTAGTTATTCATAGCGTTGTCGCGTCACCGAGATGGTATTGTGGGTAACGACAGGTAGCATTATTTATTGCTGTACCATTGTCGGGAACTGCAGTCACTGATGTCATGAAATTAAACAGATATGTCGGGCTTAAGATAGTTTTATTTCTCATAAAGTAATTTAATTTTATACGACAAAATGAAACGCGACTTCAATTTAAAATTAAATTCCGAAATTCAACTAAATTTCATTAGATGCTAACTAAGACTATGTGGTCCAGATTAATGAAATTTTAGTTTCGTTTAACATTATAAAAGCCTTCTAAAGTATTTTCTACCAGGCAAAAAAGAATCTTTAATATCGTAAATAAGGTAGCTATCGCGTAACATAGATACGAGTATTTACATACAAACAAATAAAAACCATGCAATCGAATTGAGAACCTCCTCCCTTTTTGAAGTCTCTTAAAATTACATTTTATTTACATGATAAACTGAAGCTATTGAAAAATTATCGTACGTGCAAAGTACTAATAATTATTGCAAAATTAGAGAATAGTAATTGTAAATTGTTGTATGACCAGACATAGTCGCCGGCCTGTGTAACATAATCTCGTCCTAGATAAGCAACCGGGGAAATGTATTGCTCTTAGTCTTAGTTCTGCTTAGCCTTAGTCTTAGCTCTTATCCTGACTATTTTTATTTAAAGAAAAAGAGATCTTCTTTCCATTTCTGGTTTTAATTCTGTTGAATGATTGATAATCAGGGATGTTATGGAACTCCGTAACCGAAACTATCGGATGTCCGAAATAAAAATGTATCCTTTACCGTAACCGTTCCACAAGTTTCGGAGAGAATCGACTTTCATGTGTTAAGGTCGCAAAATTGCTTTTTGTTAAATATAATCTTCATTTGTGAGTAGGTAAATGAAGATTATAGTTTTGACCGTTAGAACTACATTCAATGCAAAAATTGTAACGGAAACGAATATTCCGAAATTATTATATATCCGTAACCGTGTCCAAAATCGATATAATTTTATTTCTATATCCATATCCAGATCCGAAATATTATATCCATTACGCCGACGTCTTGTGTTTGAGCTCAGCAGTCTTTTAGAGTTTGATCATTATGTAGTTTGAATCGTACATAAAATTATTATCAGAACAATTATTATTTTAAATAAAATTATTATCATACAGAAATATAATTTGAGAAGAACGCCACGCATCTACTTGATTTTGAAACCGTCATTGTTTAAGCCATTGTAGGGAAGTGCAATGTTCGAAGACTGATTTGTTATCCTCTATGACAGGTAGATGCAATGAATAGAACATCACAATGGGCGAATGCGGAAATGCACTGACGGGAGTTAGGATATCTTTAATGTCGTTTGGAGCTGGCATAGAGAGCTGTTATTCAGATAATTTTGTAATACATTCGTACAACAAAGAGAGTCAATAGTTTACCACAGTACAATGAAAATGAACGTAGGATAAAGAGGTAAACATAATGTGGGCTATATTTATGATAATATGTAGTCATGGTGTCTAATAAAAAATTGGTTGTCTGTAAAGTCGGTTGGGTTAGGGACAATTGTTTTACGTGACAACGTCATAACAAAACATTGATAGATGCGGCGCAAGCGGATAATGACCGTAACGGGACAATGAGCGTAGCGGGACACTTTTTCGTGCATGCAACCGGCGTTCATCGATTTATTAGACGTTGTCCGTTAATTAGCTTATTAAAAAATTGTTAAGTTATTATGAGGTGATATTATAATAGTTTGCCAACTAAATACCAAATTGCGCAGCTCAAGCATTGTTTGGTATAGCATTACAGATTGCGCTATCCATCACGGCATCGAGAGTTCGCGGATAGGGTGACCACGCGTCCGCCGCGATCCATCTTCATCTCGACTAGGTGCTTGTTTCCATTGTGATACCGACGTATTAGACTCAGTAGCCGTGGCCTGGTTACGCACGGTAAAGCGAGGAAGAATCTGAGATGGGGCAGTTCTAGGCCTTAATTTGGTTTTGGTGTATGGTATGTTTGGTGTTTGGTGCAATGTTGGATGGAAAGCATTACGACTGTGAGGTGGAGGCCGCGAAGAGAGAGGACTTACGGACCGGTATTACGGTGCTCCACTTTCTGTACCCACGACGTCCTTGACGGGGTCACCATTATGAGATGGCGAACGCTGTGAGGCTGCGAAGGAAGAGAAGTGCCTGTATTCCGGTGTGCCGCTCTCCCTGTCGTCACTAATAGTGATGGGCGGTGGTACCACAGACCTCAACCGCCGCGGAAGATCAAGGCTGACCCCCTACTTACTGGTTGCTTCCCGAGGTGCTCACTGCGTGCCTTGGGTTCCGGTGCATCGGTGCCGTATATTATCAATCGAATGAAATGTATGAAACTACCGTGATTTTTGGTAAATGATTTCAAGTCAACGATTACGTGACGGTAAAATAATTGATATTGTTAATAAAAAAAAAAAATCACGATATAAATGAACTGCGGAGACGGAAGAATGAAAATTACGTTATGATCAATTCTCATACTTATAAAATGTTACAGAAATCGGCTGAGACGTTTTAGGGGAGCATGTATATACGTGTGTACGTGTATAATATCAAAATAGTTGACGTGACGTCAATGCTAACGGAAACATATCTCCAACTGAGCCTTGTGTAATGGAGGGCTGACTGATCACCCTCCAATCTGACAAGTTGTACTCTTTCCTGATGGATGGAGAGCGTGTTCCTCCGATGTGTTATTGATTGACTTTTACACACTGCTTAACTAGTGATTAATGGACGCATTTAATAGGATCTCAACTGGATTTCTATGTTCCTTAAAAGAAATGTTCGAAATATTGATTTCTTGTCAATTTACGGTTCGTTAATGTGGAGATTGTGTATCTTTATTATTAATTTCTCAATAAAATTTAAGAAAACCATCTGCTATTTCAGGCTGCAAATTATTATCTGAGTACCAAATATCAACACGATCAGTTCTGTCCGATGCCGACGTGCAGCAAACCCATTTTTAAAAAACGTTATAACACCCATCATCGTCATCAGCCTGTATTAGTCCACTGCTGGACATAAGCCTTTCTCATAATATGCCTGACATCCAAACTCTCACATTTATTACATCAGTTGAATTAACATTCCATTTGGAAGCTTTAGTGATTGATGATGATGAGCGATGAAAGATTTCACAATCATCAGGTCGTAGGCTCGAAATCCGCCTGCACTTCTGGGTATTAGTTCTTCCAGTGCAGATTTATTAGTTTGTTTTTATATTATTTATTTATGTTACACAAAACAGGACATTTACAAAATAATACAAAGAGAGAAAACATAATTGTTCTGAGCAGGGAAGTATCCCTAAAGATGTGAACACAAGGTTTGTTCTCGCCACTGGCTTTAAAGGCATAGGAAATCCTTGTGGGGAAATCGGTACCTTTTGAAAAAACACCCGATTATTTTTTTCTTAAATAAATGTAGTCCAAGTTCTTACTTATAACATCAGCTATCTGCAAGTGGTAGTCCCGTTACAACCAGTTTCCTTGTTTCAGAGATTAGCCGGACCAGAACAGACATACATATAGGTAGACCAAAAACAAACGTTGTTTTTAAGAGGGAAGTACCGTAGATACTTTCCTAAGCATTTAGTGAAAAGCAGTCAATTTGGAAATACAGACAATTCTATTTTATTAAAATTTATACAGACATTGTAGGTATAAAAGCAATATTACCGACGTTTTAAAGTCAATAAACTAATTAATCGAAGCTGTAGAACGTCTGCTCGGTAAGCCAGCGTTTGAGCCTATATTTAAAACTTCCCAAAACCACAAGGGCATACAAGTATGTAGGTATCCAATATTAGTAGGATGGGGATATAATTAAATTATAGAACCGAATATTTGGTATAAGGCCGGCGTGATTCCAATGTAGCGGCCAAATATGCAATATTGTAGAACAACCCCACTCGGCATCCGCGTTATTTCATACCATCTCGAGCAGTACATCATGTCAGCGTAACCTAACTAATCTTAAAATATAATAAAAATAAAATGTATAATATGTATTTTGAAAACGAGATTGATTTTTTGTTCTTAGCCATAGATACTAGTCCTACTGTACTGTTACTGTAGTGTCACTGTATGCAATTTATAAGTAATTGTTTTTATTTTCTATTATTACAATTATTCTTTAAATAATTATTTTATTTTATTATTATTATGAAAACAAAAATTAGAAATAATTATTAAAAGAATAGCTTTTTTAAGAATATTTTTGTTTTCACTGCTGCCTTGCAGTCTTAACACTTTTTTTTAGTAAATAAGGTAGTCATAAAATATAACCACCGTTATGTTGCCATCGTTTACGTCATCGTGATCTAGTTTTCTCGCATACTCGTAGTTCCTGGCAACTATTTAACGCAGCGCTGGTAATTGATTTACGTTCCGTTGCGTGCGGGATGCATAGAAACTCTGGAATTGTTCTATTTATTTATGAGGGGAAGAGAATTTGTTATTTATGCAACGTTTGTGCACCTAGCGTTCTACCAACGCATATGGTGTTGCTAGTGGTCATAGCTGGTAATTATTTACTATCAGGAGCAGTAGACAAAGAAGCGACAGTGTTCCTGAATGTAAATAATTGTAGCTATGACCACTGGCAACACTATATACCAATACCGGAGTGAAGCCGGAAGGGGCTGCAGTTGCTAGTAAAAAAGCACAAACCCAGGAGTCCGTGCAGTGAAATGTTTAAAAAAAAGTAATAGCGAATAATAAATAAATAAAAAAATCTTTATTTGCGCATATGGGTATACATTAGAGGTGATAGGCTGATAGGATACAGAAAAAAGAGCTCTACATTCTGCCTTTCGGCATGCAAAAACGCTAAATACATTAACTTGCATAAAAAAACCTTGAAATTATTTAAAAGAAATATTATACAATAAAAAAATAGGCATTTCTGACAATTTGTTGTGATTTTCAATTAATGTCCAGATTCACAATATACTTTGTATGTCAGAATTATAAATTGTTTTTCATAAAAGTAACGTGCAGTAATATAACGTGTCAATATGTATAATCATTTCATGTTAAGTCATGATCAGTATACAAGATTTATCATTTAAGTACTCTTCAATACTATAGTAAGCCTTCTCCACGAGATAATATTATGTAAGCTTGTTTTTGAAAGCGTGTTCTACATTTAACAAAAAATTTACAAAAAAAGAAACCCGAGCATGACGCTAGAATTCAATTCACAGCCCACGAAAAATATGTCTGTGGCGCGCCAAAAGAAGTTTTCACTTCAAAAATACGTTGCGAAATATTCATCGTACCTATTGTCTTCACTCTTGTATTGTGTTGCTTTATAATAATGGTGTCCTTATTGTAAGTCCCATACCATCAGTCATACCAGTTATCGGCCATAGATTGGAAGCTGAACACGGTTCACCTATAGCCGTTAACGAAACCAAATCACGAGTTATGAAGCGGCCATCGGTACCCTAATAAGTATGGTATATTAACTCGCACCCTAACCTTATACGCGTTCCTATTGTGATAATGCTATAAGAATATAATTTTATGATTTGTAAGTTAAGTAAAAATTAAATATTATATATGACAAAGATTGAAATCGTCTTATACTCATACTGATATTCAAAGAATATCCGGTGAAAAGCACAGTAATGTGCTAGGTAGTGATTTGGATTCTTGATATTCCAATAGCTGCATGGCATTGTGTTGTGATTGGCAGATGTATTGGTTATAAGAAGTCTATATAATAATGTCTTGCTCGTCTCGTCACTCTATGCTATATTAAAACTATAGCTGTCCTATTATTAACATTTTCAAGCCACTTATGGTTCAGCCCGACTTAAGTTTCAGACGCAATCGGTAGCATTTTTCAATGAAAGAGAGTGAATCCGTTCTGGTAGGTATGCCTGTTCCATCGTAGACCGCATCGTCGCGTCTCTTAACTTCAGGCGAGATGGCGGTCAAGTGTAATCCTATAATGGAAAAAGAGGGCGTAGTGTTGCAAGTACTGAAAGTTTTGCACAAGCTAAAAAGTTTTTTGCGGAATCATCAAAACGGTATACACATTTTTAACTTCGGACAACGTCGTACTAAGCAACTACGGACAAATTTGTTCTTTCACTTGTTGATATTTGCCCCACTACCCACCACACAGGTCTGAACCTCCGTGTTGGATATAATAAGAGAGCTATGTGACTAGTTTTTGGCTTGCCTCAAATACCTACCCAAAATTTTGTATTTGTCACGTTACTGATATATGTAAAAAATATGTACAACGTTTGACTGTGCATTTCATAGAGTAGCATTTCATTTTTTATTTGATTTACTTTCCAATAATGTCCGGTATTCCAGTTTGAACACGGTGAATAGCGAAACTTTCCTCGTAAAATTAGGTATAACCTCACGAAGATCACTCAAAGTTGTGAGAGGAATTTATCTTTTATGAGGAAAAATTGCGAACGTTGAGGTGGCTATGGCATACATAATACCATTCGAAGAGGAAACCTTAAATATAATATAAAACGACGGAATAAGCTGCCTACTTTTTCTTCACTGCTAGAACTATACTTCCCCTCACAAGGAAGTCGATGCCATAACCCACTACGCGGGCCAAGTACAAAGTGGCTGATAGCACATGTCTTACAGAGATGTTTTTTCTTTTGAAACATCGCGGTTTTCTCATGATGTATTCTTTTACTGTTAAAGCCAGTGGTGTAAATATACTCAGAGGTGCAGGCAGGATTCGAACCTACGTCTTCATGATTGTGAAAACATTGTTTTAGTTACTAGGACTCGAAGTCAATTGAGAAATGCTTAATTTTGTGCTTCTAGTCGCGTATAGAAAGTCATAAGGCCGATGTTGCCCAAAGACATCTCCTCTACAAAAAGAGGTGTCAACTAACTTTGTATTTTTTTATAAAATATATATATTTTTATATTTTATACAGCGCGGAAATGCGGCAAGCCTGATGGGAACATTTGGTCGCGGAGTTGACGATCGCGGGATTATTTAATCATATATAAATGTTTTTAATATATATGTATATATATATATATTTATTATCTTGTAACTAATTTATCTTGGATAAAAAATTGGTCCAAACGTTGAATAATATAAACTCACATACTTACGAGCATTTTTGCCTCTATAAAAAAAAGTGGTACGAAGTTCACCAGTTCAGCTAGTCACTCGTACAATAAATAGCATAGAGTTTACATATACTACGTATAGAGTTAGATTTTCCGCAAAGTTCCTTTGTGTCAATCGTAAGCAGATGACGTGTATACTTTCTATGGAAACAGAGTGATGTGCCGCGACAAAAGTAAAACACTTCCACAAGAGCGACAAGGCAAGAAAGACGCTACCCGTGCCTTCGGTGTAAAGCGTTGGTGCCAACTCTATAATTAGTATTTGCAAACTCTTTGAAAAATAACGACAAACGAAACAAACATGAGTGAATGTTTAGAATACGGCTAAAATAGTTTTGAAAATACCACGACAAAAAGTTCCGGAACATTCTAAAATCAAGATACATATTCATCGATTCTTACACAGATTTTGTTTTAGAAATCTGTGGATTCTTACATTTGGTCGGAGGCCACTTGACATCAAATTACTGAATAACTCGAGTGACTTCGTCATAGACAACAGATGTAAGACGGCAGATCGATGGTAAACAACTGTCGTGTTCTCGAGAACAGGAGTCTCATCGCCGCATCTCAATAAGCAGATTATTCAGTCATTTGCATCGGGTCGCGGTCTCCATTTCCATGACAAAACCCCGCTCTCCAACGTTTCGCACTGGAGAGTTAGCTAGTTGAGATTATTTTGGTGAATTGTTGATATAAATAAAAGTTGGCAAGCGCGAATCGACCATCAGTGAGAACAGTGAGAAATTAAAAAAAAAGTTGTTTATACAGTAGAGGCCAATTGAACCCCACGGCTCTAGGTACTTTAAAAAATCCGGTGTTTAAAAAAAATGTGTTTCGAATTTGGATGTCGGTGTCAAAGTCTTCCAGTTTCCAATTTAGTCCAGTGTTACTGTATCACAGACTATATCCATATACTGATTTCCCTGTATTTTGGGATGACTTGCGGTAAACATCTTGGAAAATTTAAGGTTTTTTATTTTATGAGGTAAACAATGTATGAGACAGTATAAAAGAGGCCAAATTCGATCATGTTTTTGTGTGTATGTACCTGTTAATGTTTGATATTTTAGCACTTTTTTTTCTTCTACAACTTCATCTACGTTTACGACTCACAATAATACGAGTTTCAAACGTAGATACAAACATTCGAAATTTTATTTTCAACTATGAAATACGAGTACGTCCCTTGACGTATTATAAACAGCATAATTATGTTTGATTCCAGTGTATTATATGTCTGTGAACCAAGTTTCATCCCCATCCCTGCATCTCTGTAGTAGTTTTTACGTTAAAGAGTTGCAAATGTATCACAAAATACTCTTAAATTTGTGAGCCTATCATATCTTATACCTTTAAACGAGCTAATTTTGTATATTTATAAGTATATATACATAGAATCTGAATCTCGGAAAAGGCTTGAACGATTTTCATGAAATTATGTATACAGGGGGTTTCGGGGACGACAAATCGATCTAGCTAGGTTTTATTTTTTAAAAACATCATTTTATGCGCGTTTTTAGACAATGAAAAACTCCTACAATGTTATAAGAATACGATAACTTATTTCGTCACTTTTCTTTAAGTCTAAATGGCTCAGACGGAATATGCTCGCCCTCGGAGTCAACAGGCCCCGGTTTGAATCCTGGTGGTTACTTTTCTTTTTGTTCTTTTTTTTCGCTCGCCCTCGGAGTCAACAGGCCCCGGTTCGAATCCTGGTGGTCCTTTTCTTTTGGTTTTTTTTTCTCTTAGAACATCTTATACTTATCGCCTTTTAGTAGGTCTAAGTAAGTCATCACTTCGTAATTCGTACCTGCCTAAATATCATTTAAAAAAACCGAGCAAAGCTCGGTCAACCAGGTACTAGTAGGATTAAAACACACAAACAGCTACGACTGGCTGAAAACTACGTTTTTACGACGCGTACGACTGTTTGAAAAACTACGTTTTCTAGTCGCCAATGTAAAAGCGCTTGGACGCTTGTGGTACTGGTGGTTATGTAAAGACACGCGAATAATTATGCGAAATGTCGAACATTACGCTGTGGTGGTGTATATTTTGCATAAACCTATGTACTATAAACAGATCATGAATGTTCCCACTGCTGGGACTCGGGGCCTTCTCTCACAAATAGAGAATCAAGCCCATAATCCACCACGTTTGTCCAGTACGAGTTCGTAGTTAACCCACATCCTTGAAAGATTCTAAGTTCATGCCGCTTTCCTCACGAAGTCGCCTATGCCTTTTTTAAGTTAACGGTGTTACGCACATGAATTCGAAAATACAGAGGCCTGCGTGGAATTTGAACCCGGAGCTACGTATCGGCCATCGCCACTCTCCCGACTAGACCAGCCGTAACTTCTAAACCAACATCTGCTGGTTGCCTGGAAGAGATTGCTCTCAGCAATAAGGCGGCCATTTGTGGCGCTAGTTCATAAGTATTTCTCTGTAATACTTTAATATGTTTGTGTCACAATAAAGAGTTTCTATCTATCTATCTATCTATCTTAGAAATAATATCTATCTATATCTATCTATACTAATATTATAAAGCTGAAGAGTTTGTTTGTTTGTTTGTTTGCTTGAACGCTAGGATCTCGGGAAGTACTGGTCCGAATTGAAAGATTCTTTTTCTATTGGATAGTCCATTTATCGAGGAAGGCTTTAGGCTATAGAAAATAACTCTACTATTAATTGAAGCGGAGCATGAAACAAGAATGTAACAAAATCGGGAAAAAATATTCCCCTTTTGAGAGTTTTCGTACGTTTCGTGCTTTGACATGACACATGACAGCATGTGTCAAAGATTGCGTCATTGAATTTCAGTAATCTGTGCCTCGAATATAAACCTTTGCTATTTTTTTCTAAATCTGAGTTGGTACGACCAATTTCCGACAGGTGGCGTAGCAGGTTGCTGAAGAGGTTTTTGTTTGAAATCGATATTCTCAGGTATGAGTGAACCGATTTCAGTCATTCTTTCACCGTTGGATATGTACGGGATCCCGATGAGTTCTATACTAATATTATAAAGCTGAAGAGTTTGTTTGTTTGTTTATTTGTTTGTTTGTTTGCTTGAACGCTAGGATCTCGGGAAGTACTGGGCCGAATTGAAAGATTCTTTTTCTATTGGATAGTCCATTTATCGAGGATGGCTTTAGGCTATAGAAAATAACTCTACTATTAATTGAAGCGGAGCATGAAACAAGAATGTAACAAAATCGGGAAAAATATTCCCCTTTGAGAGTTTTCGCACGTTTCGTGCTTTGACATGACACATGACAGCATGTGTCAAAAATTGCGTCATTGAATTTTAGTAATCTGTGCCTCGAATATAAACCTTTGCTAATTTTTTTTCTAAATCTGAGTTGGTACGACCAATTTCCGACAGGTGGCGTAGCAGGTTGCTGAAGAGGTTTTTTGTTTGAAATAGATATTCTCAGGAATGAGTGAACCGATTTCAGTCATTCTTTCACCGTTGGATATGTACGGGATCCCGATGAGTGCTATATAATATACCACGGGCGAAGCCGGGGCGGGCATCTAGTACTTATAATAAAACTGTAACGGGTCGAATTCTGTACATTGAAGATATTTAGAAATTTTTTTTTTTGGGCACTCCATAGTCGATACTGATGGCGAAACTGCATTTTTTTTCTTTCATGTCTGTCTGTCTGTCTGTCTGTCTTTCTGTATAGGGATCACGCATCACGCCGAAACTACTGATTCAATTCAGCTGAAACTTGGCATGATTTTAGTTTATACTAAGGACATTGCTGTAAGCTACTTTTGATCCCCAAATTCTGATTGGTTTTCTTGCGGGAGGTGGTGAAAGCCAGAATGTGTATTTGGTTGTAACTCATGTTTGCGTTGTTTAATTTCATTAATTATTTTTTTTGTTAGAAAGAACTATTTTTATATTGTCCCGTCAACATTTGAACAATATCGGTCTGTTGGTTCGGAAATTACACAAACATTAAATAATAACGACACGCGCGGCGCGTTCGATACATACTAACTTCTAAGTATTCTGTGTACCACAGACGATCCACAGAATATCTAGATTCTAGATTCTAGAAAGTGCCCACGTGATCGCGTCCCGTCGTCTTGGCTGACAAAATAATTGTCAAAAATATATTTTTGTGTGGAAAAACAAACATCATTCGGTTATAATCGACTTCAAACAAGGAGGATGTTCTCAATCGGGTTGCATGTTTTTTTATTTGGTTTTATTTTACGCGATAACTCCGCTAATTGTCAGTTGACATTGATAATTCCTTTTTTGTTTGGTAGAAAATACTTCAGAGGTGATCTTAGATATCGAAAACAGGGAGGTAGTTTTTGAAATATCAACAAAAAAACTAAAATCAGCTTAGATTTATCTGTACGACATAGATAGTTATACCTTCTTATAAAATTTAGTCGAATGACAGAATTAAATTACCTGTCATTGAAGTAGATTTTTGTATTTTGGAGAAAACATATCAGCATAATAAATAGCAGCATAAACAACCCATTAAATGTTCCCACTGCTGGGCGTCGGGGCCTTCTCTCGCAAGGAGAGAGACAAGGCTATAATCAAATAATAGGCAAACACTCGATGTCGAGTCGATTACTAGCGGAATCCCAACCGGTAGTGATCGGCTCTACAGACGAGCACTAGAATTAGATTTTAAATGTACCCAACTCCCTCCTATTTTCCTCTTCTTCTCCTTATCCAAGATATGTGTAAAAAACGATAATTGT
This sequence comes from Ectropis grisescens, assembly GCA_017562165.1. Classification (NCBI taxonomy): domain Eukaryota; kingdom Metazoa; phylum Arthropoda; class Insecta; order Lepidoptera; family Geometridae; genus Ectropis; species Ectropis grisescens. The sequence continues at coordinate 14,541,752 of CM029780.1, read as the reverse complement.
CGTTAGAACACATAGGCTAAACATTGCCTATGTATAAGTACTCTATGTATTACGTAACAAACATCCAAACAGTGACATTCATAATATTTACAGGACAACGTTGGAACGGCTGAATATATTTGGATGGAATTCGAAACACACGTAGTTTGAACTCAGAAATAGCAAATCGGTTACTTATAGGTTACTACTGTGACGTCGGAAAGACTAAGCAAATTTGGTAGAAAATTGAAACAGAAATAACTCATAGTCTGAAATACCACATTTATGTATTTATTACCTATCAACCTGAAAAGAAGCATGGGCCCTAAGGAAACAAATATGAACTATCACGTCAAAACGGCACAACGATATGGGTTGACATACGAAACACATATAGTTTAGAGTCTAAAATTTCACATGGGCTAATAAGTCTACATTTTCATTTTACTCCATATTAATATAAGCATATATTTTCGTAAGGAACTTGATGTGATGGTAAGGTAAAAGCCAAAAATGAAAAATATATGCACCCGTTTTGGCGTAGATAATATAGGTGATTTGCGTTCACAATCAAAATAACAAGCAACATAATATTCTCATTAGAAGGCGCTAATGCCAGTTTAAATCTAAAAGCACTAAAGGTCATTTAAATCGATATTTTGCTATTGTGGTATTTTTTCTTTCATAACTAGGTGGCGTTACTGGTATTCTAAATTGTACTAATAAGTTTTTGCTGCTAAAAGGATTATGATGCCAAATTTGGATTCTTTCGTTCTTGATTTTTTTCTATGTTACCTACAATTAAATTGATACATTAACATTTCACTAGGACTTGGCTTAGATTTACGGGTTCAACTTGCTTGAATATCATTAAAAGTCAAAATTTTAATTATTTTAATTCCACACAGGCTTCGTTCAAAATTTTACGCCGGCGAAGTCGCGGGTAACAGCTAGAAAACAGCTTGCGGATAAAAAGAAATAGGTAAGTAGGTATCAGATCATGCACATTAGCTTCAGACTTTTCATAATGTATCCTATAAAAATCCTACAATCTTAACACTTGCGGCTATGTTCGATACTACGAAACCTTACCAAGTATGTTTGATTTTGTTTAAAAAAAGAAAAATAAAGATGATAAAATTAAATATTTTTTTGTGTGGAAAAACAAATTCACTCAAACTCAAAGGTTTTTCAATGACTACTTATCCAAATATTTGACGTACGATACTTCCAATTAATGTATAAGTCAGTAACATCTGCTTACGCGAACGAAGTAGCGGGTTCAGCTAGTATTAAAATAAAATTTTAAGTAACTGATTTTTAAAAAATGTCCAAAAGATCACTAAAGTCTACATATTTCAAGAACTTCAGTTAAGATCCCTTAATACACCAAGGCTCAAAGATCCCAAATGTCTATACCATTAAGTCTTTTACGCCGCCATTTAAAAAATAAAAGTGTTTTAAAAATTCCGAAACTTTTGCCCGAGGATCCGAAGCGGGTTCCTAACTTCTATGCGCAGGCTTAGTGGTGAAACTTGGGAGCGTTCAGAATTCAGTTCACTTTTGAGACTTAGTGTATTTTGAGCTAAAAGTCTACAGTGGGCCATATCTAAGCCTAACTTAGTTGGGCTAGGTTTTTAAAAGCTATAGTTGAAGATAGACCATGCACAACAAATTTTGGATTGGTGATCGGATTGCGTGATACTGCGCTGTATCTTATCTTATACCTTTAAACGAGAAATTCTTGTATGTATGTATATATTTATATAATCTGAATCTCGGAAACGGCTTGAACGATTTTCATCAAATTATGTATACAGAGGGTTTCGGGGACGATAAATCGATCTAGCCAGGTTTTGTTTGAAAAACGCCGTTTTATGTGCGTTTTTAGACAATGAAAAACAGTTATATAAACATTAGAATACGACGGTAAATTTCGCGACGGCGCGGTCATAATATGTTAGCTCCGAGTTCGAATCCAGCCAGCCGCGTTTCTTTTTTCAAGTAATTTTTTTTTCAGAAAATCTGTTTGTATATAAGTAACAGGTACTAAATAAATAAAATAAATAAATATTGTTGGACATTGATCAGACAACACCATCTACCAGCTGTGAGATGCAACATGCCGAACAACCTTAGCAATTGTTTTTGCCAGAATAGCTTTGTTATATAGAAAATCTTAATCAATTTTTGAAGTGGAAACTTCATTTGACGCGCCTCAGACAAATTTTCGTGGGCTGTAATTGAATTCTAGCGTCACGATCGGGAATGATAAGATCTAGAAATGCGTGAACATTTCCCATTGGCCATCTAGAAATACGTCCTAGGTTTCACCCGCGTAGTTTGCAAAGTAAGCTATCAAATTCTGAGTTATAGGTTTTCACTTCTATCGGCAGTTCCTATGACTGCCATTTTTTTGTCCTATGGCAGTTGGCTTCAGATTAGATTGCTAGAGATAGGGCCAGGTTTCTTCAAGCCAGCAGTTTTATTTGTTTTTATTGGAAATTCTTTATTTAAAAATTTTCTGCAATTCAATGCATCTATCAAGTTACGGCTGGTCTAGTAAGTCGCGAGAACGGCAACTGCCGATCCGGAGCTTCCGAGTACAAATCCCACGCTCACCACTGTCTTTTCGAAGTCATGTGCGTAATGCCGGTAATTAAAACGGTATAGGAAAATATCGTGAGGAAACCGAAATATACCTAGAATCTTTCGAGGTCATGTGTCATCCACCAATTGGCACAGTGCCAGCGTGGTGGATTATTGACTTGTGTCTCTATCCTTATGAGAGAAGGGCCCGAGTCCCAGCAGTGGAAACATTTAGTGGGATGCTTATGCTTATATTCATGCTTATCCATTAAGTTAAATCAGCGTTAGTTTGTGTTTTGTATATTGGTGATCATAAATACGGCCACAGTTCAGTCCCGAAACTAGTATTTTCAGTTTTTTCTTGTTTCCCGTCTGGCTTGTCGTTCACCTGACGCTATCTGGATGCATTCCAGCGTATTGGCGCGACAGTTTTCTGGCTTGACATGACAATGTTTTTCCTCTACATTTGCCCTCACTTTGGGATTTTTAAATTTACCGGTTTTTTAAAGTTATTAACGGTGCTGCTTGTTGGAGTTGGGCTGCTCATGGTAGACGTGCTAGGTCTAGGTTTTCGTGTAAAATGTTCACTGTTGCTCTTTGAAATTTTAAATAAGTAAATTCTGACATAGAGCACGGCTCGTGTTGTCTGTGGTGGCCAAAACCTATTAATATTCTGAATCCCTATAAATATTGATTTATAAATATAGTTTGTCTGTTTGTTGCTGGTAAAACTGTGGAGTGCTACTACTCCTACTAAAATTATGAATTTGAAAGTAATGTTTAGATGTTTGCTGCGCAATCACATCGGGCCACCTAAACAATGAAATTGGAACACAGGTAGGTATATTGCAGTCTGGAATAAAACATAGACATACTAATTTTTTATCCTAAAATAACGAGACATAAGCGGGAGAAATCACGCTAGTACAGTATGTAACACCCCGGTCTTACGGGATAGGCGTCGATTGAGTCGAATCCGCGTAAGCCGGGTTTCGATTTTGTACATAAGTAAATAAATAAATATTGGCGAACAATTTACACACAATACCACAATACGCATAAAGGTTGTGTAAATGTTTATTCTCTCTTTTGGATAGCTTATTCAAAGTTACATCAATATTGTGCGCTGTATTCGTAAAACAATGTCACGCGAAACACTTCTGAGCTTATCATAAATCGAAGATAGACAGAGAAGAGAGGGCAAATGAGAAAACGCGAATCTCCGAATTTGCGTAAGTCGGGGTAGCGTAAGTTGGGGTATTACTGTGTTAAGTGTAAAAAAACTAACGAAAACCCATTTGTTTTGATACATACACGTATACTTCGTTGCAGTTTCTGCTCAACTATTTTCTATCAGTTCGTTTATTCTACGGCCGTCCAATTTGCATTGCAATTACAATAATTCAAACGAGCAAGCCTGACCTATCTCTGCTAATCCATTAGGTAATGCCAGAAGCATAAACACGTCCGCGCTCCGTGACACATGTTAGCATACTGATTTAGCTGAAACAAAGGAACTATACTATTATTACAAAAGTCAATATTTGGATGTTTAGTTGTTTGGATGTTTGTTGCTCGATCACGTCGGAACGGCTGAACGGATCGGGTTGAAATTGGGAATAATATTAGATAGTATTTATATTTATTAGTATTTATTTATAGTATAGTATTTATTGTCATCATCATCATCAACAGCCCAGTAAATGTTCCCACTGCTGGGACTCGGGCTTTCTCTTCGAGAGAGTTAAGGCTATAATCCACCACGCTGACCCAGTGCGGTTTGGTGGATGATACAAGACTTCGAAATATTCTAGGTACATGTTGCTTTCCTCACGATGTTTTCACCGTTTTAAGTTAGCGGCATTACGCACATGACTTCGAAAAGACAGTGGTGCGTGTGGGGTTTGAACCCGGGGTCTCCGGATCGGCAGGCGCCGTTCTCCCGACTAGACCAGCCGTAACTTTATTGTATAGCTCACATACTACTTTTATCGCGACAAATAAAGATTTTATTAATAAAGGGAACAGGAAAAATGTGGGCAAAACTGCGGGGGACTGGTAGTTATTCATGCGTCATAAAAAAACATACTAATTAGAAATATCAGAGACAAAAACAAATATCTTCATCGACTAACATCGTAATTTGGTTATAGTCTAATTATCAAAGGTGCGAAGGTACTTCAACTCTGAACAGTTGCTCACATTGTATCAAGCACAGATTCGCTCTTGTATGGAGTACTGTTCGCACCTTTGGGATGGATCGGCTAAGTATCAGCTGGAGGCCCTAGAATCGATCGAGAGACGTGCCAAAAGCCTCATAGGCAATGACTCTCTTCTGCGAAAAAGACTACAAAGTCTTGATCATCGCCGAAAAATTGCCAGCCTATCGGTTTTTTATCGGATACACTTTGGAGAGTGTGCGACTGATTTGCATGATCTGATACCACCTTGCCCTTTTTTCTATCGGAATGCTCGTAGCTCGAAAAAGCGACATCGTTTCATGGTTGAAGTTCCAAAGACACGAACGAAGAGATTTGACTCTACTTTTGTGATACGAACGTCTAGGCTGTGGAATACGTTGCCTGAGTGGGTTTTCCCCGATGGTTACAATCTTTGTGTCTTCAAATCGAGAGTGAATCGGTTTCTTCTAGGTAAACACGCTCCATCGTAGACCGCATCGTCGCTTAACATCAGGCGAGATGGCGGTCAAGTGTAAACCTATAAAATTAAAAAAAAAAAAAAAAAAAAAAATTATAAAATTAGTTTAGCGATATAAAGAAATACAATTTTATTCGTAATACATATTTTATTTATGCGTTGATACAATTTTATTATCAATTCGGAATTAAAATTGTTATTTATCATTAGAATTTTCGTTAGTTGAAGGAGCAAAAGTATAGCTATCGACACCTGTAAGAAATACTAAACCAATTCTAAAATCACACAGAGGTACGAAGGAACATTTATAAAAAAGATATCTGACTATACCTCGATAAATTTATGCAAATATCTTTAGCTGCTAAGTAACTATGAATTGTATTTTTTTCAATGAATGGTCTATGTATTGTATTTTTTTGTGAATTTATTTTTTAATGCTCCACCTAACTTATGTTTGACTTTAGAAGTCGCCTTACTTATAACCTCTTTGGAAGTGGCGAATACATTGGAGGTTTCGATCAACAATAGTAAGTAAGCATATTGTAACATTAAGATATTACTATCCTTATCATATCGTCTGTAATAGAAAGTGATAGGAATAAGTTTAGAAGGTGACTGAACTTAATCCTTAAAGGGCTTATTCAACTGACGAATTTTCGGTCTTAAATTTTTAAAATGTCTCATTGTTTCTTGAATATTCAATTATCCCTGGGTACTAAATAAATTTGAGAATACGTCATTTACTGAAACAGAAAACAAAAATGTCATGAGCGAAATATAATCCACCTTTAAATTACAGTTTTTAACCATATTAAAACCTAGCAGTGACAACTAAAAACTAGCAATAAAAAGAAACGCATGTGTCTTTCCAGGTATAATAGAACTATGTGCCAAATTTCAGCCCAATCGGTTCATATGTTACAACGTGATTGCGCAACAAATATCAAACTTCAATACATTGACATGTATGATATTAATTTGATGGCATCGATACATGGTAAATTATTTTCTTGCAATAAAAAGTAGCCTGTGTACTATTCCAGACTATACGCTCAGCCGTTCCGTCGTGATTGAACAACAAACAAATACCTACTCATTAAGACTTTCACATTTTGAATATTAGTTGGATTAAGGTTTTACGGATCCAACAGTTAACAGTCCACAAATTTGTTTTTGTGTTTTTTAGTTTGAAGGGTAATTTAGTTAGGAGTGATCGTAGCAATGTTTTTAAAAATTGGTTCAGCCGTTTCAAAGTTATGATATTTTTTGTCACCTGCGGTAGGAATCTTAGACACAAAATAGCTATTTGCTATTCTTGCAAACAAACTAGCACAATGTGGATATTTGGTTCAGTAAATATAAGGTTAGGAACTCACGGAGCGATTTTCTCCCTCGACCACCGTGTTTTTTTAATAGTATAGAGTGACAAGACGAGCAGGACATGTGCCTGATTGTAAGCAACATGCCTGCCCATAGCACCACAGTGACATGCAGCTATTGCAACATGAAGAGTCCAAATCATTACCTAGCACTGCATTGTGCTCGTCGCCTGGAGATATAACGTAGGCATTTTATTTTCTAGCCCAGTAATTTCTTTAGAAAAACATTGCTCTTCAAACCGCAATGCAGCAATGTTTGCAAAGTACTGCTTGGCGCCAGAATAAATGGTAAAGGTGTGGTACTTCCCCAGGCGGACTCTGCAAAGAGCCCTACCACTACTAAACTACTTGCGGATTCTGTAGAATGCAGATATATATGTGAAAAAACAAAGTACAACTCAGCGTTTTACGCCCGCGGTGCACGCGGTTGCTTGCGTTACACCGGCGCGGCGGGCAACTACTAAAAACGCGCGGGCCGCGGTCGCCCGTAATTATGAACAATCGCTACAAGAACAAAATTAATTTTTTTTTACTAACTCCCGACTACCTCGGATTTCGGATTATCTGTATAACGTTCTATTAGTGAAACCCTTTCGTTTGATACCCATATTAAGGGAGTTGTGAAAAAAGAAATCTATTCCGCCATTTTGTGGTAGTGGCCATCTTGGATTTAAATTTGCTATAGTGCAAAGTATTCTACTAGTCAAGCCCTTTCATTTGATACCCATATTGAGGTAGTAGTGAAAAAAATAATACAATTCGGCATTTTGTGGTGGTGGCCATCTTGGATATGAAATTTGTAATAGTGTATAGTATTATACTAGTCAAGCCCTTTCATTTGACACCCATATTGAGGTAGGTTGTCAAGAAATATTTTGTCCGTCATTTTGTGGAGGCGGCCATCTTGAATCGATTTTAACCAAACATAGCTAAGAACATCCGCACGGATATACTTTCAAACAAAAAAAGCCGTATCGAAATCGACCCATCCGTTTGAGCTCTACGATGCCACAGACATACACACACACAGACAGACATAGACGTCAAACTTATAGCACCCCTTTTTTTGGTCGGGGGCTAAAAATAAGCCGTCTCGTGAGTTTTGTAATAAAACCGTAGCCGCAACCGCGGCGGGCGCGGGTGAAAATAGCTCCACGAGTTCTTAGCCTAATACTACTAATAATACTACTATAACTAGATAAAAACAAAAAATAATTATGGCATGGTGATTTGAAAGATTTGGAAGCTACCTCTCCCAGCCACTTTCCTCACTGGTAAAAAACATAAATTTGTCCGCATCTAATAAGGCAAAGCCCTTTTCATCTTCTTTTACAGTCGCATCGTTAGGTTTTTTGTCGGGAGAAGGAGGTGAGCTTGAGTCCTCACAATTAACACTGCAGATGTTGTATAGTACGACCTGAAATATTTATTCAATTTTAATGCTGAGTTTAATTTAAAAATCATCTCTCGAATGCATATTTTTCGATCATATTATAATTTTATGAAATGTTAGGGCATAGATTTTACAGACCCATATATAATATTATAATATGATATGATAGACTACATGATATAATATGATATAAAGATATAATATGATAGACGTTTCCAAAATGCAAATATCAAACTTGCCAAAATAGTTCTCATTTTTACCAAAGGAAGCGCCAAAGTTTAATTTTTAACGAATTTGATAAGCACAAGTCAATAAGTTGCTTATGTTTTCATTCATCATTCATCATAATTAATCATTCAAATCTGTTATTCTAAAAACACTGCAGTTATACATACATTACATATTATATTAGTAATTATAATTAGCAAAAAAAACATCTAGCAATTATTTTTAATAAATAAACGTGGCACGTAAAATAATCACCATCATAAAACAGAGAAATAAAATCCAGCGCGACATTTTGAAGTCTTCTCTGTGGCTCCACCAAACTGTTTTCGAACACTATGTTGAGTGAAATGAAAATTTAACATCAGTATATGAGTTTAAATATAATTTAAAACTGATGTTACGTTCTGGAGTTTAAATTTAACAATATAGAATGAGGTAATTGCCTCATTGTACATGAAGCGGTCTAATCTCAACTGAATTCCCATGTTAGAAAGATTTACACATATATTTCTACATTATTTCTTCTACCTAAAGTAGAAACTATTTTTACACTAGCCTTACCTCGCGGTTTCACTTGCGTAAGTTCAGATACTGTGGGAATGCCGAGGTAAAAACTGGAAAAAAACAAAAAATTTTAGGGGTGTCATACTTATGTCATACTTAGAACTGAAACTCAAATTTTTTTTTATCGTTCAAAACCATACGTGTTTGTTTTCTATGGATAGGTCATCAAAAATGATATTGAGGTTTCTAACAATTTTACAAAGTGTTAAAAAGTGTGCCCCCTCTGTAACTTCTAAAATAAGAGAATGACAAAAAGTGTATGATTTTGGAAATAAATTATTATTATGTACATTACCACGAAAACTATCAACGAAAATTGGTTTGAATGAGATCTAGTAAGTAATTTTGTTTTAATACGTCATAAATTGACTATTCTTAAAACACTGATTGAAGTAACAACGAACTACAAGAACTTTTACATTATTTTAATTGCTGCTACGGAAGCCTTCATGGGCGAGTCTGACTCGCACTTGATCACTTTTTATTTTTGTAAACATGTTAAGCGATGTCTCCGCTGATTAGTTTTTCTTGTATAGTAGTAAAGAGGTGGTCCCATGAAACCAAAATATCCTTTCATTTATCTGGATGACGCGACGTAGTAAATATCTTTTAATGAAATACGGTCGAGAATACGGGGTGTAAGGGGGAAGCGCTTAACACCTAGCTTCCCCAAATGTCAACCTCTCCTGCGCGTGGTACACCCTGCTGCCAACTGACGAGGCTCTGACGACCGAACCAATGGCGGTATATCCATTAAAAAACCAGTCCTAAATTGACCAGGCCGATGACGGGCAGCGGCGTCATCGATGCGAAGGGCTGTTTCCGCGGTCACCAACCCGCCTGCCAAGCGTGGTGACTATGGCAAATACCCCACCATATGATGGTCACAAAAAAGAAACGGCCCCTAGTCCCCGGCGGCTCCGCTATTCCAGGCGCTGGTGGCAGCCTTGGTTCCGGCGGAGCATGGGGTGCCAAGAATCCCCGGCAGACGCCCCGCCACCAAACCCAACGACTCGACCTGGCAACATTTAACGCACGGACGCTGAGGGCTGACGAAAAGATTGTGGAGCTGGAAGAAGAAGTGGACAAGTTGCGCTGGGATATCATAGGGTTATCAGAAGTCCGTAGACAGGGCGAGGACAGGATAATCCTTGAATCCGGCAACTTGTTCTACTACCGGGAGGAGATTAACAATCCCAGGGGTGTCGGGTTTATCGTCCGCAAGTCTCTCGTCAACAACGTGATAATGATCGAGAGTGTGTCGAATAGGGTTGTATACCTTGTACTTAAAATTAGCGACCGGTATTCATTAAAGGTCATACAAGTATACGCACCGACCTCGACACATCCCGACGAAGAGGTTGAGAGCATGTATGAGGACATCTCCAAAGCCATACATGTCTCGCCAACACATTTCACAGTTGTGATGGGAGACTTCAACGCGAAACTGGGCAAACGTAGCGGTGATGAGTTGAGAGTGGAATTTCGGATATGGGCAGCGGAACCCAAGAGGGCAACGTCTAGCGGATTTATTGGAAAGGAGAGCCTCTTTATGATGAACTCCTTTTTCAAGAAACAGCCACAAAGAAAGTGGACCTGGATTAGCCCAGACGGTTCCACAAAAAATGAGATCGACTTCATTATGACGACTAAACGGCAAATATTCAGCGATGTCTCTGTGATCAGCAGGGTTAAGACCGGCACCGTTCACCGTATTGTAAGAGGCACGCTGAATCTAAACATTAAGTTCGAAAGGTCACGTCTAATGAAGTCCACGCTCCGACCAAATTATGCTCAAATTGAAGATCCCGATAACTTTCAACTCGAACTTCAAAATCGCTTCGAATCCTTAGATGAGTGCGTAACGGCGGACGAAATAAACGACAGGCTAGTGGAAACTGTTCATGCTGTTGGCAGAAAATTTTATAAGAGCCGACGCCAAAATAGAACCCAAAAACTCTCCGATCAAACTCTAGATCTCATGGCAGTCAGACGAGATATGCGGTTACAGTCTTCGGTCGACATGACGGTATACAGACGGCTCAATAGACAGATCTCTACTTGTGTGCGACGCGACATACGCTGCTTCAATACTTCGAGTATTGAAGAAGCAATCAAGCAGAACAAAGGCTCTAAAGTGTTCGCAAGAAATCTGTCTCTTGGGCAAAATCAGCTGACCAAACTGAAGACCGATAGTGGTAACATCGTCTCGTCGAAGCCCGAGATTTTGGAGGAGATTGAGAGGTTCTATGAACAGTTATACACCTCTACGCAAGCACAACCTGTCGTTAGCATGGCAAAAGACCCCAGAGCCAAGCTGACCCGAAGATATCCCGGAAGTCAGCCTGTATGAGATTAGGATGGCCCTCAAACAACTTAAAAACAACAAGGCACCTGGCGATGACGGAATTACGACTGAGCTTCTGAGAGCGGGTGGAAAACCGGTACTTAAAGTCCTCCAGAAGCTGTTCGACTCCGTCATACTTAACGGTAATACACCAGAAGCGTGGAGCAGAAGTGTGGTGGTGCTCTTCTTCAAAAAAGGTGACAACATCTTGTTGAAGAACTACAGACCCATCTCACTTCTGAGCCACGTTTATAAGTTGTTTTCGAGGGTAATCACGAATCGTCTCGCACGCAGGTTTGACGACTTCCAGCCACCCGAACAAGCCGGTTTCCGAAAAGGCTATAGTACCATAGACCACATCCATACGCTTCGGCAGATTATACAGAAAACCGAGGAGTATAATCGGCCACTATGTATAGCGTATGTGGACTATGAGAAAGCCTTCGATTCCATCGAGACCTGGGCAGTGCTTCAGTCTCTCCAGCGATGCCGCATTGACTATCGCTATATCGAAGTGTTGAAGTGTATCTACAGTAAAGCCACAATGTCTGTCCGATTACAGGACCAGTGCACAAAACATATCCAGCTACAGAAAGGCGTGAGACAGGGAGATGTTATATCTCCGAAACTGTTCACTGCCGCGCTGGAAGATGTTTTTAAGCTACTGGACTGGAACGGATATGGCATCAATATCAACGGCGAATGCATCACTCACCTTCGGTTTGCCGACGACATAGTCATTGTGGCGGAGTCGCTGGAGGACCTCGGTGCTATGCTCAGGGACCTCAGTAGAGTATCCCAACAGGTAGGTTAGAGGATGAATATGGACAAGACGAAAGTCATGTCAAATGTTCATATCTCACCTGTACCGGTTATTGTTGGGAATACCAAACTCGAAGTTGTTGACGAATACGTCTACCTGGGTCAAAAGATCCAATTAGGTAGATCCAACTTCGACAAAGAGGTCCAGCGAAGAATCCAACTCGGATGGGCAGCGTTCGGGAAACTTCGGCACATCTTTGAGTCCAGAATACCCCAATGCCTAAAGACGAAAGTCTTTAACCAGTGCGTGTTGCCAGTGATGGCTTTTGGAACTGAGACGTGGTCCTTAACTGTGGGCCTCATAACGAAGCTCAAAGTCACACAGCGAGCTATGGAGAGGGCTATGCTCGGAAGTCTCTTTGCGCGACAGAATCCGTAATGAGGATATTCGCAAAAGAACGAAAGTGGCCGACATAGCTCAAAGAGTAAGCAAGCTGAAGTGGCAATGGGCAGGCCACATCGCTCGTAGAACCGACAACCGATGGGGAAGAAAGGTTCTCGAGTGGCGACCACGTACCGGAAGACGCAGTGTTGGACGGCCTCCCACTAGATGGACAGATGACCTCATAAATGTCGCTGGAAACCGATGGTTGCAGGTTGCGCAGGACCGTTCGTTGTGGAAATCTAGGGGGGGGAGGCCTATGTTCAGCAGTGGACGTCTTGCGGCTGATGATGATGACGGTCGAGAATCACCGTTTAATTTTAAATTAAAATCGGATCTTGTTTTATCGGAGAAAACTAAATTATGTAGAAATATAATGACATATGTACATACAAACATGAGTACGAATGAATTAAATACAGGTACTACTTAGGTACATGCGAGTTATACGTAAAGATGCGAATTCACAAATCACGTTTTTTATCACGCGTCTGTTAGTAAATCGTAGAATTTTATGACGTATAATAAAATCATTTTTCCACTTCAGTAACAATCGATTTATTAAACGTATTTTTCTTAGCATGAAAATAACGAGAACGTGTGATAAATTGTAGATTTCTTACACTTACACATTTTTGTTATTAGCGGCCCGTTCCGACTTCGCTCGGATATCTTAATTTATATAAATTACGCGATGCGTTGTTTGTTCACGATTTGAAAACCATAAAACAGGTTATAATGACGCAACCACACTCACAGATAGTCACACATGCTGTCACGGACTTCATTCAGCGCACGTCAGCGGACGGAACGAAAGCTCTCAAAAACGAATATTTTCCCCCGTTTTTGTTACATTCTTCATTCATGCTCCGCTCATATTGGTAATAGCGTAATGTTATAAAGCCTTCCTCGATAAATGGACTACCCAACAAAAACAATCTTTCAATTCAAACCAGCAGTTTCTGTGATTATCGTTCAAACAAACAAACTATTCTTTGATGTAAGGATAAGTATAATTTTTTCAGTGATTTATTTACTTTCGTATCGAACTCTTAAGTAAATTGCCTATAGAGCAAACTCTTTCATCCAAATGACTGCTAAGCGCTTCTCGTCACTCTGATATCTAAGAAGACTTATAACCTCTTTGCCTAGTAATTCTCTGAATACTTTGCACTTCCAACTAGACTACAGTACTTGCACTACTTAACGGTAGAATAACCGGAAAAGTTGTGTTACTTCATCCTTAGATGGACTCTGCCAAGAGTCAATTGCACTTGATTGTCTATAATTTACGGTCCTCTTTTTATCTCTTCTTTACTTTTAATCTACTGGTACTTATTATAAATGCCGTATATGCGGATGATTAGAAACTTGCCATCGAAATTAAGTCTGAGAAAGAATGCCCGCAAAAGGACTTAAACGCGATTTTTAAGCTTGTATGGTCCTTCAGATGGCGTAATGTTAATTTGCGCGAATAACAATACAAAACCACTGAATATTTCATTTTGAAATTTATATATGATAAAGTTACGGATACACTCGACAGTTATTTCGATTCGAAAACACGTTTCCATAAAATTTTCTCGATAGAAAAAAATCCCAAAGCGTGTAGTGTTCTAAGTAAATTGAAGTTCAATTCACAAAAGTGTCATGCCTACGCCAAGGAAGAAAGCGTAACCAAATCGAATATAAATACTTTTTGGAATCTCACGATTACATTAAACTAGCAGCGCCCTACGGTTTCACCCGCATAGTTTTGATCCCGTTATTTTTCCGGGATACAAATTACTTTATGTAATTTAATTATTAATAATTATTAATATTAATTATTCCAGCCCATTATCTATCTTTATACCAAATTTCATTCAAATCCCTTCAGTAGTTATTGCGTGAAAGAGTAGCAAACATCGATCCATCCATACTTATAAACTTTTGCGTTTCTAGTATCAAATACATAAATATAAATACAAAGAAATAAATTTCTTTATTTGCGAAAATGGACAATTACAATAAGATCTCAAATGTTTACATTGAGAACTCCATAATCAACCTTACGGCATGCCTTACATTAGTAGGAGGATTCCCTGACCCCCGACCTCACCTGACCTAAATAGCTTGAAATTAAAATCATTGGAACCATTAAATTCTAATTATGACGAAAATTTAATTTATCTAAGGTAAGGCACTAGATGTAAAAGTCCAAGAAAGTACTAAGATCGTCATCTCGATGATATTCAAAACTGATGCAGTATCAAACACAAACGAATAAAATCTAAGTAGTACTTAAAACTCTTAGAACTTCAACTAAAAAGCTAGCTGACTCGAAGTTGATAAACTTCGACTTTTTGATGGAAAAACTAAAGAAAATCGAAGATCTGAATAAAAACAATAAACAGAAGAAAATAAAAAACCCAGTAACTTACTTAGCTAGCATCGATATAATTAAAGAAATGAAGATGAGGTATGCTTATAATCTAAAGACGTGTACGTGACGTGAAATCTAATAACGTGGCGAAAATTTGTTTGAAAAATTTGAAAACTGAATTGTCAGCGAACGTACACAACTCCTTGTTGCGACTGAGACTAAATCAGGAGAAGTCACCTGATTTTGCATCGCCATAATGGAAGCGCGTTTGCCGCTTCTGCCGTTTTTAAGAGTTCGATGTTAGCTAGTAATTATTATTATTATTTGGAGCTTAAACTGTCCCAATGCTGGGCAAAGGCCTCCCTACCCTCCCTCCGTTTAGTTCTGTCTTGACTTAATGTTTCCCAGTCTTTTGAATAGCCATCCCGCCAGCGTTTCTTTGCCCTAGTACATAACAAAAATATTTTTCCTACCAACCGAAACAACAATCTTCATTTCATTGATATCTCTGAAATAAATAAATAATTACCATGGTGATGACGTTCTCTAATAATGAATTAGAATGACATTTCACTACTTCTACGTGCTTGTTTTTTTTCTACTAAGTTAAATAGATTTGGCGCCAAATTTTCCTTAATCTACGATTCCATTATAAAAGGCATATGATACGTGTACAGGATGCCTGTAGATATTTTTCTGTCCGTGTATTAATCCGAAGCTATCGATTTCCAACTAATATTTTGCACATTCACGCCGCAACAAAAACATAAACCGAACTGGATTCACCATTCCTCATGGTGGTAAATGAGACTGTGGTAACCATCAAAACTGATTGAACGATATGGTGTTTTTATAAATACTGCAATTTTGCCTTATATTCCCATTTATATTTTGTTGTAGTTTTGTGTACCTATTTCTGTAAATTGAGATTTGATATAGTGAAACGTAGGTTCAAAGTTAGGAACAATGATAACTTAGAACTGTGTATTTGATAAAACATCAAAATATAGTAGAATTAAATATTCAACAGTATACACAAAGGATAGTTTCAGTGTACAGTGACATTATATATCATTGTTTAACTAGCGGTGCCCTGTGGTTTGACCTACGCAGTACCTGTTTCCTCGTTCCCGTGATTAGTAGTGTTTATTCTAAGCCATAATCTGTTCCAAATTCAAACCTATCCGTGCAGACGTGCCGACGTCATTGAGATTAACAAACATCCAAAGTTTCACATTCATAAAATATTCGGAGGAAGTAGGATTACATTTTGAAGCCCAAATAATAATAAAATTTTAGATACATTTACTTTTCCTAGTCACGGCATCAGACACAAAGACAAATTTAAAATTTTAAGTTAAAGGAATTAAATAATTTTCAGCAGCAAATACCGCATCTCACTTTAACCCAGTCAGTAGGCGCGCTGTGGCTGCGTTCAAAATGTAAATTAAATGATGAATAGATACACGCCCGAATGCGCTTTGTGGGGGCACAAAACAAAAAGTGTACTAACTCCGCCATTACTGGCTGACGCTTTTTGTCCAGAGATTGTATTTTTATGTGAAAATACAACTCTTAGCATTTGTGGACTTTTGACTTTTGCAGGGAGTTTTGTTAATTTTCCACTATGAGAGAATTAAAGTGTTAATATTTATTATATAAACAGTAAACTCTTCACCAAGTCAATTGTTATCTACGAAATTTGGTATTCATGTGCAATTTGGTCCAACTTCAGAGATAGGATAGTTCATAGCGCAATTTTTTTTTGCAATTTATTAGTTTTGTGTATGACATTACTTGCGCGAAGCCGCAACGGTTCAACTTTATTAATTTATTCTTATTTACACTCCTCACACATATATGAGTATCTATCGAATGAACATAAATCCGTAGTAAAATGAGGGTGCTCTATTATTAATCGTATTAATAGAGCGCACTTATTTTACTAATATGAGCGATATTTTGAGAGCGATGTAACCTAAGTTCTAATATCCTAAGACTTCTACGTACCAAATGAGTCCTGTGCAGACCAACTACAATGTTTAACAACTACAGCGCATATGCCAATCATCGTCTCCCTCGACTACGTTGATTGAGTGCAGAGCATAACCCTCTACAGAACGCCGAAAGATGGTTTTGAACGATTAAGAGTGCTCAAGACATATTTCCAATCACTTAGCATAAAGCATAAACAACCCACTAAATGTTCCCACTGCTGAGACTCGGGACCTTGCGCAAGGGTATAATCTACCACGCTGGCCCAGTGCAGGTTTACTTATGGATGACACATGACCTCGAAAGTTTCTAGCGGTTTCCTCACGATCTTTTCCTTAGCTGTTTTTAAGCATGTGGCGTTTCGCACATGACTTCAAAAAGACAGTGGTGTGCGTGTGATTTGAACTCGGGGTTTCCGGATTTGCACTCGTTGTTTTCCCGACTAGACCAGCCGTAACTTGCACATTTGCAATCCCTTCCTATATAATATTCCATCCATTTATTATATTTCCAAATATGTACTCAAGTTACAAACTCTGGCTGTGCTGAACATAGTTATTTTACATTATTTACCCTTTCAAATTTAAACTCAATTGTAAAACCAAACATTAGCCACACTAAGTAAGAGGTTTTAGAGAAAAATCAAACAAAAACAGCGGAATGAAACAGTTTTTACTGGAATAATTTCACTATTCACATTTGTTACAAAACGTTAAGCGTTTTGTTATAAATACAATATGAGTTATATGATGATCTAGTCATAACAAAAGTATTTTTCAAATAATATACATACATTTCATGATAGTTTTTAGGACCTCAATTCCGTTTCAATCGTTTTAGAGGGGAAACCCAAACCTCGCTGGAACAAGGAAAAGGCGGAACCACTGAACTGATGAGTCAACGGAGCATCGACTTGTAATAAAAGCGATACGATTCATTTTGAGACATTTTGAGGTGGGTGGGAGTTTTATAACGTTCCCACAAATTACTGGAGCATTGTTAACGTCATGAAAAAAAGAAAACAATTGATGTATAAAACTGTACAGATTAGAATTCTATCTAGTGTAAGGTTCAAATAGGCTTGTACAAAACTCCATGATAAAATATGATTAGGTACTGGCTGAAAATGTACAACAAAATGGGGAATTCGTTTAAGAGACTGATCTGAGATGTCAGAAAACAGGATAGATGGAAAAAAGATGGATATTGAAATTAATTATAGATATCTGGTTAATTAATGTATAAGATAAGATGTTATACATTAATACAGAATGGTTTAAGCTATCTTTGTTTCACCTTCTGAGTTGTTAGCTTACAACATGACATAGATAGGATTCTAGGTCCAAACATCCATACATAGATTCTATGTACGGATGTTTGGAATTTGGATGTTTGTTGTTCGAACACGTCGTAATGTATGAACGGATCGGACTGAAATTTGGGTTACAGGTAGATAATGGTCTGGAAGAACACATATTTTTTTATCCCAGCAAAACAACGGGCACAGGAACTACGCGGGTAAAACCGCGGGATGACGCTAGTAATATTTTAAAAGCGAAAGTAAGTTTGTTTGTTACGCTTTTAAGCGTAAAATACTTAACCGATCACCATGAAACTTTGTACACTTATTTTTGGAGGTATTAGAAGTAACATAAGTTACTTTTTAAAGCGGGAATATAACGAAATCGGGTACTAAACAGGTCAAACTGCGGGGCACTACGAGTAATATATAAACACCTCTTCTTAAAGCAAATGTTGTTCTCGCAGACATTTTTCATGTTCTCGCAAAGTTTCGACTAGATAAAAGTGTCATTTTAATCTTAATTTATTTTTCTTTTTGATAATGTGGTAGTTCCCAGGAGACATGACCCCAAACCAAAAATCGTATGCGTTACATTTAAAATATAAAGATTTACATAATATGGAGTACTAGGTACATAGGCTATTTTTTAACACGGGAAAATGAAATGGAACGGCAATAATGCGCGTAAAATCTTGGGCCGCTACTAAAGTTTTTTTACTCGACACACATATTTTTAAGTATAAAGTTGCTAATTTATCAGAACTCAAAAACATAATTTGATTCAGGAGTGGCTAATAAAATGAATTACAGTAGTAGTCACGGATATCCGTGGTAGTAGCCAATGCCTGTGATATTATTCCTGTTCAAACTCTCTACTGAAGTTATAATACAAGCTTTGGTTAGTTTGGGGTCAGATGTTGTTGTGTGTGAATTGTCCACCAATATTTATATTTTAATTTATCAGTCCGCGCACATTGTATCAAGATCTGTAGACGGGACCTTCCTTTGGTAAGAGTTGTGAAGAGCCCTGGTTTTTTTTCTAGAAATGCATAGACAATAGCATTTTAAGGGACATTCCTAAATCTAATTTACAAACTTCCAATTTAGATTCTTAGAAGAGACTTTGTTAATAATTATTTAATTTAGGTGCGATTATTGTGTTGCCTTATAGGGCATTGTGGCTTCTCACCCTTGAAGATCTTAATAAATTTAGAAAAAAAAACAGCGTATTAATATAGCATACAGGGTAGTCTATGATTTCTGAATGAATCCGGGAGGCGTAGCGAGCGTCTCATAAACCCCGAAGTGCGTGCGTCGACGAGCAAAGTTCGCAACTTGGCGCTAACGAAATCTCCGAACGCAAGGTCTACTTGTTAATTAGTTTCCTGCACTACTTTCTGGAAGCCGCGGTTAGTTAGATATACCACGGCGGCTTACGGAATAAATATTTTTAGTTAAAGTAGTTTATGGGTAAATACATAATTAGGAGATGAAATGATTTAATAGTTAAATGTGCGTCACATAACTCAGACATTAGATTCACTTACACATTATCACAATACATATTACTAACGAAACGCACCTATCCTTAATTTTCTAGCAACATCTCTGCCAATATCCAAGGAAGGATTCTAAAAGCAACTACGTTTTCAAATAGAATGGTTTGCTCCAATCACTAGGCAAATAATTTAAATTACTTTGATGAACGACCATTTGAAAATAAACTAACAATAGTATGAGATCCCGCTATACAACGACCTTCACCGAGCTGTTTATTGGATAAAAAAGTATTTTCAATTTAATATGCCAACATATTAGTTTGATATTTTATGCCATCGCAAACAGGTTGTCTAAAAAACTTCTGTCCAGAATATGATTCATTAACAATCAAATTTATAAAAAAATATCTAGCCAATAAACTACGTCAGTTTTAGTTTTAAAAACTTATTTATCTTAAAATATTATTTCGTAGAAGTCCACTCTCGTACCTTCAACTTAGAAGTATGCAGCTGAAATTACCCAGCGAAATATTAAGATAAACTTCGAAAGTTTCTTGATAAAGTTTATTTATTTCAGCAAGTTGCAGGAAATGTGCTTAAGTTATGATTGGGGATCCGTGCTTCACGAGGTGAGTTGGTATATACGTATGAATCGTGTGGATATTTCGTTTCTCTTATAACTGTAGCTTAATTAGTTTTAAATTATCAGTTGTTCACGATACTAATATCATTAATCAGGGAACAGTTCTGTTAAGAGGCCTATTAGGTTCTATGTTACATATTTTTAAAATTGCTGTTGTTTTCCATTAGTATCATTTATTGTCATTTTAAACCGTTTATTGCCCATGTTACTACCGGTCTTACTAACAGTAGTAACACGGGCAATTATTTTTTGCCCTTGTTACTACCAACAGGTCCAGTAGTACGACGGGTAATTTATTTTTGCCCATCGTACTACTACAGCCATTTTCAGATAGGTACCTCTTTTGATGAAACTACAAAATGACATTATTACTTTAACTACACCTACAATATCTGTTAAATTTGGAACAAAATATACCTACTCGTAATATGAATCTGGAATGCCTGAGAAACCGCATTGTGAAGTCTGTAGAGGGGGGTTAAATACTATAGACAGCATTTATTTACTCGTAGTACTGTACTTAATTCGAATAACACTGCAGTCAGCGTTTACGTAAAACAATGCTTATTTAAGCAGTTTAGTGTATACATAAATTGCACAGTTTATTCATCAAGATACATCTACATAAATGAGTAAACTACACCACACAGGTGTTCATTCAAATAAAGTCGTTGGTTCCACTTTTGGTCACTGAATTGTTGCTCCGTATCTGCTAAAGCCTCGACCCATGTTTAAAATTTTGAACACGTATTTGAAACGTGCGCTAGCAACCTTACAGGTTTTGTAAAATATCGAAATTCTAACCACTGTATCACAAAACCTGACTTAAGCTCAGTTTTGTCTGTCTGAGGTCCTAAAACGTCACACATGTCGAAAATGGGAAGGGTCTCCGTCAAATTGCACTTAAATATATTGAAATATAAATGCCGGATTATAATCTAATGACGTCAGATTATAAACTATGCCTACCTATCGTTGGATTATAATCTCAATAATATAATCATTTTCTCATAAAATTACAATATTTATAATTTTGCGACATACGAGTATAGCTGGATTGCGATATACGACAACTGGCAGATTAATTAGTACTTTAATTTATCTATTCCATAATTAAAGAACGTAAGTTTGAATCATCATTTTCAAATGTGTGAATGTGAATAGCTTACAAAATGATTTTTATTAATTTGCTTTCAAACACCGTACGGTGGAGTTTTTTAACAATAATAGGTTAGCACTTGCAAGCGCCTCTGTTGTTAAGGAGTTGGTGAATAAATAGCCTTTATCGTTGTTTAAATGTTTCTGCTGCTGAATTTTGTGAAATTGCTCTTCAGGTCCCCTTTTAATAACAATATTGGAAAGCATTGTAAAAGACACGAAATTTCACCTGATCGGTTAAATCCGGTTACGAGACAAACATACGTAAGTACAAAAAAAAATTATACCTACTTACCTAGTTGGATAATTCGAATGTACTTAGATATTGGAGTGTAGTTTAGGTCTTATTGTAATTTAAGTTTTATTAATAAATGTTCGTCCCAGATTATGTAAACGAAAATAATTTTCTGATATTAGAGGTATATTGCAAAAAACATACAACATTATTTATTTAAAATTATCACAGGAAAACCGGCTTGATGGAAAGTCATTAATTTTGCAATAGTATCCGTAAATTCACAGTCATAGCGTGCAAATTCTTTCGCGTAGATTCGTTTTCAAGTTATACAAAGTTACATTAAACTATTCCGAGACGTATGTGTTTCGTGAACTTTGCCGTCTAATGATGTATAGCGATGGACTTGCTTATTTAAATTTAAATTTAAGTACACTCAAACGCAAAACTTGGAATTAAGTTTGCTAGTTTGATGAAGTTTCACAACTTTCATTTGTTATGTGGAATGTTTTCAGAGTATACTTACGAGTTAACTCAGTGATATTCCTGTGTATCAACTTTTTCTTCGGAATGTAAAGGAGTTTGGAATACAAATCTGAAATGTTTGCTTTTTTGTTTCATTTGATAGAGTTTTTTGTGCTTGATATTTTTGCATGCATCTACCGTTATTTATTGTTGCATTTCAAACAGAATTGTTTTATGGATGTTTGTTGTTTTTTCTCTTTTCGTCTACCAATTTTTTAACGTGACAACATCTAATAAGCCGATGAACGCCGGCTGCATGCACGAAAAAACGTCCCGCTATGTCCCGTTACGCTCATTGTACGGTTGCGCCGCATCTATTAATGTTTTGTTATGAAGTTGTCACGTTAAACTATCGTCCATAAACCAACCGACTTTACAGACAACTATTTTTTTAAATACAGTGACAATACGGTGCGGCTAATGCTAACAACACGCCTGCACATTACAACTCAATCTCAGGAAGCTATTTGAACAGAAAATCCAACTGTAACACAGTGATAATTGCACAATAATTGTCTAAATCAGCGTTACAATAACTGCCAAATTACTTAGTTACTACTTACTTAGATACTTAGTTAGATAGTATCCCAGAAAGCAAGCAACCTATTTAGTCTGTTTAAAGCTTCTGGGACTGCTGGTGGAGGAATTCTGGCCGTTGATCTGCCACGCTCCTGCACTCACAATCACATGTTGTGGTGTTTCTTCCTCCTTCATGCTTCTCCTGCATTTAGGACTGTCTGTCATACCTATATTTAATAGGTACTTACTTAGAGGACAGTTGCCAAAGGTAGTTACTTCCCTAAGTGGTTTCTCCACAAAGTTCTAAAAACAAATGAAATACAGCAATTTATAACCAAATATTTAATTTCGACGAAAACGTATTCGCTTCACTTCAGCAACGCATTCCTTCTTGTAATCTCTGTACCAACACTGCCTGAAGTTGGTGACAATACGACGGCTCAGCGTCCTATCGTTCAGCATTCGACATAGTCCACAAACATCAGGACCGGCGTTGTTCTTTTTAAATGTGTAATGATTATGCCATCTGAAAAAAAAACATCTCAAGATACTAACTGTCTGTATTAGAATTTCATAGTTTCATAGTATACGTTCCAAAGATATGAACGTGGAGATTTGTTTTCACTTTCTAAATAAAGTTGTCTAAGTTGTCTAAGCTGTAGAATGCGACCCCTGCGAGGAGTTTTCCTGGTGGTTATAATGAATGAATGAAATAAGATTCTTTGTTCTTCACACCATTACAATGATGCTTACAATTTAGGATAGTTAGAGTAGGTAGTGAGAAAACAGGCGATCTTGGTGGCTTCAAGTCGAGTGAATCGGTTCCTTCTAAATAAGCATGCTCCGCTGCTCATAAACCGTATCGTCACTTTACAGCAGGCGAAATATCGGTCAAGTGCACACCTATCCAACCCACCCATCGAACCGACGAGCAAGAGGTCCGCAAACAGACTTATTACTAACTAAGCCACTAACTAGCCCAGTCAGTATCACTGGTATTCCTGCTCATTGTCAATCTAAAGCTATACCTAGACCAAATAACAATACTAATAGACTAAAATTATGTGACATAGCTTCCAATGCTTACTGAAACCTGAACTAGTGCAAAAGACAGGCCACTACTGAAATAATACGAGTATAAAAGATATCTATTAATTTATACATGATCATATTTACGTAAAACTAGTAGCGCCCCACGGATTTACCTTCGTAGTTACCATTCCCGTTATTTTCTCGGGATAAAAAGTGGCCTATGTGTATGTTCCGAATTCCAGCCTGATCCGTTCAGGTTTACTTTATTGAGCAACAAAACATTCAAACATCCGGACATTTTATAATATTCGTTCCTACTTATATTATACACTAATGTTATAATTTATTACCTGAAGTAATTTTGATACACAGTTGGTTTGTTCATTGCTTCGTTCATTTTAAATGCTAGTTCTGTAGCATTTAGTTGCTTCGCGTCTAAGTAAGACCCAGGTGGCAAAAACCTAATACAAAAAGGTATTAACATCTCTCTACATATAAAAATGTTGTGTTGGTTTGTGTACGCTTCAAAAACTCAAAAAGTTCTGCACCGATCGAGCTGAAATTTTAGAATGATATATATAATCCGCATCAAGGATTGTTTTTATCTAATTTTTGCATCACATTGTGCCACAGCGAAGCCTGGCAGGGTACAGCTAGTGTATTTATATAATACTAGCGGCCCGCCCCGGCTTCGCACGGGTACATACACACACACATACACCCTTTTTTTGTATCGGGTTTCAAAAAAAAAAGTAAAATTATAAAGGAAGTTTGAATTTTTTTATGATTTTTTTTTATTAATGTTTTTTTGTATTTTTTTATTTTAAAATTTTATACATATGTAATATTATTTACAAAACAAAAGCCATTAGTTTTAGTGAGTCGTCAGAGCTTCCCTGTCAACGATATTTGAAGTAGTTTTATTTTGTGGCAGCAAAATAAATTGATTTTCAGGAGCTCCGACACGTGATAGGCTAACATACAGTTGGCCATGAGTGAAACTTTCTTTTCGTAGGTCGATCCCCTAATTATTCGAAGGTTTGGCCCTGGGACTTGTTAATAGTTAAAGCGAAAGATGATTTCACCGGAAACTGAAGTCGTTTAAAAGGGATTGGCAGATCAGTTGGAATCATCGGTATCCTCGGTATATGAGCTAGTTGACCAGCTGCTGGGCCAGTGATAAAATTTTGTTCAGCAAGCCGCTGCGAACGCTCGATACTTGACTCTCTAGCACGCGATTGCGACGCGTATTCTCTCCGACTTGCAAGGCGATTTTCAGTTTCTGATGAAGATTCCTCATTACGCCGTATTTTATTGCTCTCGCCTGGGAACTATGTTTAGAAAGTTGAGATCTTGATCTTTTTGGCATTTTTGGGCATTATAAAATGAAAAATAGAAGGAAATAAATAATTAAACAGGCTTTTACCAAATTTTTGCTTATTGAACTATATGAAGTACTAAGCTGTTTGAATAATTAAAATATAATATTTATTATCAAGTAAGTAGTAGGTACTTACTTATTGAAAAAAAATTGAAAATATGGGCTTAGAAAACTACCTTTTACTAAATTTTTTCTGAAATTTTGAACAGGAATGCCCATAAAATACTACTATAAGCAGTTTGAATGGTTACATTAAAATATAATATTTATTATCATATACTTATTTACCTACGAAACGAATTCAACATTTTTTCAAGCTAAAATCATACGATCACGCACACGACCGCTGCATAGGGAGCCGATCGCGCGAGTGAGCCGCGCGGCACTTTATTTTTTCACATTGACTCCCCCGAGTGACGCTTACATGGAGCCTACATCGCATGCTGGCTAGCTGAGCGCGGTGAGCGACAACCACGCGACTTTTTCTAATACTTGCATTTTTAAACTCGTGATATCTTCCGAATGAAATGTAAAAATTATAAAAAGGTATTAACTATAATATTTAGACATATGCTGTCGCGACACTTTTTGTAGATAATGATGAGTTCTGCAAAGTCGTAGTAAATGATTTTGTTCTATCATCAATAGTTTTCGCAGCGCACGCGACGTAAGGAATTTTTCAGGTCTTTTTTTTACACCTTATGTTACATTATTGGAGTTTTAGTAAGGATTCCTAATTTTTTTTTAAATATAATATAGCCTATATTACTCAGGGATAATGTAGCTTTCCAAAGGTGAAAGAATTTTTGAAATCGGTCCAGTAGTTTCGGAGCCTATTCATTACAAATAAACAAACAAACAAACCTTTCCTCTTTATAATATTAGTATAGATATAGAAAATGTTATCGAAATAGCACAGCAGGAAAACATGCCAAAAGAAATATGTTTTGCTACTAATTTTGGCTCTTAGATATCATCGAATTTAGAAAAAAAAACTCAAATTAATATAAAAATAGTCATATGAGATTTTTTTCTAAATTCGATGATCAATAAAATAAAATTATAAGATTAACATTTATATAATATATTAACACTAGTTTGCTATGTTCAGTTACCGATTCATAAATATTATTATGAAGTTTTCAGGAAAGTAAAACATTTACAAAAATCTTATCATATATGTTTTTCTTAAAGTATCAGATATATACGAGGGTCAAACTGAAAGTTCTTAGAAAATCAAAAACTGATTACATTAGCCAGTTATTAGTTTTATTATATCTTTTCAAAATATTGTCCATTCACGTCAATACACCGCTGCATGCGATGGAACCACTGGGAAAAGCACTTTGCCCACTCGTCCTTAGGGGTCTCTTCAATGGCATCGCGATACGCAGCCACCGCTTCTTCAGCATTCATAAACCGCTTTCCTTTAAGTTTTTCTTTAATTTTTGAAAATAAATAAAAATCACAAGGCGCGAGGTCGGGGCTATACGGCGGGTGACCCAGTAATTCAACGTTTGATGTCGCCAAATAGTCGATCGTTCGCTTGGCGGTGTGCGATGAGGCGTTGTCGTGGTGAAGGAGGATCCTACTGCGAGGTCGTTTCTCTCGAACTTTTCCAAGACAAGTGGCAAACAATTGGTAGTGTACCATTCTGCAGAAACTGTTTTTGATCCTCTAACACAATTGTTGCGAAATGACCTATCCTTCCAAAGAACGAGGCCACCATTTTTTTCCCCGCACTTCGATCTCTCTCACTTTAGTTGGCAACTCCTCGAAAGGAAACACCCACTGAGCAGATTGTCTTTTGGTTTCAGGATCATAACAGTAAATCCAGCTTTCGTCACCTGTTAGTATGTCGAACACAGCATTTGAGTCACCTCCGTTAAATCTTTCAATCATTTTACGGCACCAATCCACACGATGGAGTTTTGAGCCTCAGTCAAATTATGAGGTATCCACCGGGCGCAAAGCTTCCTGACCGCTAAATGTTCGTGTAGGATTTTGTGCACTTGACTCATACCGATGCCTAAGCTTGTCCGAATCTGCTGATAGGTCACTCTTTTGTCAGTCTCTATCATACGCCGCACAACACAGATGTTATCTTCAGTCGTCGCCGTAGAAGGCCGTCCCTCACGTAAATCATCAGTGAGATTAGTGCGACCACGTTTAAACTCATTAAACCAGTTGTAAACAGTCGCACGAGATGGGGCTTCATCGTGAAAGGCCAATCGTAGTCTATCGTAACTTTCTTGTTGACTTAAATGACATCGAAAGTCATAAAAAATCATTGCACGAAAATTTTCTCGTGTTAAATTCATGTTGACGTGACACAGACAATTTTCAATTTGCCGCCAAATCGTAAAACAAATGACAAATGAATGAAGTATATACTCAGTAATATTGGCAAAGAGTTCTATTTTCAAATTATAGATTTTTTTTATTATATTGTTTATAAGTGGCCAGTTCTAAGAACTTTCAGTTTGACCCTCGTATATTTACTAGCGGCCCGTCCCGGCTTCGCTCGGATAGTAACCAAAATACCAAGTGCAGTGCCATCTGCCGGGCTGATTTGTGAATCTAAACCTTCCAGGGCCCTACCCAAGCGTATACAAAAAAATTATTCAAATCGGTCGAGCCGTTTAGAAGGAGCCACTTAGAACGAAAAGTGACATTGATTTATATATATATATATAGGTTAAAAAATAGGGGTTGGTGATAAAAGGGTAAAAATTTGGGGTTGTATGTATTTTTATGCCACATTATAAAAAAATAAAAACAACAAATTTCGTCCAAAAATATAAATTTTAGGGGTGAACCCTTATCACTAAGGGGTGTGAAAAATAGATGTTGGCCGATTCTCAGACCTACTCAATATGCTCACAAAATTTCATGAGAATCGGTCAAGCCGTTTCGGAGGAGTTTAACCACAAACACCGCGACACGAGAATTATGTAATCTATACTAATATTATAAAGAGGAAAGGTTTGTTTGTTTGTTTATTTGTAATGAATAGGCTCCGAAACTACTGGACCGATTTCAAAAATTCTTTCACCTTTGGAAAGCTACATTATCCCTGAGTAATATAGGCTATATTATATTTAAAAAAAATTAGGAATCCTTACTAAAACTCCAATAATGTAACATAAGGTGTAAAAAAAAGACCTGAAAAATTCCTTACGTCGCGTGCGCTGCGAAAACTATTGATGATAGAACAAAATCATTTACTACGACTTTGCAGAACTCATCATTATCTACAAAAAGTGTCGCGACAGCATATGTCTAAATATTATAGTTAATACCTTTTTATAATTTTTTACATTTCATTCGGAAGATATCACGAGTTTAAAAATGCAAGTATTAGAAAAAAGTCGCGTGGTTGTCGCTCACCGCGCTCAGCTAGCCAGCATGCGATGTAGGCTCCATGTAAGCGTCACTCGGGGAGTCAATGTGAAAAAATAAAGTGCCGCGCGGCTCACTCGCGCGATCGGCTCCCTATGCAGCGGTCGTGTGCGTGATCGTATGATTTTAGCTTGAAAAAATGTTGAATTCGTTTCGTAGGTAAATAAGTATATGATAATAAATATTATATTTTAATGTAACCATTCAAACTGCTTATAGTAGTATTTTATGGGCATTCCTGTTCAAAATTTCAGAAAAATTTAGTAAAGGTAGTTTTCTAAGCCCATATTTTCAATTTTTTTCAATAAGTAAGTACCTACTACTTACCTGATAATAAATATTATATTTTAATTATTCAAACAGCTTAGTACTTCATATAGTTCAATAAGCAAAAATTTAGTAAAAGCCTGTTTAATTATTTATTTCCTTCTATTTTCATTTTATAATGCCCAAAATGCCAAAAAGATCAAGATCTCAACTTTCTAAACATAGTTCCCAGGCGAGAGCAATAAAAATACGGCGTAATGAGGAATCTTCATCAGAAACTGAAAATCGCCTTGCAAGTCGGAGAGAATACGCGTCGCAATCGCGTGCTAGAGAGTCAAGTATCGAGCGTTCGCAGCGGCTTGCTGAACAAAATTTTATCACTGGCCCAGCAGCTGGTCAACTAGCTCATATACCGAGGATACCGATGATTCCAACTGATCTGCCAATCCCTTTTAAACGACTTCAGTTTCCGGTGAAATCATCTTTCGCTTTAACTATTAACAAGTCCCAGGGCCAAACCTTCGAATAATTAGGGATCGACCTACGAAAAGAAAGTTTCACTCATGGCCAACTGTATGTTAGCCTATCACGTGTCGGAGCTCCTGAAAATCAATTTATTTTGCTGCCACAAAATAAAACTACTTCAAATATCGTTGACAGGGAAGCTCTGACGACTCACTAAAACTAATGGCTTTTGTTTTGTAAATAATATTACATATGTATAAAATTTTAAAATAAAAAAAATACAAAAAAACATTAATAAAAAAAAATCATAAAAAAATTCAAACTTCCTTTATAATTTTACTTTTTTTTTTGAAACCCGATACAAAAAAAGGGTGTATGTGTGTGTGTATGTACCCGTGCGAAGCCGGGGGCGGGCCGCTAGTAATTAATAATTAAATTACATATTTACAAATTGTTCATGAATATATTCTAGAAGACCGGTGCCAGCGGGAATCGTGCCCAAAATGCAAGCCCCATTGCTATGTTGAATGGCGATACTTAATTGGTGAGCAAAAAAAGGCCTGCATTTTGGTCACGAGTTGCATCACAAAGTACCTAAAGGACAACTCTTTGTAAATAATTTAAAACTAATAATTTTCCAAATAATGATCAGCAATACGCAACTAGCATGTTCATAAGAGTTCGTACCACCCAGTACCCCGCATATTTTAGAAAATGGAGAGTCCGAATCTGTCTAGCACCGCACTGTTAGCACAGTGCGGTGCTTACCACGAAACTTTTTTGAAACATTACCCTGTCAACCATGGCGCAGTAATGTTTACACATTACTGTTTATCTACAGAATAACCGGTAAAGGTGTGTTACAACCCTAGAGTATGTTTGTGGAAAAAAGATACATGTTTGTATAAAAAGAAAATTTTAAGTGTAACGTTTGAGTTAGAATATGTATTACAACAATTTGTGAAAACTAGAATAACTAACTATAATTTTCACAAAAATGTTTTTGAATATATTCAGGTTTGGTCAAATACAATAAGATTTAACTGTATGCACTTTAATTACCTTGAGTAATTTGCCCCACCATACACGATGGGTACAGTGTAGTGCCGAAGGGGGAACAAGAGCTTTTCAGACACGTAGTCCTCTCCTATAGCGTTCTCAAAAACCAAATAAAAATAATAATCCTCCTCCAGAAGGTCCAAACATTCCTCATGACGACCATCTGGGCACATTAAGTCTCCGCACCACCCGTAGATATCAAGTTTCAGTTGATATTTCGCTAATGCTGCACTTATATTTGTAGCCACTTTTTCTCTTTTACTCTTAGATCTACAATTTGAAACGAACCAAGCTGCTACTTTCTTCTTGCGGAGCAATTTTTTTGCCACAGTGTCTGATGTCGGTTCCATAGGGTGAATCCACGTCATATCGATTTTAGGACCAACAATTTTACCGAATTTATCCTCGATGGTAAACTGAGACCATCGAATGTCGGAGTCTAGTTTATATGTCCAAGTCAAGTTGTAGTATGATTCAAAGTAATGGTGGCAAATCGGATTATTGCTGGCCAGTTCTGAAGTAGTGAAGATATAATATTGGTGAGGAGCTCGTAAAATAGGATGATCGTCCCAGGAGTTTCCCACATCAAACAGTATGGCGTCAAAGTGTCTTCTATCAGGAAGCAGGCTTTTGTCGCTCGTGAAAAAACAGTTGTAAAATTCACAATTATTTTCTATAAACACTGATTGTCCATTTTGTAAAAATAATGACTTGTATTGAGAGAAGGTCTCTGACCATTTTAGTATATACTTTAAATCTGTGGGCAATCTTTCTAGTTTCTTAAAGTTTAGTGTTAATTTCCTCAGTGTTGCATTTCCACCATGCTTTTTGACTTCCCTAATGATTTTTTTGAGAGATCCTGCTTGACGGGAGACATATTCAAGTTCTATTTTATCTATTTTGTTACCTGAGAGTGAAATTTTAAGATAGTTGAAAAAAAGAGCACTATAGGCACCGACGAGCACTACTTTTAGTAACTTGGACATGATTGGGACGAAAATACAAAATTACTCTTTTATATCGAAGGCTGAAGTATGCGTAAATATGGATTGTTCTGAGAGCATTTTCTGATTATTTCCCTGAACGCATTCTCTGACGCAAAAAAGACGCAAACGAGAAATGCGTTTGTGAAACCGAGCTACCGTAAAAAAACATTTAAATAGTGGGATTTTTGTATGCAAATGCTGAGAAAACCGTCCCTTAGGAGAGGAAATGTGTAGGCAATTATACTAAACAGAAAATTAAATATGAAAATCTCTTTGTCCGTAGGCAATGCGACCGACGCCAGTGGCGGCACGTATGCTAATTCAGACAAATAGACGAAATGCACCCTTTAGACTTTTGGGTGACAATCTACCTATTAAATGTATATGTACATAACATACAAAGGAAACAAAGGTTGAAGCTTTATGAATAATGAATATATCTATAAAACAGAGGAAATACCAGTATGCAAGTGTTTTGTTTCAGTTTAGGCTATATTATTATTTAGGGTTTAAGGCGTTTGACTGGGACATGTGTAACATTATATCAACTATCTGGCTTTTATAATACCTTCATTTCACAGTAAGGTTTGTTGAGTTTGGGTATAAATAATGTTGGTAGATGGAAACTAATATTTATTTATATTCCAAGTGGCTAGCTTCAGAAAAAAAGGGTTAACAGATAGTTAAGATAATTTCAAGCAATCATTTATTTAAAAAAATAATCAAACAACTTTTTTAAATAGTCTGATTAATTTAATTTAACAGAAAAATAAAAACAGATATCCATCATTTTAAGTATTTATAGGCTACTATTAATAGTTACTGGTGAGTATATTTCGCTAATCTTCTAAGTTTTGTAATGCTCTAGTGTAGTGTATGGTGTTTTGGTTACCATGCTGTTTTGTACATAATAAATAGGTGTGTACTTTTACAGCTATATCCTCTGATATTAATTAGAATTAATATTTATTAGAAGAAAACTAATCACAAGATGCCTTATGAATTAACACTTACTATCAGCGCCCCGCGGTTTTACCCACATAGTTCCCATTTCCGTAAGGATCACTTAAAAGCCCAGTCCAGATTATATATAGTCTATCCGTGTTCCAAATTTCAACCCAATCCGTTTAGACCTTCTGACGTGATTGAGCAACAAACATTTACATTTATAATATAAGTAGGGCTAGCAGGGTTGGTTCTGTACCAAGTGCAAATTTTCACAGTCTCCTCTGAGATACTAATCTCAAAACTATCCTAAACTATAATCCTAAAATATAATTCCTAATCCCAATATCAAATAAATAGCAAAAGTAGGAATGCAAAAGTATTCCAATAAGTACTTATAAATGTTATTCAACAGTGTTCACCACATAATTTGAAATCTCGCCTCGTTCCGAGTCGGAAGCGTGCAAGCGTTAAATGAATGAACTTTTATAAGTTAGGGTCCCTCCGTACCGACCTTAATACCGACTTTGAAGCTCCCGAGCTATGATGAACAGCACCTTTACTTTTAATGACTTTTTGCTAATGTTCGGGATCTCGGTGAAAAGTTTGAAAGAGAGCTTTCGATTTTTAAGTTGCGCTTTACTTGTTATATTAAACTGGAAGTTAGCTAATAAACGTGGCTGGCATGTTTGGCAAAATAATATTTTCATGTTTAGTGATGGCAGGGCTCATTCCAAATACGCATGGAGAAAAACTAAACCCTTGCAGGATGTAGAAAAATGCTTGGTACTCTATTTTGTCGCTATAAAAAGTAGTAAAAGTATAATTGACTATAATCTATTTAAAAATGACAAAATTTCAAAAGCATTTATAAAGTCAATAATATAAATCTTCAAACATACCTACTCATAGAAACTAAACTAAACTTTTGCATTTATGTTATAAGTGGGATTATACCTTTATCTATAGCACAAGCTTTGCTAAGTTTGGAACTAGATGGAAGGAAAGGAAAAAGGATGAAAGGAAAGGAAAGAAAAAATATTTACATATTATGACTAGTTATTACGAACTATGGAAGTCGACAAAATGCATATATGTATATCCATTTCATTAAATTCCTTGGTTTGCCCCATCGTAAAAGTAGTTCTTAATGATGAGTATAATAATTACAGTTTATTCTAAAGTAAGTGCATCGTGCACTCTATAAAGCTACGAGTAATGTGCGACTGCTTTTTCTTTTATTTTTTTAATCAGAGTAAGGCTTGTCTTGGTCCACTACTTTACCTGATGGAAAGCAACGATGCGGTATGATATCGAGCGCGCTCCTAGTTGAATGAATCAATTTAAACACTCTCCAATTATAATGTTGTATCCATTTGAACATCCACTTAGATAGCGTATTCCATTACTTGTCTGTCTGTGCGCCTAAAAAAATAGTCAAACCATTTCTTTGAGTTTTCTGCATATATCGACCATACACAAGTGTCAGTAATTCCCAATCTAGTGTTAGAATATGTTTTGTAAAGTTTCTCTAGCTCAGGCACGTTCGAAATGCACTAAGAGCCTTATATAACAGTCCTTACATTCAACACAACAGTGCTCTTGACTAAAACGTGATTCGGGCTGATTGCACTAATTACACTCAACGACGCGTCGCTTGAAGCGCCTGAACACCGCTTCAAGCGCTCAAGAGCTGTACTCTGAGCTAAGCGCCATTTGCAGCAATTAATTTTTTGGATTAACGCCAAATGTTAACGCGAAAAGTTTGAGAAAGTCAGCGCTTCAAGTTTTTGGTAGTTGTAAGATAGAATTTCATAGTTATTAGTAAGAATGTGTTGGATTTTGTTAAGTAATTTTTAGTGAACTTGTAATATGCCTGTAACGAAGTTTAACTAAGGATTGGACGCAAATAATATACATATAACAATCTATTGGACCGCTAGGAAAAGCGACATCGATTCATATATGAATGAAGATATTTGACTCCACTTTCGTAGTAAGAACATCTAGACTATGGAATACTTTGCAAGAGTGGGTATTCCTGTTAGATATTTGAGTGTCTATACGTTGAGAGTGAATTGTTTCTAGGTAAAAGTAGAGCTGGGTATAGTTGCTAAAAATTCAGGCTTTTTTCAACAAAAAATAACCGTTAAGTAAATATTTTTTTTTTTAAATGAAAAAGCTTGCCAAAATTCTCCAAACTCGCCACCATTTTATATTCATTTGATTCCCTTATCTTTGCATTTGCAGGACATAATTTCAATAGACGAGTAAGATTCCAACGATTGAAAAAACTCAGCCTCAGCGTTCCGAGACATTGGCAAGTCTGACGTAATTTTTTTCTGTCTGTCGATTTTTTTTATTAAAATGAAGTTAAGTTTGCCGAGTCAGCGCTGAGGTGGTAATTTTATATTCAAGAGATATTAGGGCTGACTGGTATTGGGGTCCCGAAATCTTATAAAATATTGGGTATCTTTGCTTTTTGCTCAAAAAGGGAGCGTTGTAATTTTAGGGGATGTAAATGTGATTTTTAAAGAACTGTGGGAGTGTCTTTGCTTTCTTTGTTCAATAATATTACTCACATTATCACACGACAGTTCGTTATTTTACTATTTTTTTATCCTATTTAAGTTCTTTAATTTGATTTGAATTTAAAAAACTATTCAATATAATTTTACTAAAAGTATTTTTTTTAATTTTAATTGGCACAGGACCGAGGAAGATGGCATGGAAAAAGAGAGGCCTATACCCAGCAGTGGGATAGAGAAGGCTGTAGATGATGATAAAGAAAAGTAATTTTTTAATAGTTGTACCTATTAGTATACCAATGCTAAATTCATGAAATGCGCCGTAAACTTTATTTAATCAGAGTCCATGAAGATTGACCAGAACTGCAAACTGTTAAATAGCGTTAAGTTTCATATCTAGGGCATGTTCTAACTTTTTTTTTCTATACAAAGAGCAACGAGACGAGCAGGACATGTGACTGATGGTAAGCAACATGCCTGCCACATAACAGCACAGTGACACGCAGCTATTGGAACATAACGAGTCCAAATCATTACCTAACACTGCATTGCGCTCGTCACTAAGATCTAAGATGTTATATCTCTCTGCCCTGGAAACATTGCCTTTTAAACCGGAAAAACTGAGAGAACTGGCAAGTCATGTTAGAATAAAGCTGTTGCACTCATGTCGTATGAAAAGGAAAACCGAGCGCTGAAAGTCTTAGGTGCGGAATCTCCGAGATTGGACAGAGATTGGTAGTAGCGCTGAACTCCTTGCCAGCATAAAGCACGAGTATGTTGGGCTGATTGTCGACCTCCTTCAATTAGAAAGGGGAGGTAAAAAGAACATAATATCTTCATGGCCTTAGATGTCTTTGACAGACGATATCTCTCACAGCTTAGTTATACTATCTGAGACAGATGTCTTCAACAAAATCACACAAAAACATTTATTTGGACCAACGCATAAGCATTGCCATTACACTGGGTACGCTTCCGATTGGTAGTGGTCTTGAACATCTTGATTATCTGTAGACCTACACTGGTCTATGGATAATTCAGGTGTGCTTAGTGTAAGTAGTTAGGTATGTAGTAGCGTACTGTAGTTCTCATTGTATTTTAGTTTTGTTAATAAAGGCTCTGCCCCCGATACACATACAAACTGACAAATACAAATGTCTTTATTACTGTTTGCAGGTAAGATTAGATACTCCAAAACATTTTAAGCTTTGACCCATACAAACTGGCCTCTTCGAGAGGCATGCGCTATAGACTGCAGGCCCGTGAACAAAATTTATGGCCTGCAGTCTGCTATGTCTGGCTGTGTGTGTATCATCCGTGGGAACGTGAGGCTACTTTCCTTACTAGGATACCTACCAAGTTAAATACTATGGAAAGGTGATTAATTTAATAATCCAATTCAATGAAAACAACTTCGAACCTTAAAATCAATCTATAATAAAGTTCCAGATGGATTTTAGTACGATTCTTATTGTTGGGTACTTTATATTTAACTTACTAGGAAAGTCATAGTACGAGTATGCCTTACATTAATAATAAATATATTGTTCTCTGGTGTATTCAAATCCCATATTCAAACAGTTTATTGCCGCATCAATTGAAAAATATACGCCTTTTGGAGTTTATATTTTGATTTCCTCAAAAAATTAAAAACAGTTTTTCTTAAAAAAAAAGTTATATCCTTTATACGGGCAGAACCTTTATTAATAAAACTAAATCACCTACAATAAGCACATCTGAATTAATAGACCAATGAAGGTTTAAAGATAATAAAAATGTTCACTACCATTCTCAAGCACGCCCAGCATTGTGGTGACATTAATACGATGAAAGTATTGCCCTTCAGCGTAGTAATTCCATATTTGTATGGTGTAATAATTGATTGAGTTATAATACAGCGATAATATTTTAGAGCTAAAATCCTCCGTAATACTTAATTGTCCGCAATCCTGATTCTAATTAAAATTAAGATGGGATTACAATACGGGAATTAAAACGTTCCCAAGTTTTACCGCAGGAGAGGCCTTTGAATACGAATCCGAAGATTTAATTATCACTAATAGGGTGAGACCGATGGCGCGGAAACTGACTGTTGCAAAACTTGGACGAATTAAAGAGTTTTATGATTATGTACTTTGAAACAGTTAAAGATCTGAAGCGGTCCGACAGTTCAATGAACCATGTCGAAGTCCTAACTTAGAACACACATTTTGTTCCATTCTGTCTGTTTACTGATAAAAATAATTACCAGTTAATGATGATTTTAAGATTTTCCTTCAAACCCACTAGTGGAACAAGCTTGGAAAAACTCACAGGCGCTGACGGAATTCGAAGCTACGACATGACGAGTGTGAATTTGAAATAATTAAAATATTCTACCTAAAATAAAAAAAGCTAAGAAACCTTATTCTTACTTGATATGGAATACGATGAATGTAGGTAGATACAGATAATATCCAGTGGTGAACAATGTTGGTAATGATGATGAACAATTATTTAAATAACTAAACAGATACTGAAGACTAAATTATATTGTCATTTTTGTCAGTTTCCAGTTCGGAATTCAATTTGTTTATTCCTTCATGGTATTATGGTAGACATGGTCCAACTTGGCTTCCATAGTACAAGCTTTGCTTAGTTTGAGGTCAGATCATACGCGGTCCGAAGGGGGGGTCACAGGGGACATGACCCCCCCCCAAATCGTATATGTTAAACTAAAAATGTAGGAAAATCAAAAATATCTAATAGTAGATATACTATTTTTTAACGCAGGAAAACAACTGGAACGGGAACTACGCAGGTAAAATCTTGGGGCGCTACTAGTAACGTATATTTTGCTCAATTTATTGTGTGTGTACTGGTGACCCCCCCAAAATCTGAAGCTGCGTAATGGTGACCCCCCTCCAAAATTCGAGGCTCGGACCGCGTCTGGGTCAGATGATGTTGTGTGTGAAATGTCCACCCATATTTATTTATTATTTATGTGTAATTCCATCCAGCGCCTGGTCTATTACAACCTTACTAAGTATTACTAGTTTAGTTAAAACTGATAAAGATAAAAGTAATCGTAAATGTAATTTTTTGGGGACCGTGTCACCTTCGTCCGTGGGGAAGCACCTGTATACAGAAACCCCCACACGTGGTCCCTGGGTGGAGCAAATCAGGTGACAAAATACCGGTGGTAGGCTTCGGCCGTGGCTGGTGACCACCCGCCAGATAGAGTCGTGCCGCCAAGCGGCCTAGCCGTGTTCCGGCATGTAGTCTGGTGACGCCATTAGGGAAAACGGGTCAGAACAGTTGCTGCATACTTGCAAGACCAGATTGTCACACATCGAAACATTACATCGGGAAGCTAGTCATGGAGGGTAGCGGGATCCGAGGCACGGTTGCCGCGACCGACCGCAGATAGTTGGGGGCCCAAGTAGTGAGCTAGCCACTTATGAAAGGCTGCCCCGCCATCTAGCGAAAAATCCCGGGATGTGCTATCCTGCCGGTTGGCGACCGGATGACAAGGCCAGATAGACATCCCGGGGGGCTCAGGCGTCCCGCAGTCTCCAGACTAGTTTCCCATTGGTGTATTTGTCTTGTGTGTTGTGGCCGTTGGTTGTCAGTGTGCGGCCTCGTTCTACTTCCGTTTTCCCACAGAAACTCACTCTCTTAAAAACATAATGAAAAATACAAGAAATAGGAACAGAGTTAAACAGCGGCTGCACTCCTTGTCTCTCAAAGTGCACCTCACTAACATTCGAGGCCTGCACTCCAATATCACACCAGTCCACCATCACCTCGAGACTGAGCAGCCGTCGCTCTTATTTCTTACGGAGACGCAGATAAGATGTCCGTCGGACGTGGCGTACCTAACCTATCCAGGGTACACCTTGGAGCACAACTTCAAGCCTCGTGCTGGAGTGTGCCTGTACGCCCGTGACGATATCTGCTGTCGGCGTCTCCGTAATCTTGAGGACACCAGATTCTCTGTTTTATGGGTGCTGATGGACACAGGCATTGACAAAATTGTCTATGCATGTGTCTATCGGTCGCACAGTGGAGATCAGGAGACGACTCGGCTCACTGATTATTTGAGTGAGGCAGCGGACGCGGCTCAGCAGAAGTACCCATCTGCCCAATTAGTGTTACTGGGGGATTTCAACGGCCACCATAAGGATTGGCTGTACCCATACCGGGACACTGACCACGCTGGGCTGGAAACGAGAAAACTTGCTTTATCGTTAGACCTAACCCAGCTGGTCCAAGAGGCCACAAGGGTACCAGATGTTGAGTCGCATACTCCCTATTGCTTAGACCTTCTGCTGACGACTGATCCAGACCGATACTCCGTGGCGGTATCTTCGCCGTTAGGCAGCTCCGATCACTGTCTGGTGAAATCGGTATCCGTTTACCATCCGCCCGATCTCAGCCCCAGAGGCAGCCGGCGGCTATGGCGATACAAGTCAGCAGACTGGGACGAGATGCGCTCTTTCTTCGCATCTTACCCATGGCAGTCACTGTGCTTATCTTCTGGTGATCCGTCAGCCTGCGCGGATGCTGTGACTGTTGCAATACGTACGGCTATGGAATATTTCATTCCATACTCTGACGTTCCATTATCCAGCAAAGCTCGCCCATGGTTCGGTTCTCAATGTAAAAGTGCTGAAGCATTTAAACATGAGGCCTACCTAGCCTGGGTTGTTGCTCGACAGCGTAAGGCAAGGGACACACACCGGAAGAAGAAGGCGTTCAACAGGGCTGCCAAGGCTTGCAAAAGGGTTCTTCAGAGGGCTCGTTTTGACCACATTAGTCGAATAGGGAACAAACTAGCTTCGTACCCTGCGGGCAGCAAAGCGTTTTGGTCCCTAGCTAAATCGGTCGAATCAAACTTCTGCCGCTCCTCACTGCCTCCAATGCTGAAACCTGATGGGGCACTGGCTCACACCGCAATGGAGAAGGCAAACTTGTTTGCATCTCAGTTTGCGGAATCTTCTCGTCTAGATGCTGGTAGTGCGACACCTCCTACTCCACCTGGCAGTCCGACTTTGATGCCGGAAATACATATTCGCCAAATGGAGGTTCGTAAAGTGCTACGCAATCTGGATGTGAACAAAGCCAGTGGTCCGGACGGAATTCTTGCCCTAGTATTGACGGCTTGTGCACCTGAGTTGTCTCCTGTACTGACGCGCCTGTTTAGGCTCTCTGTCCATTCTGGGCAAGTACCGAAATCATGGAAGCTTGCTAACGTGCAACCTGTGCCCAAGAAAGATAGTCGTGCTGACCCTGCCAACTACAGGCCCATCTCGGTCACGTCCATACTCTGCAAGACTATGGAACGTGTCCTAAACCACAGGCTCCTGATGTACCTAGAATCTAATGACCTCCTCAGTGACCGGCAATACGGGTTTCGCCGAAACCGGTCCACTGGGGATATTCTAGCGTATGTCACCCACATCTGGAGTGAAACTATCGAGAAACATGGGGAAGCACTTGCAGTCTCCCCTGGATATCTCGAAGGCTTTCGACAGGGTTTGGCATGATGGCCTTATTAGCAAGCTGTCCAGTTATGGTTTGTCTTCAGGGTTTATTGCGTGGATATCGGACTTCTTGAGGGATCGATCCATACGAGTTGTCATTGATGGCTGCTCGTCGGATCGAATGGCTATCAATGCCGGAGTCCCTCAAGGGTCGGTACTCTCTGCGACGCTTTTTCTGCTACATATCAACGATCTGTTGAAGCCCGGTATCTTTGGGTACGCAGATGATAGCACCGTTGTAGAGAGTTACATATCTAGCGCGAGAGCCAGTGGACAGCATACTAAGGTACTGAGAGAGAGTATGATCGATCGTTTGAACATGGCCCTTGAGGAAGTCTCTGAATGGGGCGAAACCAATCTGGCCAAGTTTAACGAGGGAAAGACGCAGGCGTGTCTGTTCTCCGCAAAAAAGGAGTCAATTTGAACTGACTCCTACTTTTCGAGGTGTATCTGTGCCGGTTACTGATCATCTTGAGCTTTTGGGCGTTACCTTAACTTCTACGCTCAACTTTGGCTCGTATATCGAGTCCAAGGCTAAATTAGCTGCCAAAAACTAGGTGTCCTCTCAAAGGTGCGAAAGTACTTCAAATCTGAACAATTACTTTTGTTATACAAAGCACAGATTCGCTCTTGTATGGAGTACTGTTCGCACCTTTGGGATGGATCGGCTAAGTATCAGTAGAGGCTCTGGAATCGATCGAGAGGCGTGCCAAAAGGCTCCTAGGCAAAGACATTCTAGCGCGAAAAATACTTCAAAGTCTTGAACATCGCCGCAAGATTGCTAGCTTATCGGTTTTTTTATCGGATACACTTCGGAGAGTGTGCAACTGATCTGCATGATCTAATACCTCCTTGCCCTTTTTTCTATCGTACTTCTCGGAACTCAAAGAAGCGGCACCGTTTCATGGTGGATATTCCAAAGACACGGACGAAGAGGTTTGACTCTACGTTTGTGATAAGAACATCTAAGCTGTGGAATGAGTTGCCTGAGTGGGTTTTCCCCGATAGTTATAATCTCGGTGTCTTCAAATCGAGAGTGAATCGGTTTCTTCTAGGTAAACACGCTTCATCGTAGACCGCATCGTCGTTTAACATCAGGCGAGATGGCGGTCAAGTGTAAACCTATAAAAGTTAAAAAAAAAAATAACACTATTTTATCACTTTGATCTCAATAGTAACTCTGTTTCAAATTACAGCATTTTTTACGTTGAAACTCTGCAATTAAACACGATTTGATTACTCTTAACGAAGGGGAATCATTTAAACAAATTTAAGAAATTCAAAAGATTTGATCTGCCGACCTAATATTAATTCAGAAATTTTATGCCAAGCAGTATGTTGCGAAGTGTTTATTATATTTAATACATATTAACTATTACAGTAAAATTTTGTAAAACTTCGCATGATGTTAGAATAATATTAGACAGATAAATATTATGGGTATTCTTAACCGGCTCCAAAAACGACGTGGTTTCTCTATTCGAGCTTACATATTTTTTATCTGTGTTCTCCGAAACTTCGTCGTTTATGAACCTATTTTGGTGATTGCTTTTTTTATTTGGTAGGTCAGAGGTATCGTATAAATTCATATAATTTTATCTGGTATACATTTTATCGAAATGGGTGGAGCAATTTTTGTAATGCGTAGTGCAACTGTGGGAGTTTAAATTTTAAACTGAAGTCAGTTGTTTTGTTTTTAGAGAAAAATAATTATGTAGCCTGACGTCTTGTCTAGTTGTTATGCTGTTAAAATGTGTAGAGGTTTCCACCAAAGCTGTGCAAGGAAAATGTGGCATACGAGGATGTGTATCGGAGCTGTGAATAATGAATGGTAATGTGTGTAGCTCTGTATCATGGTTCCATTTCTTCATCGCAAACGGTTAATTATAAAAGTATCATCTTTTTTCAATTATCCATATCTATTTTGCGCACTTCTACTTCCAACAAACTATGGACCGTCTATGGGCTGGCTGGTAGAGTATGTCGCAAACCTCGTAACACGTCCCTCGCAAACATGCATCGCACACATCCCTCGCTTGTTTTGTATACGCAATAATATGGCTCCTTTTCCGTTTCCACCATAGCTGTGCTGACCGAAGCGAGCTGAAGCGATAGTATTGATTCTTTACAAACACATTCCTCGCTACACATCCTGGTAGAAACGCGGCCTTACGGTGCGGTTCCACTGAGGCGGAGCGGTGCAGAGCGGAGACGAGCTGTGTCGCGATTCACCAATCACATGGCTTGGAATACACATATTTATATACCCTTGGTTTTCAAGCCATGTGATTGGTCAATCACTGCACATCACGTCTCCGCTCTGCACCGGTCCACCTCAGTGGATCCGCACCTATGACCACAACACTGCTGCTGGACGTCCGACGCACACACCGTCACAAAAAACTGAATCTTCGAAGTTATCTAGTCAACTAGTTACGAAAATTAGTAAGCATTGTAATTAACTTCAGGTTAATACTTCTTGCGTTGAAGATATCATCTTATAGATTACTATGTCCCGGTTTGAAGGGCAATGTTTCCAGAGAAATTACAGGGCTTAGAGATATAGCATCTTAGATTTCTGGGTGATGAGCGCAGTGCATTGCTAGGTAATGATTTGGACTCTTCATATTCCAATAGCTGCGTATCACTGTGCTGTTATGTGGCAGGCATGTTGCTTACTATCAGGCACATGTCCAGCTCGACTCGTCATTCTTTATTAAAAAAAGAACTTTGGTTGAAGTTCTTAGCGCGCGGAATAAAGAGAAGAAGTATTAACTTCTTGGGCTCGTATGTAAGTACACATAGATTTTTTAGGTGTTCTTTTACTAATATTGACAACCACTAAATCTGGGTTTTGCCCAAAAACTATCGAAATAAAAACCTAAGAAATTTAAAAGTAGTGTTTGTGCAACTCTTACAACAAAATAAACGTATTTACATCGTAAAAAGAGTACAAAATTCGCGATTCAATAGGAATCTCGGGAGACTGGGCGTGTCATCCACAAAAGTGTGAATTTCTTATACAATTTGTCACTAAAATGTAGCTGGAAAGGAAACGAGAAGTGGATCTGAAATACGTAACTCAACTTGAAAGCAAATCCGGGTCTGTTGTATTTACGTACAGGTTGCTGTGTAT
Source organism: Ectropis grisescens (assembly GCA_017562165.1). Classification (NCBI taxonomy): domain Eukaryota; kingdom Metazoa; phylum Arthropoda; class Insecta; order Lepidoptera; family Geometridae; genus Ectropis; species Ectropis grisescens. The sequence goes on along the minus strand of CM029780.1, from coordinate 14,498,443 downwards.
CTACTTTACATTTGGAAATGCATGGTTACGCACTCAGACCGATATAAGACTATATCAGTATGAAGTTACGCAGTAAGAGAAACAATCCAATGCGGTAGCACCAAAGAGTTAACATAATACTTCGTATTAGTTGGCACAAACGCTTTACACCGAAAGCACGGGTAGCTGCCTTGTCGCTCTTGTGGAAGTGTCACACTTTTGTCGCGGTACATCACTGTTGCCATATAAAGTATGTACGTCATCTGCTTACGATTGACACAAAGGAACCGTGCGGAAAATCTAACTCTGTTCGTAGTATATATAAACTATTTGGGTCCAATCGTTTTTTTGGAGTCGGTTGAAAATAGCACTGACTGTTAACTGACCTGGCTTAGTTAATAGTAAGTCTGCCTGTAGAACTGTAGATTGTGGGTTTTAATTTCCACCTTGGGCAAATATTGTTCTGTGTTAGGATGGTTTTAATAGTTTTTGTATAATTAGTTTGTATTTACACATATATAAATGTTGTATCAGCTTTCTGGCTTCCATAGTACTAGGTTTTCAAATGAAGACATCTTTCCAGGTCATATGTAAACTATCAATTTTATTTAATTTAACAAGCGTGTACATTTGTTAGAAAAACGAACTAGTGTTTGTTCTTAGTAATAGTGTTTTTCTAATTCTATCTATAGTTCTTCTATTACGAACTAATTTCTTTATTATGAAGGATTGCATTTTTTTGGATATTCATAATATTCAAGCTATTTCAGACTGAAATCTCTATCTGAATTTAAAAATGTAGTGTAATTCTTGCAGTTTTTTTATGTAACTGAGCAACAAACATCCTCAATGTCATATTTAAAATATTGTGCATTACGCCAAAATTTTCCATTTTATCAATGGTCACCATTCCAGAATAAAGATACCTGTTAATAAATTGCTTTTACCGAAAATACCAGCGGCAGTAACACCAATTTTATTGTTCTTTCGTCTCCTATATTTTTTTCATTTTTGGTACATTAGAAATATCTACCTCTATATTTTTTATTACTAAAGAGTGACGAGACGAGCAGGAAATGTACTTGAAGGTAAGCAACATGCAACCACATAACGGCAAAGTGACACGCAGCAATTGGAACACGAAGAATCAATCCTAATCCAAATCCTCATTCACCAAATCATTACCTAGCCCTGCATCGCGCTTGTCACCGAAAGATCTAAGAGCAGAAGAGATAGATAACTAGCAGCGAACATAAAAATTATTTAATATGAGTTTCGGTAAGTAAATGTCGTCTTTATAATAGAAAGGTGGTAACAGCGTGCGTGTCTGAAGTGGCTCACAAGTACGGGCGTAGGGCGGTGTAGGGCGATGTAGGGCACACTTTAAAACACGCTTTTCCACGTAATGCCTTTGAGGAAATTAAATAAACTGCAACACCACATCATAAGCGCTCTTGCGGAGCGCGGCGAACTATAGAGTGTTTCCATTTCTTCGCGTTTAACGACATATTTTATAATTTGCAAACGACTTCAAAAAATACCTTTCTGTGTTTTTTTTTGATGAAACTATTTTTCATTATACCTCAGAACTTTCGTCTTGATAACCGGTATTGATAACACTTTTTTTATTCGAAGGAGTAGATAGAGTTCCCGAAAGACCCACATACATTATATCGAAGTTGGTGGAGCGGTTTTTGTAACGTCAAAGTTTAGATGTTTAGCTGATTAGATGTTCGTTACTCAATCAAGTTGGAACAGCTGGAGAGATCGGGTTGAAATTTGGAACACAGATACATTACGACTGGCCTCGTGGCTTAGTGGATAGTAACTCTGCCTGCGAAGCCAAGGGTCGTGGGTTCGATTTCCACCCAGTGCAAATATTTGTGTGATGAATTCAAATGTTTGTACTGTGTGGGTGTTTCTGTATAATAAGTTTGTATTTAAAAAACTATGCATGTATTATATCAGCTATCTGGCCGCCATAGCACAAGCTTTGCTTAGTTTGAGGTCAGATGGTGTTGTGTGTGAATTGTCCACCAATATTTATTTATTTATATATTAGAGATTTAATCTGGAGTAAAACTTAAGTTTAACTTTACTTTCATCGCGGGAAATGACAGTATCAGGTGAAACTGCAGGGCTCTGTCAATTATTAGGTATTATTGTTTGTAGTGGTAGGACTCTTTTCAGAGTCCATCTGGAGAAGTCCAACACCATTGCCAGTTATTCTACTGCCAATGAAATGTGCAAACACCACAGTGTTCCGCTTTGAAGGGCAATATTTCCAGCGGAATCGCAGGGCATTGAGATAAAGCATCTTATATCTTTGGGTAACGAGTGCAGTGCTGTAGGTGATGATTTGGACTCGTCATGTTCCAACAGCTGTGAGACACTGTGCTGTCATAAGCAGGCGTGTTACTTACCATCAGACACAAGTGTTGCTCGATACAAACACACAAACTTTCTTCTATAAAATATCAGTGTGACGTTATATTACCTATAGATAAATAGATACTCTTTATTGTACACATCAAAACCAAAAAAACACTTAAATACAGAAAAAGCAAAACAATAAAACTAATGTTACGATCTCCGGCCTTATCGCCGAAAACGATCTCTTCTAGGCAACCTTAGGATGGAAATGGTTTATAAGAATATTTTAAAATATCGTGGTATTATGCACCCGTACCCCCCATATCACCATGTACGGCGCGGGCTGAGCCCGCTTCCTTTTATTTGCAGCCAAATGCGATTTTAGCCCGAGTCGCGGATGTGCTCGAGATACGCTATCGGGAAGTGCCTTTCTCGTACTATTTTTGTACAAACTTTGCGAGAATGGAGCTATCAATAAGCCCGTATGAATACGGATATCTCGGTATGTCAAAAAGTAGTTAGAAAACTTGTGATTGTGACATATAAACAAACAGATATTTTATGTTGCTGTAAAATAGATAACTAAGGATAGAAAAACATAATTTATTTAATTTATAAATATACAAAACACAAGGAAAAAAGAATACACAGTTTATATATACATACATATATGTAACAATGTGAAATCCTAGTAAACCCTAGACTAAGCACAAACACCTATGAATTATCCCAATATTGTAATGCAAACAAACAGACATATTGCAATAAAACACATATGAATTATCACTATAAGTGCCTTAATATTGAGAGAAATCTCTTCCGGGCAACCTTTTCAAAGCAATCTATCTGTCAATGGAACTGCAGTAGTCAACATTTTAACATTATAATAGACATCAATAACACCGAAAGTCTATGTAATATGTAGAAATGAATTATTGTCTGTATGTCCTTTATAGAATCGTAAACTATGCATTTGATCATGATTTGAGGTTAGAGGTTGCGCCAAAGAAGGTTTCCGAGTTTGTACGACGAATTTACGACAGGTGGCGTAGCAACGTGCGCGGGGTACACTCCGCGAGGCATAAGCTGAGCTTTGCATTTGTGTGAGTGTACATGGATAGTGGGATAGTGTAGGTGTGACAACCGGCCTTAGGCGCGGCGCCATTCTGTCTCGCCGCGCTCCTGCCTGATTGGTGATCACTCACACTAATGCAAAGCTCAGCCTATACCTCGCGGACAAAATTTCAAGCTCCTGCCTGATTGGTGATCACTCACACTAATGCAAAGCTCAGCTTATACCTCGCGGAGTGTACAGTTAGTTGAAAAGAAACGAAATGATGATGAATAAAAGTTCTAAACGAAATTGACTTTATTTAAGATATTTAGCATTATTTCGGCTCATAGAAACTTTAGCTATGTTTGAAAATAAATTGCCATTTTTTAACCTCCGACCAAAACAAGGGGTGTTATAAGTTTGACGTCGATGTCTGTCTGTCTATCTGTCTGTCTGTCTCTGTGTGTGTCTGTCTCTGGCACCATAGAGCTCAAACGGATGAGTTGTTTGAGGCGAAACGGGTTTTTTTATTTGTAGGTTAAGGTTAAGGTTATCCGTGCGGATGTTCTTAGCTATGTTTGGTTAATATCGATTCAAGATGGCCGCCTCCACAAAATGGCGAACAAAATATTTCTTCACAACTTACCTCAATATGAGTATCAAATGAAAGGACTTGACTAGTAGAATACTATACATTATAACAAATTTCAAATCCAAGATGGCCGCTACTACAAAATGGCGAAATACATTTATTTTTTCACAACTACCTCGATATGGGTATCAAATGAAAGGGCTTGACTAGTAGAATGTTGTAAAGATAACAAATCTAAGGTCGGTTAGTCAAAATTTTTAATTTTTTTCTTGTTTAAAATTGAAAATAAAGTTCCATTTGACCGAAAACAGAATGTTTCGGATAGATTAAGAGTTTTGAATCTCTGCAAATTACAACACCTAACAATACGACGTTAATAATTTAATACATGTACAAAATAAAATGAAACAAGCCAAATGTTAATGTTTTGTATTTCTGTTATTGTATTCGATTCAAAGTTGACCTGTTACACAAACAATCCAGCGAACAATGGGGTGACAGAGTAGAGAATATTTACGCTTTTTACAATGAGTACAAATTTGAGCGAATATTTATAGTTAAATTTATGGACAGTATGTATGTCTGTACGGTGAAGTAAGCAATTTTAATATATACAATCAGCACAGCGCAGTAGGTATTAGGTACTCGTAAGTTGACCTGTTCGTCTTGTTACTCTTTATTAAAAGTAAAAAAAGTGGGAAATGCAACTAAATTTAAACTTTGTCTACTGAGTATAGATGCTCTTATATCATTCTAACTTTTTCAGGTCTGCGCCAATCAAGTACAAGTTTTATCCGTGGTAAAACTTATAAGTTTTACTAGTTTAGTTAATACCTTGCCACTGACTAGACTGCATCGCCGCTTAACATCAGGCGAGATAGCGGTGAAGTGCAAACCTACAAACTAACTACAAACAAACGAACTACATAATTAATGCCAAACCTAAGTTATAAGTAATAACTGGGCGACCAAGCTTCAAAGAGCGTCCTTTTCGTTATAAAATTTTGACAAATTTGGTAAAATGCACTATTAAACTTCTGTTAAAGTTGTCCTTGAGGTTTAAAGAATGTGGTTATCCACCTTCCGATAGAAGTATTTTTTACCAACGCACAGATAATAATATACTAAAACGAGTACCGTTGGGATAAAAAGCATCGCTAAGTTCGATAGGTTTATACACTTTTCTTTGTTTTAAACAAAACAAAAGCAAATTTTAGATAAAACCTAAAAATATGCGACTTTTTAGGTAAAAGGTAAACATACAGCGATTACCACTAACCATCACTTGTTTAATATTGTGTCTTTTTTTATTAAATAACGCAGAAATATTTTTTTTTTCACTCTTCTTTCATCCACCAACCCGCACTTGGCCAGCGTGGTGGATTATGGGATAAAGCTCTCTCCTTGCGAGAGAAGGCCCCGCAGCAGCAAGCCCCAGCAGTGGGAACATTTAGTGGGCTGCTTATGTTATGTATTATGTCACTCTTTCTAGAAATGAATCCCGAAATAATAAATTTTACTAAAGCGAGTGCATCCGCAGCAAGGCGTATATATTCATAGTATTTTTATAACAAAATGATTGTTCTAATGAAGACAATGTGAGATGTTCGCACAGTGTGTGATCAACGAGCCGAGGATGATATTGTGTGTCAGTAAGGCAAGGGTGACACGCGGTAAGAGTCATGTGTCATCGATGGAGTCTATGGCTGGTTCTTCTGCTTATTGTGAGTTTTAACTGTTTAGTAATAAGGTCCATTACTTTTCGAGTCATTTTTTTTTTTAAATGACATTTGTCAGTCACAAATAAATTTTTAGTTATCTTGTTCAGTGGACTGTTTTCAGAAGAAGAAAAATATATTTTAAAAAACATATTCGATGGTTGTAGTGAGTTTTTAGTATCATGTTATCACTAGTAATATTTCGTTTATAGTTTTTTTAAATATTTTAATAATGATTAATGATCTTAGTAGTCTATAACAGTTTGTTGACTTTGTTGTCTAATTTACAATTAATATAAATTTTTATTTTGGAATATTATTGCTAATTTTAAGTACCTGTAATAATTCAATTTAATTATTAGTTATAATGCAATAATAATGTTTTAATATATATGTAATTAACAAAAATAAAACTTTAGTGAGTCGTTTGATTTATTGGATTACTCTTGTGTGTAATTATTTGTGTTATATTATGAACTGATAATTAGTTTAGATCTAAGTGAAATATCGATAATCCGTCTATAAAGGAGTACACTGCTGTCCTTGTAAAAATATTTTGATACCTTAGTTAAAACAGTAGATGACAATTAATCAATATATTATATCATGTAGTTTTGTTTTAATAAAAGCACTTATAATAATCGATATACAAATTACATCGTTCGCAACAGAATTATCAATAGACAAAGATCCGCTATTGGTGACGTCTGTTTAAAGTTGTCATCAAGTGACTTTACTCAAAACTAATACATTTTTATCCTGAAAAAATGACGGGAACGTGAACTACGCGGGTAACACCGCGGGGCGCTGCTAGTAGTTTGTATTTTAATATCTTATGTTATCTTATGTTTTTTGAGATATCTTTCAAATTAACTATGAATATTCGAAGTAGAATAACACACTTAAAATTTTCATTTTATTTCACTTTTTTATTTTTATAATTCATTTTGTGTGTTTTATTTACCATTTTTATTTTTTTTGTTATTGTATTGATTTCTCGTCAAATTATCTTGTTCGTAAAAGCCACTAAAAACATTAAGAATAAGAATAAGAATAATTTATTTCATCAACAAACAACTAAAAACATTGGATTGAAAACAAAAATCATTCGCGGTTACTTGCAAATATTTTATTAATATTCATGTTTAATATTTATACTATTCAATACAAACCAAAAATAAATGTTGTGCTTATGTTTTAATAACTCAATTAAAATGATTGATGTGGAAGTTTGGATGGATGTGATCGATTAATTTTTGTTACTCTTCTATACAAAAAACTAGTGAATAAAATGTAATTTAGAACAATAATAGACTAATCTGCTATAACTCGTATGCTAAGTTTTGCTCTCGAGAAAATTACGGCTAGTAACGGGTAAATTCACAGCGTAGGTACTTGTAATATTTTGTATATTTAACTTATTTTACTTTTCATAAATTCTAGCTCAAAGAAATAAAAGTTGATTGAAAATGTTAAAACACCATTAAAACCATAAACTAATCAAATTTATAACTATAAAAGCCAGGTATATGGGATGACCTTTTTTTTTGTTTGATTCACTGTTCTCTCATAGACCTCTGTCATAATACGCTACCAGCTATTAGCTGGTGTCTACATCCACTGCCTGTTATTTAATGTAAATTTTCAGTCCACCGAGTATCAGCGCAAACGCCAATTGCTAATTTACAGCATTTTCTTTTATTGATAAAAGGTTAGGACTCTTGGCAGAGTCCGCCTGGGAAAGTACCACACCTTTGCCAGTTATTCTACCGCCAAGCAGTAATGTGCAAACATTACTGTGTTCCGGTTTGAAGGGCAACGTTTCCAGAGAAATTACAGGGCTTAGAGATATAAGATCTCTGGGTGACGAGCGCAGTGCAGTGCTAGGTAATGATTTGGACTCTTCATGTTCCAATAGCTGCGTGTCACTGTGCTGTTATGTGTCAGGCATGTTGCTTACCATCAGGCACATGTCCTGATCGTCTCGTCACTCTTTATTTAAAAAAAAAAAAAAAAGGGTTGCATTGACCCACCATCTCGATGCTAAGCGACTTTGTGTTCTAAAATAGAGCACACTTATCTAGAAGAAACCGATTCACTTTTAACTTGAAAACACCCAGGTTATATCTACATCCATCATTAAGTAACACTCAGACAATGGAATGAATGGTTCAGATGTTCTTTTAAGTTGAACCAAGCATTTTGATTCAAGTCAACCAAAGTTGTGTAGTTGTGTAACGTCAACCATGTATCGAGGTCCCTATTTTAAGTTGGTAAAAGTCAATACAATATATCCATTATTGTAATAGGTACGTTATTTCTTTCCAGGCTATAGTCAAATCCGAATTAGAATCCGGAGAAGACAACACATCTTACACATTCAGCTTCGCCAATCCCTCCGCATTGAACTTCCAAGATATTTATACGAGCATAGTGACGTCAGCAGAAGACAAGACAACGTCATATGATGAAGCTGCTAGTACTACTACAGAAGAAAATAACTACGTACTACCGAACGATCAATCTCAGTTTGTGGAGTTTCACCCGGATACGGTGATTGCGACCACGGATCCGCCACTTCCGAAGTACATTCTAAATTCAACCTACTTACATCGTACGATAAAGTCGAAGAGAGTTACCACGACGTCGACTGAAGACCCCGATGATCTCATAAAAGTTATTCCAATGCGGAATGTACAGAGAGGTGTTTTGGACTTGCTCTTCCCGGAGTCGAGAGTCAAGTCTTTCAAAAATGTGTTTAACTCTGTAAGACGGATGCTTTCACACACATTCAGGAAATAAAATTATTAAAAATATACAAGGTTACACAAAACGCCTGTACCATGTAAAAAAGTTACGTTCTACTCGTTTTAACAATTGTGACTAGGGGAACATTGAGAGAAAATCAGCTTTTCCTACGAAAATGCCTTTTGGACTTTAGAAAGAGTGTGTTTGAAATAGTAGATTTTTTACAGTTCGGTTGGCAGTAGGCAGAGGCAGTGGTCATAAGGCCAACCACCAATCACTACAAGTCAATTTAAAAAAGGGGCTTATGTTACGGTTTTTTTTATAGTGGGGTATTATTGCACTGCTACGTTTTCGTTGCAGCGTTTGTAAAAATACGTAAAATAGAGGCGAATAGCTCATAAAAACAATTTTAATTATACATGAGGAGAGGAAGATTCTGATTGTTGGAATTTACTTAAATTTATATGCGTATATGCTGGGAGTGGAATAACTCTCGCTTACAGCACCTTTTCACAAGTGTGTGACAGTTATCGCTTCTCTTTGACTATATAAAAGGAAAAATGGTGACACGACTTAAACGTTGACGCCCGAAGACGCCAGCACGAGTGCTAAAGGTATGCGCGCTATATCTATAGAATATTTCGAGAAATTTGATTAGTTATATTGTAAAATTTATTCAGAGACGATGTTTATCTTTTTGCTTCAGTACATACGTTTTGCGTAACTCTGAGACACATATCGCGTGAAAAAATACAATTTTAAACTTGGTAGAAGCTTGTTGTTATTTATTTTTAGTAATACAAAATTTAAATGTGTTTGTTGTTTTTTTTTCGGTTTCCCAGGCATTATAACAGCACACTTAGCTGTGATTATATGTTGAGTTAGACCCTTTCATAATAACGTTTAACGGACAATTCAAGTAGAGACGACAATTGTATCTTTTTTAACGAGTAGATTTCCACTTGAACGCCATCTCACCTAGTGTTAAACAACGGTGTTTAACAGAAGGTGAGAGCTACGTTCTACGATAAAACATGCATCCCAAAATAAAGTGATTCATTCTTGATTTGAAGACACGAAGATTGGAATTAATAACACATTTGTTACCAACTAATTCCCTAATTTTGATGCAATTATTTACCTCGAGTCTACATTATAAGCTGGACAAGTTTACCATAACCACTGCCCTTAAAGGAGGAAGACAACATCGAGATGAAAAGAAGAGAAAAAATATCAAATAACTAGCTGTACTCTGTCACGCTTCGCTGTGGTACAGTGATGAAAAAATTAGATAAAAACAATCCTTGACGCGGATTATATATAATTCTAAAATTTCAGCTCGATCGGTGCAGAACTTTTTGAGTTTTTGAAGCGTACACAAACCAACATAACATTTTTATAAATAGAGAAGATCGTCATTTTGCAGAAACATGTGACACCCACCAATTCATCATCATCATCATCATCAACAGCCCACTAAATGTTCCCACTGCTGGGACTCGGGCCTTCTCTCGCAAGGAGAGAGTTAAGGCCATAATCCACCACGCTGGCCCAGTGCGGGTTGGTGGATGACACATGACTTCCAAAGATTCTAGGTACATGTCGGTTTCCTCACGATGTTTTCCTTCACCGTTTTAAGTTATCGGCATTACGCACATGACTTCGAAAAGACAGTAGTGCGTGTGGGGTTTGAACCCGGGGTCTCCGGATCGGCAGGCGCCGTTCTCCCGGCTAGACCAGCCGTAACCTAAATACACAAACATTCAGACATAAAATTTTACATAAATACACGGGTAACTCACGTATAATGTAGTCAGTCCAGTCCGACTCAAGTTTCGATCGCGTCCGGCGATCTTTTCAAGAGAGTGCGCGCGGGGTTCGCAGCTCGTTTAGCACTGAGTTTGAGTTTGAGTGCTAAACGAGCTGCTAACCCGCGCGCGCACTCTCTGAAAAGATCGCCGGACGCGATCGAAACTTGAGTCGGACTGGACTGACTACATTATACGTGAGTTACCCGTGTATTTATGTAAAATGTGTAATAACCACGTTAGTTTTCATACTAAAATTCAGACATAAATTTTATAATATTATACTCGTAGTAGGACGACGACTTCATTATGACGACTAAACGGCAAATATTCAGCGATGTCTCTGTGATCAGCAGGGTTAAGACCGGCAGCGATCACCGTATTGTAAGAGGCACGCTGAATCTAAACATTAAGTTCGAAAGGTCACGTCTAATGAAGTCCACGCTCCGACCAAATTATGCTCAAATCGAGGATCCCGATAACTTTCAACTCGAACTTCAAAATCGCTTCGAATCCTTAGATGAGTGCGTAACGGCGGACGAAATAAACGACAGGCTAGTGGAAACTGTTCATGCTGTTGGCACAAAATTTTATAAGAGCCGACGCCAAAATAGAACCCAAAAACTCTCCGATCAAACTCTAGATCTCATGGCAGTCAGACGAGATATGCGGTTACAGTCTTCGGTCGACATGACGGTATACAGACGGCTCAATAGACAGATCTCTACTTGTGTGCGACGCGACATACGCTGCTTCAATACTTCGAGTATTGAAGAAGCAATCAAGCAGAACAAAGGCTCGAAAGTGTTCGCGAGAAATCTGTCTCTTGGGCAAAGTCAGCTGACCAAACTGAAGACCGATAGTGGTAACATCGTCTCGTCGAAGCCCGAGATTTTGGAGGAGATTGAGAGGTTCTATGAACAGTTATACACCTCTACGCAAGCACAACCTGTCGTTAGCATGGCAAAAGACCCCAGAGCCAAGCTGACCCGACACTTTACCGAAGATATCCCGGAAGTCAGCCTGTATGAGATTAGGATGGCCTCAAACAACTTAAAAACAACAAGGCACCTGGCGACGACGGAATTACGACTGAGCTTCTGAGCGGGTGGAAAACCGGTACTTAAAGTCCTCCAGAAGCTGTTCGACTCCGTCATACTTAACGGTAATACGCCAGAAGCGTGGAGCAGAAGTGTGGTGGTGCTCTTCTTCAAAAAGGTGACAACACCTTGTTGAAGAACTACAGACCCATCTCACTTCTGAGCCACGTTTATAAGTTGTTTTCGAGGGTAATCACGAATCGTCTCGCACGCAGGTTTGACGACTTCCAGCCACCCGAACAAGCCGGTTTCCGAAAAGGCTATAGTACCATAGACCACATCCATACGCTTCGGCAGATTATACAGAAAACCGAGGAGTATAATCGGCCACTATGTATAGCGTATGTGGACTATGAGAAAGCCTTCGATTCCATCGAGACCTGGGCAGTGCTTCAGTCTCTCCAGCGATGCCGCATTGACTATCGCTATATCGAAGTGTTGAAGTGTATCTACAGTAAAGCCACAATGTCTGTCCGATTACAGGACCAGTGCACAAAACATATCCAGCTACAGAAAGGCGTGAGACAGGGAGATGTTATATCTCCGAAATTGTTCACTGCCGCGCTGGAAGATGTTTTTAAGCTACTGGACTGGAACGGATATGGCATCAATATCAACGGCGAATGCATCACTCACCTTCGGTTTGCCGACGACATCGTCATTGTGGCGGAGTCGCTGGAGGACCTCGGTGCTATGCTCAGGGACCTCAGTAGAGTATCCCAACAGGTAGGTTTGAGGATGAATATGGACAAGACGAAAGTCATGTCAAATGTTCATATCTCACCTGTACCGGTTATTGTTGGGCATACCACACTCGAAGTTGTTGACGAATACGTCTACCTGGGTCAAAAGATCCAATTAGGTAGATCCAACTTCGACAAAGAGGTCCAGCGAAGAATCCAACTCGGATGGGCAGCGTTCGGGAAACTTCGGCACATCTTTGAGTCCAGAATACCCCAATGCCTAAAGACGAAAGTCTTTAATCAGTGTGTGTTGCCAGTGATGGCTTATGGAACTGAGACGTGGTCCTTAACTGTGGGCCTCATAACGAAGCTCAAAGTCACACAGCGAGCTATGGAGAGGGCTATGCTCGGAGTCTCTTTGCGCGACAGAATCCGTAATGAGGATATTCGCAAAAGAACGAAAGTGGCCGACATAGCTCAAAGAGTAAGCAAGCTGAAGTGGCAATGGGCAGGCCACATCGCTCGCAGAACCGACAACCGATGGGGAAGAAAGGTTCTCGAGTGGCGACCACGTACCGGAAGACGCAGTGTTGGACGGCCTCCCACTAGATGGACAGATGACCTCATAAAGGTCGCTGGAAACCGCTGGTTGCAGGTTGCGCAGGACCGTTCGTTGTGGAAGTCTAGGGGGGAGGCCTATGTTCAGCAGTGGACGTCTTGCGGCTGATGATGATGATGACTCGTAGTAGGACATTTTTGGTCTACTACGAGTACGTGTACAATACATTTATGTACGATGGATTGACTGAAGTAGACCCGCTACGGTACCTCTACGAGACGCTCCGGAGTGCTACGATGCTACGACGCCATTCATCGCCGTACAATAGGTGATGCATCAAGTCGATAGCTGCGGCCTAATCCACACTGTTTAGCTCTTTGATTAATTACGAATAGATATGTTACACAGTTAACATTTAGTTTGACTTGGTCAAATAATAATAAAAAATACTCTCTGTTTTTTTTGGACAAAGCTTTCACAGACATTATGATAAAAAATCGCTAGTGTCTTACATTTTTAGAAGGTGTTAATCATAAAAATTGAGCCGTGATAGCCTAGTGACGAATACTTATGATTTTACACACGAGACATCGTGAGTTTGAATCAAAAGAAGAATAATAATTTTCTATTATCATTCATCACACAATATTTTATTGTGGAAATAACTTCTCGCTCTGCGGGTAGACTTACTATCAAATAAGCCACTGCCTCAGTCAAAATACAATTAAAAACTAATATTTCGTGAAGGCCAGGAAGGACAAACTTAGTAAGGAGTGGTTTAGTAGTGGTAGAACTCTTGCCAGAGTCAGCCTGGGGAAGTACCATACCTTTGCCAGTTATTCTACCGCCAAACAGTAATGTGCAAACATTACTGTGTTCCTGTTTGAAGGGAAGAGTCTAGAGAAAGAGTTGTCTAGAGAAATTACAGGGCTTAGAGATATAACATCTTAGATCTCTAGGTGACGAGCGCAATGCAGTGAACTCTTCATGTTCCAATAGCTGCATGTCACTGTGCTGTTATGTGGCAGGCATGTTGCTTACCATTAGTCACATGACTTACTTGCCTCGTTACTCTTTATTTAAAAAAAAAAAAGTACCTTGACCTAGTCAAGAAGTTAGGTACCACCATGTGGGATTTTGAATAAACGATTATAGTTTCGAAAGTCGTTTCAATAAACGTTCTTATAGCGAAAAGTCAACCAACACCTTTAAGGCGCTTTTGCTAGACGGTTACGTCAACGCTCAGATACAAAAGACAGTCATCTCGTCTTCCATACTCTGTACCAGTAACGTAAAAATGTAATTCACCATTTTGTGGTGGCGGACATCTTTGATTTGAAATTTGTTATAATGTATAGTATTCTGCTAGTCAAGCCCTTTTCTTTTAATACCCATATTTAGGTAGGTTGTTAAAAAAAAAATTACCGCCATTTTGTAGAGCCGGCCATCTGGAATCGATGTTCAAATATAGCTAAGAACCGTAGAAAAAAAACTGGCTTTCAAATGAAAAAAAACCCCGGAATCGGTTCATCCAAACATATACAAAGAGAGATAGACATCGTTGTCAAACTTGTGCACCCCTCTTTTTGGTCCGGTGCAAAAAATATGTCTGTAGTTTGACTCACGTAAGCCTTGAGAAAATATTTAACATACGGCGGTTCACCATATCTTCATCATTTAGTTTAATCCTTGACAAAAGCAATATACATATCTTATCTATATGTTATGTTGCACAAACAGACTGTCTGTGTGTAATCAATCTGGCCAGCTTGGTTCCAGTGTAAGGATTAATTAAGGTAGTGAGGAGCTGTCTTTGTGTAATTATAGGAGGTTTAATTTCTAGATTAATGAATGTACTCGCGAGATGGCGACTAATGTATGCAAGTAAAACTAGATATTGTATTCATGGGGAAAGTTGTCGATGGTACTGCCAAACGAGTATTGGCATACATGCATTTACGTGGTTTCTATGTATAGTAGGTATGTCTTTAGAACTATATAAGTATTATATCAGCTATCTGGCTGCCATCTTATAAGCTTTGCTTAGTTTGGGGTCAGATGGTGTTGCGACATTTTGTTTTGCGTATAATCCTAGACTAATTGTTGATAATATTGTAGTAAATTTTGGGCTAATGCGGTTTTCATTCAATCGGTGTTGTAGTCATCAATCCTAGATAGTATTTATAGTTGATACTTCGTAATATTCTTGAAACGTTATATAGCAAGTAGGTGCTGAGCCAAGCCGTAACTCGTCGGAACATCTTCGCATCGCGGACCAATTAGTACAAGATGTTGCCAAGCAGCATTTGCGGGTACGGCTTATGCAGAACAGCACCATAAAAATATTACACAGAAAACTATGAAATTTATTACTGGCATGATTATTAACAGACTATATAAAATATGGAACATGTAGTCTTCAGTTTGTTTCAAATTTAAAAATAAACTACATCCTAGTTTGAAATAAATCTTTTGAAATTGAAATATTTTTTTGTGCTGTTAAAACATTAACTGTGAAATATTTTTTGTTAGGTTAGTATTAAGTGTGTATTTGTGTAGTTAGGCTGAGACGTTACTTTTAGGAACACTGGCTATTATTTTTTATTCGAAGATCATAAAACAAGATAAACACAAGGTCTGAAAAAATTAACATATGAATCCAAATTGAGTATACTGAAAATAGGAAGTCATTCAAAACGATGCATCTGATTTAACCATAATTTGCAGCTTGCATCTTGTTAACCGCGTCACCTGTCAAATTATTATCCTATTTAGCTAGTTATTCTACTGCCAAGCAGTAATGCGCAATCATTAGTGTATTCCGTTTTGAAAGGCAATGCTTCCAGACAAGTTACAGGTCTTATAGATAAATCATCTTAGATCTCTGGATGACGAGCGCAGTGCAGTGCTAAGTAATGATTTGGACTCTTCATGTTTCAATAGCGGCGTGTCACTTTGCTACTATGTGGCAGGCATGTTGCTTATCATCAGGTACATATCATGCTCGTCTCGTCAATCTTTACTTAAAAAAAAGACAAGAAAGTTTTTTTTTAACTTAAATTAGAAATAAAGTTAACATGGTTGTTAAGTTGTCTTCATTTATTTTCTAATTTTCCACGCATTTCTTTTTCTTAGATTCCTGATTTATAATAATAGATAATAAATTGCGGTATCAGTGGAGATGTGTACGCGTGACCAAGAGAATTAGGGATTAATAAAATATAAACAAATAAATTCACTTCTTAATTTGCATTTGAGTTATAAATATCTAACAATGTTTCACACAAAAATCACGTCTAAATACACGATTAGGCGACTTTAATATTAGGAAGATAATTGTACGTACCTATTTAATAAATATAAATCCTACACTTTATCTTTTGTCATTTCCTTTTTTTGTTTTGTCGTTGCTGGCGTAAAATATATAGAGATACATCTCAAAACCTGACGAGTAAGGTAAAATTAAAATTTCCTATTCGAATTATTGCTTAACGCCATCCAACAAGTAAACGCGGCGAGACTAGTTTTTAACGAATCCTGTGAAAGCGTTAATTACTTTTACAGTAATTAATATGATTTAGAGATCTGAGAAAAATTAAACCGTTTATCTCTTGTTTTATTTTGTTTTGGCAAAATGAATCTAGCCTTAATGACAGTCGAGTAATCTAGTCGTTAAGAAGTGCCATTCAAACTACCGTATTGTTTAAAATCATTTGACTCAATTGAGCAACACAAATACAAATTTTAAATTTTCACATAAATAACTATTAGTTGGAAACATTTTATTTCAAAGCCTACACTAACGGGACGAGTAAGATATGCATCTGATAGTAAACAACACTCATGTTTAAATTACATTGGTATGTAAATATTTGAGCATGCAGAGTCCTAACCACGGTCTGGCACTGAATCTTGCTCGTCACCCAGAGATATAAGATGATTTAAATCTTTTTGTCACATAATTTGTCTTGAAATAGTACCCTTCAAACCAAACCACGGTACGTAGGTACGAAGAAGCAAAGGTACTAGGAATACTAAAGGTACTAGATACTTCCCCTGGCGGACTCTGCAAAGAGTTCTAACAGTACATTACAATACAGATATTAAATTTGTAAATAGGGTGAAGGTCGAATAGGCTTTGAAAATTACAGTACAATTATATGATTTAATGAGAAACTTAAATCTTTGTAATCAAATTAAATCAAAATTTTTACACAAAATTTTAAAAGAAAAGATACAAATTGCACAGGCGGACGCCTTTTAATATACGAGTTGCATTTGTGAATACTTTCTTATTCACTGAAAGTTATGATTGGGAGAAATCTTACTAGCGAGATCGCCAACTTTGCCTTATTATAGCATAGTCTGATGTTGCCTGGTTTGTCCGTTTGAAACACATGGACATTCCATGCATCAAGTATGGATTTACGATTACATGGGTATTATTATCAGCTATCTAGTGGCCAAACATTATTGTGTTTAACTGTGTTAACATTACTGTGTTAAACATTACTGTGTGTGCAAACATTACTGTTCCGGTTTGAAGGGCAATTTTTGCAGTGAAATTATAGGGCATAGAGATAAAACATCTTATGTATATCTCTGGGTGGCGAGGGCAGTGCTAGGTAATGATTTGAACTATTCATGCTCCAATAGCTGCGTGTCACTGTGCTGTTAAGGGCAGACATGTTGCTTGCCAACAGGCACATGTCCTGCTTGTTTCGTTACTCTATATTATAAAAAGAATTTTATCTACGCTTATGTGCTAATTTTCTTCCAAATCCCTTAAGTAAGTTTTGCGTGAAAGAGTAACAAATATACATCCGTATATTCTTATAATATTTCGCGTTTGTCAAGTCCATTTAATTTACATGAACGATTGATATGACGTCTTTTTACGTTTTCCTGGTTTTGTGCCGACAATATTAGTTGTGCCTTGCTTATAGTAACTACCAATAGATACTTATTTTTTATAACTATACATTTTATTATTCTATACGTCAAAATTAATCATAAACCCAAAAAATAAAGTAACGATGACATTTAAATTCTACATTACAAGCTATCACATAACTCGCCCTGCACCGTTTCTGGCACAAAGGAGCCTAAGATGCTGGCAGCATTACCACGCTGAATTACGATAGACATCCTTTAGTATATAATATATTACCTCTATTGTAGAAATCGCAATTGAATTACTATAAATTATCTAAGTGAGACTTTATTTACAATTCGACTGTTTTGCTAAGTTCACATGCGATGCTGACTAGCAATCTTTATTCGTTGAATCGAATAAACGCTTGGAACCTTTTATCAGAAATTTCGTCTTCCTTTACAAATGTTGATTTATTTCGGTCCATTCAGCTTTTAGCGTAATGTCCACATATCCTAGCTCCCCTGACTCCGTACCTGTACCCAAGTCGCGTATGAAGAAAATTAGACTTTTTAAAGTTGCCCAGAACTTCGATTTTGCCTCATTTCTCCAACTTCGGATTTTTCCTGCTCAGGTGGGCTGCATGGTTATTACAGGTTTTTCTTTTCGTAGTTTCAAGAAATTTGTGCTATGTTAAAATTTTGGTGCGAAGTAGGTACAAATTTCAGTAGTATTCAATGTTCCGTAGAACTAGTATGGTCACGTTTAAAATGAACAGTGACGACAGAAGGGTGAAGGACACTTCATAACTTATTCTTATTACCGAACACACACACATAATTTAATTATAATCGGTGCAGTCTTTTTGGAGGAATACGAACAGAAATATCACAACACGAGATTCAACAAGAGAAAAAATTTATAACTACAAAATCTGAAAAACCGTCAGATTATAATGCGGAATAAATAGCATATATGCTTCTTTTTATTGCAGAAAATAACGGGGATGGGGAGTTACACGCGTTTAACTGCGAGATACTGCTAGTTCATAATTTTTTTTGAACTAATGGAATTTCTCACACGACGCTATCCAACCCCCAAACTAAGCAAAGCTGTATGGGAGCCAGATAGCTGATATAATATACCTACAAATATAATTGTAAATACATACTAATAATAATAATAAATTGGAAGTACCACACCTTTGCCAGTTATTCTACCGTCAAACAGTAATGTGAAAACATTACTGTGTTCCGGTTTGACGGGCAATGTTTCCAGAGAAATTACAGGGCTTAGAGATATAACATCTTAGATCTCTAGGTGATGAGCTCAGAGCAGTGCTATGTAATGATTTGGACTCTTCATGTTCCAATAGCTGCGTGTTACTGTGCTGTTATGTGGCAGGTATGTTGCTTACCATCAGGCACATGTTCTGCTCGTCTCGTCACTTCTTATTTAAAAAAAAAACTCATTTTAAACTGGCAGTGCCCCGAAATTTTATCTGCGTCTTGAGTATTTGCACCGGGTGGGAATCGAAGCCACGACCTACGGCTTCGTAGGCAACTAAGCCAGTCAACTGTCAACTAGTAAAATAAACGTTTATTCGAAGTAAAGGGTTCTAGTTCGTTTTAGTCCCTTATTATATGAAAATTCCATTGCCAGCTAATAATGCCGCCGATATCAGATCGATACGGCATCACGGGGAGTATTTGCCGACCGCTGCCGGCACGCCGAGTATTCGGTCGGATGCCTGCGTTCCTCAGCTTACAAGCCACATTGGAGACAACAGATTTGTGTTGACGTCACTTCGTAATTTTAATGGAATAATTAAACTGTTTATTAGTCTATTTAGAACAGTAGAATCTGCGCAGTAATGCTGCCAGCGTAATGGGTTAAGTGATTACTTAAATTATATATATATTTAATACCATAGAATGACGAGACGTGCAGGACATGTGCCTGATGGTAAGCAACATACCTGCCACATAACAGCACAGTGACACGTAGCTATTGGAACACGAATAGTCCAAATCATTACCTAGCGCTGCACTGCGCTCGTCACCCAGAGATCTAAGATATTATATCTCTAAGCCCTATCATTTCTCTGGAGACATTACCCTTCAAACCGTGACACAGTAATGTTTGCACATTACTGCTTGGCGTTAGACATGTAGACGTTATTTTTAACCCGACTGAAAAAAGGGTTGTGTTTTCCGCACGTTTCTTGTAAATTTCTTTATTCCCACGTATCTTCCAAACGGCTCGATGGATGTTGACAATTAAGATATCGTTAGATTCGTCTCAATTATCCAAGTGTTTTTAGGAAGCATAAAATATTGTATTACATAAAGATTTTTTCTCTGTTCATTTTTTGCAGTTGGGTTTTTAAATTTAAGTTATTCTATAATTGACTAATGTCATATTTTTAGAATATAAAATTGATCAAACATAAGCAGCACCCATTGGTTTTCCCGCGTAATTCCGTTATTACCAGAAAACGCCGTATTATTATTTATGTGTAAATAAACACGGTTATGAAAATAATAACATGTGGCCATGTCTGCGTAGGTGACGGGTGGCGTCACGTGCCCAAAGGGGTATATTTTTATGGAATACGTAATTTTGTTTGACTTCATACGCGATGTCCATATTTGCCGAAGACTCGACGTCCTACATGCAAAGAGCGTTACGAGTTTCCATTGACGAACGTCATTTCATTTTACTAAATGCTGGCGTTTATTTGGCCCAACGCATAAGCATTGCCATTCAGCGTGGTAATGCCGCCAGCATGCTGGGTACGCTTCCGATTGGTAGTGGGCTTGAACATCTTGATTATCTGTAGACCTTCATTGGTCTATGGATAATTCAGGTGTGCTTAGTGTAAGTAGTTAGTTAGGTATGTAGGTAGCGTTGTGTAGTTCTCATTGTGTTTTAGTTTTGTTAATAAAGGCTCTGCCTCTTAAAAAAACAAACATATTTTTTATTAATGGTATATCAAAATAGTAATAAGTGGTTAGTAAAGACTGATGACCTGTGACCTGTGTGTACATATCTATGGTTTATATATGCAATTCATGCAGGTCTATAGTCTATTAAATTGATTCAGTTGTTCTGAAAACTCAAAAACATGCTGTTTTATTATCAATTTATTGATTTATACACGGATTTTGATACAATAATTACACTTTTCTAGTTCTGAGTACCTAGGTGTTTTAGTCGATATTTTTTCACAAAATAAAATATGATTTCTTACTAAATAATATATATACCATTTATCACCAGATGTAATACCAGATGATATAGTATTTCTGTCTTTCCATACTCTATACTAATATTATAAAACTGAACAGTTTATTTTTTTGAACGCAATAATCTCAGGAACTACTGGATTGATTTAAAAATTTCTTTTACCGTTGGATATTTACCTGATCCTTGAGGACTATAGGCTTTACATTAGTCATGGGCAAAGCCGGGGCAAAACGCTAGTTGGACTATATGCAGCTTGAAACACAGCATTGTTTCATGGTTGGTGTTTCAATGATTCGAAATCGAACTCGAGAGAGGTTTGACTTCACTTTCGTGAAAATAACTTTCAAACCGTTTTCCACATAATAATATGTATTTATTCTCTGATATACCCACACTGGGCCAGCGTGGTGGATTATGGCCTTAACTCTCTCCTTGCGAGAGAAGACCCCGAGTCACAGCAGTGGGAATATTTAGTGGGCTGTTGGTGATGATGATGATTCTCTGATATATTCCACACTTTGAATATAATTTGTATGAGATTCCACGAGATGAAATGAAATTAATTTAACCTAGATTACAAATAATGTCATTAACAAATTACTTAAAAATTTAAAGAAAATATAGGCAAGGAAATAAATTAAAATTATATAGATAGATAGATAACTTTTTATTGTGACACAAAACAGAAAAAATACAGTAACACACAATTATGAACTAGCGCCACAAATGGCGGCCTTATTGCTGAGAACAATCTCTTCCAGGCAACCAACTTAAAGATAAATCGTCTAGAACAAGGTTAGGCGAGGCGAGGTGACATTTTCCTTAATACTATTACTAATATTTAATTATACGAGTACTATTACCATACTATTTTATAAAACAAATTAATATATATTTACTACAAAAGTGAGTTTAATACAAACAAAATGCTAGAAATTATAAACGTACTAAAACTAATTAATATGTATTTTTAAACAATTTTTACATGATTAATGTAACATCCAAGATAAAGTAATACAGCCGTACAAACAGCAGTGGCCATTGGCCATCCATACAACCACTTACGATTTACTGGTGACGACAGCCATGCATTGTGCCAAATAAAATTCTTTTACGTTACTTTTAAAGATGTTTAGAGACTGTAAGTTTCTAATAGAAGTCGGCAGAGCGTTCCACAAACGGACAGCCTTAACAGATAAAGAATTTTAATAGAAAGATGTTTTATGTGATGGAGTGACAAGGTTAAGCGCTACTGCCGCTATCAAGGGCGAGAAATTTCATGATAAAAAGTGAAGCGCTCCTTCAGGTAAGATGGGGAGGTAGGATTAAATAGAATGTTATAGAGCAAAGACAAAATGTGTGTATTTCTGCGAAGGCGGATAGGAAGCCACTTGAGCTTAGTGCGAAATTGAGATATATGGTCACATTTGCGCAGGGCAAATATAAACCTTATGCAGAAATTTCAAACTAACTTTAGACTTAGATAAAATTTTTGAAATGACAAAAATGTATTTATAATGAGCAGCTTTTTCCCTAATAACTCGTGGTAAAATGGAACCACGTAGCGCCTCTAACGAAACAGGTCTTAGCAAATAGAGGGAGACATCGACTGATAGAAAAATTTCCTCAAGAGCTTTTTGGCAGCGAATAGACAGACTGATGGTCCCTTTGAAGCCGTCTCAGAGACGAAGCGATTCACGGCTGTTAGATGCTTCGCGACTGAAAAGATACAAGCTTCCACAGTTACTGAAGGTTTTACTTAAATCGATGTTACTCGTACTTAGATTTCCAAGTCTAAATATTCCGATTTGAAAAATAATGTAAAGCCATTAAAAGTGATCGCAGTTTGACCATAATTAATGAATAAAAGAGTATAAAAGCACGTTGTGTATCATAGCTATGTTAGGAAGTGGAACGCTTTAAATTTAGTAATATGTATTTTTAAGGGTCTATAATGTGGTAGCATAACAATTTTTGTACTACCTTAATTAGGCATAATGTTTTTAGGACTAACGATAATTTACCATAACAACTAAACACATAAGTGTTTTCGCATAATTTTTACTAGCACAACATATAGCATTAACATTATTTAGAACAATGTTTAAACACATAACCATGTATAGCATAAAGACTTAGCTTAGCTTAACTTAACTTAGCATAATATTTAAAGGCACACATTGAGAAAAGCAGACGGCACACCTAAGAAATATGGTGCACTTTTTGACTCCGGGTGGTCTCCCGCATGTTTTATATACACTCTAGAGGTAGTACGGACAAGACTAGCGGAGGCGGGGTGCTCCGAGTCGGATCTGGGTCCTATGTAACCTGGGTATATAATTAGTAGGACAAGTAATAAATATAAAATGCCTAAAGACATTATGCGTCGCGTCAATAGTCGAATTGAATGTAGTACAATAGATAGATATGCTAAATACACCAAAAAAACGATTATGCCAAAGTTGCATAATGACACTATGTTCTTGGCTATGTTCATTATGACAAAGTAAATTAAGTAAAATGTATTCATTTTAAATGGCACCCATTTCTTATATTAAATAACAGAATTCTGTGCTCCTTCTCCATATAAACTACAAGTGTGGGAATTGTATGCTCTCCCGTACGTCCAGTACGCGCATTTTTTTTAAAAGTATTACGTAGTTGTTTCTTCACGCTTTAAAAACTATTTATTGTTTTGTATTTAAAAAAATTCTACCATTAGTCGATCAAGTTGAGATGCGGTGGCTGCATCAACGAATGCTATTGTACAAGATTAGAACTTGCGTTAACTACTGCCTTTGCTTACACCCAGCCGCAAGTGTTACCTACTCTATCCGTCTACTCTATAAAAACATTGGAAGTCCGGGAGTGCTAACAGAAATAAAAACTTAAACAATAATAACGCACAAGCACACACAGCGGTGCAGTAAACAAATATACGAGTACATTCTACTAATATAAAAAATGTGAAAGTTGGATTTTTTAAATATTTGGATGTTAGTTGCTCAATTACGTCGCAACGTTGGAACGGAACGGATTTAAATTTGGAACATATACTATAGTCAACACAATAACATTAGCACATAGTGGAACAGCACATAGAATACTTTTTATCACGGTAATAAAGAAAACGGGACAACGTAAAACCACGCGGCAGTGCTATTACTTTTAAACGGTTATAGTGTTGCGAAATCAATTGTTTTATCCCTCTCAAAAAATGCAAAACCCGCCATAAGAAATATTATCTTCAAAAATGTTTTTATATAGAACCCATAACATGACAACGCAATTCGCGTCAGCTATTTCAGTAGATCCTGCTATCTCAGGAAGTATTTTGTTTAGAATACCATTTCCACAAAACAATTGTTTGATTCGAAGAGAAAAGAATTTGTTGTTTACTACCGTCACTTGGCATCGCTCATTCTTTGTGCTCATTTATTGAGACGGGACTGTTGTCAGCACTCATTGTACTCTCCGCGTTTGTTAAAGGTACGACTAGGCATTGTAAAATGTATTTAATATCAAGAACGGTAAAGTTTGCAAAATTGTTTTTTATATTGTGTTTCTGTGGTCTAATTATGTACGTAATACTCGCCTTTTATACGTTTCACTTAGCACTGACAGCGGTTACAAAAAGCGATCTGCTGAATTACAAGTTTAAGAGCTACCAAGTTCCTAAAGTAACTATTGATTTGGATATTGAATTGAAGTACATTTTGCTATGGACGACTTCAAACTTTAAACACAACGTAACCGAGGAAGGAGAGAAAATGTTTATAGACAATGATTGTGCACATTTAAATTGCTTTTTAACTACAAATAAGACACTTCTACAAAACATAAATAAATACGATGCTATAGTGTTCAGCATTAGTACATTGAGTAAATGGAAGAGAAACATGCCGAAGCATAGATCAGGGAAACAGAAATACGTGTTATATGCAACACTCCCGGCAAATGAAAACCCTATATGCAATATAAATGTTGATAATTTTTTCAACTGGACCTGGACTTATAAACTAGATTCAGATATTCCAATGCCGTTTATCGAGGTAAAAGATTTGAATGGTCAACTGATAGCGCCCAGCTTAACTGTAGAATGGTTCAACAATTTTAACGATACACTAAACTCAACATATCCGAGTCAGAAAAGAAAAGCAGTAATGTGGCACATACAAGATTGTGGGAACGAAAAGGCAAAGATATTCGCAAAAGGCTTAAAAATGCATCTTCCTGAACATTCTATGGAAATCGATCTCTTCGGTTGCGGTAATGAAAAATGTCCCGCTGGACAATGTGATAAAATGATTGAAAATTATTATTTCTACTTTGTGTTTGAATCTAGTATGTCTGATGATTACGTAACGAAAGAAGTGTTGAAAGGTTATCATCACAATACTGTGCCTGTAGTGGTGGGAGGAGCTGATTATAGCAAGTGAGTGAACTTACAATAAATTGCAAAAATAAATAAGTATACACATAATAATTTTTACCCAATTGAAAGAAGGGTTATGTTTTACGCGCGTATCTTGTATGTTTGTAATTTGGTTTATTCCTACGTATCTTCCAAACGACTGGATGGATTTTGGCAATTAATATCGTTAGACTCAATCTCCCAAGTATTCTTAGATAGTATACACAACACGGAATTCGGATAAACAATGTTTTTTATCAGTTGATTTTTGCAGTCGGGTTTTTTAATTAAAGTTATTAGGTATTCTAAGGTTCTTAATTTATATTTGCTTACCTCGATGACGTAAGGATATCGTCCTACCTCATTGTCGTTGTTCGTCATTGGAAAAGTTTGTTTAGTTGATTTCATAAAAAATATGAAATTTTCAACTATTTGAATTTATTTAAAAATATATATTTTTGATTTTAATTTATTTTCTTCTGAAAACGGCTCCGTCGCGTAGGTACCATATAATTGAAAAATGTACAAATAAAGAAATTGACTATTAATTCCAGGTTTCTACCACCGGGTTCATACATAGACGCTCGCAACGACAGCCCAAACAGATTGGCCAGCCTTTTAGGCTATATCGCAAGAAACCCTATCACTTACAACAAATATTTTTCTTGGAAAAAACAGTACACGATCAACGAAGCAAATTTACAGAAAGGCTACTGTAATCTTTGCAACTTGTTAAACGATAAAAAAATAACAGAAACACATAGTTCTTATC
Organism: Ectropis grisescens; assembly: GCA_017562165.1. Lineage (NCBI taxonomy): Eukaryota > Metazoa > Arthropoda > Insecta > Lepidoptera > Geometridae > Ectropis > Ectropis grisescens. The sequence goes on along the minus strand of CM029780.1, from coordinate 14,472,521 downwards.
AAAATATCAGGAAATGGTGGTACCAAGGTAACTTGCAACAAAAATGTTACCCAAAAGGAGCGGAAAGTTTTGATGAACTATTGTCGTATATAGATAACCCTGTACTTCGAAAAAATTACATGCCGTAGTTTAAGTCAAGTTGTGGTTTTATTTTTCTTAAAATTTATTAGAATCCGCACAAAATTACAGGTATAAAAAATAGTATATTAGCTCTACGATGCTACTACTCTCTACTACCGGCTATAAGTTGGCAGGTACTAAATCCTCCTCGCTCGCTGGTTGTGCGATAGTGACAACTAAAGCTCCTTCTGCACTAGCCTAATAGCTAGATAGTAGACGCAACATGAAACCAACAGCCACAAATCCGTTTAAAAAAATAATTGACAAAGAAAAATATTGACATTCACTTATGCTCATCAAATTTGTCATGATATAAAATATTGACGCTTTTGCCGTAATTGAGAATTATTGAATTAAATGAGTCAAGTGGCCTACTGTCTACAAATCCCTGGGCCACCGCTTAATCTAACTTAACATTAAAATGCTCAAGAACTACTACATCTCATAGGACTGGCGCAAGCAGCCTGGGGAGCCATCGGTAAGAATGATCAAAGAATGACCTGGCAACCCAGAAAAGGACGTCTTGCGGCCCCAGCGAGGAGGATTTAGTACCTGCCAACTTATAGCCGGTAGTAGAGAGTAGTAGCATCGTAGAGCTAATATACTATTTTTTATACCTGTAATTTTGTGCGGATTCTAATGAATTATACTGTCTACAAATCTACAAATATCTAATACGTCTTAAAAATAAAGAAACGTAACAATTTGCGTGCGTATATAAGCATACACACTCGTTTTAGTGGGTCAAAATAGTGTTAGACTACAGGCCCGTGATCAAAATTTTTGGGTCTGATGATACAGCATGAGACTCATGAAAGAAGAAAATAAATAATAGAATCTTATTATTTTATACCCTGCTATCATCCTACATAGGTCTCCTGCTGTATCATGTGACCCATACATTTTGTTCACGTACCTGCAGTCTATTTGAAACTCGTAAATTAGGCGTCAACAAAGTTAAGAAGGTTGTACGCCGAAATGTTGGAAAATATTCCGAAGAAGAAAAGATTAAAACTGTATCAATCTTTTCGTATACTCCATTTCAATCTGCAACGCTGCAAGTCGCATCGCATCTTAAGGAGCTCCTTATCCTGGCCCTGTATTCTAATCACCTCACACTCGACCGAGGTGAAGACTGAGCAGGCATAATTCAAATCGCGGCTCAGTGGCGCCCTCTACCTCGACAAGTGCCATAGAACCTTCTCGAATATTCATCAAGCTGACTTAATTGCATCGCGCCTAGGTCTTGTAGGCGTGGTTTAATATTGTCCTGCATATTTGATGATTGAATTACGTGGATGAGATTGTGTACAGCTCTATTACGCCGGTGCAAAAGTCGATAATGCATAAGCTGATAAAAGATTACTGGATTCAATATTAGATTTAAGATTAAAATATAGTAATGTCACGACTAGGTATTATTTTGCTGTGGGTAATACAAATAATTATGATTTTTAGTCATGAAAAATTCCTTTGATAGGGTCAAGTAGAATGTCTGTCCAAACTTCTAAGCCAAAAGGGTCGCATTTGACTCAGCAATATGACAACACTATTATTGCTTTCTTCTTTCTGTTACTTCACATCCTTTGCATCATCTCTTGCTTACAATAGCCACCATTGTTAACTTTCCTGCTATAGTGTAGTGGTTACTTCCAAGAAATCGCTATAGGTGATAAGGCTACCATGTTTGATATTAATCATGAGTCATCATTTTAAGCTATCATGGTTGTTCACCATACCAGCTAGTAGTACTAATTAAGAGACATTTACTGTGGTTTAGTAGTGAAACAAATTGTCGATATTTACTTATGAAGATTGGGCACGAAACTGCATCGAAATGCCAGGGAATTCATAATTTAACCACAGCAAACATCCCGAAATAAAAAAATTCTTACTCTAATCGTTTTCTAAAAAGCGGACGAAGTCGTAAATACTAACAGTAAATTAAGCGAATAGATTTACTTTTAAATAACAAAATCCACCTCGAACGGTAAATTTAAAATTTGCAGAGTTTTTCTTATACGTGTCACAGTTACTCAAAACTTAGACAATACCTTCCCTCCATCTCATCAGCGTCGAAAGGTCGTTGACACCAGACTCAGTGAAATAGCATGGAGTAAGCAATCCTTGAAAAATTCATACATTTCGTCGCTCAGTACCGTCGGCAAGTCAAGTGGAGTCCGCAAGTAGTTAGCATATCGTCGAGATCGTCGCCTGCTCGAATATTCAACAGCTCTTTGTCTCCTGACCCTACTTTCATAGTGATAATAGAAGACAGAGACTGGGGTTTATAAAATTAGTTTTGAACATTGTTGGGAAGGCTTAAGAACTCCATAGAGAAAATACTTGCTTCAAATATTGAATATCCATACTTAACATTATAAATGCGAAAGTAACTCTGTCTGTCTGTCTGTCTGTCTGTCCGTCTTTACTGCCTAAACCAACCAACAGATTTTGATGAAATTTGATACATAGATAGAATAGATCCCGAGAAAGGACATAGGCTACTTTTTGTTCCGAAAAAAGGGTTGAAAGGGTTAAAATAAGGGATGAAAGTTTATATGGAAAACTTCGTCATTGTTGAAGAACTATGAAACTTTACGTCTAGATATTTAACACGAAACCATAAAATGTATGTTTTAGCAGTTTTGTAGTTTCGAACTGTACCTACGGGGGTGGAATTGGGGTTTTCTTTTTTATTATTTATTCTTGGGTCAAAAGTAATTCAAATTTCACCCTCTTCCTGTCAACCGATTAATCTGAAATTTTGTATACACTTTGGATTTTGGTGACAATACAATTATGTTTATTCATTATCATTATAAATTCAAGATGGCCGCCGCTACAAAATGGCGGATAATTTATGTTTTATTAATCCCATCAATATGGGTATCAAATGAAAGGCCTCAACAAGCAGAATACAATATACTATAAAAAATTGAAATCCAAGATGGCGGCCGCTACAAAATGGCGGATAACGTAGGTTTTATCAATCCCATCAACATGGGTATCAAATGAAAGGGTTCAACAAGCAGAATACAATATACTATAAAAAATTGAAATCCAAGATGGCGGCCGCTACACAATGGCGGATAACGTAGGTTTTATCAATTCCATCAATATGGGTATCAAATGAAAGTACTCAACCAGTAGAATACAATGTATTATATAAAATTAAAATCCAAGATGGCGGCCGCTACAAAATGGCGGATAACTTAGGTTTTATGAACCCCATCAACATGGGTATCAAATAAAAGGGCTTGACAAGAAGAATACAGTGCACTATACAACCTCAATACTTAAGATGGTCGCAGCCACTAAATGGCGTATCAGACTATCAGATAGAATTTTTGATAGTCGACGAGATTTCCATGGTGTCTTATCAAATGTTATGCATGATGGACGCTCGATTAAGGCAAATTAAGAACTGTGAAAATGAGTTTTTTGGAGGAGTAAACGTATTACTTTTCGGTAATCTTTACAACTGCCTCCTATAAAATGATCAGGAACACCTGTTTTCAATTCTAATATGAAATTATATATATGAAAGTAACTCTCTCTGTCCGTTACCGTCTAACGCCTAAGCCACTTAAAGAGTTTGTTACAATTTGGTGCACAGATAGACTAGACTTAGGAAAGGACAACGGCGACTTTTATCACAGAAAAGAGTTGAAAAGAGTGGAAATGAGGAGTAAAAGTGTGCATGGAAGGATCTTTGCACTCTTTGTATGCTATTTTAACCGACTTCAAAAAGGAGGAGGTTATCAATCCAGTTGTATTTCCAATTGTGAATCAATTTAGATGGTTATTTTTTTGGTTGGTAGATTATAGTTCAGAGGTGGTCATATAAATTTTATCGAAATCAGTGCGGTGGTTTTTGAAATATGAACAACAAACTAAAATTTGCGTTCATGTAATCAGACGATATATCTACTAATATCTACTAATAGACTCTAATAAAATTTGGTGGACCGTCCCAATGTGATTTTAAATTAAAGTCTGTTTTTGATTATTTTTTTGAGATCATAGTTTTTTTGTAATTTGTCGTGTTAATTGTATATTTATTAAATATAAAACTTTGACTTAGACCGATTTTGATTACGAAACGTGAATTTGTATGGTAGTAGACATACGAGTAGGTACTGCCTCAATTACTTTAATAAATATGTGGCGCGGACGAAGTCGCGGGTAAAAGCTAGTGGTTATATACATCTTACTTTTATAGCCGTGGCAGGCTAGAGAAGAAAACGTTCAATTTCTGAAGCGTGAGGACGTAGGTTTGAATTCCAGCAGCTCCTATGAGTATTTTTGCAAGCAGATGTTCAAGTTTGTCATCAGCAGTAGCTTTCGTAAGAAAAATGACGTGTTCTAAGAAGTGATTCCGGAGTGCTTGGTAAAGTAAAGTATAAAATATTTACTTGCCATAAAAGAAACACAACTACAAATGTACACTATACAAGGTTTATAAGGTTCTATATACGGTTTACAGGAAAATGATCTCAAGGTATAACTTTAAGATCTAAGGCTTTTTTTACAATGGACCCCGAACTAGGCAAAACCTGCAACCAGTTTGCACTCCGTTTATATTCGAGTAAGGCATGCAATAAAGTTGAAATAACATAATTATATACATTAATAAATTTAATTAAAAATACAAGTATATTCGTATGTAGGCCATAAAACTATATATTATGTATCACGGGCGAAGCCGGGGGGACCACTAGTAAAGTAATAAATCTTTGCCATTACGATTGGACTGTTGTGATTAAAATATGTATAGAGTTTTACTATATTTTAAATAAGAGTAGAATATGTATTAATACTCGTAGCACTACAATGTATAATTGTATAAATCAAATATTTTTCGTGATGGGGCAAAAAACCATTTAAAAGAATTAGTATGTCAGCCCAAATAAATTATTTCATCATCTAATCTTCTAAATTCAAATATTCCACTGCTAGGTAAACCTATACTTCTACAGCTAATTTTTGAAGTGAAAACTTATTTTGGCGAAGCAAAGACACATTGTTCGTGGCCTGTGAATTGAATTCTAGCGTCACACTCGGGAATGATAAGTAATCTTCGGGTACACTTGGGGCCATAGCCATTGGCCATCTAGAAATGTGTCAACAGTTCCTATTGGCCTGATGCATTTTTAGATGGCCATACTCATGGTCACGCCTTCCGGTTTCAACCGCGTAGTTTCCAAAGTATTAAATTCCATCAAATTCTCAGTTATAGATTTGCACTTCTATCGGCATTTCTTATGACTGACATTTTTTTATATTCCACTGCTATACTCTCCTTTATAACACCATATATTTCTGGTATTACCATATGGTTCTGTGCCAATTGAGTCCAGGTTTGACCCGCAATGGAGTCGATAATATCGACTCAACTGCTTACGACAATGCTACTCCTCTCAAAATTAAAGGCAGTAAAAGCTCGATATGCAATTATATGAAATAGTAGAAATGCGGTAAAGACGGTAGTATTGTACTGTTTATTGAGTGTTTTGTGCTGCTCAGGACTCCGACTATGGTAATCAGTGACGTCAGATTGTTTGTGTTTCGCTTCGTTCGATTTTGAACTTTCTCCCCTTTTGAAGGTGAAAAACAAAATTCATGAGGCTATCTGAAAAACACTTGAATTAGGCGATTCAATATTGCATAATTTTGACAAAAACGGGGCATACAATTTGAATAATTATATTGAATATGAAGAAAACTTCAACTTATTTATTTATTATTTCCATTTTCGTATCTTAATTATTATACTAAAGTTCTCAAAAAAATTAAAGGCATTTGGTACATAAGAAACCAATATACAATAATAATGTGACCAAGAAAGGAACTGAAAGAAATAACACAATAATAAGATACATAAAAACACCATCTAGCCCCACATTCAGAAAACTTTTAAAACGAGAGCCAAATAGCTGATGTGATTCTTATCTATACTAATATTATAAAGCTGAAGAGTTTGTTTGTTTGTTTGTTTGTTTGAACGCTAGGATCTCGGGAAGTACTGGTCCGAATTGAAAGATTCTTTTTCTATTGGATAGTCCATTTATTGAGGAAGGCTATAGAAAATAACTCTACTATTAATTGAAGCGGAGCATGAAACAAGAATGTAACAAAATCGGGGAAAAATATTCCCCTTTTGAGAGTTTTCGTACGTTTCGTGCTTTGACATGACACATGACAGCATGTGTCAAACATTGCGTCATTGAATTTCATTAATCTGTGCATTGAATATAAACCTTTGCTAATTTTTTTTTCTAAATCAGAGTTGGTACGACCAATTTCCGACAGGTGGCGTAGCAGGTAGCTGAAGAGGTTTTTTTGTTTGAAATCGATATTCTCAGGAATGAGTGAACCGATTTCAGTCATTCTTTCACCGTTGGATTTGTACGGGATCCCGATGAGTGCTATATAATATACCACGGGCGAAGCCGGGGCGGGCATCTAGTATAAATATATAAGCACGTAACTATTACACATAACCACATAACAAATGTTTGTATTCATCACAAAAATATTTGTAATGGGCGGGATCGTACCCACGACCCACAGCTTCGCAGGCAGACTTACTAGCATCTTGAGACTAATAATGCGTCTAATAGAGTCTAATAATGCGAGTATTTCTCCAATGTCATCATGAGTTTTTTTAATTTTTTACGATTATTACGACAGTTATTTAAATAAATAAATATATAATATATAGATAGAGTAGATAGTAATAATAAAGAGAAAAGTTTTCTACTTTTAACCGACTTCAAAAATGAGGAGGCTCTCAATTCGGTTGTATGTTGTTTTATGTATGTTCCAAGATAATGCCGCCGATTGTGATTCGATTTCGATGGTAATTTATTTGTTTGGTAGATCATAGTTCAGAAGTGGGTCCTATATACATTTTATTGACATTGGTGAGGTTGTAATAAAAATATGAAACAAAAACTAAACAAAAATTTCATTTATATAGACGACGTATTGATAGAATTAGACCTTATGAAATTCGGTCGAGTTTATTATTATTTATTATGTTCCTGTCTTTTCCCAATGTTGGGCAAAGGCCTCCTTCCCTCCCTCCCGAAGGTAGGGAAAACTGGAAGGAGGGTTCCTTCCAGTTTTCTCTACCTTCGGCTAATACAGTCCAGTCTTTCCGATATTTGTCGAGGTCGTCTTGCCATCGTTTCTTTAGTCTGCCGCGTCGTCGTTTGCGATCTGGCTTCCACTGCGTGGTCGTTTTGGCCCAATGATCATCTGACATGCGGCAAACATGTCCAGCCCAGTCCCACTTCAAATTGGCTGCTTTTTGAGTCACATCGGCTATTCCGGTTTTGGAACGCAGTATGGTGTTTCGTATTCGGTCTGTTTTGCTCCGAAATTAATTTAAAAAAAATTCGGTCGAGTGTCCAAATTTTATTTGCAAGTTGAAGTGGGTTTTGGAATTTTCGGAAAAAAAATAAACTACTTATTAAAATTTCTAACGAACACACTCAAAATTCACATGGCTGCTATTTCAAACTTGTGATCGCCCTTCAATCAATCATCGTATGAGCATCATTAAAACTGTAAGTGGAATGATGCACTTAAATGCAAGTGTGTCCTTGACATTTATTCTGTAATTTGCTACAATCAATTTACGGTAAAATTAAAACTAAATTTACCACATGCATTAAATAGACTACGCAAAAAGTGTAGGTGAGCAAAATTTACTGAATTTTTGAACAGTTCGCAGACAAAGGGCTCGCATAATCATTGAGTGTAAATGTCAGCGTTTTCTTGTAAAAATATCGCTTTCAGTGACAAAGCCTTAACCTTTAAAGGTAAAAAGGGTTTGAGGGCTTGAAAAGTCTTTTAAATGATAACGAGGTCATAGAATAGATGCCTACTTCATTGAATAGATAACTACGTCCTACAGAGCCTATAAAATTTTGGTAGCCAATTAATAAGTTATCTACGTATTCACCCTAACGCAAAGCTCCAAACAACCTTATTTTTAATACCCGACCAAAAAAAGGGGTGCTACAAGTTTGACGTCGATGTCTATCTGTCTGTCTGTGGCATCGTAGAGCTCAAACGGATGGATCGATTACGATGCAGTTTTTTTAATTGAAGGTTAATATCCGTGCAGACGTTCTTAGCTATCTTTGGTTAACATCATCTTTGGTCAATATGGCCGCCTCCACAAAATGGCGGACAAAATATTTCTTCACAACCTACCTCAATATGGGTATCAAATGAAAGGGCTTGAATAGTAGAATACTTTGCACTATGACAAATTCAAATCAAAGATGGCTGCCACTACAAAATGGCGAAATACATTTCTTTTTTCACAACTCCTTTATATGGGTATCAAATGAAAAGGATTGACTAGTAGAATGTTGTACAATATCAAACACAATAATACAATACAATAACAAATTCGAGGTACCCGGGGGCTACTCAATTTTTTTTATTTTGTTCTTGTTTAGTCTACTACTAAATAGAAGGAGATTATAATTTTGTTCAGCTTTGTAAATCGAAATCTATATTTCGGATATGATTTTTTAATTGTTTATAGTGACGAGACGAGCAGAACATGTACCTGATGTTAAGCAACGTGTCTGTCACATAACAGCACAGTGACACGCAGCTATTGGAACATGAAAAGTACAAATCATTACCTGGCATAGCACTGCGCTCGTCACACAGAGATCTAAGATATTTTATCTCTAAGCCATGTAATTCCTCTGGAAACATTGCCCATCAAACCGGAACACAATAATGTTTGCACATTACTGCTTGGCGGTAGAATATATATATATATATAATATAACTGGCAAAGGTGTGGTACTTCCCCAGGCGAATTCTGCCACGAGTCATACCACTACAAGCAAATTAATATATTGTATAGTTTATACATTTTAGGGCGTGGAGATAAATCATCTTGCAATCATCGTGCAGTGCTAGGTAAATACACAATACTCAATAATTTATTGCTTCATTATGTTACAGTAAAAAATACCTGAGTACATTTAGAACAAAATTTTGTCGTAACACAACGTACCCCAACCGGGTATTTCAATTTAAGTGTCATTTTGAAGCAAAGCGTTTTATTTCACAGTCAATAGGTTTTCATCTAGGCTTTTGACAATAGCAGATCTCTCAAAGTCCTGACAAACATACGCTCGTCTTAAATTTTTTTAAGTTTACTGGGAAGTTTGTCGTAATTTTTTGTAGTCATCGCATGCGGACCGGTAATATGTAAAATTAGTTTTGATGTCGGTACGTTTAAGTTATATTCCTATAGTATCCTAATCGGGTAGCGTAAGTTGTCTGCTACTTCATCAAATCTCAAATCAAAATTTTAACAAATTTGCAGTTTTCCAATGTATAAAGTGATGTCAAAGTTAAAATTTTGTAGTCAATGAAATAGGGGGGGTTTGTGAAAATGTGGTTTACTTATGTCAGGGAGTTTAATGTTGGTAAGGATACGCACGCATTTCTTTTGTAGGATGAAGATTTCAGCGGCATCGACACTTCCACCCCAAAGTGGGATCCCATAGGTCAGCCTGGAGTAAACGTACGCGTAGTAGGCCGGGCCGATAAGGATGTATCCAAGTCGGTACCTCGTCGTAGCTCTTTTAGGGCGTAAATGCAGCTGGACAATTTATATTTTAGCTTCTTTACGTGAGACTTCCAATTTACGTGTATATATATGTCAATGCCTAGTAGTGTGGCTGCGTCAACAAATTCTAGATTATTATTAGATATGAAATCAATGTCAAGATGGATTTTTTTGTGGAGGGCAAAATTGCATGATTTTTGTCTTGGTAAAATTTAATTCTAGGTAATGGTCAGTCATCCAGTCAGTGGTTTGGTCAAGTAGTTCACGAAGTGTGTCATTTAAATTCAATTATTATTACACAATGTCACGATAGAAATGTCGTCCGCGAACATTATACAGGGACTGTCAATTATTTTTGGGAGGTAATTAATGTAAATTAAAAAATGATTTGGACTCTTCAATAGTTGTGCAACATTGTACTGTTAAGGACAAGCGTTCCGCTAACCATCTCGTTACTCTATAGTATAAAAAAAGCGCTACGGACTCCTACGATAGCGTAAACCTCAAAGAAGTAACTTTTTTTTTAGTATTTGTACTACTGGTTCCAGTAAAGGCCTCCTATAATTCGACCTCAGGTGTGAATAGCGACGCATACAAGCAATCTGTGCTTAATTACATTGAGTATGGACGATAGTGTAACTGAAAGCCTTACCAATGTTCAGATTTAGAAACTGCACTTGAAATTTGGGTATTCGAATGCCAGTAATTAAAAAAAAAAAAAGTGCCGTTAGATGACGCTTAGTTGAACGACCACCGTATTCTAAAAACAAAGTTAAAATTGAAACCCAATGTTTGACCTTACATTAGGACTTAATTCCGATCTTAATTATTATTTTATTATCTAGGCTTAATTATGATTTAACTATCCTACTAATATAACATTACAAACATGAAAGTTTGGTTTGATAATTTATATATAATTAATATACGTGTTTATTTATATTGTTAGTTGCACCACTGCCCAAAATCTTACAAATCTTGTTTCTTTGTAAATCAAAGGCTATCTGGAAGAGTTCGCTTTTAGCGATAAGATCGCCTTTTGTGCCCATTATGTTTTTGTTATTTTATATGTTACTTATTGTCAACTTTGTTTGTGGTGCCAATAAAGTGTTTTGTATTGTATTGTAAAGTTTGAAAGAATGCATGGATGATTGTTACTCTTCCACGTAGAAACTAATTAACGAATCGGGCTGAAATTTGTAACTTAAATATATAGTCTGGAAGAACACATAAGCTACTTTTCATCCCGAAAAAAAAACAGGAACTACGCGGTGCGCTGACACTATTTGTCTTTTTAGAATGTTTTGTTTAACTATAATAAACGCAAGACTGGAACGAGCCAAAAACCTGCCCTGTACACGTAGAAGTCTTAGCCCAAGTCGTGCCGTTTGAGACGTATGCCCTCGTATGAGATGTACCTACTACTGATTGATTACGGTAAGTGACTATAGTAAGTGTTGAAATGGTTTCAGGTACGCTTTAAGTATATTTTCATGGTCGTATGTGCGTAAGTGTATATAGTAAATTAGCCCAAAGTTCGATAGGTAGTAGAACCACATATGTAAGTTAAAAGGACATAAGCGATCCGTGATAAAAAAAAAACTAAAAACCTGCTACATTTTTGAATAGAGCCGAACAGGTATTAGACCATAGTCGATAATTTCTCAAATAAACAATATTTAGTGGCATGACATCCGTTGAAAAGTATATCACACTATATTTTTTTGACATAAAATCTTTATTTTTTTCACTTATTTCGAAAAAGCACTTTAATTTTCATTCGCATATTCTCGTATCAAAACATCGGCTTTTTAAAAAAGATGGTGGGCTTTTTGTTCGTTGAAAGCTCTTTCTGATAATGTAAAAATAAGGATGCATTCTCATGTTAGGTAAATGAGAAAACGTAAAGCAAGTAAAAAATCTCGAATCGACTGTGATAATAATGTTACGTAACTTGTCAGTCAACATTTGCAAACCCATTATTTGTTTATTTTAACGTATTTTTATAATATTTTGTGTCTGTTCGAGAGTAATGAGTAGCGCTGAAACAATGCATCGGGACACAGGTGCACTCGGTTGACACCCACTCCGATAGCGGCAATCCATGCACACAATTACACCACTTCGTGTGTGATTGTTTTCCAAATTAACTATTTTAGTGAACTAGTGGAAGGACTATTTTAACATTTACATAATTGCATCGTTGTACTATATTGCAGGGGTAAATTTATTTATTTTTTAGTAAATAAATTAGCACATTATTAAATAAATAAATAAATTTTGACACATTTGAAATATGGAACAGCAAACGAGACAAATATATTTTAATCAGTCACAAATTAAGAAATACTTACAGCAAACTAACGTTAAATACATCTATTGAGAAACGAATGTCTTTCAAGTCCTTATACTCCCAATTATGCTTCTGTTTTTTGCTATCGTATCGCACGATGCTTCCAATAATTGATATTGCATAAACCTTCGCCGGTTTGAAATTTGACGAATAAGCGACATGTCACAACATGCCGTAATCTGAAGCAATTACACAACATTGCTTCAGAAATACGTGCCAAAATCCTCTTAGGGTTCGATAAAATGTCCGAAATGGGCTAGTTAATTAGGTCATCTAGGATCCACCAAACCAGTGCTTGACGTTGCTTGGGTTGTCGGATGATGATGGATGACCTCATGACCTCGAAAGATTCTTGAAAAAATGCTGGTTATCTGTAGATTTGCGCCTTCCCCATTAAAACTAGTAGTGATGACACTTGTATATCTATTGTTAGGAAAAATATTCAGAAGTGCAGATGGGATCCGAACCTACTACCTCACGATTGTAATTTGCGCATTCTTGCCACTAGGCCTCTGCTAAACAAAATGCATTGACTTCTAAGTCATGCGACTACGTCTCAAAGTCAAATATCGTAAAATTAAGCACTCATGAATCGCGCACATATCGATACAGATACATATCTAGGCGGACACCGAATGAGTTTTCCAGCGGAAGTCACCCGGGGGCTGTCGACAGCGTTAAATAACTGATTGCGTCCCTGGCGACCAATCGCGAACGCGGCACTGCCGACGTGACGCGCAGTGGGGAATGTGGTTAATGGATGGGAAGACTAGTTATATTTATTATCTACTACCAGTGTCCCGCTGTTTTACCCACGTAGTTCCTGTTTCCGTCGATTCCCCAGAATAACAAGACCAATTATAAAATGTTGATTTACCTATCCCCGACTACCTCGGATTTGTAATCTATACAACATTCTACTAGTCAAGCCCTTTCATTTGATATCCATATTGAGGTAAGTAGTGAAGAAATATTTTGTCCGCCATTTTGTGGAGATGGACATCTTGAATTGATACCAACTAAACATGGCTAAAAAGCACCGCACGAAAATTTACCTTTCAAATAAAAAAACTGAATCGAAATCGGTCCATCCGTTTGAGCTCTACGGTGCCACAGACAGACAGACAGGCAGACAGAGGAGACAGATATCGACGTTAAGCTTATAACACCTCTTTTTTCGTCGGGAGGCTAAAATAGCGTATGTGTTCTTCCAGAATATAATGTAGCTGTGTTTCAAATTCCAGCCCGCGCCGTTTATACGTTACGTCATGTAAAAGCAACAAACATCCAAACATCCATCCATTGACATATATCATGTCAATAGGATATAGCAGTTCCCGCGGGTTTCCTGTCACATTACACGATCCCGTAATTCTTCGGGATAAAAATAGCCCATGCGCTATTCTAGGCTGTACTCTAATTGTATTCATGTGCAGGTCTTCCGAAGTGATGGAGTAACAAAGTTTTAGTTTCAAGGGAAATATTTTTAGGGTAATCACAGAAGAAATCTGAGAAATTGAGATGAATCATCTTATGTCTCTGTTAGGTAATGATTTGAACTCTTGATGTTCCAGTAACTGCGTGACACTGCGCTGTTATAGGCAGGCGTGTTGCTTGTAACACATTCAAATATCCGCACTTACAACATTCTAAAGAATATAACAGCACCCAGCAAGTTTACTCCCATTATTATGATCATGTAATTTTCAACACTATTAAGAAATGTTCAAATAATTTGTACATTAGCGGTATATACGGGTTACGTTCGTAATAAAAAAAAATGAATCTCTTTTTGCTATTTCTAACCTAACTTGGAAGCGGGTCAGGTACGGAACATCATTTCGGGGCAGGTTAGGAGGAGGGTTAGGTTGGGAATGAAAATTAATACTTTTTTGCTATTCCTAACTTAACCCGGGAGCGGGTCAGGTTCGGAATAAACCATTTTCACGCTATAAAAAGCTTAAATGTTATTCCGGACTATAATTTGTGTCCCAAAGTTCAATCTTATCCGTAAGGTAAGTTGCTCCGACATCAATGACCAACAAATATCTAAATATCTGAACTTACATTTATAATCGTAACATTCTCTTCGAAATGAGGTATCATCGCCCGAACCTGGTAACAAAGATCAGCCAGGAGTTGCTCTGCACACATCGAAACCCAATGGACGTCGCATATGCACTGAGGGAAATATACTCCGGTATGTACTCCTCAGCGTCCCGTATAAAGTCCCTAGAGCAGAGAAGATATAAGGGAGCGCAAATACCCAACACCCAACCAAACACCCTCTTCTTAGTTCACACTCAAGAGGAGAAGGAGACCCTGACAAACCAGGGTTATGGGTCAGGCACCGGGTCACGCATCCTTACCATCCATGTAGCTCAGGGACTAACATACGAGTCGGTAATCGTAATCAAAACCAAGGCAAACATGAAGCTGCACGAGAGCGTGCCCCATGCGGTAGTTGCAATCTCACGGCACACGGGGACCTTCACATACTACGCTGACGACACCGACGACGCCATCGGTCGGTTCGTGCGGCGAGCGTGGGCTGCATCACCGAAGACCATCCGCGATTTCAACCTACAGATGGCCATCAGGGACAGAAATACGGCCGTTGTGGAGGCTCTGGGCCGGGAGGAGGCAGCTTAGGCAAATGGCAAAAGGCAATTAGGCAAACACTCGATGTCGAGTCGATTACTAGCGCAATCCCAACCGGTAGTGATCAGCCGAGCACTAGAATTAGATTTTAAATGTACCCAAATCCCTTCTATTTTCCTCTTCTCCTTATCCAAGAAATGTGTAAAAAAAAAAGATAATTGTAATGAATCTAAGATCACGGACCCCGGAGTCAGTGGAGTGGATAATTTAAATAAAAAAAAAAAAAAAAAATCGTAACATTACAGTAGGAAGTAGGATAGTAGAATGATGGCATGAAAATTGATTGTTTTTCAATAATCATGAAATTTGCATGATCGAATTCTTTTCACATAAATTCACTCTTTTTCACTTACGTCGCTCGTTTTAACCTAAACAAACGAACAAGGAAGACGGATGACCCATCACCTCGTCAAAGAATAAAGAAATAGAAAGGCAGATTCAATAAATCCGTGTCCCGAGACGTCGATCACAGATGCTCCCTGAGGACTGATATCGGCAGCCCTTTTAATGCAAAATGATCGAAACGGCGAGAACGTAGGCACTTAATAAAACCTGTGTGATTTTTTCATAACGTTATGCCATTTCTGTTTTGATATAACCTATTCTTGGGGAGATAGCGAAGGGGAAGTTAAAATTTAATATTCACGTCTCATTTAGAACAAGAATAGCTTGGATCTCTCAAAGACGTCGGCGTAACAAAATATATTCAAAATCTATGATATCTCTAGTTTGAGTGTTTTCAAATTGAGTGAAAAAATAAAAAAATAATGTCAACCAATATCAAAATAATTCTTTTCATTGATGTATGACAAGTTATCATTGAAACCCCCTGCACGTTCTGCAACTTTTTACGACAAATCTTTTGCGTTCCAGGCTGTCATACTATGGAATGCCTTACCCATGGCCGTCAGACATGCTCCAACACTGCCTGTTTTTCAGAAACAAGTCAAGGAATTATATCTTTCACTGCTGACATGACACTGAAATTAATTATTCTTATCAAATATTCATTTTTTAAATAAATATTTTAATTTATTCTAGAGAACTAAGTATTTCAAGTATTAGAATGTATGATTATTAATAATATGTAAGTGTATATAATACCTTAAGTCACACTGTACCCTAACCCCGTCTAACTCTATTTTATCTTTTTCTCCATCCTTCGATTGCCTGGAAGAGATCGCTTTTAGTGGTACGGTCGCCAATTGTTTCACTTGCTTTAAGGAAATATCATTTTGTATATTGTTTTTGTATTGTGGACAATAAAGAGTATCTATCTATGCCTAAAATCTTACTTACAGAATAATGAGAAACATTAAGTCCACCTGTCGTAAGGAGTACTTTTCAAAACAAAACACAAGTTCCAAAAACGTACTATTAGATAGTAGTACTTAATGTAATTTTGCGCTAAATTTGCACTCACCATTAATTTATTTCATTTCATATAAAAATACGTTGTTTTAAGAAGAACAACAGATTGTTCCGTTACTTTCGTGTCCATCTACTTAGGTAAGTATGATATTGTGAAAAGTGAACAGATAATTAAAAACACCACTATCGCTATAAACACACGAAAACAAATTTCTCAGTTTTCAGTAAAATGTCACGCAAAAATTCAAAATTCCAATTTCCAATGAACCAATGAACTGAACATAATTTTAGTCAGTTTTTACTAGGCGCTACCGAAAATCTGTCCATCGTGCATATTTAAAAGAGGTTATTATTAGTAAATAATAAATTAGTAACATGATAGTTTAATTTTTCAGCACTGAGCGAGTTAAAATATATTTGGTTCAACAATCAATTTCAATTTTAATAAAAATCGATATTTGTCGATATTACGAAAACCACCGATTTCGATAATTTCATGGGCTTATTTGGGAAGGTCCTTTTGTGAGAAGGAAACTTTGAGAAAAATCAATAATTTTCAAAATTAGTTCCTCCAGGAGAAAGTTATAAACTAAAATAAAAGTGGTGAAGTGCGTGTTGGACTCGCCCATGAAGGCTTCCGTAGCAGCAAGTAACATAATATAAAAGTTCTTGTAGTTCGTTGTAACTTTAATCAGTGTTTTAACAATAGCCAATATATGACGTATTAAAATAAAACTACGTATACTAGATTTCATTCAAACCAATTTTCGTTTATAGTTTATATGGTAATGTACATCATACATTTTTATTTTTGTCATTCTCTTATTTTAGAAGTTACAGGGGGGGGGGGGGACACACATTTTACCACTTTGAAAGAGTCTCACGCGCAAATGGTTTTGATGAAAATAATTTTTTGAGTTTCAATTCTAAGTATGGGACAGATTAAAAGCTATTTGTATGAAAATCTTAATACGGTTCACAGAATACATCTACTTACCAAGTTTCAATCTATATATATAAAAGCGAAAGGTCAGAAACTAAAAATGCTAGGCGTCTGAAATTTTGTACAGAGGTGCCTTTCAGCAAGTGGTCACTCGCTAAGATGAAAATACTTTTTTGAGTTTCAATTCTAAGTATGGGACAGATTAAAAGCTATTGTTTTATTTTATTTTTTGTATGAAAATCTTAATACGGTTCACAGAATACATCTACTTACCAAGTTTCAATCTATATATATAAAAGCGAAATCTCAGAAACTAAAAATGCTAGGCGTCTGAAATTTTGCACAGAGGTGCCTTTTAGCAAGTGGTCGCTCGCTAAGATGGGGTTTTGAGAAATTCAACCCCTAAGAGGGTAAAATAGGGGATGAAAGATTTACCTAATGCACAGGGCAAACTCTTTGGGCTAGAAACCTAGAATTTTGCATACGTATTCCTCCTATGATGTACGGATATAAGGAATATAAGAAAATAAGGAAGGATTTATCAAAATTCTACCCCCAAAGGGGTGAAATAGAGAATAAAAATTTGAGCAAAACCTGATGAAAAACAATGAAAATTGCATTTAAACGGCCAACGCCAACGAATTACAAAACGCGAGCGAAGCCGCGGACAAGAGCTAGTAGTATATATAGTTCTTATAGTTTCGGAGAAAAGTGGCTGTGACATACAGACAGACATGACGAATCTATAAGGGTCCCGTATTTTGCCATTTGGCCACGGAACCCTAAAAATACTGTCGAATTGAGAACCCCGAGCTTCTCGTCAAACTGAGAAAACTAAGTAGCTTAGTACACTCCGCGAGGCATAAGCTGGGCTTTGCATTTGTGTGAGTGTACATGGATAGTGTAGGTGTGACAACCGGCCTTAGGCGCGGCGCCATTCTGTCTCGCCGCGCTCCTGCCTGATTGGTGATCACTCACACTAATGCAAAGCTCAGCCTATACCTCGCGGACAAAATTTCAAGCTCCTGCCTGATTGGTGATCACTCACACTAATGCAAAGCTCAGCTTATACCTCGCGGAGTGTAATTTATTTTTGTTTCTTTGGCTTGTGTAGGTATACATGGTGTAAAAGGTTACTAAGTAAATATTCTAAGATGGCTAAGAAAGTCTTAACAAATAAAATAGAATGAGTAAAAGTTTGAAAAAATCTACTGTTTTACTAGGTATTACACATAAAATAAAACAAATATAAGTGTAACACTGTTATTGTGACTTACGTAAGTTGTGTTACTAACACGATTGTGCTGCCACTCATGAATGCGAGAATTTACTAAGCAAACCAATATGGAAAAATATATAAATAATTTTGTGAGTCAAAATTTTGATTTTGACTATCTATATTTTACATAAAATATTGTGCTTTTACTAGATCTTCCAATATGTATTTACTTAGTACTATTTTAAAACCTGTTTGTATAAGTACAAAAATACATATTATGCCTACTACGATGTTAAGGAGTTTCTTTAAATAACTGGGATAGGTGAATTTTTTGGCACGTATCTTCAAAGTCAGGGTTCCACCAGCGTCTTAGTTCCTTGTAGCTCTTCCTGGGATTGTTTTGATTTAATTTTGAACACAGATCACAAAGATAGTTCCTCGGCCTTGTAGTATAGAAGTAGTAAGCCTTCCAGTCGAAGAAGTAAGCATATTTTGAGGGGTTTTCAATAAGGTAATCAATTACTGAACCTAATTTCTTGAGATCGAAGTCGTTAACGTTAATGTACGACCCAGGAGGAAGAAACCTGAAATCAAAGAAAAATAAAGTATTCAATTTCAAATACTCGTATTTATTTAAAGACGAGGCGTGAGCGATAACATGTAACTTAGTGCTTAGTGAGCTTGCACACTGAGCCTTGATTTGTAGGTTCAGCTCCCACCCAAGACAAATATTTGTTTGCTGATTATAGGTGTATGTTCTGCGTCTGGGTTCCGGTTTCATGTATTACGATATAAGTAGGTTTTTACAATTTTATAAGCAGCATACCTATCAGCTATCCCACTTCCAAGCTTTCCTTAGTTTAGGGCTAGATGGTGTTGAGTGAAGCAGTCAGTCAAGAAATGTAATTCCATCCAAACATATGTATGTATATGTATAAAGAGTAATTTGTGAATGATCTCTCTATTGAGAGGTCATTCACAAACAGATTCAAGATTATTGGTAGACATTTCACACACATCGCCATCTGACCCCAAACTAAGCAAAGCTTGTACAAGCCGCATAGCTGATATAATACTTATAATTATATTTTTAAATACATATTTATTATACATAGAAAACACCCAGGCACAGTACAAATGTTTAAATTTATGACACAAATATTTGCACTGGGTGGGGATCAAACCCACGATCCACGGCGTCGCAGGCAGATTTATTATCAACTAAGCCACCAATCAGGCCAGCCATTTGAAAAAAAATGATGATCCGGTTTATATATCGATAGTTCTTAATCCCCAGATTAATTGAAAGTTTCAGGAGGCCGAGTATATTAGTTGACTTCCATCAAACTTTTGCATAGCTCAAAATGCTATGGGGTACATAAACGTTATCGCCAAGTTCGTCATATATCATTATATGGCTAGTTATTTAATGCTTGTTTGTGGCTGGGCCTAGTATCGAATTATCTTTAGATTTACAGTAATCAGCAAAATAAAATGACTGTGTTAAACAAAATTGCTCGCCAGCACTTCATTTTAAATTTTTATTTTATGTAATACCGTATTCTAAAATATACGCCCACACTAGATGTACTGGACCAAATATTATTATACAATTAAAAAAATCAATCCATTAAAAAATCTTTAACGTAGTTTTACAATTATACTATAACTCAATTGTAAGACCCAACCAAAAGAATATTTTTATATTTATACAGCTGTGATAAATAAATAGATTTATTACATGAAACTAATAAAAACAACACTGTTACTTTGACTAAAAGAAAAACATTGTTAGTCGATAATTTAAAATCATACTCAATTTTAGAATGAGCCTTAAAACAGTTCTAAAATAAAATTACTATATAACTTTAAACTTTAGCTTCTTCTCTCTATTAGGTGACAAATATTTTTGGCACTATTTTTCTACAATCGCGGAGCAAAATTTAAGTCTTCAAACCTCTGTTAGTTTTCACGCTTATTATTTGATATTTTCTAGATGTATGTATGATACGAGTATAGTAGTAAATACATTTATTTATCTTGAGTGTTTACAATTTAGTTTATTAACAAGTTAGTAGTAGTAATATTTACTTTCTAAATACGCTGATGTTTAGACTAGTTTCGAAAAAAAAGGCTAACAGCAGAGGTGATAAAAGGTAGAACAATAAAATGGATAGTATAATAAGCAAAGAGTTTACTTTAAGAGTTTTATACTACGTATATAGAGTTGGCACAAACGCTTTACACTGAAAGCGCGGGTAGTATTTTTCTAGCCTTGTCGTTCTTGTGGAAGTGTCGTTCTTTTGTTGCGGCACATCACTCTGTTGCCATAAAAATTATCACCTGCTTACGATTGTCATAAAAGAACCGTGCGGAATATCTAACTCTATACGTAGTATATGTAAACTTTTTGACAATAAGTTATCAGCTAAATTCAAGAACGTGTGATAATTACCTGGAATAGTTAGTCAAACCACTGACAATAGGTATTGACAGTTGCGTCATTCCTTTTACTATCTTTTCAGTCACGTAATCTACTGCAAAAGAATCTTCCAGAATGATGTTAAAGAAATAATCTTTATCAATCATTTTAAAACATTTTGATAAACCACCTTTTGGACATCTTTTTTCACTACAAGGGCCAAAAATGTCCAACGTGTGGTTATAACCTTTTAGTTCTTCTCTTAAATCGTTAATAAAATCTTGATGTTTGTGTTTCAATTTGCAATTTGTAACAACCCAAGCAACGGCTTTCTTTTTACCATCAATTATACTTCTATACTTATCTGTATGTGGCATATCTTTAAACCAATTGACAGTAGGTTTCGGACCAATTAACTTATTTTGGGCATTGTGAACGTTAATAAGTGGATGAGACAAATCAGAATTAAGCTTATAAGTCCACGTCCAATTAAAAAAATCATCAAACATTGGATTGCAGATGGGATGGTGCTGAGAAGACTCGTGTGATTTGAAAATATAAATTTGGTCCTGATCCCTTTTCAAACTCAAATATTTAAGTTTATTGATATCATGGATATTAAGCACTATTGCGTCAAAATTTTCTTCTGAGCCAATCAAGCTTTTGTTATAAGAAATATAGCAGTTGATATCGGGACAATTTTGTTTGATGAACTGCGCTTGTCCCGGTAAGTATTCCACGTCTCTGTTGTAAAAATTCTTCTTATTCCTCTTAGGTTGCTTCCAGAATAATATGTATTTTAAATCAGTCTTGAATCTAGTCTTTTCCATTTTGTCGTTCTTTATTATGTTTGGTAGCAATGCTATAAGTATTGCTATGCTGAAAATTATGAAGCACAAACCAATTTTGATCAAAGTTCTTCTGCAATTGCTAGCAAGAATCATATTTTTGAGTTGACACGTATACATTTTTCTGTAATTTATTACTTTCATATCTTGGCGCTTATGTTTCAACGACAGCTGAGCGAAGACTGAAATTACGTGAATGCAGTTTTCTTCAAGCTTATAAAACAATTAGTGGAATGTTGACCATTTCCTCTTATAAATGTTGATTGTTTATGAAATCTTGCGCATCAATTTCAACATGTCCGTTGACTTACATGTGTCGTATTTATGAACAGATAAAATACACCTAGTATTTTTTATTGCACGTTTTGCATGTTGTTTGTCAGTCACTGAGGCTGTCAATAAGGTTAAATTTTACGATATAAAATGGATATAGCTAATACAAGCAGTGCACCGCGGTTTTACCCGCGTAGTTCCCGTTCCCGTCGTTCCCGTTTTTTTGTCGGGATAAAAATAGCTTATGTATTGTTACAGACTATAATCTATCTATGTTTCGAATTTCAGCCTGATCCATTCAGTAGTTTTTCCATCATCATACTTACAATTCGCGTTTGTTATATTAGTAGGATATTTACGTATCGATCAGATTCTGCGAATAAATCTGATTAATCCTTCTAAAATTAGCACTTTGTCGATTTGGATGTTTGAATTTAGATGTAAGATTTAAGAACTCGTTACAAGCAACTAACTACCTAGTTTGATGGTTGAAATTTTGTAGTACTCGTAGTAGACTACAGGCCCGTGAACAAAATTTATGGGTCATATGATACAGCAAGAGACCTATGTAGGATGATAGCAGGATATAAAATAATAGAATTCAGCACTATGCCGGCATTTGAAAGCTGTCCAACTGAGTGCTAATTGAAGAGGGGGGTTCCAACCCTCACTCTTTCCTTTTTGTCGCATGATTTTTGTACATATGTATAGATACATTTGAGCATACAGGCTTTTTATTATCACGAAAGAAATTAAAGCTCTATAGGAAACATTTATTTTATAAATATCACGCAAACAAAGTTACTGGTAGATCTAGTTGCCAAATAAGTAATAATTTATATTTTAAAGTAGCAAGACTCTTCACAGAGTGCACCTGGGAACCAACACACTTTTTCCAGTTGTTTTAGTGTCAGAAGGGCTATGTTCAGGTTTAAAAGGCAATTTTTCCAGAGAAAATACAGATCAATGAGATTATCTTATGTGTCTGATTAACGAGCAGTATGCACTATGCAGTATGCATGGAAAAAATTGACTTTTCAAGTTCAAATAGTAGCGTAATACTGGTTGTGGGCAAAATGTGTTTCTTGACATTAAGCGCATGTCAAGACTTGCGCCTAATGTCAAGAAACACACATACAGCTAAGTAGTAACTTGGATTCTTTATGTTTAAGTGTCGCGTGATACGTTGCCGTTGGAGCAAGTGTGTTGTTGCTTACCATCAGGCGCATGCTTAGCTTGTCCCGTCAGTTTATATACTAAAAAAGAGTCAAAATGTCAAGAAAAATATGTGTGACATTGCTTTCAATATATACATATTTATGTATCTATAGAAGATTTAGCCAACGAATGGGTAACTTTGGGTTGATTAAGCTAGGCGGGGTTCTGATAATTTATGCGTTTAATTTCGCAATAAAGTCACCAGTATAACCTACTGCCATATGAAAAACTCATTTCTGTTCCGTTTTCCGTATCCACTGCTTAATTTATGGGTAAAAAGTATTTGCCCAAAACGGTTAATATGGGCGCATGTGTCGGCTCTGCGCGAATCGGAACAAGAACTGCTTTAGCTTGCTTACGATGATTTATCGTTTCCTTAAATAGAACACATATTCTCATAGGACTTTTTACTAACTCTGTTTGGGGAAGTACCACTCCATTTCCAGTTAATCTACTGCAATACAGTAAAGTCCAATCATTACAAAATTTTAAAGAGTAATTTACCCTCAACTAATTCCAAGGATTTGAAATTTGTCATATTATGTTACTAGCCTTATAAACCAAATGTGAGTCCCTCAATTTAGCACATCTGGCAGGTAGAAAGTCCCTTTTAAAATGATCTGCTGTCTTTTTGAGAATCCCTATTTTTTAGTAATAAATAAATAATACTCAATTAAAATGTCAAATGGCCTCAAATACATATTTTACTAAAACCCTACTAAATCGTCTGGCTTATTTTATTAATGCAATAGTCAATATACGAGTATAAATTGCATATTGCCTGAAAAATATTTTTTGGATAAAACACTAAGGTGTTTTAAAAAAATATGTAACGATTCATACTCATTTTGCCCCGCTACTAACTAGCCAGGTCTGCAGCTTCGTGTCATGTGACAACTTTTCACTTTTCCTCAAATATCTGTCTAAAATTTGGTACCAGCTCTCGGAATAGTACTTTTACTTTCGTTAACAGACGCGATTTACCTCTAAGAAGTAAAAGACGGAAAAGATCAAAAACTTCAAGCTCCGAAAATCGTAAACACACCTCACGGCACAAAGGTAAGGAAAACAATTAGAGCTGCATTGTGATCTGCCATTAAATTCAGCACAAACGTATCTGAGGACCAGTAATGGTGTACTCCTCAAACAGTCGGTCTCAAAGAAATCATTATTCCGCGAGCTACCCGCGCGACCACTTGGAAACTTAGGGATGTAACAGGTTTGAGAACTTTATATCGATATTTATGTTTTTTGTTACGTAAAATATTTTATTTTATGTAAAATATTTAAAATAAAAAAATATAAAACGAATATAAAAAAAAAAAATTAAAATATAAAACGGCTATGTAGTTAGTTTATACGCTGTAGAAGTGGGAGCGAGAGGTATACCAGCAAAATCTCTCTATAACCTACTGAAAGACCTTGGCTTATCCAGAAGTGCTGTAAGTTCTATACTAGAACGTGTATCTAAAGCTGCACTAGTAGGCTCATATCAGATTTGGCTGGGCAGGGAGAGAAAAACGAGTGGTGAAGGTGAGTGTTGATGTACGTCAGAAAGGGGCCCCTTAAACCTACGCCCGAGTCACAAGTCTCGGGAACTACTCGAGTTTTTCTCTCTCTGCCACACGATGGACCCGGCACCCGCACGGTGAATCCATGGAATGCTAAGAAGATCGTCTCAAATGCTTGAGAGCAATTAATTTGGGAGATTAATACCTACCGGTTACAGGGAGTATCGTCATAATCATCATCATGTATTCATCCACTGCTGGACAAATGACTCTCCTATAATACGCCATTCAGTCCGATCCATGGTCTTACGTCTCCAACCGCTACCAGCTGCCTTTCGTATATCATCACTCCATTAAGTCCCAGAGCGTCTTACACTACGTGGTACGTGCTACAGGGAGTATGAGTTCTTTTTATTATTATACGGCGATAAAATTTGTGGTGTCATTGACCTTTTGGTAACAATCTTTATTTACTAGCTTTTATGAAAAATATGAACAAATAAACTAAAATAATTTTCTTACATTAAATAACTATAATTTCAACCAGAATGATGATATTTATAATTACTTTACCTTTTACCTACATAGATAACTTAGAAAAATGCTTGTTTTAAAAATAAAGACGACGTACTCTTTCAAGCAAACATTTTGGAATGGATTTTGATCAATTTTGGTACATACAGATATTGATTATAATATTGTTATATGGAACTACATTTACTACTTTTTATCGCGTGATAATTACGGGAACGGGAACTAAGTGGGTAAAATTGCTTGGTGCTACTAATTTTATAAATACGAGTGTGCACATTTTAAATAACATTTGACAGTTAATTAAGATTCAAGTTTATTCACAAGATTGTAACAAAAATACATAATTCATCATTTATTGCAAATATTTTCAATGCCATTAAGAAAACATAATTAGTCATTATTAAATATATTTATCCTCTTTTGAAGACATCATTTGTTTTCATGCTAGACTTTTCAATGAGAGACTAGAGGTCCAGGGAGAAATAATTCAGCTCAATAATTGGTATTTTAATATATCGATATATTTTCCAGTGACATTTCCCGTCACTAGTCAGGCACGGGATCCGCCGCGGGGTAACGAAGCTAATCTGTACTCAAGTGTCGACAATTTGGGTAACAACAGAAAATAAGCGAGGCTCAAACTCAATGTTGCCTTAATACTCAGTCTATATAAACTTAACGGTGGCTTTGTATAATGATCGCTTTGCTTACTTTGTTCGTATTGTAGGTATTTAAGTTGCCTGCAGTTTCTATTTATGACTCGAGAAGTTTGTTTCAGTTTTGGAAATAAACTTTTTCATTCCGCATTCTGAGATTACGGGTATGCTAAGTTATGAAACAATGTTTTAATTTGATTGGTATCAAATGCAAATTACGGCTAACTTGTATAAGCATTTCACTAAACTTCAAGAATTTTTGATTATAGGAATTTTTATACTCGTAGTATAGAATGACGACACGAGCAGGACATGAGTCAGATTGTAAGCAACATGTCTCCTCCTCTAGCGTCCCCGTAACAACTAAAACCCTCTACACACGAGCCCTGAAATCAGAGGAAATGACGTAAAACTAGCGGGGAGGAGCCTACATCGCACCTTATGATTGGTGATTTATGGTGCGCTGTAGGGTTTTCCCCAATAGTTTTACCTACGTCATTTCCTCTGATTTTAGGGCTCGTGTGTAGAAGGTTATAGTGTCACGCAGCTTTGAACATGAAGAGTCTAATACCCTCTACAAACGAGTCCTAAAATCAGAGGAAATGACGTAAAAGTAGTGGGGAGCAGCCCACATCGCACCATATGATTGGTGATTTATGGTGTGATGTAGGATCCTCCCCACTAGTTTTACGTAATTTCCTCTGATTTTAAAGCTCGTGTGTAGAGAGGTTTAGTCATAAAAAATATTGCCCTTCAAACTGAAACACAGTTATGTTTGCCCATTACTGTTTAGTGATAGAACTAGCAAAGTTGTGGTACTTCCCCAGGCACATTCTGTAAAGAGTCGAACCATTACAAATAGGATGAAATAATGTTAAACAGTCACATAACAATCTCCCTACACTTACGTCATTTTAGTAAAGATGTTTTTTTATGGTCGCTGGTATAACATACACTTAGAAAGGAATTAACACTTACTAAGCTAAAAGCGGGAGCCGTTTTTCAGGTAGAAGGTATAAATAGTACAAAAAAACATGTTAACTTACGTCATTTCAGAAAGGCTGTTTTTTACATTAATAAGTAATGTTTTAAAAGATTTTCCAACGAGTCAGACTTATCTGACGGACTAAACATCCTCTCAGACTCCCTCATCCTCCCTTAAATTTCTCACTGTACGATTAAATGTGAGAGCATCATTTATGCTATTAAGTACAAGTAAGATGCACTAACGCGTGAATATCTCTCTCTCTCTTACAACTTGTGGTTACTCTGAGATAGTCTGTTGCCAGTACTTAGTCTATATCACTGTTCAGTGTGCATAATATCTGATGTTTCAATGCATTTTTAAGCTAAGTGCATTTTTAAGCTAATGTTTATTAATGCATAAGTGAATAAATAAGAAAAAACTAATTGGCTATGAATATAAATCTAAAAATACTATTTTCAATGGTGTCTTGCGTACCGAAAGTCATTCAGCGCAATATTAGTCGTAGAGGTATTAGGAGAGTACGTTATTTTGATAATACTTTTGGCTAAGGTAGTTTGTTTATTTCATACTACCAGCGCCGCGTGGTTTTACCCGCTTAGATCCCGTTACTTTATCGAGGTCACAAAAAACCCTATGTGTTATTCGAAATAATTACATAACTGCGTACAAAATTTCGTCCAAATCCTTTCCACAGTTTTTGCGTGAAGGAACAACAAGCATACATATAAGTACATACAACCTCAAAAAAATTTGCGTTCATAATATTAGTAGGATTCCCTATAATTCCTTTTCTAACATCTAACCTTTTAATTCTGAATAAGAAAATTGAAATTGGTTTTACTAAGCTACAAACCTTTTGCAATAATAATTGAGTAACGAAGACATTATTACATAAATTATTAGTCAGTATGGCTATAAAGATTCTCTCAGTAGCTATATCAACTCTAAACACAATGCAATGTGTGTAATGTGTGTGTTAAATACCTTCTTACCCGCAGAGGCTCCATACAACCACTAATGACGAGCTAAATCACGTGGAGCGACGCGGGAACTGTGGGCCTCGGTGTTTACCGTGATTTACACTTTCGAATACTCTACATGGAGAGGGTGTGGCTTTGGAAATAGGACGAGCGGCGTAAGGATGTCGGCACTGTGGAATTTTGTAATGTTTTCATTTAACTAATGATTAAAAGTTTTTTATCTTTAATGTTGTAGTTGTAGTTATTCTAAGGCATGTTTAAAAAAAACATTGTCTGTTCAATATTTAAGTTTTTTTTTCAAGTAGTGTCCTATGACTTCATTGGTTTGGCAAAATAGTACTGCAGCATTGTTGAAAGAATGTAAAAGTCGCTACAGTAAAGAAGTTGGAAAATTATGCAAGAAGGCGTTGTTAGTATTCATTTAGAAGAAGCTTTGAAAAAATAGTCACCTAATCCACCATTTTGTGGCAGCAGATATCTTAAACAGATTTTTATCAAACATAGAAAATAACACTTCCAACTATAATTCACCTTTCAAACCAAAACAATAAAGTCGAAATTGATTCATTTGTTCGGTAGCTGCTGGTAGCAGACACACAGAGAGGGGAGAAAGAAATAGAAAGAAAGAGAGCTATGTATGCCAAACTTATAACACTCCAAGAGATACATTAGCGCAATATACGTAACGCTGACAAGCTGGATAGTATACCGCACTCTCTTGCGAGGTCGGAAAAACTGATTCACATTATGGGACCGGAAGTTTATACATAACACTCTTCCTAAAATAGTTAAATCAGCACGGAGTTCGGGTAGCTTCAAAAACCGATAAAAAGCTGGCTTATCGATCAAACTGTTTATAGTTACAGCGAGTTTTAATACAGGGATGACAAACTCATAATAAAATTGTAAAAAAATTACATTGTTCATTTCAATTGTAATAAGTACATATATTTTAATTTTTGACACTTATTTGTACGATACTTATTATCGTACAATATAATGTTCAATTTAAACTTCAAAAATGAATACTCTGTGTTTGATCTTATTTTGTTTTTTTCTAAAATTGACGTGTAAATTGACATTTATCAATAAAGAACTTTGACTTTGACTCCGTCGTTTTTACGTCGAGCGTCGAGCGAATTTCTTTATTCAGTCGCCGCGCTCTAAGCCCGCGATAAAAGCTTATAGCTTTAGCTTAGCTAGAGCTTAGCTTAGTATTGTACGATAATATAGCAATATCAATAACGTTACAAATTCAATTGTTTTATTTGCCATCTCATTAAAACTCCAACCCGCTTTAAGAAGTTTTCACTTAAAAAAATATACTTAGGTACTTAGTAGATCTATAACTTTTAGATTTTTACAAAATCGCTCAGTTCACACAATCCTCGCCCTAATCCCAGACAAACCGCTCGTCGCCACAGTATATACACTAGTACCTCCCAAATGGAATTGAAACTGCGACAATCCAGTTTGCGCCCACTTTTTCTTCCACTCTATCTCGGTTTGATTGAGTCTGCACTTTTGTGCTGACAGTCGGACGGTCAAAGAGATGGCTTAGTATTGTGTTGTGGAGTTTATACGGGTTCGAAGGGAGCAGCGATTGAAGGACGATTTGTGCTTTGAAATTACTTTGTTCAGTTACTGGATATTGCGTAAAAAAAATTTGAAGAGTTATCATTATAGTAATTTTTCACCTAAAATACTCGTATAAAGTAAAAAACTTTTATCCAACTGAACTTATCATCGATATACATACTCTTTCTTTGACATACTGCTATTTTCTGTTCATGATTAGTATTACTCCTAAAACAGACCACGTCTGACAACCCTAAGCGAGATTTTGACTTAGCTAATTACTAAGCAATCCTTACCCAAAGCCAGTCAATTCGATGTACGTATACTATAAAAAATAAATAGGTATATACGTAATAAATAAAATTTCAGCAGTAAAAATTTTACGATAATATTCGACAATATCTTGTTAGTTCAAATCGAGTAAACGTTAGCATACAACTAAATGGATTAAAAATGCCAAATTAATGATAATAAAAAAAAGTCACGACCGACGTATAGAATGCAATTGAAAAAGGGTAGGGTAAAACTAGGTAATACGCCCCACTTTTTTTTTAAATCCAATAAAACGAATTACACTTGAAATATAATCAGACTTTTTATTTAAGGACTTTATTTGGTATTATAGGGAACACTTTATAATCAACTTACTGCCTTATGCAACGAATAATTATCATTTATCGTAACTTAAAAAAAAAGTATGTGGGGTGTTTTGAAATAGGAGTGTCGGCTAATACGCCTCACTAGAGTTTCAAAATGCCCCACACCAATAACAAAACATTGTAGCGAAAACAATTAAATAATTAAGATACAAACTAGAGTTAATGGCACAAAATCAGTTTCTCATTGAATAACATGTAACTATGTAGAAATAATAATGAGTAATCTATAATATTTATCGACAGATTTACTGCCTATTTAAAATTTAATTGTTTTTTGTTCTTGACTTTCTCTCTGGCCTCTTCAAGGTTTTCTGCAGTCCAAGAAGCTTGTTCGTTGTCGGGACATTGTCTGCAATAATAATATTATAAAATTCTTCATGACATGAGTTAATGGGATTTTGTAGGTAACCGTGCCCATTTTAAACCAATTTGATTATGACTATAACAAGAAAAAAAATAAAAATGTTGATTTACCCCCAACTACCTCAGGTTTGTAATTTGTCAAACACTCTAACCCTTTCATTTGATACCCATATTGAGAGATGTTGAGAAGAAATATTTTGTCCGCCATTTTGTGGAGGCGGCTATCTTGAATCGATATTGCCAAACATAGCTAAAACTTCCGCACGGAAACCATTCAATAAAAAACCGCATTGAAATCCGTCCATCCATTTGGGCTCTACGATTCCACAGACTGCCACATACAGAGACAGACAGACACATAGACAGACAGACATCGAAGTCAAACTTATAACACCCCTTTTTTAGTCGGGGGTTAAAAATACTTTATGTCTAATACTTACACGTAATAAAAATTATGTTCAATGCTGGGGCGTTTTGTAAAACGACATGTAAGGCATATTGTAAATTTGGGTATACAAAACGCCCCACCAAGGACAAGACGACGCTTTTAAGGTTATAACTCTCCAAACAGTCGAAAAAGAAGGGTTGTTTATTGTATTTTACGGTAGTATCAAAACATTTTAAAGAAGAAGCAAAGAAAAAATAGTATTTAAAAAAAGCTGACACTTACCAGAAATTGATCTGAGGCAAAAAATCTTCGAATATTTTTTTTTTCTTATTAACCGCAGATAAACACTTGCGAGTATCGGCCATGACACGCGGTCACCGTCGCCTGTGCTTGTGCGCTGCGAGAGCTTCATACGTTGTGTTAGTGTGCGTGTGTTGAGGTGGGGCGTTTTGTCAAGTGGGGCGTATTACCTAGTTTTACCCTAAGGCGATCCACACACTGGCACGCACCATGCTGAATGTTGCGGGGCAGTGTGAAGATCGCCTAAAATAATAATATGTCACCTGATTCTTCTATTTATTAGTAAATCATAAGTTACGGTAAGAATAAAAGACTATACTTTGCTTTAAGATTAAAAATTAAAGTAAGATCTACATATTAGTACAGATTATCATTTAAATGTATTTGCATATGTCGCGTGTATTTTGCAAATTACAAATTAAAGCACTTTGAAGTTTGAACTTTGTTAAGTGGGCTACGCAAAATTCGTACTACCGCAGTATCCAGGGTATGATCAGGGCACGGTAAGTGAGTTGTTTGAGCAATAAGTGGTGTGCGCAGTGCATTACGCCGTCAATGGGCGCTAACTCGGTTGCGACCGGCGGTACCGTCAGCAAATTAATGCACTTAAAACCTCACTTTTAACCTAAAAGCTCGTTGATTAAATTATAAGGCTGTGTGCCTTTGATACAATGTTGTGTCCAAGATTTTTCCTTTTGACCGTGTAACAGTTTGTAATGTTTCAAAGTTTATGATGAAAAAGTTATATTACGGCGAAGGAAAGGAAAGGAAGGAAAATTACGTAGCTTCCTGCTATATATATATATTAATAACATAAGCATCTAATTTTATGTCACGCTGTGTAGCTAGACCACTCAATATTTCATCTGGTATGGAGAATTATGTCCATAGTCTTGATATTTTTAAATACATTTTTTACATTATATTTTTTACATACGATATTTTTAGGTACATTAATTTTTTAAACATTGTGTTCCGGTTTAAAGAGCACTGTTTCCAGGTTAATTACTGACTTTAGTGACGAGCGCAGGATAGGCTAATAATTTGGACTTTTCATGTCCCAAAACTTGTGTGACACTATGCTATTATGGGTGTAGGCATGTTGTTAATTATCAGGTGGATATTCTGCTCGTCCCGTTACTTTAAAAAAAAAAACTGTTGGATTTTGTTGTTGCGATAAACTACAGAAATTAATAACTACATGACGTACTTTTTTGCAATCGGTACCACTTCGCCGCATCGTCGAGACACAATGAAATTACTTAGGCTGCTCTTTAGCGCTCTACATCAAAATATTAAAAGCAAAACATACCTTTGGTTCATTACCATTGGTTCATTACTATTATCATTATTCATATCCATAAAAATTTACAAGTAGGGGTAGTTCTACTAATTTCGTCAGTACAAAAAATTCACCTCAATGTTTCCATTTTAATGATTGTATTGTGTATTTTGTAAAGTTTTCGTTGACTTTCATTACAATAAATTTAAAAACACTTTATCGGTACCACAAAACAAAGTTGACTAAAACAAACACATTATAGCACCGAAAACGCTTAGTTCTCGCCTCGGGAATCCCACAACTGGAGCCTATTTTGCGGAAAAGGTGAATCTAGGTACTTGTAGCAAATCCAGAGGGACAACGCTGCTAGCGTTTTGGGTTCCAAGCGATGCTGTGGCGATCTCGGTGGCTTAGTATAGTAATTAATTAGTAATTCTCATTGTGTATTTGTATTGCTAGAAAAACCCTTTAAAAGACATTGATATGAACTTACTACTGCTACTAATACTAGGCTTATTGAGCACAGGATACAACACACTTATTAAGCAGAAAAAAACATTTCTCTAGGTAAAAATGAGTACCTTTTTACCATTAGCCATACCGTAACATACCTATCCTACTACGGGGGAGTAGTGCAGTTTTATGGGACTTCAATTCATTCTATACACTTTGAATATACACAAGTAATAACTTATTTAATTGGATAACCGGACACTCACGTATATACGGTCGGTCAATCCGACTCGAGTTTCGGCCGCGTCCGGCAGCCTTTTTCAAGGCGAGTGCACACGCGCGGTGGCTGCCCGTTTGGCACTGAGTCAATAAATATTGTTGGAGGACACATACCACACACCACCGTCTCGTTCGAAACTATGCATTGCTTGTACTATCGGAGCCAGATAGCTGCTAATACTTACGTAATTGTAAATACATACTTATATCAATAGACCTACATTTGTGGTGTCCCACAGATTATGAATATGATTTACTTGCGTAGTTTCAAATCTCTTTATTTTCTCGGGAGAAAAAGTATAATTCCAGAATCTGAGTGTTATTCCAGACTATTTAATATATAACATATGTTGTACCAAATTTCATCCAAATCCAGATTCCAGAAAAGTGGAATCAGTATTATACTGACATAATTATTAGTTGGAGCACATCATATGCATCTTACCTAAGCACGTGGCTAAGATATTCAATTTTAAGCGCTTTGACGGAATACTTTTTCGGGACATAAAGACGCGCTGTAACACAACACAGTTTCATTTCTGACTATATTCTTTATTGACTTTCTATATTTCCAACTAACGCGTAAATGCGGCTATAAGACCCCATCTCAAAAGCTTGTAGGCGCTTCGTAGTGTCCTCTGTTTTGTAGCCATAGATGACAATAGGCTAAATATGCGAGTTACACAAAAGTAAGTAACTCTCGGAGCTTTATGTTAAGTTGACGACAGCACAAAACTTCCTTCATTTTGTTAAAGATGTGCGTTTATTTACTTATAACTTTTCACACACAGTCGACTAATATTAGATTACATTGAAATAGTTGCAACACAGAAGCGTCAATATCTCTATTATAATACTCCTTTTCTACTTTTAGCATATTTATTAAAGATAATGACTCCAATTTTTTTTTTCACACGTTTTATACTTATACTTGTAAGTTCTAGATTACATCTCCCGATGCAAGAAGTATTATAATAGAGATATTATGTATTAGCATTTGTGGGTTTGTGGATCAATGTTCAGCTCTCGATTACCTTGATGGCCGTATCGTCGGTCGTCGGATTATAGGCAAAGCTAAGACGACCGGCTCCACTGCGAGATTCTTCTTACTACTTCTTACTATTCTACTTTCTACTGAGTACCCTCGCATCATCAATACCCTTTAGAGGGGATAGTCATTAGGCCCCGACTTAACTTAAGCGACTACGGCTTCATTTAAGCTAACTTTTGTAATATGACAAAAACTTTATAGAATTTCAGTCATACGTCAAATTTTTTCAGGTATTAGGTATTGATGACAAAATAGCCATTTTTAAACCGAGACATTTAAAGTGAAGTCATGCGATTCAACAAGACAAGTGGAGGCTTGCACCGGAAGTTCACTTGCAAACAATATGGCGGCCGGCCACTTCCGCCGCTTGAGTTTCCGGCTACGGAACTCTGTGACATTAACTAGTTTTAAATGCGTAATGTGTTTTTAAAAAGAACTTTTCTAGGTCTAGCTTTATTTATATCACGTCCCATGAATCGAGTCAATAGAAGTGTAATAGTGAAATTAAAAATGGTTACATTTTAAATAGAGAGATGGGACAAGCTAGTCATGTGTCTGATGGTAAGCTCCACGCTAGTCATGGGCGGTCCGAAGGGGGGGGGGGGGGACGGGACATGACCAGACCAAAATGAAAAGAAAATATGGCACTAATTATACTACTTACATTACGTAAAATAAAGAAATTACTGTTCTACCTGTGTGTGTGTTTAGTGATATTCAAATTTTAGTTGTAATTTTCCTAAGTAAATACGTGTACCTGCTTGAATAAAAATTGGCAGTCATAGAGACTCCCGATAGCAGTGAAATCTTAATGAATAAAATAACTTTGCTTTTGAGAAATTTGATAGCTCACTTTGGAAACTGCGCGAGTGAAACCGAAGGGCGTGACCATGACCTTCTAAATCATCCGAGTTTACCCGAAGATTTCTTTCACTGCCGTAGTGAAGCTTGAACTCCAATCACAGCCCACAGAAGATCTGAATGTGGTGCGCCGAAAGAAGTCACATCAAAAATATATTCTATCATCACTACATAATATAAAACAAAGTCGCTTTCTCTGGCCCTATATCCCCTTAGATTTTAAAACTACCAAACAGATTTTCAAGAGGAAGGTCTATATGTACATATAATATATGCATACAACAGTAGAGAAACACTAATAGTTTTAAAGGTTCCTAACGTGATGTCATAAATAAACACATTTTTTGTGCTTACTTTGCAAACGCTAGCTGGATTTTACGAGATGGATCAAAATAATGTACTGTACTATTGTACCTCTTAAAAAGGTTCTACAAAAAAGTCAACAATGGTATATGTCTATCTCTTAGGGGTAAACCACGATAACCATTTTTATTCGTATTTTTAGTATCAGCATTGTACCCGTACGAAGCCGGGGTAGGTCGCTAGTTCTATATAAAAATAATGAGTGCATTCCATAATAGCGTTACGTTCTATACCGCAGAACGTATCGTAGTAAACGTAGAGGTCCCCAGCAAGCGTAGTTCCGGCGGAAGGGAGGCGGCAGACAACATGGCTGCCCGGACACTTCCGGCGAAACATACGCTCTAGGTACTGTGGCGTTTCCTTTATACTACTAATCTATGCTAAACTGCTATGTCATAGTGAAATGGGCTAGTCTTTGTTTTAATAAGCGAATTTTAAGCTTTGTTTGCCGTGGTGGCAGTGAGAACGTTAAATTTCACAAGAGCGAGGTCGTAGGTTTGATTCCCGCTAATATCTCTGAGTAATCTTAACGGACTATTTAAATTTATTTATCGAAATTAGTGCACCGGTTCTTGAAATATCAACAAAAAAGCTAACATTTGCTTACCTTAATAACGTATTCGTACTATCTCGCTGTTTCATTGGAATGGTGTGTATAGTTGATTTCACATATATCAAATTTAGTTTTTTTTTTACCTCTATAGACATACACATGACCACCATCTCGCCTGATGTTAAGTGACGATGCGGTCTACGATGGAGCGTGTTTACCTAGAAGAAACCGATTGTTAGCAATATTAGTAATTCATATAAGTTGGTATTTAAAGAATAGTAAGAATACCGTAATGCACTCTATGGTAACCCTAAAATTCCGGGTGAATATGATTTGTTTGTAGTCTGTGGGCTGCGAGAGTTTTTGGCGGGAAACTAGGAAGCTCACGTGGGTCTCGTGGGAACAGGGATATAAAAAATCATATACGGCAGCAAGTCTAAGCGAAAGGTTTAAATTAAAAGTACTCGTAACCAGTAATAAGTAAATATCTAAGTAAAAAAGTGATAATTGTACATCTGTTACTGATTTTAAGGTAGTACTGTAAAGCGTTTTTGTTAATTATAGTACGAAATGTATTACTTGATCTGCACGAGGCAGCTATGAATAAGTTGGTATGAAGGACTGATTCCGAAATATAATGCTGTAGACTGATCATAGCTGTTTTATTTATGAACTAATAGTGTTCTTAATTTAGAATAAACTATGTTCCTAATATCTCAGAAGTGGGATCGGCGGACAAGTAAACCATAATTGTCCGTTGGTCCAGCCCATGTGATATATTTTTTTTCTTTTCAATGTTTTTCTCTCCACGTTTAACATCTGCTTGTTAATGTCACTCAATACGAAAACTCTATGATCAGTATTTAATTTGTGGTAAAATGTACGGTTTAATGAGTTGCAGAGCGAACCATCGATATAAACCAATGGATATGCCCTGAGTAACTTGGAATTGGTAATAAACTGCGTCTCTATGTGTGTCGTAAGTAGTTTACACATAACTAATCTACTTGACCCCTAGAATCGCTAGCGGCGCGATTTGCTGTGGTTCTACTTATCTTGGTTGTTGACAACGAATAGTGATATGTAAAAACGTCTGGCGTTCACCGCTTCCTGCAACCGACTGGAACGGGTGAGTGAGCTCACTCTTCCCAACAATGACATGATTCCGTGCGCCCTGAAGTTTGGGAGGGCACATTTGTGTATTGAGATCTTTGGGTGAACAATCTCACGTAAGTGTATTTTTCCGTGTAGGTACTTAGGTACCATTTTGATTTGTTATTGCAAAGTGGTCCTCACTACATTAATTACTGGAATAAGTCTAGTAGACTGCATCCTATACCGCATTTTCGAGGTGTTCATTATTTTTATCTACCCGTTTAATTGTGCACAAGATAGTGCACATAATAATAAATGTGTAAATAGTGGCTATACATATTTTCTATGCAATTTAAAAAGGGTATGCCATTTTACAAAAATTCTATATCATATAGTTTTCGAAAACCATGCCTCGATAAAAAATATGTAACACCGATAACCGCAATGTCAGTCATTCTGGACAAACCATTAACGTTACTCTGAGACTTATTCAAATGTTCTTTTTAAAACTGTGGTCGCCCAGTTGTGAGAACGTTCGATTTACACGAGGTTATGGTTCGAATCCCGGCGGTACGTTTGAGTATTTTTCCATGTTCTGTTAGTGAAACTTTGTCATGACCACTGATGTCATATATGATGATAATGTAAGTCACAAGGGTGACGGGGTGGACCTAAAACGATATCTTTCAGGGACACTCATTATCCGTCAAACGGGACCTTGATAGAGTGGTGGGTATTGGCGTTTATCTTCTTTTAAAAGAAGACCAGAGTCCCAGTTGTGGGAATAAAAATGGTGACACAATAGACATGCATGTCAGATCACGGGTCAGACGTCGAAACTGTATGTACGAACCGCATAGCAGATCATAATTATAAAATGTTCTCAAATTACTGTGTAGAGTAACTATGACGAACCAAAGCGGTAATGCATTCAGTATAAATGACAGTATATGGTTTGACGTTAGCTCGCTTTTGGCATATTATCTGGGGGCACGGCAGTGCCCCCGCCAAGTCGTAGGTATATATCTTACATGGAGATCCGGACAAAGTCAAGTTTGGCTTTAGTGTACAGAGTCGTTTTAGCAATTAATTCAATTAGAGAGATAATCTTATGCACGTAGAAAATTTTAAAGAAACTGTGTTTAACTGCTGATTCAGATAACCATGGGCATGTGACGTATATTAAATTAAACTCTTCTTTTCTACCAATAGTTATGAACTAAACTGACATTGCCAGTGATATGATCTTAAGTCACAGCATGCGCCGTTCATTGAGAATGGAGGTGAGCTGTGAACTTCGACTGAGGTGGCTATTGTTCAGCCAAGATGTAACTTAATAAGGCAAATCTTTATAGATTGTACATTTAAACGAGTTGAAACCAGAGTCACGCGTGACTAGTATCATCAAGGTAGAAAAGTAGGTACTAGAGCTTCTCATTGCAGTTTAGCAGTGTTCTAAACTAAAGTAATCTGAAGAAAGTACTTGCTCATATATGGAAAAGATAGAGTTAAAGGTAGGTTGAGCAATCATTAATGCCTTTGTTGGAAGTTCCAGATTATGGATAGACCGAACCAAGGACGCAGAGATAGCGTCGAAAGTTGCGGCATGAAGAGTGAACCTGAGACCTAGCGCTGCAAAGGGCACGCTCGGATAACGAGTATTCCACCGATTGAGAAGGACCGGAACGAGGGAGTGGAAGGGAGTCTGAATAACAGGCAAGTCCACAAGCGTTCTAATTTTAATTTACTCAGTGATGATGTAAACTGATACTGAGAACCGTAGCCAGGAAGTGGAAGGGAGTCTGGATAACAGGCAAGTCCACAAGCGCTTTAATATGAATTTGTTTAGTAATGTTGTAAATGGACACATTTGAGAACCAGAGAACCAGAAGATGTGGAGGGTAGTCTGGATTTTAACAGACAAGTCCACAACCGCTCTTATTTAGATTCGATTTATGATGTAGTAAATTTGACGTGGTTTAAAGAAGAGTTGTTGAGGCCACATAAGGCTCATAATATGGTGACAGTAATAAGATAAACGATAATGATAAACATAAAAGATCACGGGTTTTCACGAAGATTCACAGTCTAGCGAAAGATCGTTCGCTCTTGGGAGGAGGAGAAATTGTGGAGCATTACAGTATAGGCGAATCTGCTCAAGGTTTACGCAAAAGACGCGAAAGAGACGCTGCAATTATAGCGACACATTAAATTATTTAAAAAAATATATTTTGTTTTACACTTTGCAAAACGTCACTTCTGTTCATCGGATTTTGAACATGAACTTCATGATGTTCTTCATACATTTATTTAATGAGTTGAAAAGTGTACATGGACATTTGACTGCTGAGCTTTCTTTTACAAACGTAAAACCAGAGTTTGATCTAATGTTAAAAGTCAGACTACAATGATTTGAGTAACAAAGTAATGTGTCAAAATTAACGAGTGGAACGAAAATAAAATAATCCATTTTGCTGTACCCAATAACCAGGCATCGCAAAATCTCAGAAACGTTACTCTAATAGTTGGGCCGAGTGGATAAGAAAGCTTGGCGAGGCATTCTCCCGCTGCCACTGGGACAACCGTGCAGGTTTACTATTATTATTAGGCTTGAAAGCTTGCCAAACTTGCACGTCATGGTCTTATGGAGGCAGTATTGTTACCAAAAAGCATACAAGAAGATTATCGCAGATGTAGAGATACGGAAGATAGCATAATGTTAATTACACAGAATTGACGATCGATTAAGAGTATCAATTTGGGAACCGTTAGAAATTAGCTATTGCTCAAAATTAACGTAAACATAAAAACTCAGGATGTATCAGAAACTATCGAGGATTAGTTTTGAACGGATCAGTTTATAAGTAACGGTTTTTACTGAAAATTAAAAAACCAGAAGTCGCTATTCCTAACAAAGTTAAAGTTACTTTGTATTTCATAATAATTATTATAGAATGATGGTGTAACATTGATACTTGTTATATTAAGAATTCAATATGAATATAACAAATACACCAGATGACTTCTTGTCGGAAATAAGGTCCGAACCAAGAGATTATCTTAAGTTAAACAATGAGGTTGTTGTTGGTTCGGGGCGACTAGTAGCTGTTCCAAGAAAATCACAAAGCGAAGTATTAAAGATAAAGCGTCAATCTATGCAGACTGTTCAATTCATGGTAATAGCTCTAAAATATACACAAATTACGTGTCGCGTTGTTTGTCCGCGACGGACTCCGCAATTGTAGTCTGGTTTGCGCACCGTGTAAGATTTGATCCAACTTGAAAGATGGGATAGTCTTTGTATGGAGGTTTCCGAGCGAGGTTAGAGCGGACCGCTAATATCTATAATATGTATTACTGCCTTCCCAATTCACACTTGATGATGGTCAGGAAAATGTTATTCGAAATCTCGCTGAAGCGAAGATTCGGTTTATAACAGTACTTTAGTAACTCAAATTATGCCTGCAAGTTATAATGAGCGATATCTGTCCCGTTGCATATGATAATAACTAGCACTTCTTCAATGGTGACTAGTAGCCAATACTTTTGAAAAAAAAGGAACTACATAATTTGCTCGTTGAATATAGCGATTACTTCTCGTCCGAAAAATAAAAGAGATTTAGGAGTTTGCCACAACTCATGAGATGAAGGATACGAGGCCAGGAATATACAAGACGTATCGTATGTCACATGACAAAACAAACCGGGTAAAGCCTCGAACTATCGCGGTGGCATTTCATCACGCTACAATTTAACAGACTTCCTGGGATTTGAAGTCAGTATTGACGGTTTAAAGCCTGGACTTGAAGGCGGTTTCTAAGTAGATACTTTAAGTACATCAAAAACCCATACGAACTGGTCTTAAATAGTTTTCCGTGATTTGCGGACCGTTTGGCCGGTCCACACAGATTCAAGAAAGTACGGCGTGGCAGGTATTCTGGGGTCCTTAGGACAGTCCTTACAGTAATAAGAGAAAAGAGTAACCTGAGAGAAGTAAAAGCTCCACTCATTCGAACTTGAAACCCTCTCCGCAGTATCCTCTCTTAGTAAATTTAGAGTTTACCTTCAGAGTATCCCACTTAAAATATTGTCAAACTGCATTGCGCCGAGAACCACACTCACTAACAGAGATCTAGTACCGTGTGTGGTCGTTGAGGGGTGTAGTTCCAAGAATTCAATGGCGACGTCGCGTATCGAGCGAGCAACCCTCATTTGGATGCTTTAGAATAGGAGTCCCAAGGGGAAGCTATAGATCCAAATCCCAGACTTTATAGAGTATCCTGAAGATTGGATACAATAACTATCCTCAGCTAATAAGATAACAATACAAAAAAAACACTTTATTAGGTATATCACAATACAATAGAAAAAGTGACTAAACATGTAAGTAATTAAAATGTTGTACACAAAAGTCTAGCCTATCGCTAATAGCGATGTCTTCTAGATGACTTTTTGGTTGTTAGGACAAGATAACTAGTAAAGGTATGGGTCTGGTATCTTTGATAAACTTATGTACCTACATAAACAATTACACAAATAGGATACATATCATTTAGAAGTAAATCCGTTGTACAGATATGGTACATAGCTATGGTATATACCTACTTAATACTAATATTATAAAGATAAAGAAAATAAATATAAATCTTGTTTGTTTGAACGCACTAATCTCTAAAACTACCAGACTGATTTCAAAGTTATTACATTGGTTATGTGCGTGGTCGTTGCACGCTATAGGCTATAAATACACCTACCGCAGGCCACAGTGGATGGCTAGTAAATAATATAATGCATAAACAAAATATATTAAAATAGACTTACATAAACATACTTCATAACATTGAATACCTACGCGTAAAGGACAATACGCACGTGTTTACGAAACGAAGCTGAAAAGATATCTACTGTTCAGCAATTAATCCGAAAGTAGTAATTATTGAAGATTCTATAAATAATAAATGATTATAATTTCTTATAATATAAATAATAAATATATTATAAGAAATATATATCGTCGGTATAAAGATAAGATTTATAGAGTAATCAACGATAATGATCAGATCCGAAACATACTTTTGCATACTTAGTCAATAAGGTTCAACGACGAGGATTTAGTAAGTACTCGTATGTAAGGCGTGGAACGCCAAGTGATAATAAAATTAGCTATAAAATTTCAAGACCTGTATCGTATTAGAAATTTTGACAAATATTAGGCATCTGATCAATTATATCGTTATGAAGACGTGGTAGCCGCAGATACGAGAACTCAAACCAGTGATGGTGTTTAATAGGTGTTCGAATACGTTTAATTCGAATCAAGTTCCAATAGAGACTATCAGATTGTTGGTCACGAAACAATCAATGATTCCCTATAAGTATCAGTAAAAATTATTTTGTCGCTCATATGAAGTAGGTTATTATGCTAATTGATTAGACACGCTGAAATCATCATATTGCCTAGTAGAGAAACCATTGACGTGATTCATCATCATTAATTTATAAGTAAATGATTACTTTGGATTATGTTCAACGAATAAAACTTTCAGTAAAGTTATAACAACTACGACCAAAAACTGTTGTAAACGATTGTTACGTAACTTAATTATTAGATATAAAATAATATTATGAATAATTCGGTTATACTTTGTTTTTGTTTGTTTGTAATGAAATGCAGGTTATCTTTTGACTACCGCAAAGTATAGATAAGGTATATTATCGTATATGCCTGAAATTAGATATATGTATTTATGTAATTATAATTTTCATGTGATAATCATCAGAAATTAAAACATAATAATGTACCAAGGTTTAATTAATTATACGTACTTGTCATGATTCGCTGAATAGGTATTTTGGATTGAAGACTATTATTATATAAATCTAGCCCATATTTTTGTAGCAAAATTATTTCACAAAAAAAGCAAAATAGACACATGGTAAACAGGTATCTGGATACAGGCTTAGGCCTAGTTTGAGATTAATTGAGAGAAGCTTAATTTACAATGCGACAATAATGCCTACTTACTATATTCTTATGTAAAATCCAAGTAAAATCGAACAATCTTATTATTGTGAATTGTAAATACAAATATAATAAATATTGTTTAATTGTGTGTATCAATAATGCATGATTTTAATTTGAAAATGTATCTATGAAAATATTGCCCTTCTTAAGTATAGTGACTGACACATTTAAAGATATTTATAGTGAGTGATGATGCAATGTGCTCAATTTTATTTGTTTTCTTTTGAACATAACTAATTAATTATGCTCCTTTGATATCCAATTTGTAACTACATGTAACAAACATATTATTTAAAATAGAGTTATTAACTAAATGGTAATAGATAAATTTGTAATCCTTTGCTATAAGATGATTACTTTGTTAAACATATTAGATTAACTAGAAATAGAATAGAATTACTCGTATAATTTAGTCAAGAGGTAAAATAAATTTAAAACCCGAGCGCGAGGACTCGCTTCTGCAGGATGGCCGAGCTGTTAGCAATATTAGTAATTCATATAAGTTGGTATTTAACGAATAGTAAGAATACCGTAATGCA
Organism: Ectropis grisescens; assembly: GCA_017562165.1. Classification (NCBI taxonomy): domain Eukaryota; kingdom Metazoa; phylum Arthropoda; class Insecta; order Lepidoptera; family Geometridae; genus Ectropis; species Ectropis grisescens. The sequence continues at coordinate 14,429,019 of CM029780.1, read as the reverse complement.
CTCTATGGTAACCCTAAAATTCCGGGTGAATATGATTTGTTTGTAGTCTGTGGGCTGCGAGAGTTTTTGGCGGGAAACTAGGAAGCTCACGTGGGTCTCGTGGGAACAGGGATATAAAAAATCATATACGGCAGCAAGTCTAAGCGAAAGGTTTAAATTAAAAGTACTCGTAACCAGTAATAAGTAAATATCTAAGTAAAAAGTGATAATTGTACATCTGTTACTGATTTTAAGGTACTGTAAAGCGTTTTTGTTAATTATAGTACGAAATGTATTACTTGATCTGCACGAGGCAGCTATGAATAAGTTGGTATGAAGGACTGATTCCGAAATATAATGCTGTAGACTGATCATAGCTGTTTTATTTATGAACTAATAGTGTTCTTAATTTAGAATAAACTATGTTCCTAATACGATTCACTCTCGATTTGAAGACATCAAGATTATAACTATCGGGAAAAACCCACTCAGGTACTGTAACGTTACATATTGGCTTTAAACAATATGTAAGCGTACATTTCCTACTAAAATCATCATTCATTGGAGACTATGTAGAAACTTAGGTACTTACATAGTGAATTTTCATACAACTAATATCTGTTCTATCGTGTCCTCACGATAAAGCATATTTTTCTGATCATAATATTAGTATTCTTCATGTATTATTTCTATTTTAAACTGTAGAAAACTACGTTTTTCTGAAAATTTTATTTATTTACTTCATGTCATAATATTTCAAACATTCATTATTGCTAAGCAACCTCTACCATTTTCATAAGGTTGTATAGTTTTTAGGTCTAATTCTCTCTGGCCGCTAATTATAAAATAAACTGTCTCTCATTCTAGATTTAAACTTGGAATAGTTTTCTTGTAAGGGCAAGGAACTGAGATGGGCAGTCAACATTTGGATTTCAAACAAGAAGCATCACAAGATACCCTGAAAGGTGCAACGTGAAAATAGGGCTACTAGACCCTCATTGTGTACCGCTGATGAGCTGCTGATGTGAAATACTGATCCTGCTGTGCGCTGTTGATCCCTGCTGCGAGCCACTGAATGAGCTGCTGCAGCCAGGGTGATGTTGTGAATACTAGGATCAGTATTTCACATCAGCAGCTCATAGCAGTCCACAACATCACCCTGGCTGCAGCAGCTCATTCAGTGGCTCGCAGCAGGGATCAACAGCGCACAGCAGGATCAGTATTTCACATCAGCAGCTCATAGCAGTCCACAACATCACCCTGGCTGCAGCAGCTCATTCAGTGGCTCGCAGCAGGGATCAACAGCGCACAGCAGGATCAGTATTTCACATCAGCAGCTCATCAGCGGTACACAATGAGGGTCTAGTAGCCCTATTTTCACGTTGCACCTTTCAGGGTATCTTGTGATGCTTCTTGTTTGAAATCCAAATGTTGACTGCCCATCTCAGTTCCTTGCCCTTACAAGAAAACTATTCCAAGTTTAAATCTAGAATGAGAGACAGTTTATTTTATAATTAGCGGCCAGAGAGAATTAGACCTAAAAACTATACAACCTTATGAAAATGGTAGAGGTTGCTTAGCAATAATGAATGTTTGAAATATTATGACATGAAGTAAATAAATAAAATTTTCAGAAAAACGTAGTTTTCTACAGTTTAAAATAGAAATAATACATGAAGAATACTACTATTATGATCAGAAAAATATGCTTTATCGTGAGGACACGATAGAACAGATATTAGTTGTATGAAAATTCACCATGTAAGTACCTAAGTTTCTACATCACAGATTTCTAAACAGATGAAACCTTCGTGAACGACACTGTGAGGCCAGTAATTAGTTATGTATGCGTGACAGCTCTCACCGACGTTGTCAAATTACTCACGTTGGTGTGCGTGTAATGTTCCCAGTCTTAAGAAAAAAATCCCACTATTGTTGCCTTAGCTTCGGAAATCTTCGCGTATAATAAACACATATTAACGATTATATATTATGCAAGGATTTCTTGTTATTACTATTTCCATCCTATGAAGTTAAGAATTTTGATTTTGCATGAAACTAAAAATTCGAATATTCGTACAGAAAATTCGGAATAAAAAGACAACGCCGAATAATAGTAAAAGTCATGTGTGCGTTTATTTTGAGTATTCTATCGGAACTTCTTGTGAAATTTTGAATATTATGCTTGACAAAAGGTGGCAACTACCTACTCATTTAATATCGGTGAACACAGGAGGTGCAGAGAATTTTTGTTAACTGATTTGATGTTGGGGGCCAGATTATTCAATTTGTTTATTATCCAATCTTTATCTGGACGCGTGTCGCAAACGAAAAGTTCACCTTTTCAAAAATGTTGATACAAACCAACGAAAACCGTCTAAGAGTTTTTGTAAATCAGTTGAACATTATTCACATCGCCACCCAAAGTTCCGTCGTCCAAACACCTAACGTTTAAATTGGACTAGAGACGTTAAATGATAGAGCGAATAGCCAGGGCAAAGGTCGCATGGCCGAAGATTCACCAAGTTGAAAGCCTACGGAAGATAGCATAGGATTGGTTTTGATAATTTTGTGGGCCGCCATAACATTGCCAAAGAAAATTGTGGAAGTCAAGAATCTTATTATTCACTTCGGATAATGGGGCTCCACGATCAACCAAATTAAAGGCATTTTGACGTACACGTTTAACAGCCCTCTCTCCAATTTTGGACAAAAAAAGTCAGGACAGAATGAACAGCAGCCTCACGTCCATCCAGAGAACCAAAGTCAAGTTTATTGGGATAGCTCGAAAGTGCAACGTTTTATACCTACAACCCACCTTGGCAGCAAGGCCAGTATATGTGGTGCCAACAGCGATTATCCTGATCTCAACATCTTTTTGGGTAAGTATGTACGCACAAATTAGCACCTCATAAAACTTCGACAAAGTCACTACTGACTCGACCAGATAACATGAGGTTGATTAAAACGATTAGATCTCTCAAAAGAACTCGCCTACTTTTTTAAGCTCCGCTATACCTACTTACAAGTATTAAAACTTGCTTCATAACTATAGTTTTCATCAACACTATTAGTATTTTTATAAACACTAGTAATGACGTGGATTTGTGATAGGCATTCACATTATATTAAAAATTACGATTATAAAAATAGGGCTTAAAATAGAATAATACAATCTACTTAAGTACATAAATAATTTGGTCTACGAGTATCTTCAAAAAATCATAATCTATATTTTACCTTAACTTTAGGGAAAATAATTTCAATTTAGTACAGGAACACTAACCAATTTTCGTTGAGGTGTTGTGTTACTATTCATCAATCGAAATTAAATCGCCTAAATTATATAAAAAGCAGTAAAAATATTCAAACTTTCCTATGAAATGATATTCCTCTTTCCTTTTCTTATTTTTGGGAACAATGTTTGAAGACACAAGACGGCATAATCTTGTACAAGGCTTAAAATCACACGGGACTACCGTACGAAACGGAAGTCCGTTTCGTACTGATTGGAGTTTGTATTTGCTTTGGCGTTTGATATTTGCTTTCTGGACCTAAGGATCTGTGTTCTGCACGTTCCATCTGCCTTTTGTTTTAGAAATCTGTGTTCTACATAGTCTCCAATGAATGATGATTTTAGTAGGAAATGTACGCTTACATATTGTTTAACCCTTAATCGGGCGAAACGAAAAAAAATCAGTTTTTCATGGGTTAAGTATATATTCTTAGGTTATGTTGGATATCTGTGTACAAAAAATCAATTATAAATTACTGAAACTGAAAATAATGATGTTTTTACGGGTGAGAAATTAGTACCCTTTGCCTGTTCATGACCAACCAAGGTGGGAAATTATTCCCTTTGCCCGATTACGTCCATAAATTTAAATAGACTAGTATTTTAACCTGATTCTACTTTAGAATTTGACGTGATCTAAAATAATTGAAAATAAAATTAAAAAAATAACTAAAATAATTGACGAAATAAATCATGATCATCGCGACATATTTTTTTTTTAATAAACTAAAATATAGACAAATCTAAAAAGTTGACAAAAATAAATCCCCACTTTTTATATATAGAGATACAAAATGGAGTTCGGGAATGGACAAAGGGAACTATTTTCCCTCTTGCAAGAATAAATTTCAAATGAATCAAAACCACACAAGCACTACGTTTTTGCACTGAATATCATAAAAAAGTTACGCAGAATATAATAAATTAGTACATAACATACTAAATATCTACTTACCAGAATCTTTTATGAAGAAACTTTGCAGATTTATGTCTCCGCTATGTGAAAATCGCGCATTTTTTTTCAAAACTGACATTTATTTGATTCTGACATTGACACTTGATACTTGAAAGGGCGGGGTTGCTAGTAAAGTAATGTTTTAATTATCTAAGATTCCATTTAGTGTAAAAAAATAACCTAAAAGGTCGCCATTTCAAAAATATTCGGAATTTTAACTAGATTGAGAGGGTGGGAAAATAGTTCCCTGTGCCCGATTAAGGGTTAAAGCCAATATGTAACGTTACAGTACCTCATTCTACAGCCTAGACGTTCTTATCACAAAAGTAGAGTCAAACCTCTTCGTCCGAGTCTTTGGAATATCCATCATGAAATGGTGCCGCTTCTTCGAGTTATTAAAAGTACAATAGAAAAAAGGGCAATGTGGTATTAGATAATGTAGATCATTTGCACACTCTCCGAAGTGTATTCGATAAAAACCGATAAGGTAGCAATTTTGCGGCGATGTCCAAGTCTTTTTTCACGCTAGAGTGTCTTTGCTTATGAGCCGTTTGGCACGTATCTCGATCGATTCCAGAGCCTCAAGCTGATACTTTTCCGGTCCATCCCAAAGGTGCGAACAGTACTCCATACTCGAATCTATGCTTTGTATAATAAAGGTAACTGTTCAGATTTTTATTACTTTCAAACCTTTGAGAGGACACCTAGTTTTTTGGTAGCTAATTTAGCATTGACTCGATATACAAGCCAAAATTTAGCTTAGATGTAAAGGTAACCCCCAAAAGCTAAAGATGATCAGTAACCGGCGGATAAACCTCGAAAAGTAGGAGTCTGTTGAAATGGACTCCTTTTTGCGGAGAACAGGCTTTTAGCTGCCTGCTTCTTTCCCTCGTTAAACATAGACAGATTGTTCTATTTAGTCGAGTCTCTGAGTTTGAGTCCCGGTACCATCCAAGTCGAACAGATATTAGTAGATAGATACTACCTCCAAAATCTGCCTACTTGCTGCATACATAGGATCTATGCACTAGTTGTTTGACTTGGCTAGCCCCGACTTCAAATTGATGAGTTGGTAGCGGTTACAACAGTTATATTACTTTATTTTTTCTTTTGAAGGCCTATTTGTGGTTTTGGACTCGGACTTTTTAAACGTAGTTTATTTTATTTTATTATACATTTTAGTGTATGTAATAGATTGTTCTGTTAACTGACCTGTACTGACTGAACAGTAGGTTTTTAACGTTACTATCAATAGAAGCGGAGCATGAATCAATAATGTAACAAAAACGGGTAAAAACATTCCTTTCTGAGAGTTTTCGTACGGAGCGTTGACTTGACAGCATGTGTCTAAGATTGCATCGTTGAATGTCAACCTTTGCTAAACAAATTTGTTTCTAAAGTCAGAAGGTTTCTAAATCTGAGTTGGTACAACCAATTTTCGACAGGTGGCGTAGCAGGTAGCTGAAGAGATTTTTTGTTTGAAAGCGATATTCTCAGGAATGACTGAACCAATTTCAAAAACTCTTTCACCGTTGGCTATGTACGGGTGTTGTACTCTTAGTGCTATATATGTACCACGGGCAAAGCCGGGGCCGATGTCTAGTAATATTTAAAAATAAACAAATACCGGCCGAATTGATAACATCGTCCCGTTGAACTCGGTTAATGAATTAACTTGCAGTTTACGTTATTTTCCTGCTGTAAAAAGTAAAATCCATTTCAAATTCTAGACAAAACTTTGTTTTCACCAAATTTCAATCAGATGTCTTAGCAATAATATTTTGAAATCATGCTAAGTAAATATTTTCAAAATAATCAATAAAACAAATAATAAAACAAAGTTTGGATTTGGAAACATTTTTATTTCAATAACACAGGCGTAATATATGACACAGATTCTATTCAATATATGCTTTCAAGCAATTACAGTCTACAGTATTTAGATATTAGGTCTTAAATAAACTGACCACCGTATTCCAAACTTTTACTTTCAGGTCAAATAAAAGCTGCCAAATCGGTAATGAAGTTATTGATTTAGACATTTCTAACGTTTTGAAACTCAAAATTTTGCTTTTGTATAACATTTTGGAATACGGTGGTGAAACACAAAGTCATTAATTTGATTGTAAAGTAACCTCTTTTGCCTAAAACTAAAAAAGATAAATTTATGTATTTACTGCCTCTCACTTGATGCATTTTTTCTGGATGTTTTTTTTTAATAAACAGTGAAGAGACGATCAGGATATGTGCCTGATGGTAAGCAACATGCCTGACACATAACAGCACAGTGACACGCAGCTATTCGAACATGAAGGGTCCGAATCATTACCTAGCACTGCACTGCGCTCGTCACCTAGAGATCTAAGATCTTATATCTCTAAGCCCTGTTATTTCTTTTTCTATGTTTCGTTAATGATACACATTAAGCGGTACATCAACGTCAAAAACTAGCTTGAGCCTTTCTTAATTCTGATAGTCCCATAAGTTGTTCATTTGTTTTATTAAAAAAAAATTTAAAATTTAAAATTAAAAATTGTTATCAAATAATACATAATCGTAAAGTACCCGTCACACATCTATTAGTAACCCAGCCCGAATAGTACCCGCTACAAAAGTGCCCATTATACTGGCCGCATTATTCATTGTTCAAAGATAATTAATGCAAAAATGGATGGTGATTCCCAGATTTGCACGATGCTCAATGGACGTCAAAACAATTATGTTTAGAGCCTACATTCTACCCGTACAGCCTGTAGACTAAATACACCAAAAAAATGCTACAACGCTCTGCAATTCCAGTTCAAGTCTCTGTGGCTGCAACGCTTTTGCAGTGTCTGCAATGCTGGTTCTATATGGCTTCTATACGAAGTTGCTCCACAGTTGCGGTTCGCCCACGAAGCGCGCGCGAGAGTATTCTCACAGCAGGGTAGTCGCGCCAAGGCTCGACTAGACAGTCCAGGCATATCAGCTTTACGTACACACAGGACTGAATTGGATAGCAACTTTATTACATTTGGTTCCAAGTGGCTAACGAATTTATGTAATATAACTTTTAACCTTATTTGGGCTAGTGTAGATGGTGCAGCATATACTTGTAATTGTCACTTGAATTTTATATAATTGACACGACCATATTTGGTAATTGAAAATTTTACTGTTACGATTGTTCCTGATATATTTTTTTTTTGTATGCGCAAATTTAGTGTAGTTTCTTGAAAAAAATATGTTTTGTGTAAAAACTACTTTGTTAGATTTCTTCTTTGAAATTTATTTATAGCGCGGTTTGTAGTTTACCTTCATTGCTACTGTAAATCATATAACTGTAACCGGTGAAAAAGTATTACAGGTTTTTGTTTGTACACGCTTATAGCTTCTTACGCACAAATAATACACACACACAGACACACTCCAAATTTATAATATATTTTTTCATAAATCGGCACGTTTATGTAATTGCCATGGTATACTCAGCTAAAGAACCATAATACAATAAAATTGACGACTTTGTGTTTTTATTTGGAAGCGATATACCCGGAGTTTTGACATACACAGTACTTTGTTCAGCATATTTCTATATCTCTACAAATATTACACAATAATAGTTATACACTTACTTACTATAAACTATGGTACACAATAAATGAAATGTACTATATCGCTGAGTATAGAATATGTTACATCTAAAAACACCAAATGTTTTTACATAGTTTATACATTTCTAAAAGATTCATAAGGATCGCAACAACTTAACGAAAAAACTTCGTAAAATTGACGAAATTTCATTTAATTTGAGGTTGGCCGTAAAAATACAAAGCATATAATTATTTTTGCGTTTGTTGATTACTTTTGCATATTTAATAATTTTGTATTGCTATTCCGTAATACTAATTAATATATTTTGTATTTATTGTATATTTCTAATTAATTTGAAACTACCGTTAGAGCTAAACACCAGTTATAATTACACAATTTGCAGTAGTACACTTAATAGTGTGGACGTTTTATGAAAATTATCTCTAATTGTACATAGTTGTTTAATCCATTTCACAAACTCTAACCTATTCGCAATAAGTTATAAACTTTTTAATTTTTTATGTTTAGCCACACACAAAGCATAATGATACAAATTTGGTGTAATGCTTAGTATTAGTAGTATTATATTGTCTAGGTAAATTGACTTTTAATAGCTAAATATCCATTTTTAAGTTAGCAAGTATTTTAAAAATAGTGATGATCAGAAATTAAAACAGATTTTTCTTCATTAACTGTTAGAAATTTGAAATTGAAACAATGTCTGATTAGATTTTTTTTTCACAATATTTAAATGAAAGTGTTAAACTTTTTTTGTATTTATAGGTTAAATAATATTACAATAATTGACTTACAATAAGCATTACTTTTCGAAGCTTACAATTAGTAACAAGACGTTAAAAAACTTTTATATGAAATTAATCTGCACAATAACTAAAAATCAAACGATTTTATTTACAGTCAATAAAAATAACGGAAATCTACGAAGTAATATATTTTTTTTATCAAAAAGCATTAAAATACAAAAAACATTTACTTAAAACTTAATCATTTTATATATCTAAGAATTTTAAAATTACGTTTTTTATTTCCAAACACCTTAAATATTAAATTAAATTATTATTATTATTATTTACATCTAGGTTGTCCATGTTTTTGGTGTCTAACGAGTACGTATGAAATACTTATGGCTAAATAATTTTATATTTTTGTGAAAGAACTCTAATTAGTTATATTATATTAACGCTAAATACATATTAACTGTAAAAGTATCTTAGTTAAGAGCTATGGTGAGATCGTCAGCGCTTCTGTACCTCATGCTGTGTTCTCGGGGCCATTGGGTTGCTGTAATACGAATATTATTATTATTATTTTAACCTATTTTTATTACTGTTTTGGGCAATACCTTTTCTTCGTCAAAAAACTAGATAAGATTTAGATTTCGATTCCTACAACATTTAGATGCAGACTTATTTTTCGTTTCAATTATAAATCGAAGAAATTGGTGAGAGGTCGGAGAGAGAGAGAGAGGTGACACATTTGCCGTTATGATTGCCAGTTAGTGCAATACAGATAAATAATTCTAAAAGTGGTTTTTTATTTTTGATTGTTTAAAATAGTTTTAACACATTTTCAATTTGAAATGGCTTCATTTCCAGCTATTTTTATCATTTCATTTAACCAAAGTACAAACATTATCTTCTGAACGCGATTGTTGAACCATACACATATTTTCTATGTTAAAAAATAATAAATAAATATTGGTGGACAATTCACACACAACACCATCTGACCCCAAACTAAGCAAAACTATGGCGGCCAAATAGCTGATATAATACATATACTATATAGTTTTAAATACATATTTATTATAAATAGAAACACCCAGACACAGCGCAAACGCTTGAATTCATCACACAAATATTTGCACATCGAACCCACAACCCTCGGTTTCAGAACATTCAGCGTCTGCTATTATTCTATTGATTTATTATTATAATAATCAATATGAGACGTCTAAAGAACTAGACTTAAAATTACACTGCCATATTCTTTCCACATTGAAAGCTAAGTAAATATTACAAAGTGAATATGCAATGACTAGTACTAAATGTTATTAGGAAATAGCTTAGGTACATTGTGGAACACACACAAAATAGAGTAGTTTAAAGAATAAAAAAAAAACGATACTGTTTTGTGGGCCTTTGTACCCAACTGCAAGAAGGGTTATGATTTTCGCGCGTATCTTGTATGTTTGTAATTTATTCACTACTAAAACCCTCTACACGCGAGTCCTAAAATCAGAGGAAATGACGTAAAAGTAGTGGGGAGGACCCTACATCGCACCATAAATCACCAATCATATGGTGCGATGTAGGACCCTACATCGCACCATAAATCACCAATCATATGGTGCGATGTAGGCTCCTCCCCACTACTTTTACGTCATTTCCTCTGATTTTAGGACTCGTGTGTGGTGCGTTTTAGTCTCAAACTAAGCAAAGCAGGCTGATGAAGCTAGTTGGCTACGACATATCTATTCAAAAATAACAACAATGCAAGTGCAACATGCAACAATACCTAGGTTTGTGACATTTCTTTGGTACGGAACTGCGTGTACATGCAACGCTTTTTTTCGATCGTGACTTTCGGGTGTAGCGTGCTGAAACATTCCAACATTATTGAATGGCTCCACTGACATTCACTGAAATTCCTCGACAGTTTATTAAAATCGCTGTAAATCAATACAGTCCAAAATATAATATGGTGAAACATGCTCGATTTGGTGCCTAAAATTGTTTGTAGATGGGAAAAATCGTTTTGATGACATTGTATTTGATTAATAAATTCATGCATCCTACAATTTGTTTTAATTTAAGCAATGCGGTATCCAAAGAAAAACGTGCTTGTGTAACATTATTCTATAAAAAAATCACATCGAAGTTTTGTTTCGATTCTTGAAATACTAAAATTATAAATCTTATTTTACAACGTAAATGGGATTCGTTTTTTATCTTGAGTAAAAACTTTGCATAAAGTGTATCTTTGTAAAGTTTATCGCTACAATAGTTTTTCAAACATGCTCAATCAACTAGATAATATGAAAAAAAACATACTGATGATGAAAATAAAAGTTTTGTGTTCGCGTGTGCGTAAATATTTAAAATCATCATCAGCAGTCTCAGATGTTTTCATAAAGTTTGATTTACATAACATTAGGTAACATAGGGTGAGAAATACTTTGCGATCTATTTTCAAACTTGCCTAATAAACAAAAATAAACTCATTAAAATTGGTCAACCTGTTTGAGAGGAACACGATCACAAATACTATGGAATGAGTTTTTGTTAAATAAAGTGTTAAATTGTATTAGTTAAAACTTTGCGATTACCTGTGTAATGCATGTTTCTGTACATATCTGGGCAGTTACTGGATCCCTGTGAACAAAAAACATTTTTATATTTAATTAAAAAATATTTGAAATATTATCGAACAAGCAAAATTTCGCACGTGTTGTGCATTGAAAAGGTTTTATCTAAAAAAAAACGAAATTAGTTTCATACATGAAATGGCACGAAAACTTGAATTTTGTATATTTATTTGAAAGTGACTCGTTTAGTTCAGAAAAAGAAATACATACAAAAATAATAATGGTTGTGACGTCATAAACGCGACCTTCAGTCAAATAAAAGAAAAACAAAGAAATAGGTAATAATTCGATTACATTTTTTGCGTTTACCAGACCAGAAGAAATATTAATTACGCCATTTTAAATCTAAAGGTGCAATTTGTCCTAAACTCCTTTTGATAAAGTAAGCCCTGCAACAGTGAACTATTATCCCGACTGAGCACAGCTTTAGTTGGATCGAGGAAATTTATTGTCTTTGCTGTGTAGTCGGTTAAGCCTACGTTTTCGAATTGGCCTTAGGACAACCGCAATCTGAGCTTACCATGTTTAGGCGGACACTGACTTAAATAACCCTGAGTAGTAGTAATTAATGAATATTCTCCAAATTGTATGCATTTTTTTGTGGCATCGATAAGTCAGTTTTGAAAAACAATAATGATTTCTGATGTTTTCGAATGGTTATAGGGTTATCTTGGTTATCTGTAGACCTTCATCGATATGGATAATTTAGACGTGCTTAAGGTCAGTCATTTAAAAAACAATCATTGCTCGTCTAGGTTTTATCTTTTAGCGTTCGTTTAACATAAAAAAACGTCAAAATTTTCTATCCCTTTGATTTTGATTTATTAAAATATTTGTCAGTTTTCTTGACTCGCATGGACCTTATGCAAATAAAAAAATTTTACGTGTAAAAGACTATTTTTTTCTGAGTAAACTTTATTATATGAATAAAATTAATAGTTAAATTAAATATTGGTGGCGGACACCTCACACACAACACCAGCTGACCCCAAACTAAGCAAAGCTTGTAAGATGGCAGCCAGATAGCTGATATAATATTTATATAGTTCTAAATATATACTTATTATAATACATAGAAACACCCAGACACAGTACAAATATTTGAATTCTTTTAAAATTTTATAATTACGTTAAGAAACCGGTACTTTATACCTACGCCAGTGACCTATAATTAAAAGCTCATTACGTTGGTTCAAATAAAGCACACACTAGAACAGATAATCTCTGGATTAAGCAAAACGGTAATAAACACGTTGTTAACCGCCTCGACGATCATTCTGCTTATTTACTGCTCCTAGTACGCGCGTTCATTACACTGATAAGACTGTACTAGCTATAAAGACAGCAATGTTACTAAGCTTTGCGAAGTTTACCTCTATAAATACTAATTGACCGTGTTTGGCTAACTTCGTTTTATTTATTTTCTGTACAAGTCACACATTGTAATATTATTGTCTAGTGACCCGCCCCGCCTGCGCACGGGTGCAATGCTTATACTAAATATACAAATAAAAAAGTTTATTGTGGGTTATCCCTCAGAGATAAACTTATACCATTGCGGACTTTTTTGTAGACCTTTTTAAGAGGTACAATACTGTAGTACATCGCTTTTATCATCGATTTTTTTTGGTCAAACTTATTTAATGACAGCAAATGTAGATACGAATCTAAAATCATTCTTTTCTTTGTTTTTTTTTGCTTTATAGCTATTTAGTCAATACCAAAACAATAATACATACCATATAGTGAAGTTAAACTGCTTTTGGCGCGGTTGGACTGCTTTTGGCGCGGTTGGAAATACTGATACTAGATGGAGCTAAACGGCCTTAACCTTAATTCCTTTTGATTAAGTCATTATAAATAGTAAATAATGTCATTGCGTCCAGAAAATCTACTCATTGACACTTTATCTTTAGTCTCATTGTTTTTACAAGATATTTTAAGAAAACACTGGCGTTTAGTGGTCGCAGCCATCTTGGATTTGAAATGTTTAATAGTGTTCTACTAGTCAAACCTTGTCAGTTGTTACTCTCACTTAGAGAGTTATGGAAAAATATGTAATCAGCCATTTTGTTGCGCCGGCCATTTTGAACTGATTGTTATCAAAAATAAATAAAAGATTAGATAAATAAAAACATTCATAAACTTTTAAATAAACAATCCAAAATCGGTCCATCCGTTTAGGAGCTACGATGGAACAGACACAACAGTCGATTTTGTGTCAAGAGAAAAATAGTATAACTTATGGTTCTTCTTGCCTGTACTCCAAGCTTGTTAAAGTTGATGTTGGTCCTGACAGTGCGGTGGTGCAGAGGCTGCACAGGCCGCGCGTTGTTGCCAAGCGGCGCTTTGGGCGTGAGCTGGGATCCTTGCATCAACCGTCGGAGTGCGTACATCTGTACAAAAATAGTAATTTTATATCAAAATGGCAACGCGCAGCGGTTTATCCGAATAGTTACCGTTCCAGTTCTTTTCCCATCATAAAAATAGCCTATATTTCCAGACTAGGTAATATCTAATAGTTATACAAATTTCAACCCCATCCGTTCACCCGTTGCGATGTGATTGAGCAACAAACATTTAAATATTCAAACTTTTACATGCTACTATTCTACTAATATAATAAATGTGAAAGTTTTGATGTTTGTTACTCAATCACGTCGGAGCGCCTGCCTGAACGATCAGGTTAAAATATGGATCATAGACAGATTACAGCGTGGAACAACATATAGGCTACATTTTATAGCTGAAAAATAACGGGAATGGACACTACGCGGGTGAAACCTCGGGGCGCTACTAGTTTTTAACATTATTAAGATTAATTTTTGTGTCCAAAAACCTCTTATTTTTTCTGTCTAAGATCTCTTATTTTTGTGTCTTAAAATCTCTTATTTTTTGTGTCTAAAAATCTCTTATGTTTCGTGTCTAAATTTCTCACCTCTTGTTTAGAAATATAAATAGGTTTGTTGAAGATGATCCACACAGCTGTCTCCCAACATCCAGGGTGTGTGGTGGAACCTTCGTATGTCAGGTACTGCTGAGTGTTCGGCAGAAGAGAACTCAGAGGCAGGTGTTTTATCGGGTACGAACTGCCTGTAAATGAGATAACACTTTTCGAATCAACAAGGCAAATGAGATTTAGATGTATTATTTTATACGCACGTATTTACGAGCACGAGCACGTATTTATGATATAAGATTTTAGTAGGTATATAAGCGGATGGCAGCGGAGAGCGAGCAGTCTCTCGCCCCGCGTCACTTGTATAGTTAAGAAAAATTTAATCAGCAGTTTATACAGTGACGTGGTTTCATTTCATCTCCAGTACCAATGACACCTACAATTTCATCACCGTAAGAGAATTGATTTGCTTTAACTCACAAATCTCTTCTCTCCTGTATAAGTGTTTTTTATTTTGTTTTTGGTGTGTACAATAAAGAGTATCTATCTATCTATCTATAAATCTCAGGAACTACTCGACCGATTTCAAAGATTCTTTCACCGTTGGATATGTAATAAGGATCACATATCCTTGAGTGGTATAAGCAAATGTACTATAGACAAAGCCGGGGCGGACCTCAAGTATATAGATAAATAAATTCTTAATTACACGTAATATCCACGCGCATCACTTTAGTGTTTTCAAAGTCCCGTGCGTAATGCCGCTAACTTAAAACAATGTGCAGTTTCCATAAGAAAAATATAGTTACATACTCGTGCTTTTGGTATTAAATTACAAACATCGGGTATTTTTATTCCGTTTAATGAAAAATACTTAAATTTCACGTGCTCAACAGATTGGTTCGTTACTTTACCGTGTTTTAGTGTGATGACGCGATGTGATGTGTAAAAGTACATAAAAATACTCGTAATGTAATACGAACCTAGCAAAACCCCCATCATTAAAGAATGTAAACTAAAAACTAAATTAACTAAAATATAAGCAAATCCGCCCAATTTCCATTCGTACAAACACCAATTTCCAATTAAAAAAAATCAAAGTTGGGCGACATTTTTGTCTCATCTGAAATCATGTCATTTCATTGTAATTCTAGCAACAAACAAATTAAACAAACACATTTCATACTTGAAGTTCTTACCTCTAAATATAACTTTGTTGAAAGCATTTGTGATTAATCTTAGTTCCTTATTAGTTGGTTCGCCAATCTGAAAAAAAAAACGTAAAATATGCGGTCATTGGCCAATATTTTTTGTACATATTTTTCCAAAATTATAACAATCTTTTGTTTTTATTAAGTTCTTGCAGGTTAGCCATAGCGGCAAAATGTCTCAAATATAAGGATTGGCATATCGTTTTAACCCGAACTGAGATTAGAATTAAAATTAGTTACCTGAACCATAAGAGAGATGCCAACAACTCCTTGGGATTTGTGCTGTGCTTCGGACATGTTGTGGTAAAGTTCTTTGTTGAATCCATACAGCTGAATCTAAAAATAAAATAGACACAATATAATGTCCACTTTTGTGTTCCCACTGAAAATATTCTCAAATCCTATCTCATAAGGAGAGAATCAAGGTTATAATCAAAGCTGGATAAATGCTTATTAGGGAATATCATATGTTTTCAAAACCGTTTTCTCTTCGAATTTGTTTGCATCGTTGGGATATATTCGTAATTATTCAGTTACCGGAAACGAAGTTACAATTAAAAAATTGCACACCTGTAAAAAAAGGTTTTCCATAACAATATTTAAATAAAATGTCACTAGGGATCAAGGGCTCATAGAGCGCACAAGGTTTAATTCGGTAAGCTTTAAATCTCTTGTTCGCATTTCGTGAAGCGCATTTTTAAATAACCTACTTAGGTATTCTGTAAACACCGTGAATAACAATAACATTTATATGCATTCCTTTGTTTCCTGTTTTAAAGCATAAAATTATATTTTTCAATATTAGTCGAAACCATTTTCATAGAACACACTCTAACACCCCAAACTAAGCAAAACTTTGAATTATGCTTTATTATTACACTAATCAATGTTACAATCTCTGAATAAAAATTGTTTAGTGCCTAATGAACTTAATGTACACCATTTACTCTGCCGTAAATAATTACACAATTCATAATTCAGTTTATTGATCACATAGTTTAAGTTTGCTTATAAGTAGTTTTGTCATTAACTGTACTCAGATACTTTCGTAGGTCTAATCAAAATTTCTCAATTAAAAGTAATATAGCCTCATTTAAAAGTACAATTCGTACTAATTTAAGTCAATAACTGTATTTTTTCAAGTAAATAAAAAATTGCCTAGACAAAAAAATAAACAAACAAAAAGCAAGAGCCTGAAATACAATTTAATTATTTTAAAAGCTTCTACAGTTGGACTTAGGCATAACTTATTACCTCAGCGACGGTTCCGCCGCGGCCGCAAGGTCGACAATCAACTGATTGGTTCTTCAAAGGACGTCTGAGTCTAGGAGCTGTTATTATTTTATGTAAGGTCTTGATTGATAAAATAACCCAATCTGTTACCTGAGGAACTTTTTTTGGTAATAAAAAAAATTGTTAGTCAGAGGGGCTGCCGATAGAAGTGACAACTTAGAACTCAGAATTTGATTGCTCACTTTGGAAACTACGTGGGTGAAACCGGAGGGCGTGGTCATGACCATGGCTATCTAGAAATGCTAACGCATTTCTAAATGGCCGTTGGCCATGGTCCTGAGTTAACGTGACGCTGGCGCTCAATTCATAGCTCTTGAAAAATCTATCTGTGGTGCGCCAAAAGAAGAGTGAACTCTGTGAGTTCATTTTTAAGTGAAAGATATAGTCATTAAATCTATTATAATAATAAAAAAGTAACAAACTAAACTATCTCTAAACTAGAAAGTTACATTCTGCCTGTAAGCATGAAAGCAAGAGAAGGTAAACACTTTCAATAATTTAACACTGTTATAATTTTGATACGAATTTTAATTTAAATAAATATGATTTGAATATAGGTTCAGCTACCTTTGGTGCACAATTAAATTTAATTAAGTGGTTAAAGTCTAGAATTTTCCGTCAGCCGGCCTTGTGGATTTCTCAAATGGGGAGGGAGGGAGACAAGGCCATAATCCGCCACACTGGCTCCAAGTGAACAATTTTCATAATAGCCGTTTAGGTTCTGGGCTTTTGCGTGCTGTTTTCTCGTGTATATATGTATACCAGCAGCACCCCGCAGTGCTACCCGCGTAGTTCCCATACCCGTTATTTTCAATATTTTTTTCGTTATCATAAAATTTCCCAAACTTCAGCCCGATCCGTTCAAACGCTACGACGTAATTGAGCAACAAACAGGCAGACATCCATACATTGACATTTATAATATTAGTAGGATATATTTTAATAGTAGTCATTAAAATCAATCAAACATTGCATGAAAAAACCGCGGGCTCCTAAACTAAGCCATTCCCACCGATGAGTATCGAAATTCACCATTTAAAGCTCCTTCGTTAATTGGGAAATTTACAGAAGGTTGGAATTGGACGATAGATTTTGTTTCAACTAATTGAATGGGATAGACAAAGAGAAAATTTTAATTAGCCTGATAGCCGTCCAAAGTTATTTTGTTAACCACGGTAAGCCATTTGACGGTTTATAGATTTTGTGAACACAAATAAGCTATCTGTAATGATAGAAGCCTTTTGAAAAGTTGTACGCAAAATAAGTACTTTGCTTTAGGTAGAATAGGTATGATATTGTTTATATTTAAGTACTACAATATTGATAGTTGTTCGTTAATTAGAGGCCAAATAAATTCAGCACTACTATGCTACTACCATCTCTATATCTAAAAATGTTAGGCTGGTTTGTGTACGCTTCAAAAACTCAAAAAGTTCTGCACCGATCGAGCTGAAATTTTAGAATGATATATAATCCGCACCAAGGGTTGTTTTTATCTATTTTTTGCATCACAATGTGCCACAGCGAAGCGTGTCAGGGTACAGCTAGTTCATAATAATATTATAACTGGCATGATGGCTGGGTCAAAAATATACTATTTCAATTAATCTGTCAGCTACGAGTACATTATGGTATATGGGACCCGTATTTTTTGTTTTATCAAACTATTAAAAATAGACAAAGATCAACAAACTTTCGGAGTCAGGATTGGGACGTCACTTTATCGTAAAAATCGTACTATGAAGTGACGTCACTCGAAACTTTTCTTCGTCATATTTTGTTTGTTAAATATAGAGTTATGAAAAAATACGTTTACAGTAAATTTTAATAATCTAACTCATGGAATAATTGTTTTTTAGCCATCTCGCCAATTATTAAGATATTTCTTCTATACCACAATACGATACCACATTATATCGTAACATTAGATAGATAGATAACTCTTTATTGTGACACAAGAACAGAAATATTACAGCAGAACACTTATGAACTAGTACCACAAATGGCGGCCTTATTGCTTAGAGCAATCTCTTCCAGGCAACCAGCTTAAAGGAAATTCGCCTACTAACATGGTTAGGCGAAGCGAGGTGACACTTTTTAATTATCAGTATATATTAATCAGTATAATTTACGATTTGTGGAGTAAAGGTCTTTTTGATCCGATCGAGGGCACCGTTCTGGTGGTTTTTCATGACAAATATGTCAAATACGCAGTAAAATTTCGTTGTCAATATCAGGCAAGATAACAGTCAAGTGGAGACATATTATTATAGAAACAATTAAACTAAAAAATAACACATAGGTATTGAGTTTAGGGAATTAAAAAAAATATCATAAAAGTTATACCTAAATTTTCTGTAACTAAATATTATTGAAAGATTATACAATTTAGATACAACTACAAAATGCTTGTACTTGTACCATGGATTAGAATACTCCAGTAATTTCTAGCAGCCCTAGACAACGGTGGGATAGAACGCAGACATAGTTACGATACTGCGGTCAAACTCCTTGCATAGTTGTCTCGGCTCAACGTTGAATGCGGTAGATTGAAAGATACCTTAACTAGGTCCTAGCCGGAAAATACAATACATATTTCTAGCGTGGTGCAGACTTTGAGTGTCTCGCATGAGAAAAGGCACCAAGTCCTAGAAGTGAGAACAAAGTAGGCGATAGGAATGTGATTATGACTTTTAAATAGTTACCGAAGTTTTTAAACGACTTAAACAAAAAAGAAGGTTATCTATTCGACAACCATATTTTTTATGTGGCTACGTTCCCTGATTTCTCGAGACCGCACGAAACGATTTTAATAATTATTTTTTGTTCGCTATGGCATATTCCCCAAATAGTCCCATGTACGTTTTATTAATCTGTCAAGCAGTTTTTGTAATACATAATTAAAAAAAAACTAATCATTCGCGAATGATAATATTAATTTTTCTTTAAATTAGTGAACCGTGCGAGCAAATAAAAAAAATATATTTATAATTTTTCGACTCCAAAGACTCGGCGGTCCGTGTCCTTTGGGTTCTGTTTTTTTACATTTGTTAAATCTTGTATCTTGGATAAAGAGTAGAAATGGAGAATATGGTAGGGAGAGAACATTTCAACCTAATACTAGTGCTCTTTAGTTCTGAAAATGAAGTAGGTTATTACATTTTTCAGGAAAAATCAATTATGTTTATTTATATGTAGTCGATACCTATAATACACGATCCCATTGATGACGGAAGTTCTTCTATTCCAGTAACAGGCAGTTTAGTTCACGCTATATGTAACTTAGTTAACTTAGCCGCCGTTACTTACCGAACTTTCCCGAAAGTTCGACGTTTATTGCCCGCTGTTTTACAAATACAATCATTATCGTTCGTTAGGGGTTATTATAAATTAACACCTACGAGTTGTCGAACCGATATTAGTCTCTGAGGACGAACTTCGGCAGTTTTGTTGAAGATTGGGAATCTAATTTTCTAAACAAATTGCTCCAAGATTTCAAAGGATAACAAGATTCAGATTTAAAATAGAAAGACATACGATATTTATTGTGATGCATATAGAAGTGTTTTAACCGTGGTGGCATAGTGAGAGCGTCCTATATGATGATCGTAAGGTCGTGGGTGTAAATCCCGTCTATACCATTGAGTATTTTTCCAAATGCACGACCAGGACACTCTAGGCCCGACTTAAGACGCAAGAAGTAAGAGATTTATATTTATATATTACTATAAATTATAATTTATTTTTTCCGAAAACATAGAAACTGTTTGCTGTCAAAAATTACTTCAAATCGCTTCAAATACTTGTTTAATAAGTTTATAGAAAGAGAAAAACATGGTGCATACCATATACAACTTACATATAATTTATAGAGTATGGCTGTTATTGGGCATGAAGTTTAAAAAACTGTTTTATAAAACTAGTTTAAGTGCCTGTTGTCATTCCTAAATAAATAAATCAACTCCATTTTAAAATTCAATTCAGGCACTCGACCAAATTTCGTAAGAAGCTATCACTAACACCCGTATGACTTGAATCAGTGAGGATGCTCATTGTGAGCATCTTACGACGGAAGTACGTCACTGTGTTATTTTTAATTTTTCGTCCGCAAACGATGACGTCATCGAGAATTGTTCTTAAATTTTCCTTAGTGACATAGGGACATAGCAAGGTATTAGCAGAGGGGCCATTACCCCCTCCCTCTCTTTTTGGTATCAAATGCTCGAAAAAGGCCTCTTGCTTTTTCTTCAATCTTCTCTATCCAGTTTGCGCCACCTAGCTTTATTATTTCATTCATTCACAAAGGTGCACCTTTGTTTTGGCCTGCCTCTGGGTCGTTTGGTTTGTGATCCTATCCAAGTTACTATTTTTTTAATTTTTGCATTTTCCAAAAATTAAAAACCCTATTTCCACTTTAGCTTCCTACAATGTTCCAGAGAATCTAGGACAATTGTTGTTTGTCTAATACTATGTACTAATATAATAATAAATAATATGTAATATGATACTGACTGACTTACTAATTTCGTGTTTGTTTGTCCTATGTTGAGTGTTTGTTCTGAATCCAATATCGCAAAAAATGTTCCATGTCTATTACATCAACCGAACATAGCCCTCTGAACCACGTTCGCCATGTTGTTTTGTTTGCTAATAGTGACGACATATCCGCATGAATCAGTTTGTTGCACCACAAAACAATTAAAAAAACTACTTACATTTTAGTGTTATTTGTAGTTTAATTATTCTAGACATGGACAAATAATGTTTAACTAACCATTTAAAACCGAACAGCAGAATTGGAGCAGACTCAGCCGTAATTTGAGCAGTCATTTATTAGAATACTTGATTTCGCCATGAACTTGCCGCAAGGTATTGTTTTTAACGCTTTTGAATGTCATTTTACTATGAATGAATGCCTATAAATGACCTTTTTATCTTAAATTATTTTTAATAAATGTTATCTATCATCATCATTAGCCTGTATTAGTCCTCTGCTGGATATAAGCCTCTCCCATATTACGCCATTTAGCCCAACCTCAGGTTTTACAATTGTTACAGGCTGCCTTTCGTATATCGTCGCTCCATCTTATTAAGGAACGAGCTATACCTATTACTAACAGTAATACAGGTTGTATTACGATACAATTGTAATACATGCTTGTTGTACTAATCTATATCTATACTAATATTATAAAACTGAAGAGTTTGTTTGTTTGAACGCTAGGATCTCGGGAAGTACTGATCCGAATTAAAATATTATTTTTCTATTGGATAGTCCATTTATCGAGGAAGGCTATAGGCTATAGAACATAACGCTACTATCAATAGAAGCGGAGCATGAATCAAGAATGTAACAAAAACGGGGGAAAAATATTATTTTTTTGAGAGTTTTCGTAGCGTGCTTTGTCATCATGTGTCTAAGATTACGTCATTGAATATAAAATTTGCTAATCAAATACGTTTTTAAATCTGAGTTGGTACGACTAATTTCCGACAGGTGGCGTAGCAGGTAGCTGAAGAGGTTTTTTGTTTGAAAGCGGTATTATCAGGAATGACTCAACCGATTTCAGTCATTCTTTCACCGTTGGATATGTACGGGATCTCTATGAGTGCTTTATTATAATGAACCACGGCTGAAGCCGGGGCGGAAATCTAGTATGACATAAAAGAGCATCATTACCATCATCAACCTTTATTAGTCGATAGGCCTGGATGTTTGTTGTATGTGTCACTGTTTCACTCACTTGCGAGGGTGAGAGTGAAAGTGCTTATGAGAGAGCAATGGTGCAAGAAAATACATACCTATAAGTATCTACAAAGTTTCATAATTAAATTCTAAAATAATACAAAACTGTTACAGAAAACTGCGTCAAAATCAGATCAAAAAAGGCTATTCAGTTTAATTTCAGTTAAGTTTGGTAATTTTGAGTAAACCTTTACATTCGTATTAAGTATTAGTTATCTTTGACTGCCCCCTTGAACAAAATTCTGGCTCCGTCCACTATGAGCACGTTTTTAATGTCATTTTCAAACTCTACTTTTATAATTGTCTTTGATTATTCTGGTAGGTACGTCAAACATGTCTTCTGTGTGTCATAACAAACACAAAAATATTTATTTTAAATTTGATATTTACTGGATGGTGAAGTGATTATAACGATAATGTAAAAACACAACTGATTTTAAAATTCACATCTTAATGATGTTTAAAGATTTCAGGTATAGTTGATTATGTGATAAATTTAAATTTCAGTGGAAAAACTAACGGTAACCGTGAAGAGAAATGAAGCTGAAACTCTCCACGGCCTAAATTTTGAAAATAATGTGTTAATAACAGTTTACTTGTGAAGATAGTCACAACCAGTATCTATTGAAGATAACAACATCATGATGAACGAGTTTTATAAGCTACGAGTATCCATTTCTATAAAAAAAACTAGCAGCGTCGTACTCTTATTCACGAAATAAACGCCAATAGCTCTCCTGAGATGCTTTGGCGACATGCTGGTGCCTGGTGAGGAGCTTTCAAAATTTCTGAACTACTTAAAACTCTCAAATAGGCTCATTGCTCATCAGATACCAATCTAGACAAAGATACTATGGATTATATGGAAGAGAAATCATAAACTACACTTGGATTGCTGGCGCCTTCGGTTACTGTAACACATTTTCATGTTATAGGTGTTTAAAAAATTAAAAAATCTTAAATAATTGACAATAAAATAACGATAAGACCATAAGATAATAAATTCTTTTATTTCTTGCTGTGTGATATCTATATTCATAAAAAATCTTTGGATTAAATTATAGTTTACAAATCTAGAAAAAACAACGTTTTTATTGATAGTAGTCTTTCTTTTTCGAATAGAATGAAGATTTGATATTATTTCCCTCTTTTTCTTTTATAAATCATAATATGATGGTGATTGTTATAGTGTTTTCTTGCATAAATATAACCACTCCACTAAATTTTTCCACTTCGTGGTCTCTACACGCTGGCTCAGTGCGGCTTGGTGGATGACACATGATCTATTATTACAAATTTTATTCTAGTTTCATGTCGGTTTCATGATTTTTTCATTCATATTTTTAAGTCCATTACGCACTCGATTTGGGAAATACAAGTAAAATCGGCAATGGCCGACTAGACCAGCCGGAACTTTTAGCAATTTCACCATCGATATAATTAAAGAAACGTTTTTAAGAGTTAGATGAATTTCACCAATTTTTATGTTTGATATTTGTGTTTTCAATCTAACTTGGCAAGTGGGTGACAGGTCGTAATATAGAGTTCCGTAGTTGCTTGTCATATTTTATTTTTGTTACGAAAGTAATAAATAAACTGAGGACACTTTCGTGCCCCCGCCAAGTTTAGAATAATAAACCTAAATAATAATAATCTATGATTACATTAGTTTCTCTGAACATAAAATAGGACCCAAAGTTTTAGTCGTCTATTAGATGGCTAACGGCCGAAATGGGATAAGCGTCAATTTTTGAGGTATGGACTTATATAGATTAGACTTATATAGGTTAGAATCGCCGTTTTTTTCTGCGTCGTTTGGTCTGGGTTACATGCTTCTAAGTGTTACTTTTTGTCGTTTAGGCAGTAGTAAAAACAGGAGACGAAGCCATTTTTTTGTTATAAGCGACACATTTTTTTGTGAATTTTAATTTTGGTTTTTGATCGACAAATATTTTAAAATATTGGACTTAGGCTTTTTTTTGCTGTGGTTTAGGCCGTCACAGATCTAGCTATCATACATATTTTCATAATTCATAGCTGGTATATGGACATATTTCCGTATATTTTCTATACAAATGCTCGAGTGTTCAAACACGCAGCTATAATATATATTTTTGTGACGTCACCAAAATATACCGTAATATATAATGCATATTAATATACTTTATGGCTTAGCAAGATTTTGAATGTACAGCGAGTTTCAAGATTGTCCGAGCACACATCACTAGTTGTTTTACAAGCTTTTACTTTACATATTGCTTTCACCTATCCCGACATTAACCAAGTTCTGATGATGGATCTAGATTTCGAGACGGTGGTCATAGGAACTCTGTAATGAAACGACGAATTCCCGTCAAATCGAGAATTGTTTTATTTGTCTTGATGAGTACTTTGGTTATCATAATATCATTATTTGATTTTGTTTGAAGAGCGTACAACTTTTACAATTATATAGAAATGAACGAGAATTGCAACCCCTTATCTTCGCCTGCGCTGAGTGGGACAGCTTTCAAGTGACGGCATAGTGCTAAATCTTATTATTTTATACCTTACTACTTACCTACATTTGACCCATAAATTTTGTACCCGTAGTAGCCTGTAGTCTATTACTTCCAGTGCAATATGCACTGAAAATAATTATATTGATTCATAATAATGATACAATGTTTGATAATTCAATAACCTTCGAAATTTTGTATATGTATCGGCGTACCTACGTCACGGTAATATTACTATATTACCGTGCCTACATCTTCTCAAATTTGCATACCGAAAGGTTGAATATGGAGCGTTTTCATACTTATTATAAGTTCCTTTTGTACCCATTTTCGCAAATAAAGATATTATGATTACGATTACAATTATTGTTTTAATAATTATTATAGAGCACGAATTCTATTCATGTTGGTACTTTTTTTTCAAGATAGACAATGGAACCCTAATTTGACTTAAAATGCTGCCATATTTAATCCAAAATTACGTCAAGTTTTGTAAAAGTGCAATCCGATATGTCGTACAAAGAGGTTGTTAGTTTTAATCGACTATACTCCATGAGCAACAACATTTATGTTAACCTAGCGGTATATAAGTAATTTCCAAAAAATGTCTTTTAAATCACATCATCGAAAGAAACGTTTCAGGATTGTTGTAATTATTTATTATTGAATAATCGAATCGAAAACTTCTTTTGGCTCACCACTCACATAATTTTTTGTAGGCTGTGAATGTAGCTCATCTTCACGCTCATAAATGCAAGAAATGTTCAGATGAGCTACTGAGAGAGAATATGATTGGGCATTTGAACTTGGCCCTTGAGGCAGTCTCTAAATGGGGTGATGTCATAAAAAGACGCAGGCGTGTTTGTTCTCCGTTAAAAGGAGTCCGTTTCAACTGACTCCTACTTTTCGAGGCGTATCTGTGTCGGTTATTGACCATCTAGAAGTTTTGGGCGTTTCTTTGTCATCGACTCAACTTTGGCACGTATATTGAATCTAAGGTTAAATTTGCCGCCAAAAACTAGGAGTCCTCTCAAAGGTGCAAAGATACTCCCATTCTGAACAGTTGCTCATCATCATCAGCCTGTATTCGTCCACTGCTGGACATAGGCCTCCCCTATGATACGCCACTCAGCCTGGTCCTCGGTCTTACTTCTCCAACCGCCACCAGCTGCCTTTCGAATATCGTCACTCCATCTAGTCTCAGGACGTCCCACACTACGTTTGCCGATTCGCAGTCTCCACTCCAGAACCCGTCTGCCTCAGCGGCTGGCGGTCTGCGACAGATGTGACCGGCCCACTGCCACTTCAGTTTGCTAATACGCTGAGCTATGTCGGTGACTCTAGTTCTCTGACGAATTACTTCGTTCCGGATGCAATCCTCAGAGAAACCCCAAGCATAGCCCTTTCCATAGCTCGCTGAGCGACTTTGAGCTTACGGACCATTTTCACTGTCAGTGTCCACGTTTCAGCACCGTAGGTCATAACGGGTAAGACGCACTGGTTATAATTTTTTGTCTTGAAACTTTGTGGGATGGGTGACGAGAAGACTCCACGTTTGTGATAAGAATGTCTAGGTTGTGGAATGCGTTGCCTGAGTGGGGTTTCCCCGATAGTTACAATCTTGCTGTCTTCATGTCGAGAGTGAATCGGTTTCTTCTAGGTAAGCACGCTCCATCGTAGATCGCATCATCGCTTAACATCAGGCGAGATGGTGGTCCAGTGCGAAGCTATTGTAGTTAAAAAAAAGATGAACCGCCGACTATGCCAGAGTGAGAGAGATCAGATGCCGCTGTCTGTCAGCTGTCACGTGTCGCTGTGTATACTACGAGTATGTTCAATTTATATGCCATCATTTTTATTTATAACAACGATTCAATAGTTTTAAAAAATATTTCTTATTTTAGTTTTCACTTCTGCCGTGCGGTCTTTAGCACACACTGTTTATTAATGTATTCTGTGAATCGCATTAAGATTTTTATACAAAAATATTTTAAAAAAACATTAATTTTTGGGGGTGCCCTATACTTAGAGCTGACATTCGATTGTTTTTTCATCAAACCCATTTGGGTTTGATACATAAAAACATATATTAACATGCAAACTTCCTCCAAAATTGGTTTGAACTCGGTTTAGTAAGTAGTTCTTTTATAGAACGCCATAAATACACTATTATTTAAATATCGATCAAAGTTACAACGAACTACAAGAACTCATGTATTATGTTGCTTGCGGAACCCTTCATGGGCGAGTTGGATCTGCACTTGGCCGCTTTAATCTTTTGTGCTAAGGTCTATCATCATCAGCCTGTATTCGTTCACTGCTGGATATAGGCATCTCCAATAATACGCCACTCAGCCCGATCCTCGGTGCTACGTTTATTTATTTATTTAGAACACACAGTCAAGTCTTAATGATTAGTTTCCAGCCGTCTTTTGTATATCGTCACTCCATCTAATCACAAGGCGTCCTACACTACGTGTGCCGATTGCCGGTCTCCACTCCAGAACCCGTCTACCCCAATGGTTATTGGGTCTGCGACAGATGTGACTGGCCCATTGCTACTTCAGTTTGCTAATACTGAGTTATGTCGGTGACTTTAGTTCTCTGACGAATTGCTTCATTGCGGATGCAATCCCTCAGAAACCCCAAGCATAGCTCCATAGCTCCGTCGCTGAGCAACTTTGGGCTTTTGGCCTCTGACTTGTAATAATAAAAAAATGATGATTATGATAATGACGATTATTTTGGGGATTGTGCTGTAATTGAATTTGACGATAAAAGATGTCACTGAGTCGGTTATCTGACAATTATATTTATTTAACATCCAAGTGTCAGCTGGCTGATCGGGGAAAACTGTTGTCGTTTGATTGATGTTAGATATAGAACTAATCTCATCTAGCTTATTTTTGTGAAGAGATTTAGAGAGGAGGCAGATTAGTTTTTGATTAGGCTAGTTATTTGGTTATTTTTGAATCAAGTACCTAAGTTTGTATAACTTTGCTTTCGTATTTCCTGTTCATTCTTCACTATTTTGGGATTCTCCCTGATGAACAGAAAATCACCTTAACATGGCAACATATAAGCAGATATACTTACGTCAATGACAAGGTCATTTTTAATTTGATGCATAGATTACAGTTTGATGCACAGATTACATACATTTGATGTTTTCTCACATTTTTTTTTGTTTTGGCATAAAAAAATTAAATATTATTCTGATCAAATACAGTATTTAACAGTTTGTAAACGTACATATTAATTTTATACCACTTCAAAAAAAAATATTTCTTATATCAAACAAAACAAAATAAATATATAAACAAATAAATGTTGGTGAGCATTTCACATACAACCCAAACCAATCAAAGCTTGTACTATGGGAGCCAAAATGCTAAACTAGACACGCGGCAGTGAGTCATGCCAAGTTACTACTAGTATAGTTCCGAGCACTTGGTCGACGCGACGCGTGACCAAACTGCTAGCGTTTATTTGGCCCAACGCATAAGCATTGCCATTCAGCTTGGTAATGCCGCCAGCATGCTGGGTACGCTTCCGATTGGTAGTGGGCTTGAACATCTTGATTATCTGTAGACCTACAGTGGTCTATGGTTAATTCAGGTGTGCTTAATGTAAGTTAGTTAGTTAGGTAGGTTTGTAGTGTAGTGTAGTTCTCATTGTATTTTAGTTTTGTTATTAAAGGCCCGTATAGTTGTAAATACATACTTATCACACATAGTAACACCCAGTCACAAATATGTGTGTACTCATCTGCACTGGGTGGGAATCGAACCCACGACCTTTGGCTTTTAAAAACCTACACTTGGTCTTCATTTATCTTTGTATCCGTATTTTTTGTGACGTGGGTTATAACAATTAATTATTCAATTAAAGGCTTTATATTTCCAGGTGACAGACGCAATGAAAATACTAATTAGGCGCTAACACTGTTTTATTTCACAATTTCATTTTGTTTTGACTGCATTGGGAACCAAAATAGCTAGTCTCGTCGCTATAATGTGTTAATAAATACGTATTATACGATTGTATTTTCGTAACAAATTCTTAAACGCTGAATGAATTGAAAGTGTGGAGAGCTGAAAATTTCATCAATATTTTGTCAGTTTTTCCTTAAGCATATATTTATTTTGTCCACAGTCTTATCCGTTTTCACGTGGCGTTACTGTCTTATACTCGCCAACATTTATTTGTAAAGACGTAGTTCAAGAGTTTCTTCAAATGACTTGAGGAATTAATCTCTGTATGACGTCATTGGGGGGCGGATTCGATGAACTTATTAGACATAATCAATAATGACGTCAGTCATGACGTTTTTTAATGTCACAAATGTTGGCTCACACCCCCGCATTCCGTATGCACATCTAGCATGCTCATTAGCCTTTTTTTTTGAGAACCATTTAGTTTCGTGACGTTTCACTACTTTTATAGCGTCATTTTCTAAACCACGCCCAAAAGTGACGTCATCAGTTTTGTGCCTGAAGAGATTTTTATCAAACCTAACTACGTATTTTACCTGTAATACTGCGTCAAGGACGTTTTTAAACGGTTTCTTTTCAGTAATATTTACTGGGTCTTTCTAAATTGTCTATGACATAAAATAAAATAAGGTTTCAAAACATGCACCAAAGAGGACAAATTGAAAAATACCTGTAGGCAATTATTATTTATCCATTCAAAGAGAAATTGGCATACGGCACCTAAAATGGGGCGACAACGTCTGATGAACGCAAGTCGGCAGAGCACGTTGCAACCTTTGCTAATGATTCTCGCGTTTCTGTATCGACAAGCCCACAGATATGCCGATATAGATATACCTACAATACGTACACTCCTACTTTCTCTATCATGACCCTGCTACGTATCTTTGTTTAGTCGATACATACGTATTTAATGAACAATGCACTGATAACGCTGAAACAACCCAATTTATCAAAAACATGGTATAACCCGTTTCATAGATGACTACGTTAAATAAATTTGCTTACAAGCAACTGCTAGTTAGTTAATTGTGTCCATATTTACGAACTATTATAGATATTTTTTCTGGTTCTGTAGTAGTACTCCTTAGATTCTGAGATATTTTTAGGAGCTTTAATAAATTATACAAATAAGAAGTAAGATACGACTAAAAATTAAGGATACTTTCAAAGCTTTAAAAAAATTGATAAGGTTATCAAAACAGTTATCTTTACTCTTATTCATGTAAAATAAAACAACTTATTGATTGTGATTGAATCACTTTTATTACTTACAATACAAAATTACAGAAAGTACTACAGTAAAACTAATCAAAAAGGGCATAACGCATTAGAATAAACTAACTGCAGTTTACTGAAGGCTTATCTTATAGTGAAATGTTTACATTTATACGTATGGCAATGTATTGCTTTGGTGGTTGTAGTTTCGAAATCCTGGTATTCTCTTTCGATATTTTCAAATCTTTTTTCTCCTGAAAGGATACTGTTTAAAAAGCTCCGCGAGCTGTTTGATTTCGTCCATCGGAATTAATAATTTGTATGTTTGTACAATCTATGCATCTATGCATGCGAAATAGCAATGCGAAACAATATTTTTTTCTGTACGAAATTTTGCAAACGTAGCGTGATTCAATGCTTATTGTTTTAGATAGACGGCCACCTATCTTGTTGCGCACGCTGTGAAATTTTGTGGAGATCAGCACACACAATCTGAAATAGGGAGACGAAATTATATAATGAAATAAAAACTACTACTTGCTACATTTATTCGCATAGTAGTATCAAAATTACAGCTTTCGATTTTTTTCGATTGAGATGTGCCAGATTTGTAAATAAATAATTACAGCCTGGTTTACTTAATAATTAATTATATCAGATACAATCACGACAAGGCGCCTAGCTATATCATTAAACGACAAGATCACGCTCTTTAGAAATGAAAACGAACAATCGAATACGTATCACCATCACACAGTCATGAGGTTGAGAATTTTTTTTAAATTCACATTTGTGAGACCCGGATAGTTTTGATACAGAAATGGTAATTGAAAGTCACGGGCCTCATAAGCAGACCATTTAACTGTAATTCAATGCTATTATTCCCTTACATTATATGCTAAAAGAATTCAAGTACTTACTTTGTTGTGAAACCAATTTCCCAAGATTTTTCCTGTTAATTCATATCATCACAATTTTATTATGGCGTTCGATTATGTGATTTTACGGTACCCTTAATCGTGTATTGAACTGATAAACAGAATTGCTATCTTTTAAATATAGATACATGATTAAATAAAGTAAAATTATCGGAAGAAAATAAACAAATATTGCATTTTGTTAGTTGTGACCATTGATTGCACATTTGTCTAGATAGACTGTTTGAGTGTAAAAACACCAAAAAACATATCAGCCAATAATTGGCTGATAAGTTCACCTTGTCAGCTTAGTGGCGAAACTTGACTACATGCGTGATTACGCATACAAGTGTTTGAAACCTGGCCCGTGCTTCATCCAGAAAAGTGTTTAATCATAGGTTGTCACAGATACAACATAACAAGACTTCTTATTGGTTGAATTTCTTATTGAGTCTGTTTCATAGTTTTGGAGACGGTTCCAAAAGACTGTGAGCCAACATTTGTGACATTAAAAAACGTCATGACTGACGTCATTATTGATTATGTCTAATAAGTTCATCGAATCCGCCCCCCAATGACGTCATACAGAGATTAATTCCTCAAGTCATTTGAAGAAACTCTTGAACTACGTCTTTACAAATAAATGTTGGCGAGTATAAGACAGTAACGCCACGTGAAAACGGATAAGACTGTGGACAAAATAAATATATGCTTAAGGAAAAACTGACAAAATATTGATGAAATTTTCAGCTCTCCACACTTTCAATTCATTCAGCGTTTAAGAATTTGTTACGAAAATACAATCGTATAATACGTATTTATTAACACATTATAGCGACGAGACTAGCTATTTTGGTTCCCAATGCAGTCAAAACAAAATGAAATTGTGAAATAAAACAGTGTTAGCGCCTAATTAGTATTTTCATTGCGTCTGTCACCTGGAAATATAAAGCCTTTAATTGAATAATTAATTGTTATAACCCACGTCACAAAAATACGGATACAAAGATAAATGAAGACCAAGTGTAGGTTTTTAAAAGCCAAAGGTCGTGGGTTCGATTCCCACCCAGTGCAGATGAGTACACATATTTGTGACTGGGTGTTACTATGTGTGATAAGTATGTATTTACAACTATACGGGCCTTTAATAACAAAACTAAAATACAATGAGAACTACACTACACTACAAACCTACCTAACTAACTAACTTACATTAAGCACCTGAATTAACCATAGACCACTGTAGGTCTACAGATAATCAAGATGTTCAAGCCCACTACCAATCGGAAGCGTACCCAGCATGCTGGCGGCATTACCAAGCTGAATGGCAATGCTTATGCGTTGGGCCAAATAAACGCTAGCAGTTTGGTCACGCGTCGCGTCGACCAAGTGCTCGGAACTATACTAGTAGTAACTTGGCATGACTCAGCCGCGTGTCTAGTTTAGCATTTTGGCTCCCATAGTACAAGCTTTGATTGGTTTGGGTTGTATGTGAAATGCTCACCAACATTTATTTGTTTATATATTTATTTTGTTTTGTTTGATATAAGAAATATTTTTTTTTTTGAGTGGTATAAAATTAATATGTACGTTTACAAACTGTTAAATACTGTATTTGATCAGAATAATATTTAATTTTTTTATGCCAAAACAAAAAAATGTGAGAAAACATCAAATGTATGTAATCTGTGCATCAAACTGTAATCTATGCATCAAATTAAAATGACCTTGTCATTGACGTAAGTATATCTGCTTATATGTTGCCATGTTAAGGTGATTTTCTGTTCATCAGGAGAATCCCAAAATAGTGAAGAATGAACAGGAAATACGAAAGCAAAGTTATACAAACTTAGGTACTTGATTCAAAAATAACCAAATAACTAGCCTAATCAAAACTAATCTGCCTCCTCTCTAAATCTCTTCACAAAAATAAGCTAGATGAGATTAGTTCTATATCTAACATCAATCAAACGACAACAGTTTTCCCCGATCAGCCAGCTGACACTTGGATGTTAAATAAATATAATTGTCAGATAACCGACTCAGTGACATCTTTTATCGTCAAATTCAATTACAGCACAATCCCCAAAATAATCGTCATTATCATAATCATCATTTTTTTATTATTACAAGTCAGAGGCCAAAAGCCCAAAGTTGCTCAGCGACGGAGCTATGGAGCTATGCTTGGGGTTTCTGAGGGATTGCATCCGCAATGAAGCAATTCGTCAGAGAACTAAAGTCACCGACATAACTCAGTATTAGCAAACTGAAGTAGCAATGGGCCAGTCACATCTGTCGCAGACCCAATAACCATTGGGGTAGACGGGTTCTGGAGTGGAGACCGGCAATCGGCACACGTAGTGTAGGACGCCTTGTGATTAGATGGAGTGACGATATACAAAAGACGGCTGGAAACTAATCATTAAGACTTGACTGTGTGTTCTAAATAAATAAATAAACGTAGCACCGAGGATCGGGCTGAGTGGCGTATTATTGGAGATGCCTATATCCAGCAGTGAACGAATACAGGCTGATGATGATAGACCTTAGCACAAAAGATTAAAGCGGCCAAGTGCAGATCCAACTCGCCCATGAAGGGTTCCGCAAGCAACATAATACATGAGTTCTTGTAGTTCGTTGTAACTTTGATCGATATTTAAATAATAGTGTATTTATGGCGTTCTATAAAAGAACTACTTACTAAACCGAGTTCAAACCAATTTTTGGAGGAAGTTTGCATGTTAATATATGTTTTTATGTATCAAACCCAAATGGGTTTGATGAAAAAACAATCGAATGTCAGCTCTAAGTATAGGGCACCCCCAAAAATTAATGTTTTTTTAAAATATTTTTGTATAAAAATCTTAATGCGATTCACAGAATACATTAATAAACAGTGTGTGCTAAAGACCGCACGGCAGAAGTGAAAACTAAAATAAGAAATATTTTTTAAAACTATTGAATCGTTGTTATAAATAAAAATGATGGCATATAAATTGAACATACTCGTAGTATACACAGCGACACGTGACAGCTGACAGACAGCGGCATCTGATCTCTCTCACTCTGGCATAGTCGGCGGTTCATCTTTTTTTTTAACTACAATAGCTTCGCACTGGACCACCATCTCGCCTGATGTTAAGCGATGATGCGATCTACGATGGAGCGTGCTTACCTAGAAGAAACCGATTCACTCTCGACATGAAGACAGCAAGATTGTAACTATCGGGGAAACCCCACTCAGGCAACGCATTCCACAACCTAGACATTCTTATCACAAACGTGGAGTCTTCTCGTCACCCATCCCACAAAGTTTCAAGACAAAAAATTATAACCAGTGCGTCTTACCCGTTATGACCTACGGTGCTGAAACGTGGACACTGACAGTGAAAATGGTCCGTAAGCTCAAAGTCGCTCAGCGAGCTATGGAAAGGGCTATGCTTGGGGTTTCTCTGAGGGATTGCATCCGGAACGAAGTAATTCGTCAGAGAACTAGAGTCACCGACATAGCTCAGCGTATTAGCAAACTGAAGTGGCAGTGGGCCGGTCACATCTGTCGCAGACCCGCTAGCCGCTGAGGCAGACGGGTTCTGGAGTGGAGACTGCGAATCGGCAAACGTAGTGTAGGACGTCCTGAGACTAGATGGAGTGACGATATTCGAAAGGCAGCTGGTGGCGGTTGGAGAAGTAAGACCGAGGACCAGGCTGAGTGGCGTATCATAGGGGAGGCCTATGTCCAGCAGTGGACGAATACAGGCTGATGATGATGAGCAACTGTTCAGAATGGGAGTATCTTTGCACCTTTGAGAGGACTCCTAGTTTTTTGGCGGCAAATTTAACCTTAGATTCAATATACGTGCCAAAGTTGAGTCGATGACAAAGAAACGCCCAAAACTTCTAGATGGTCAATAACCGACACAGATACGCCTCGAAAAGTAGGAGTCAGTTGAAACGGACTCCTTTTAACGGAGAACAAACACGCCTGCGTCTTTTTTATGACATCACCCCATTTAGAGACTGCCTCAAGGGCCAAGTTCAAATGCCCAATCATATTCTCTCTCAGTAGCTCATCTGAACATTTCTTGCATTTATGAGCGTGAAGATGAGCTACATTCACAGCCTACAAAAAATTATGTGAGTGGTGAGCCAAAAGAAGTTTTCGATTCGATTATTCAATAATAAATAATTACAACAATCCTGAAACGTTTCTTTCGATGATGTGATTTAAAAGACATTTTTTGGAAATTACTTATATACCGCTAGGTTAACATAAATGTTGTTGCTCATGGAGTATAGTCGATTAAAACTAACAACCTCTTTGTACGACATATCGGATTGCACTTTTACAAAACTTGACGTAATTTTGGATTAAATATGGCAGCATTTTAAGTCAAATTAGGGTTCCATTGTCTATCTTGAAAAAAAAAATACCAACATGAATAGAATTCGTGCTCTATAATAATTATTAAAACAATAATTGTAATCGTAATCATAATATCTTTATTTGCGAAAATGGGTACAAAAGGAACTTATAATAAGTATGAAAACGCTCCATATTCAACCTTTCGGTATGCAAATTTGAGAAGATGTAGGCACGGTAATATAGTAATATTACCGTGACGTAGGTACGCCGATACATATACAAAATTTCGAAGGTTATTGAATTATCAAACATTGTATCATTATTATGAATCAATATAATTATTTTCAGTGCATATTGCACTGGAAGTAATAGACTACAGGCTACTACGGGTACAAAATTTATGGGTCAAATGTAGGTAAGTAGTAAGGTATAAAATAATAAGATTTAGCACTATGCCGTCACTTGAAAGCTGTCCCACTCAGCGCAGGCGAAGATAAGGGTTGCAATTCTCGTTCATTTCTATATAATTGTAAAAGTTGTACGCTCTTCAAACAAAATCAAATAATGATATTATGATAACCAAAGTACTCATCAAGACAAATAAAACAATTCTCGATTTGACGGGAATTCGTCGTTTCATTACAGAGTTCCTATGACCACCGTCTCGAAATCTAGATCCATCATCAGAACTTGGTTAATGTCGGGATAGGTGAAAGCAATATGTAAAGTAAAAGCTTGTAAAACAACTAGTGATGTGTGCTCGGACAATCTTGAAACTCGCTGTACATTCAAAATCTTGCTAAGCCATAAAGTATATTAATATGCATTATATATTACGGTATATTTTGGTGACGTCACAAAAATATATATTATAGCTGCGTGTTTGAACACTCGAGCATTTGTATAGAAAATATACGGAAATATGTCCATATACCAGCTATGAATTATGAAAATATGTATGATAGCTAGATCTGTGACGGCCTAAACCACAGCAAAAAAAGCCTAAGTCCAATATTTTAAAATATTTGTCGATCAAAAACCAAAATTAAAATTCACAAAAAAATGTGTCGCTTATAACAAAAAAATCTTCGTCTCCTGTTTTACTACTGCCTAAACGACAAAAAGTAACACTTAGAAGCATGTAACCCAGACCAAACGACGCAGAAAAAAAACGGCGATTCTAACCTATATAAGTCTAATCTATATAAGTCCATACCTCAAAAATTGACGCTTATCCCATTTCGGCCGTTAGCCATCTAATAGACGACTAAAACTTTGGGTCCTATTTTATGTTCAGAGAAACTAATGTAATCATAGATTATTATTATTTAGGTTTATTATTCTAAACTTGGCGGGGGGCACGAAAGTGTCCCTCAGTTTATTTATTACTTTCGTAACAAAAATAAAATATGACAAGCAACTACGGAACTCTATATTACGACCCGTCACCCACTTGCCAAGTTAGATTGAAAACACAAATATCAAACATAAAAATTGGTGAAATTCATCTAACTCTTAAAAACGTTTCTTTAATTATATCGATGGTGAAATTGCTAAAAGTTCCGGCTGGTCTAGTCGGCCATTGCCGATTTTACTTCGTATTTCCCAAATCGAGTGCGTAATGGACTTAAAAAATATGAATGAAAAAATCATGAAACCGACATGAAACTAGAATAAAATTTGTAATAATAGATCATGTGTCATCCACCAAGCCGCACTGAGCCAGCGTGTAGAGACCACGAAGTGGAAAAATTTAGTGGAGTGGTTATATTTATGCAAGAAAAACACTATAACAATCACCATCATATTATGATTTATAAAAGAAAAGAGGGAAATAATATCAAATCTTCATTCTATTCGAAAAGAAAGACTACTATCAATAAAAACGTTGTTTTTCTAGATTTGTAAACTATAATTTAATCCAAAGATTTTTATGAATATAGATATCACACAGCAAGAAATAAAAGAATTTATTATCTTATGGTCTTATCGTTATTTTATTGTCAATTATTTAAGATTTTTAATTTTTTTAAACACCTATAACATGAAAATGTGTTACAGTAACCGAAGGCGCCAGCAATCCAAGTGTAGTTTATGATTTCTCTTCCATATAATCCATAGTATCTTTGTCTAGATTGGTATCTGATGAGCAATGAGCCTATTTGAGAGTTTTAAGTAGTTCAGAAATTTTGAAAGCTCCTCACCAGGCACCAGCATGTCGCCAAAGCATCTCAGGAGAGCTATTGGCGTTTATTTCGTGAATAAGAGTACGACGCTGCTAGTTTTTTTATAGAAATGGATACTCGTAGCTTATAAAACTCGTTCATCATGATGTTGTTATCTTCAATAGATACTGGTTGTGACTATCTTCACAAGTAAACTGTTATTAACACATTATTTTCAAAATTTAGGCCGTGGAGAGTTTCAGCTTCATTTTCTCTTCACGGTTACCGTTAGTTTTTCCACTGAAATTTAAATTTATCACATAATCAACTATACCTGAAATCTTTAAACATCATTAAGATGTGAATTTTAAAATCAGTTGTGTTTTTACATTATCGTTATAATCACTTCACCATCCAGTAAATATCAAATTTAAAATAAATATTTTTGTGTTTGTTATGACACACAGAAGACATGTTTGACGTACCTACCAGAATAATCAAAGACAATTATAAAAGTAGAGTTTGAAAATGACATTAAAAACGTGCTCATAGTGGACGGAGCCAGAATTTTGTTCAAGGGGGCAGTCAAAGATAACTAATACTTAATACGAATGTAAAGGTTTACTCAAAATTACCAAACTTAACTGAAATTAAACTGAATAGCCTTTTTTGATCTGATTTTGACGCAGTTTTCTGTAACAGTTTTGTATTATTTTAGAATTTAATTATGAAACTTTGTAGATACTTATAGGTATGTATTTTCTTGCACCATTGCTCTCTCATAAGCACTTTCACTCTCACCCTCGCAAGTGAGTGAAACAGTGACACATACAACAAACATCCAGGCCTATCGACTAATAAAGGTTGATGATGGTAATGATGCTCTTTATGTCATACTAGATTTCCGCCCCGGCTTCAGCCGTGGTTCATTATAATAAAGCACTCATAGAGATCCCGTACATATCCAACGGTGAAAGAATGACTGAAATCGGTTGAGTCATTCCTGATAATACCGCTTTCAAACAAAAAACCTCTTCAGCTACCTGCTACGCCACCTGTCGGAAATTAGTCGTACCAACTCAGATTTAAAACGTATTTGATTAGCAAATTTTATATTCAATGACGTAATCTTAGACACATGATGACAAAGCACGCTACGAAAACTCTCAAAAAATAATATTTTTCCCCCGTTTTTGTTACATTCTTGATTCATGCTCCGCTTCTATTGATAGTAGCGTTATGTTCTATAGCCTATAGCCTTCCTCGATAAATGGACTATCCAATAGAAAAATAATATTTTAATTCGGATCAGTACTTCCCGAGATCCTAGCGTTCAAACAAACAAACTCTTCAGTTTTATAATATTAGTATAGATATAGATTAGTACAACAAGCATGTATTACAATTGTATCGTAATACAACCTGTATTACTGTTAGTAATAGGTATAGCTCGTTCCTTAATAAGATGGAGCGACGATATACGAAAGGCAGCCTGTAACAATTGTAAAACCTGAGGTTGGGCTAAATGGCGTAATATGGGAGAGGCTTATATCCAGCAGAGGACTAATACAGGCTAATGATGATGATAGATAACATTTATTAAAAATAATTTAAGATAAAAAGGTCATTTATAGGCATTCATTCATAGTAAAATGACATTCAAAAGCGTTAAAAACAATACCTTGCGGCAAGTTCATGGCGAAATCAAGTATTCTAATAAATGACTGCTCAAATTACGGCTGAGTCTGCTCCAATTCTGCTGTTCGGTTTTAAATGGTTAGTTAAACATTATTTGTCCATGTCTAGAATAATTAAACTACAAATAACACTAAAATGTAAGTAGTTTTTTAATTGTTTTGTGGTGCAACAAACTGATTCATGCGGATATGTCGTCACTATTAGCAAACAAAACAACATGGCGAACGTGGTTCAGAGGGCTATGTTCGGTTGATGTAATAGACATGGAACATTTTTTGCGATATTGGATTCAGAACAAACACTCAACATAGGACAAACAAACACGAAATTAGTAAGTCAGTCAGTATCATATTACATATTATTTATTATTATATTAGTACATAGTATTAGACAAACAACAATTGTCCTAGATTCTCTGGAACATTGTAGGAAGCTAAAGTGGAAATAGGGTTTTTAATTTTTGGAAAATGCAAAAATTAAAAAAATAGTAACTTGGATAGGATCACAAACCAAACGACCCAGAGGCAGGCCAAAACAAAGGTGCACCTTTGTGAATGAATGAAATAATAAAGCTAGGT
Organism: Ectropis grisescens; assembly: GCA_017562165.1. NCBI lineage: Eukaryota > Metazoa > Arthropoda > Insecta > Lepidoptera > Geometridae > Ectropis > Ectropis grisescens. The sequence goes on along the minus strand of CM029780.1, from coordinate 14,389,248 downwards.
GGCGCAAACTGGATAGAAAGATTGAAGAAAAGCAAGAGGCCTTTTCGAGCATTTGATACCAAAAAGAGAGGAAGGGGGTAATGGCCCCTCTGCTAATACCTTGCTATGTCCCTATGTCACTAAGGAAAATTTAAGAACAATTCTCGATGACGTCATCGTTTGCGGACGAAAAATTAAAAATAACACAGTGACGTACTTCCGTCGTAAGATGCTCACAATGAGCATCCTCACTGATTCAAGTCATACGGGTGTTAGTCTTTTGGAACCGTCTCCAAAACTATGAAACAGACTCAATAAGAAATTCAACCAATAAGAAGTCTTGTTATGTTGTATCTGTGACAACCTATGATTAAACACTTTTCTGGATGAAGCACGGGCCAGGTTTCAAACACTTGTATGCGTAATCACGCATGTAGTCAAGTTTCGCCACTAAGCTGACAAGGTGAACTTATCAGCCAATTATTGGCTGATATGTTTTTTGGTGTTTTTACACTCAAACAGTCTATCTAGACAAATGTGCAATCAATGGTCACAACTAACAAAATGCAATATTTGTTTATTTTCTTCCGATAATTTTACTTTATTTAATCATGTATCTATATTTAAAGATAGCAATTCTGTTTATCAGTTCAATACACGATTAAGGGTACCGTAAAATCACATAATCGAACGCCATAATAAAATTGTGATGATATGAATTAACAGGAAAAATCTTGGGAAATTGGTTTCACAACAAAGTAAGTACTTGAATTCTTTTAGCATATAATGTAAGGGAATAATAGCATTGAATTACAGTTAAATGGTCTGCTTATGAGGCCCGTGACTTTCAATTACCATTTCTGTATCAAAACTATCCGGGTCTCACAAATGTGAATTTAAAAAATTCTCAACCTCATGACTGTGTGATGGTGATACGTATTCGATTGTTCGTTTTCATTTCTAAAGAGCGTGATCTTGTCGTTTAATGATATAGCTAGGCGCCTTGTCGTGATTGTATCTGATATAATTAATTATTAAGTAAACCAGGCTGTAATTATTTATTTACAAATCTGGCACATCTCAATCGAAAAAAATCGAAAGCTGTAATTTTGATACTACTATGCGAATAAATGTAGCAAGTAGTAGTTTTTATTTCATTATATAATTTCGTCTCCCTATTTCAGATTGTGTGCTGATCTCCACAAAATTTCACAGCGTGCGCAACAAGATAGGTGGCCGTCTATCTAAAACAATAAGCATTGAATCACGCTACGTTTGCAAAATTTCGTACAGAAAAAAATATTGTTTCGCATTGCTATTTCGCATGCATAGATGCATAGATTGTACAAACATACAAATTATTAATTCCGATGGACGAAATCAAACAGCTCGCGGAGCTTTTAAACAGTATCCTTTCAGGAGAAAAAGATTTGAAAATATCGAAAGAGAATACCAGGATTTCGAAACTACAACCACCAAAGCAATACATTGCCATACGTATAAATGTAAACATTTCACTATAAGATAAGCCTTCAGTAAACTGCAGTTAGTTTATTCTAATGCGTTATGCCCTTTTGATTAGTTTTACTGTAGTACTTTCTGTAATTTTGTATTGTAAGTAATAAAAGTGATTCAATCACAATCAATAAGTTGTTTTATTTTACATGAATAAGAGTAAAGATAACTGTTTTGATAACCTTATCAATTTTTTAAAGCTTTGAAAGTATCCTTAATTTTTAGTCGTATCTTACTTCTTATTTGTATAATTTATTAAAGCTCCTAAAAATATCTCAGAATCTAAGGAGTACTACTACAGAACCAGAAAAATATCTATAATAGTTCGTAAATATGGACACAATTAACTAACTAGCAGTTGCTTGTAAGCAAATTTATTTAACGTAGTCATCTATGAAACGGGTTATACCATGTTTTTGATAAATTGGGTTGTTTCAGCGTTATCAGTGCATTGTTCATTAAATACGTATGTATCGACTAAACAAAGATACGTAGCAGGGTCATGATAGAGAAAGTAGGAGTGTACGTATTGTAGGTATATCTATATCGGCATATCTGTGGGCTTGTCGATACAGAAACGCGAGAATCATTAGCAAAGGTTGCAACGTGCTCTGCCGACTTGCGTTCATCAGACGTTGTCGCCCCATTTTAGGTGCCGTATGCCAATTTCTCTTTGAATGGATAAATAATAATTGCCTACAGGTATTTTTCAATTTGTCCTCTTTGGTGCATGTTTTGAAACCTTATTTTATTTTATGTCATAGACAATTTAGAAAGACCCAGTAAATATTACTGAAAAGAAACCGTTTAAAAACGTCCTTGACGCAGTATTACAGGTAAAATACGTAGTTAGGTTTGATAAAAATCTCTTCAGGCACAAAACTGATGACGTCACTTTTGGGCGTGGTTTAGAAAATGACGCTATAAAAGTAGTGAAACGTCACGAAACTAAATGGTTCTCAAAAAAAAAGGCTAATGAGCATGCTAGATGTGCATACGGAATGCGGGGGGTAAGTCTTCATAAAAAGGGAAATCAAAAAAACACCAAACGGATTTCAATAAACTGTAGGTATATGAGACCAACTATGATCTACTAAACAAAACTAACTAACTATCGCTTAACATATATACACAATAAAAATGCAACTGAATAGAGAACCCCTTTTTTTAAAGTTTACTCCGATTACAATTTATAATACCTGAAACCGTAATTCATTTCCATACGTATTGATTTTGATATAAATATGTTATCACTCACCTCTCCAGGAAACGTATGCTTATCAATCTGGTGCTCCGACCCTCGGTTGTCCTCCATGCCGTAGTGGAAGTAGATCTCTTCGAACTGGTACCGGTAGGACAATGGACCGCCGCTGATGTTCACTTGGTGCTTCGAGTCCTTTTCCACTCGGAAGACTAAGGACTGGCCGGTGTTTTGAAGGACCCCGCTCACCTGAGACATAAAGTGGAAAGTCCTTAGTTTTATAGTGATGTACAGAATTAAAAATACTATGACAAATATCGACGACCTGTCTTTCTCTCTCTGTGGCGTTGTTACTGCCGAAGGTATAAACCAGTTTAGATTTTAATAACAACAATGCACTGTCCCCATCACCCAGAGATATAAGATACCTTTACCCTGTAACATAGTATCTCCTCTGCTTCAAACCGGAAACAGAATGGAGGATGGTGTAAATGACGTAAGAAAGTTCAATCACCAAGTACCACCAACCAATTATTTGTAAATAAATAAATCCTGGTGGACAATTCACACATAACTCTATCTGACCCCAAACTAAGCAAATAGAACTTTTATTAATAAGTTGGATCTTGATGAAGTCCTCTGTAATGTTTAAATAATAATCTTAATGTTATTCAGTAAACTGTAGTGATGGATGTGGAAAAGCAACATGGGTGATTAGACACTTCGACGTGGACAAGGACGCCATCATCACTACAACAACCGAGGCAGCAAAAGATCTAAGAGAAAAGCTATCGCACCGAATCGGAAACCTGGTCAAAACCAGAGTGCGAACCATGGCTTCTGCTCTGGTAAATGGTTTCGGTAGAGAAAGTTTCAGTTGCCTCTTGGTGGACGAAGCTCTCATGAACCATTTTGGAGCCATTGTGATGGCTTCAAGGCTGTCTGGTGTTGGTGAAATTGTCTTCATTGGAGACGTCAATCAGTTGCCTTATATTGACAGGGGAAAATCTCTTTGAAATGATGTATCATCGCCCGAAGCTGGTAACAAAGATCAGCCAGGAGTTGCTCTGCACACATTGAAACCCAATGGACGTCGCATATGCACTGAGAGAAATATACTCCGGCATGTACTCCTCAGCGTCCCGTATAAAGTCCCTAGAGCAGAGAAGATATAAGGGAGCGCAAATACCCAACACCCAACCAAACACCCTCTTTTTATTTCACACTCAAGAAGAGAAAGGAGACCTTTCTACACAGCACTAGTAGCATCAGGCGGTTGACTTGCTGATGCTCCTAATTCATTCCGTTATTCCATTTCATCCATCATTCCATTTTTTCTATTCCATTTTCATCCACATCCCTACAGAAATGTTTCCTTGAAAAAGTAACAAATATCTATACATTGTATTTTTTTTAATAAATAACGACGAGACGATCAGGACATGTGCCTCATGGTAAGCAACATGCCTGACACATAACAGCACAGTGACACGCAGCTATTGCAACATGAAAAGTCTAAATCATTACCTAGCACTGCACTGCGCTCATCACCCAGAGATGTTATATCTCTAAGCCATGTAATTTCTCTGGAAACATTGCCCTTCAATTTCACTAGAATAACTGGCAAAGGTGGTTCTTCCTCAGGCAGACTCTGCTAAGAGTCCTACCACTACATACATACAAACTGTCGCATTTATAATATTAGTAGAAAGGATATACTATACCATTCTATGTCAAGAACGCAAGAAGTTACCGGACCTACCCCCTTTTGCCTACATTAAGATTTAAAATTTCTGGATGTGGTAAGCGAAATTAGAAAAATTATTAAAAAGGGCCGTTTTAAAGGCAAAAACTGCCCTTTGTTAATGCGAGTCGGATTCGCCCATCGAAGTTTCATAGATACATGTTATAAATAAGCTTAGGTCACACGCCACGGTAACGAGTCACACAGTTTTTCCAAGCTTTTGAAAATAAGGAATAAACCACAGGCCTTCAAGAAAGATCTAGTTTATTTTTGAGATCTATTATAAACATACTTATTTCACATATTTATCTTTGTTGTTGTTTGAATAGAGACTTTATTACTACTTATTTTATGTACTTAGTTTATGTATGTATATTTTATTAGTAAATTACAAAGTTTATAGTTTTCCAACTTTTTTCTATAGGTACCTAGTATCAGACGGTACAAAGTTGAATTGTTTTTAGTAAATGAGAAAATATATTATAAATTACTACGAGTTTACCTTGAGAGTATTACTTACGTTTTTTTATAACAAACAATCATAATCTAATAAAATATCATTACGTAGATTTTTAAATACGACTTATTTGAAGATACGATTTAGATCTTCTGCGCCGCGTGTTAGGTAAGTACGTCAATTTATTATTTAATCCTACTTTCGCCTCTTACATAAGTACAGTTATCATCCGTCGTACAATTATAAAGCAAATGAAACTTCATGTTAATATTATTATATTTCATTTGCTCAATAATTTATAGGTAGGTATACAAAACAACGTTTTCAGTTTCAACTAGTCCTATTTGATAAAATAAATAGAATGACAAAAAGCTAAAATTTGAAGAAAGGAAAATCTCAGGCCATTTCCAGCGAACATATAGCATGTCACACCTACCCTCGCGTGTCTGACCGCCGTATGTCATCTTCAAAGCGCATAAGTTGCCAGTCTTTAATCAAGGCGCAGTCATTGATTGATAGCATCTGCCCCCCTGCTGAAACCACCAATTTCACCTGATGTATTGGATAGCGGTTGTGGATGGGCTGTGGTCTTCAATTTTCAAGCCGTTACGTTTAAAAGCGTTTTTATTGAATTCTGTGCATAAAAGAGGAGGTATTGAAGCGTTCGTGATTGTTTATAATCCTTCTAAAGTTATTAATGCGAAAGTTTAGATGTCTATGTGTACCTATGGATGTTTGTGGCTCAATCACGTGGAAACGCCACTGTACTGATTTAGCGCGCAAAGTTTGAGCGGGATCTGTCATTTAATTTGTTTTAAACTACACTTTTTGTTGGTCATAGTTTTGAGTTCTCGGCGATTTTTTACAATGAAACATATTGTTGAACAAAGAGTGTGCCTTAAATTTTGTGTTCCGAATGATATTTCATGTGGTGAATCACTAAAAATGTTGCGAAATACCTACGGCGAATTGTGTATTTCAAAAACAAGGGCTTATTAATGGTTTAGGGCTTTTAAAGAAGGCCGAGAAGTAGTAGTAGACTTACCTCGTTCTGGTAGACCTTCAACCGCTACGACCAAAGGAAACATCGACAGAATCAAGAAGCTAGTGCTCGGAAATCGACGTATGAGTCTGAGAGAGTTGGCTAGTGAGATGAACATATCTTTTAAGTCCGTCCACAACATTCTCATTGACATTTTAGGCATGAAATGCGTCGCCGCTCGACTAGTTCCAAAAGAGCTCAATTTTATTCAAAAATCGCAGCGAAAGCATGTCGCTGAAGACATGGTTTCCCGAGCTTCTACGGATTCGACTTTTATGAAACGTATAATAATGGGTTTATGAGTACGACATGCAAACAAGCCAACAGTCTTCAGAATGGCGTCTCGAACACGAGCCGAAACCCAAAAAACCGCGGCAAAGTCGTTCCAAAATCAAGGTGATGCTGACAGTTTTTTGACTACCGTGGTGTGGTTCACTCCGAATTCCTTCCAGAGGGAGAAACAGTAAATAAAGAATATTATTTAGGCATCATAAAGCGTTTGCGTGAGAGTATCCGCCGAAAACATCCAGATTTGTGGCAACACAACAACTCATGGATGCTGCACCATCACACACATCCATTTTAGTGAAAGAGTTTTTAGCGAAAAATTCAACAAAAGTTTTCGACCAAGCACCATATTCACCTGATATGGCTCCGTCTGACTTTATTATTTCACAAGATAAAATTACCACTTCGAGGAAAACGTTTTGAGTCGATAGAAGCCATAAAAGAAAATTCGCTGAATGAGCGAAAAGCTATACCGCAAATAGCCTATGAAAAATGTATGGAAGACTCGGTGAAGAGTTGGAGATGTTGTATTGCAAGCGATGGGGCCTACTTTGCAGGCGATAAAATAAATTTAGATGAATACTTGTTTTTTTTGTTTTATTGATGAATTCCCGAAATTTAGTACACAGAATACATATACATGCTACCCAAATATGGTGCCATCTCTCGGAATAGTCTGTGCCTATTTCGTGAGGTTTTGGAATGTAAACCACGAACTGACATCGCATTTTAAAGCTCCTAGCTTTTGACGATTTTTGAATACTATCGCGTGATTCGCGTGAGCACTAAACTTTGTCCGAACCTTCCCGCTATAAAACAGAACTAAACCCTTTTTCCCTGTAAACAATATGAGCCGGTTTCGTTCCTGCAAAAACGCGATGTAGCGATACGGTATCACCAGAATTCATTACCATGCATTACCGCTCCATGTAATTCACTGTTATAATATAAAAGAATGTGTGTGACCGTTTCTTAAAAGACATTTTTTTTTACTTTTGTAGGTTTAAACTTGACAGTTATCTCAGCCGATGTCAAGTGACGTTGCGGTCTACGCATGTTTTGCTTACGCTAGAAGAAACTGATTCACTCTCTATTTAAAGATTGTAATCGAGAATACCCACTTAGGCAACCCATCCACAGTCTTGACGTTCTTATCACAAAAGTAGAGTCTAAAATCTTCGTTCGAGTCTTTGGGGAAAATGTCCGCCAATATTTAATATTTAAATAAAAATAATTTCGTCAAGGGATACGGTAGATTTGATCGAAACCTTGTATGAATAACAAAACATTAAAAAAATTTAGTCGACAACACATGTTTAAAAATTCGGATTATGGAGAATTTCATTAAACTCTGATGGCACTGATAAACAAACGACTGTCGCCATCTTTGGTGTGAAGCACGTTCCATCAATCAACACATTGCGTGCGTCCGTCGCGCCAAAAAAGTATACATCGTCATGTCTTGCCGCCGGACCGGAATTTTATTAGTATGTACTTATATTTAGTATCAGCATTGCACCCGTGCGAAGCCGGGGCGGGTCGCTAGTATTTCAATATTATGTCTAAGCTTTCCCGTCATTAAACTTTATCGTCATTAAAAATTAGCAAAACTGTTTTATGTACTATCTGACTGGTAGTTTCCCAGATTGCTGCTTATGTATTTTTTGTATTGAATTGACGTCAAATACGTTGCTCATTTTGATTTACCAAGCTCAGTGTTTTAATGTGAATACGAATCCCTCATGAGCAAGCGTCGTATATAATTATATCATAAGCCACGTCATGATTTTCCATCAGGCAAGCCGAAGTCAAACGCAGGTTAATTTCAAAATAAAAAATCCATCAAGCTTGTTTGTTAGTTTTCCGTAGAAAAATGTGTAGTGAGTGAGGTGGCAGGGCGTGGTTAGTTCTGGTTAAATGAATAATTCTACGTGCGCTGGATGCAATATATTCATTGCATGTTGCTGAATGAAAATGCGGATGAATAGAAAATAGTAATGTATTATTGATGTTATTTGTTTAAATGGTTTATAACACAATAATACTCGTATCAAAAATGAAATAAACTCTACTACATAATTTTACAAATATAAGTTGGATTACCACAATTTAATCAAGATTGGAGACGCAAAAGTGCAGTCGGGATTCGAACTTAAACAACACGATTTTTTATTTGGTAGTTCTGGCCTCTAGGCCTCTATCACTCTCACCCTCTATCACTGGCAAACCTTTGAAGTCCATAAATGTATCCATTCAGATAATAATATTTGAAATACTTTAATTAAGAACAGAAATGAAGTTCCAACTAAAAATGTATTCCTGAGGATCAACTCCTCAAAACTACTGGTTGAAACAAAATCAGTTTACATAAACAATTATTCACGCTCATATAAAAAATGTAGTTGAAGTCTCAACCTTGTGGCGTAAATTTTGTTATTAAATCTATTACGATTAGTGTATTTTATGAAGGATTCCCACATTGATCAGGAGGGGTGGCGGTGCTCAGTAATGTGGATTAGTTACCCACGGAGAACCCCGCGATGAGGCTATTTGTCTAGACTTTACCCCCAAGCCAACGACGATGTGGCCACGTAGGTTGCGGTGTTTGGCCACCGACCATAGAGAAATATCCCTTATTTTTTCTATGGCACCGGTGCAACTGAGATAGGCCGCGATGTTGGGGGTAGGCATTGTGGCTGTGGGGTGTAGACCGCGGTGGAAGAAGAACGCCGCGAGCGCAGCGATCCATAGTGCCTCGGTTTCTTCTTTAGAGCGCATCGTTTCTTAATATCAGATAAGATGACGGTCAAGTTTAAAAGTACAAATATAGCTAAAATCTCGAAAATTATTTTCTGGGAGCCACAATAGTCAATGCAATAATTAGTGATGGACTCCACGCTAGTAGAAAATCCTAGTACTCTTTGCTCCTACCAACTACCAAACGAACGAAAACAAGCCTTCAAACGGAACATCGAAGTTGTTTTGAAGCTTAGAATAATTTGTCTGAGTCCAGAAGATACTCAAAAACCTAACTCAAAATTGAACACACCTCTTTGCACATCGTACAAACCAACGCTTCTTCGCCATCACAACACGGAATAGGAATTACACTCATCTACCCCAAAAGTTGCTTAATTCACAACGCAGTTACCTACTTACGCCGTTACGTGGTAGTTAGGTAACTACTGAATTATGCAGCTGTTCCACTAGGCCAGAGCGTAGCGATGCGCGTTGCAGTGCTAATCCTATACTAAACCACGATAAGCTAACTGCAATAGCTTAGTTAAAACGCTTTTTGATGTTGAAATCAATGCACAATACAACAACTATTGTTTAAAGCTATCAAGGTTGTTCACTATACAATAATTACTAACTAAAGGTCGCCTAGAGGCCAAAATTTATCAATAAAACAAAATTTATTTAATCTATTCTCATTTTGACCACAGACGTTAAAAAAAGAACAAAAGAGAACATACCTACCTATGCGTTTGCGTCAAATAGGTGCATGGTGGTATGTGCAATGTTTTTTTATTGGCTTAATTTATATGACTGTATAATTTTTAAAATTATTAGCATTCTGCACTTCTTTTGTTATATAAGTTAAGTGTGTGAAATTTCATACTCTTCAAAAAAGGACGAGAACATTTTTCGTTGACGCAGACGTGTATGTTGATTACGGAATATTTACTCGTAACATGGCTGAATCCAATTTTTTTAAATCATAACTTAACGAGTTAGAAAATGTATAGATTTAGTTAATTAATTTTAAGAAACTGCGTAAATTGCAATAGATTTTTAAATTAATTTAAATTTTCTAAAAGTGCATCAAATGATTCGCTTAAGTGAGTGTACTCGTAAACATACCCACGGAATGCTAGAGCCTGCATTATTATTTAGAATGTCTGACGGTGGGCTAGATTCTATCCTTGACCGGAATACAAAATAATAAGGTGGATGAAGTGAGGGCTGAATGTTGGAGGTGCAGCGATGTGAATAAAAGTATTTCCAGAATGTCACAAAAACTTTTATAATAAATACTATATCGACTTCCCGAGTGGTCTAGGGGGGAAACTGGACAGGCCAGGGTAGACGATTTGGAGTGAATGTGTGATTTAAGGTGTGTGAACCAGGCTGGCTCATCGGGATTGGCCATCAGGGGTGATGTTCCAGGTTGGGGCCTGAAGGAGTCTGAAATGAGCATTCATGGCAACATATATAGTATTCAAATAAGTCTTTTATAGTGACAGTAAAACGTTCCACATCACGCGGACCCGAACGAACGAACCCTTTAGTCGAAAAGACGAAACGAAAGACGTAAGCTATTACTGGCCTTGTGGCTTACTAGGTAGTAACTCTGCCTGCGAAGCCGAGGGTTCGATCCCCACCCAGTGCAAACATTTGTGTGACGAATTCAAATGTTTGTACTGTGTCTGGGTGTTTCTATGTATAATAAGTATGTATTTAGAACTATATATGTATTATATTAGCTATCTGGCCGCCATATTACAAGCCTTGCTTAGTTTGGGGTCAGATGGTATTGTGTGTGGATTGTCCACCAGTGTTTGTGTATTGCACAATATACCTAGGGTTCAAAAATTGGCGTTGTAATTCGATAAAATATCTAAATGACAGTATGACAGAATTTGTTAAAGTTCACTCAAACCCCAATCCTTTGGTTCTAAATAGGTCTCTGTAAAATATGCTCGCTTTACAAACATTTCTACTCGACTTCGCCTTCTCCAGATAATTTGGTTGAACTGAATTTAGGTTGCATAGAAAAGTATGTCGGTTCGTGTTCCTACGTTGTATATTTAACATACACTTTATATTGAAATACCAGCATTTACGGTATTTGAACATAGTCAGGTTATACGAGATAAAATACGACTTTCGAAGTAGTTTTGTAACGACAAAGGGAGCTAGTTTAAATATTGTAAATTCACACGCATTGCATAGTAACATGACTTTTAGTCCTATTACAGATCGGAATCCAACTCGCAACCCTCGGATCTGCAGGCAGACTTATTACCAACTCAGTCACAATATCAGTAATAAAGTAAACATGAAAAAGTTACCTTATGCTTATCAAATTGTATGTCCCTCAACCAAGGGTCGAAGAGTAGTTTATCAGGCTCCACATTGACAGGACTCTGGCGGCGGCCCTTGTTGCACATGCTCCATTGGGGGTTGATCAGACCCCAAAATCCGGGACCTGAGAAATAGAACATTAACCCTTAAAGATAGAAATCGAACCTAAGATAATAAGCTTGTCATTGTGTTGCTGTTTTTATCTACCAAAGTTTAGCAAATCTACAAGGTTTGGCTAAGGTCGATTAACCGAACCTATTGAAAAAATTACACATAGTCAGATGAACCGAACAAGCTAACAGAAGTCTCAAAAACACATGGTTCGATTAATCGAACCAACTGGAAAAAAAAGTTCACGAAGTCTGATTGATCGAACCAACGCGAAAAAAGTTCACGTGGTCCGAATGATCGAACTACGCAGTCGAACCACGTGGCCTGGAGGGAAATAATAACCTAGCATGATTGTTTCGAGATAGTTTGAGCATTTTAGCAAAATTTCAGCAAACCGACCGATTAAAATTTAAAATCTAAGCAATCTTCTCCAATTTTCTTAAAAAAAGTTTTCACCTTTATTGCATTAAATGTAAAGGTTAAACTTGGTGATTCAATTTTTGTACAGATAACTACTTTCAAGCAGCTTTTTACAATAACTACCACCTACTAAGGACACCGACCAAGTGTGTATTTTGAGTAGATCATCAATTAAGTTCACTGATCTATATTTCCTCATCATATTTACTTATACATATTATAAGTTCTGGTAGCCTGGAAGAGATTGCTCTCAGCAATAAGGCCGACATTTGTGGCACTAGTTTATGAGTGTTTTACTATAATATATCTATATATACAGCAAAAAATATGTACGAGTACCCTAATTTAAAAAAAAATGGCAGACGAAAGTGTCTGAAATTTCCCACACTTATACATAGTTTATGCAGAAGAGTGCCGAATGCAAATATTTTTTTATTTGTGCAAAAAACAAAACTAGGCACATTAATTCAATAAAAAACATTATACACTACCATATTTTTGAACACACACATACGCACGCTTTATATTTACGCTTTTGTTTATTTGAATTATGATCGTATTTCGACTACAGAACGAACTCTAGTTAGAATTAAAACACAACCAAAATTACTTACACAATCGATACTAAATTATAAAGTCTAACGGTTCCACACATCATCATTATCTGAATGACTGCGATGTAAAACGATGACAGCGGCAGTAAAGCTAATGACGTAGATACAATCTAACGAGCTTCGAACACTCTTGGTCGGTCGCATTTTGAGTGTGTTTGTGTACTTATAAACCCTTCTTTGTGGAGTCTTTCTCAATGTGAGCGTAGACATTTTAAAGGCCAATGTTTTTCAGTCTATTGATGTAGTGTCATAAAACAAAACTTAACTTATTGGTTTTAAACTTTCGCGATTTGGACACGTAATGTATATAATGTACGGGGCTTAATCACGATATAATTAATTGTTTAATTACCTCGATGTTTCGCCAGCGTTACAACATTGACTTAAATTATTTTTTCTCCTTCTGCTACCATCATCACAAAATATGGCTTAAGCTCTATTTTTTCACGTTTCACCGTGTGATAAAATTTAAATTAAGGTCAATTCCTTTATTTTCCGCTGTTGTATGAAAAAAATATTGTAACGTCTCTTTTCTTTTTGGTGTTTTATGAAACCTGTCTAAATGGTCAATCCTTCTCTTTTCACCGTTTATGAAACCTCTCTAAGCTCAATGAAGCGTTTTCCAGATGCCAATTGACTTGTCAAAGATAGTTATAAATTTGGCTATGTTTTTATAAAATTTCTCTAGCAAATTTTGGCGCCACCTATGGTGAAATTGAGAACTGTCTTTGACAGGTCTTTTTGCATCTTGATATCTCGAAAATGCCCCATTCTTCTCTTTCCGTCATTTCATGAGACAAATACAAATCTGAAACGTTAGTTTAGTACAAGAATTTCTTCTGTAGTCATAACTGTTACAAATCTGGCTCAAGTTCAATTTTTTTTCTCGGTATTCCGTTTGTATTTGGATACGTAGGTAAAATTCATGTTTATTAATAAGTCGATTGAATTTTATGAGGATTGAAATAAGAACGAGGACTAAATTACGCTATTTTTCAACCTCGGAGAAGGCTCAATGTCCTAGATGTGGGATCATAGATTGGGGCTGCTCATGCTACAAACATGTCTACTAGATATTAGATATGATTCGAAAACTGTATCCTAATTCATGAAATAAGGTTACAAGTATACAATTCATTTTAAATTCAAATAAACTTGACACAAAACATTATTTTTACAATAAATGTGGGTAACCGTAAAAAAAAAATCAAGAACACATGTCATTACAAAAAAAATATCAAATCTCATCCGTATCATAAAGAGAAACTTCCTTTGTGTATACCTACATAAAGGTTTGTGTAGGTACACACAAAGTATATACAACCAAAGTAAAAGTAGTAAAAGTTATCCAAAACAAATCACTCTTAGCGATAAGATCACCTACTGTTCCTATAAAGCCTTGACATTTTATGTGTAATGTTATGTTTACTGTATTTTGTGGTGCCAATAAGTGTGGTATTGAACTGTATTAGCTACCGCCACATACGCTGAAACAAGGTCACCCAAAGCTATCGATTTTAACGCACAATTAGTAACTACCCACCTAATTTTAAACGGTGACAAATCAAAATGACGGCCCGTAGCGTCACTCAAATGGAAAACTATTCAGTGCCTATACTATTCCCATCGCATAGTTCCTCTATAGCGCATTCAATAGAAATTCGGGATACCGCAAAATTTGGTCATCATGGTGTATTGAGTCGAACGTAATGTAGGCCTGTAGGGTCACCGTAAAAGTAAAGTACGAAACAGTTAATCAGCTTTTGGAAGTCTACCGGAACGAAGCCCGTGATGACCGCGCGTTAAGGTCTGTGAAGTATTTTATTATTCTGTACGTGACGTTGTATATTGACGTGTAAATTGTACATATATCAATAAAGAACTTTGACTTTGACTTATCCCACTAAAATTATGAAACTAGCATAGCCTCGCAGGTTTACTCCGCGTATTTCCCGGTCCTGTAAATATGATAAAAAGTAGCCTATGTTCTTCCAGGCTATAATTTAACTGTGTTTTAGACCTGATCCATTGAAACGTAACGACACGATTGAGCAACAAACATTTAAACTTTGACATTTATAATATCAGTAGTATAGGTGTTTGTTTCCAAATGCTCGAACAATGTTTATGTTACAGTTCCCATCCTATTTCATAGATTTTCTTTAAGCTGTGGAATACGTTGCCTCATAATAATAGGTATATTCTCGGTGTCAAATAGAAAGTAAATTCGAAATAAGTGCATTACATTCACACACTATCAGCTTTGAATTCTGAAGTTGTTAAGAAAACATGAGAAATGGCACACCCGTCATACTAAGTAGTGCCTACCCACTTCACAGCAGACATTCAGTTTGAAAAGTACAAAGTTAGATAACTGTTTCAAAGTAAACTGTGTCAGTATTTAGTAGTCGCTGCGGATATCATTACCCGGGTACATCATTACCAGTCATTGCTTGACATCACTGCCGCTGTTTAGGTACGAGCATTTGAGAAAATATTCATTTTATTCTTCGACTTCGAAGGAGTTTTGGGTTGTGCATTACAGCGCTATAATGCAAAGAACACTGATATCAAAACCATATATTTTGTATTGTTTTTAAACTTTCGCGATTTGAACACATAATGTTTATAATGTACAGGACTTAATCACGATTTAATTCATTGTTTAATAGAGTCTTCTCGTGACCACGGCGGTTTTTTTCGTCGAGGTCGAGGTATTTAAACAATGAATTAAATCGTGATTAAGTCCTGTACATTATAAACATTACATATATTTTATGTTACCACCTACTTGTGACTCCATCAACGTAGAATTTAGCGAAAGGCTTTTGTAACATTTTTAGAATAGATAGATTTGGGATAGTTTTATTCCAAGCTGTAATCTATTTCAATTAGACATTTTAGACTGATCTGCACAGCTTTAAAAACATGGTTGAGCAATTTTTAAATACGTTAACTTTCACATCTATCATATTAGAAGGATTATGTAAGTTCGTTTTTCATTTTGGTGATTTAAGAGTTTGTCGTCATCACTGACGAACATTGACGAACCAATGTTGAAGAAAAAAAATCTAACTTAAACTATACGATACAAGAAAGATATGTTTCAAGGACGTCATAGATCAATAGTGTGGTGTAGGTATTAATTGACTTTGACTTTCTCCAGCCAGACAGAGGCTTTTGCTTGCTTTTGTTGTTGTTGTGTATATTATTTGTCAAGTAGATAATTTAATTTAAAAAAATATCTTCGTGTAAATACTAGTTTGGCAGTGTAAACTATTTGTATCCATTATTTCCAAGAAATATATTACGTAGTCAGATATCTATCGCTGTAATAACTTATGATGCCTGTCACTGTAGCGTCAATTTATATTTTATTTTATTGTAATGACTATTGAAATGAAAATATTTCATTTCTCATTTTTATCGTAAATTACTACCTCTTTTCGTAATCATAATAAATTTGCCTTGTCCTCTAATAAATTTTCCTTGGATTTATAATATTAGTAAATATATAAATCCAAAAGATTTAATGTTTCAAAGAGGAACACGCTGTACGGCCGCTCATCTAGGGTTTACTTCCAAGCAAACGATGGCGACGAGGCGGCCATGTAGGTTCTACGGTCTAGGGGCACCAACGCCACTGGGGTGGGCCGCGATGTTGGGTGATAGACATCATTGCTGCGGGTTGGAGGTCATGGAGAGAGAGGACTGACGGTATTTCTACTGGCAAGGTCGGAATGCTCGTAGGACGAAGCTCCAGTCAACTTATTTATAGTTTTTTACTTTTTAAATTGTGTTATATTTTACATAAATACACGGGTAACTCACGTTTAATATAGTCAGTCCAGTCCGACTCAAGTTTCGATCGCGTCCGGCGATCTTTTTCAAGGAGATAAAATTAAATTAAATTTAATCGCCGGAAATAAGATCGCCGGACGAAAAATTAAATTTAATTGAATTTTATCTCCTTAAAATTAATTAAAAAAAATAAATTGTATTAATTTTGTGTTTTTTTAGTCTCCCTAGACTCCCTTTAGACACATTATTGATAAGAATCGTTACGTTCACGCCAGCTATCAAACACAACTTGCGTGAAATTTGTTCCGTTTCAAATGATTACAATTCTGTAGCCTTACATTAAATTCGCCGAATATTTTTGTCTATCTTAGAGGTAAAATACAATTGAACCTCACCAGATTATCTCCAGGTTAACAATTTTACTCACATTGTCGATTGATAACAATATATGAAGCTTGATTATTATTACTTTCAAAGAAGAATTGAGGTATTGATCGTAAAGCATTCCTAAAACTACACATAAGTAGCAAAACCAGTTGATTAAATGCCACCAAAATTTCAATGCGATTTATATGTCGTACCTATACATATTACGTGACTACTTGTGTATTACATGACTATTTCTGTACATCCAAGAGCTTTAATCTAGTGGTCAAGTTAAATCAACCGTGAAAGAACTCCACGCCGGGTTAAAATGGCGCGTTAGGGTCAAATAGGCTCTATACAATGATACGGGTGAGCGCGTTCTATCATTAAGATTGTATCTGTGGACATTATCTACAGTACAAGTAGTAAGGACAAATAGATCAGGTTCATAGGTTGGTTCCATTCTAGCAGTATATGAATTTACTCACAGGTTTACCTATTTCAGCGAGTAGACTTTACATTATTAGGATATATGTTTATGTATGTATTCTGATTTTATGAAATGGATTTGTCTTTGTTACGAGTGAACTCAAAGATTACAGGACTTCATTTAGGTATCGCTTTTTTAGAAGCTACATTATCTTTGAGTCACAAATGATATATACTCGTAGCTCTGTAGGAAATTTGTTCAATCTGAACGAAATTTAACGGGCTGCTAGTTCATTTGTTGTCCATTTGTTTCAAACTTTGAAATCTTGAAAAGAACTATGGTGTAAATTACCTCCTGGATAATGATGGATGATGGAGGTGGTGCACACCTTAGGCAAATGGATGATTCCAGGGTCTCTAAAGTCGTCGTTCATTCAAGGTTTCATAGGCAAAACGCATACTTAGAAGTTAGAAGTGTATCTTCGCTACACAGATGTTCTAAAGCGCCATCTTAATGTATGCAACATGCCATGTTATGGTTGAAACGAACTAACAGTCATTTATGGCACATGAAATAACGCAAGCAAACGAGAAAGTTTGATTCAAACTCTCCTGACAAAAAATTTCAACAGCAAGTTTGTTTTGTATTTGCAAAATGATTCAAAGTCACCCTCTCTATCACTGTTGCTACCGGACGTATTGTTGCTACCTATTCGAAATTGGAATATACTTGTCAGATCTGCAATAAGTTTTTTTTTTTACTTTTATAGGTTTACACTTGACCGCCATCTCGCCTTATGTTAAGCGACGATGCGGTCTACGATGGAGCGTGTAATTGAATTGGTTGTAGTGCTAATTGAATACCTACCAATTATCGTTTTACCTGTTACTGTTTTTTGCAAATATTTATAATTTCACGTGTATTTTGGTGATATAGGTACTATACAAACGAATGCTTTAGGTTTATTGCCTACGGTCTACGGTGCAAGTTATGGCTGGTCTAGATGACCTTGGTTCCTTTCCCACGCTCAAAATTTAGTCTTTTTGTAGTCATGTGCGTAATGTCGCGAACTTAAAAACGGCGTAAAAACATCGCTAGGAAAACGGGACGTTTCGAGCCTTTCGAGGTAATGCATCATTCGCCAACGCGCACTGGGGACAGCTTGGTGGATTATGTCCTTGACTCTCTCCTTGCAAGAGAAAACAAGTAATCCTAGGAATGGGTACATTTAGTAACCTACTTATACTATGTTATTGCCGGTTATGCTACATTTCCATTCGAATATTTTTATTATTTAATTTAAAATTTTAATTTTACGTTGTACAATTGATTTATTACTTTAATTACATACTTTTCGCTGAAAAACGAAACAAGACTAATGCTGGGGTCACACTAACGGGAAATGCCATTAATTATCGCGTTAACGGACGTTAACCGTAGGTGTAAAATACACCTAATGAACGCGTACCGAAGGTGCATTTTACAAATACGGTTAACGTCCGTTAACGCGATAATTAATGGCATTTCCCGTTAGTGTGGCCCAGGCATTACAAGTCCCAGATAATGCTCATGTAATTGCTAATGTTATTGTATATGTAGTTGCTAATTGCTAATGTAAGAAATGTCTACCAATACTTATTTATTCGTTACTTTTACACCGTAGTATGGATATGAAGCTACGGCTGGTCTAGTCGGGAGAACGGCGACTGCCGATCCATAAACCCTGGGTTCAAAACCACACGCAACACTGTCTTTTCGAAATCATGTGCGTTTTGCCGCTAACTTAAAACGGTGAAAGAAAACATCGTGAGGAAACCGACACGTACCTAGAATCTTTTGAAGTCAAATGTCAAATACCAACCCGCACTTGGCCAGCGTGGTCGATTATGACCTTGACTCTCTCCTTGCTAGAGAAGGCCCCGAGTCCCACCAGTGGGAACATTTAATGGGCTGTTTATGTATAGGTATGAAAACTGAATGAAGAAAATATAAGCCTTGGTTAAGTTTGTTCTTACTGTTAATAATATCGAGTAGAAGTCGTTATTATGGCCATATTTCGTGGTGTGGGAAGGGTTCTGTCGTTTTGCTGTTTTCAAGTGGCAAGTACGGTAAATAGGTTTATGCTACGCGACAGTTCTGATATTTTTTGAATAATTAGGGGGAAGAATTAGGAATATGTGCCCTTATTGTAATGTTTTTTAGATACCTGGGAAGTGTTCTAATTGGGTTAATTATTGTTATTTGAATGACTATTGTTTATACTTTATATTAGTAAGGCAAGCTCAATGACCATTTCGTACTTAGAAATAGTTTTGATTTTCAAATTTAACTTCAAACCAAAGCGTACGTACGAAACGAACAATAAAATAACAAAAACTAAAAACGCATATTTTCCCTTCTAGACAGAGTTAAACAAAACATGTTAAACTCGTAGCAAGAAATATACAAAAATTTATTGGTCTAATTTATACTATTAAAGATTTTTTCTACTTCTGACTAAATATTAAACTATATTACAAATATTTATTTATCAAAACGACACAATAGAGAGAGGCATCTAGGATAGTGTTGATTTAATTGATACGCTGAAATCTTTCTGTATACGCTGGAAATATAATTTATCTATGTGCCTAAACTAGATCTAGGTACCGCGTAGCTTGGTGATTAAATTTTAAGTAGAATAATGTAATTTAATAAATTATTATTATTTACAAAATTAATATACCTGAAATCCCATCGTATGTCCACCATTCTTCCCAACTACCGGATATATCTGAAAAATAAACACAAAAATATAAATACAGTCATTTTAAAGTACTTATTTTGTGATTCTACATCATCAGTGAACTTAATTAGTTGAATTGAAATGCTGTTAGGCAATGACCGATTTGGCAATAGGCTTTGTAGAAATTAAGCTGTTAGTCATAGCCAGCTTGTTCAATAATGAGTACCAAATTACTTTATTCAGTTTACAGTTTCGTGGTTTAATGTCGTAGTTTTTTTGTTGTGAAGCTTCATCCTCTTAACAAGAATGAGTCTAATGCTTTGGAAATAAACATAGAACGCATCTTACGAAGGTATTTTTAAAATGTTCTGACGTGATTTAAACCTTGTCTGCCTGCCCCGTTGATGACTCGATAGAAACGAAGTATGTTCAAGATCAGAGTTAATAAATATCTTCTAGATCAGCGTGCGTCATCTTTGGCCACACCATCATTTACCATTTGACAAAAACCTGAGTGCGTTAAATATATAAAAAAATACTCTGATCTCGTTATGTTCGTCTAATTACGGGCAAAAGAAGTAAAACTACAACAAAATATGTGGTGTCATGGAACATCAGATACGAACGAAGTTCCTTCGGATAAAATCGATAAACGCAATTTCCAAAAAAAAAAAGGTAAATTTTATTATTTCAAGTATGATCGTCTGAAAAATAAAGTTGGAAATATTGGTCATGGACGGTTTTTGATGCGTCACATATCTATCGTCCGTATATTTTTTTGCGATTTTAATGATAATTTTTTTTTCAGTTCGACCGGGCTGCAAAAAGACGATCTTTTTAGCATTCCATGGATTCACCGTGCGGGTGCCGGGTCCATCGTGTGGCAGAGAGAGAAATCCCGAGTAGATCCCGAGACTTGTGACTCGGGTGTAGGTTTAAGGGGCCCCTTTCTGAAGTACATCACCTTCGCTTCCCGTTTCTCTCCCTGCCCAGCCAAATCTGATATGAGACTACTAGTTCAGCTTTAGATACTCGTTCTAGTATAGAACTTACTGCACTTCTGGACAAGCCAAGGTCCCAGTCTCCTCAAAGCTTCTCGTAAGAAACTTTGTTTCAAAAAATTCCATAGCACTGCGCTGTGCTTGTGACCCACATATACGAGTATAAGCTGATTAAGTATTTTGAGCTGTAATTTCAATAGAAATATTGCATCGAACCGGTACACACGTACCAAATACATTAATTAGTCGATAAAGAGAATAGAAAATAGCACAATTGTATACCTTTGACGGTGACACATAGCAGGGTAAGTATGAAGAGAGAGCATTGGTGCATCGTGTCGATGCGACGTCACGCAGGCTGCCGCATCGGGATCACTGATCCTGCACCAAAATAAAACATCTATTATTCTTCATTTCTAATCTAATCGTCATTCAATGTAAAGTACTAGTTGAGTCTGGTAGGTTTATATAAGAAAAAGTTTCAGGTATGCTACAGTTCCTATACTATTTCTTAATGTTAACTTACTATTCTCTATATATAGTAATTAGAGTTGTTTTCTATTTCTATATAATAAGTTTCTGTATAATAAGTTTGCATTAAAAAATATATAATTATTATATCAGATATCTGATTTCCATAGAATCACTAGCGGCCCGTTCCGGATTCGCTCGGATATGGTCACATAAAGCCTATTAATCGAAATAAAAACTATCCTATCTTTTAAGTTGGATCCATCTACACACGGTGTCCAAACTTGATTAAAATCGGATAAGTGGTTTAGGAGTCCATTGAGGACAAACATTGTGACACGAGATTTATATATATTAAGAAGATTATCTGATTATAAGCTTTGCTTAGTTTGGGGTCAGATGGTGTTGTGTGTTAAATGTCCACCCACCCATATGCGTAGGCATAGTTGGTAAGATCAGGTTAGTAGGGCCCTGTGCTAGCCTAAAGTTAGATAAGTAGTGTGTATAGGACACTGAGGTCAATTGCCATTACTAAAAAAACGTTTCTTTGCATAAATCAATGATCCCCCGCTGACCTACCACCACGTCCAAACATTAAAAAGTAAGACTTTTTATCACTGTTACTTTACTCACTTTTACCGCCAAAACATCTTATCTGACCCTTATCTAAAAAGAGTACAGAATCCCTGGCTCGGTAGGAGAGGAAATTACCCCTTTATCTCGTAAGCTCCTCGCAATCTGCTCTCGGTATCACTACAGCCCGAATGCGAAATCTCGCTAATTATCATTGAACTAGATTGTGCTCACATAAAGATAAGATTTACTTGTATTTGCTTTGTTGAGGAATTAACAAATTTTGTAGTTGTTAGATACTTGTAATGTTGTACGGAGGAAATATTCGTTCGTTTGTTTTTGATATCCAAGGAGATTTAAGATCCAAAATTATAAGCAACAAAAACAGATATTTTGTTTTACAGTATTTGTTTTTTCTTGACGACAGAATAATGTTCCTAAAGTATTAGCGGCACGTGACAAATACCTATTGGCTACATTTTTAGTTTCAATTTTCATAGTAGAGCCAGTGAACTTTGGGTCTGTTCTAAAAAACTGTTTTCCATACATTTGCAATGTCTTTATTCACACTAGAGTTAGTGAATCTTGGATCAATTCAATTACACTGTTTTCCCTACACTTCCCATTTCTTCGTTCACACTAGAGATAGCAAATCTCAAATAAAGTCTAATTCATGGCATCCCCATATTTTTAGCTTCAGTTTTCATACTAAATGTAATGGACCTTAAATTAATTCAAATATACTGTTATCTCTACATTGTTCGTTTCTTTTTTCACACCATAGTAAGTGTATCATGAACCAGTTCAAACACATCGGTTTCCCTACATTTTTAGTTTTTCGTTTTACACTTAAGCTAGTGAAACTTGAATTAGTTCAAATACACAACTTTCCATACATTTGCAGTTTATTTTTTCATACATATTTAGGTAATCTTGAATCAGTTTAAATACACCGTTTTCCCTACATTTGCAATATGTTTGTTCAATACAGAGTTAGTGAATCTTGAATCAGTTCAAACACGTTGGTTTCCCGACATAACACACCAGCCTACAATTAGCAGCCGGTTTAACCGAAGACAAACTCGTGGCCCGTTAATCGCGGTCGGACATGCAAACACGGACTTCGCGCAATTTGTTGTGGCTCGCGCATTGGCGTAATTTATGAGATATACCCGATTGGAACGGGTATGGATTACTGGTTGCACCTCCATGTTTCAACTAGTGTTTCACAGGAGGTACATTTTCAGGAGAAGTCTGTAAGGTGATTTATTTAAGTAGAATAGCCTTACTACAAATAGAACTACTACACACTTTGCCTTAAGCATAGGGTGTAGTATTCGGGGCTAATATTTATTAATGGAAAAAACATCAAGACATGCGCCTGATGATAAGAAACGCGCCTGCATGTACTTAACACAACACTGTCACGTAGCAATTTGAACACGAAGTCCGAATCACTGCCTACCTCTGGACTGCGCTCGTTACCCAGAGATTTAAGATTACCTAGGGTTTTTTACTCTGTAATGTCTCTTAGAATATTGCACCTATCGAAATTCAGTAATGTATAGTAATATTAATACTAGGTTATAGAATAACTGCCAAAGATGTGTTAATTGCACAAGCGGATTCTACAAGGCGTGCAAGTGTTCACTTCAACTACTTTTAATGTTCCCACTGCTGGGACTCGGAGCTTTCTCTTACTGGCCCAGTACGGGTTGGTAGATGACACATGACCTCAAAAGACTCTAGATATATTTCGGTTTCCTCATGATATTTTTTTTCATCATTTTAAGTTAGTGGCATTATTCACATGACTTCGAAAATATTGGAGCGCGTGGGATTTGAACCCGGGGCTCCGAATGTCACGGCAGACACCGTTGTCTTGACTAGACCAGTCGTAACTTCAGGATTATTTAAATCCTATAAAATGTAGAGTTTTTTGTTTGCTATGAATCATGCCATAGAAAAGCCATTTTATAAATATAATACGGAGATAGTTGCAAGCAGATGCTAGTAACAAGATAAAGCAATGTAGACAAAATACAGACACATCGATACCGGCGTCGCCAGACTGTCTGGCGCCGGTGACTGCGTCTGGCAAGGGGATGTTGGCGCGGGAGAAACCAGCAAATGAGGTCAATTAGAATTGTCATTTTAACTTTGGAATTATTCAAATATTTCATTCTAACAGCACCCTGCGATTTTACCTGCATATTTGCCATTATTTAGAATGTAATCTAACTGTGAAGCAAATTTCAACTTGATCTGTTCAGACGTTTCGAAGTTATTGAAGAACAGACACATAAACTTTTGGATCTACCTATCTATTAGTGGGAGTCTACAGCTTAACTTATTTTAGTTCATATTTTATATCGAACTATTGTACCTATCATTAAGACTTAGTCAAGATCTACACTACCTAAAAACCTGTTAAATAAAATTCCCTAGTTGAATAGGAAAATCGAGAAAGTTCCTATACAACCGCATATTTTACTTGACAATATGTTTATACAGCCGCTTAAGATTTCCCTCTGAGAAGTAAAAATATTAGAATCGATGTTACCGAGTGCATTTCGAATATGCATTTTGAAAGGTTTGTATGAAATCAACTAATACGATATATTATTTACAGATTGGAATAAGGCAGTTAGATAGGGATGGTTATACGAAGCCATGATTATGTTCCGGATAGAGGTTAGTAGTAGCACTCTGATTTCACATCAACAAACTACCATACGATTAGTTCCAATTCCGAAGCAAAGTAGCAGCCACTCTGACCTCCTATAAATCACCGGAAAACCACAGTTCTCTCCAGAAAATGAATACAAATGATAGCTCGCTCGTTAAAGGGCTGCTTGTCGGAAGTGGATGCTATCGGCGCGCGTTACACCGCCACTGGGAGGGGCTAACGACCGAAGATTGTGCCAGCACCCTTGAAGACGGAGTCAAGTTGTTCGGTGTAATCATTTTACAGATTATAGAGATATCGGAAGTTTAGAAGTTCTTTCGATCGAAAGAAGTTTTCACTTCAATAAACTTCTAAACTTCCAATATCTCTATAATATATATATATATCACTGAGTAAAAAATGGAACATACGTCATCGTCACCGAACGCTTTCCATGAGCTAAATGTACAGAAGATGTTATGACGCCAATTAAAATGTCTACCAAAACATTTTCTTAAGTTCCTGTTGTAATTTTTGTGTTTTTATGTTATGTAGCTTTCAATTAAGAGTTTTCTTTTCTTATCTTATGATGTGATGCCATCGTCACGTACAAGACCACTAGATTCTACTATGGCCTGAAACTTGGCGGTGAACCAATTTAAATTTATGATTTAAAATTCTGCTTCATTCAAAAACTATAACATGAGAATAATAATTAATTTAATTTGACACGCTTTTATTAGCTTTAGTATATGTATTTGTATTTGTCGCGATATAAAGAATATGGATAAAAAACTATTTGTATGAATTTAGTTGTTTTAGAAATCAGATACGAGTAGTACTTTAAAATGATCCTAAGTACAATGAAAATAGATTCAAAATTTTACATAAATACACGGGTAACTCACGTATAATGTAGTCAGTCCAGTCCGACTCAAGTTTCGATCGCGTCCGGCGATCTTTTTCAAGGAGAGGCGGGCGCGGGTTCGAGATTCAAAATTAATTTTCAGAAAATTCCGAAAGTACAAAACAAGGCTAATGGCTCATTAAACATATTTTTACGCGAAAAGTACCAAGAAAAATACATTTGTAAGCGTCATAAATCTTATCGTAGGGGTGTTTTTGTCAGGCAAATTTGCACCATATCATTTATCGCACAAGTCTCAAAGTTGAGGTTGTTGTGAGGTCGTTATGCAGCGGAAGTCAACATCGGTTGGTAGACAAAGCTCGTTGCTTACAGGATGTTGGTCTTAAGCTTGGTTTACACAATGTTAGCCAGAAGGCAAACTGGAGAAAATTGTTTAGTTCACAATAGAGCAGGGATCAAGAATTAGTTTGATTCGGGGTCCGTATCCTACTTACTAATATAATAAATGTCAATATTTGGATGTTTGTTGCTCAATCACATCACAACGTAACGTCTGAACGGATCGGACTGAAAATTGCAACATTTTTTTATCCCGATTAAATAACGAAAACAACGGGAACGGAAACTACACCGGTAAAACCGCTGGGTGCTGCTAGTATTACATAATAAGACCACCCTGTCCGTATTCTGCTTTAAAAAATGGGTGCTGCTAGTATTACATAATAAGACCACCCTGTCCGTATTCTGCTTTAAAATATGGGTGCTGCTAGTATTACATAATAAGACCACCCTGTCCGTATTCTGCTTTAAAAAATGGGTGCTGCTAGTATTACATAATAAGACCACCCTGTCCGTATTCTGCTTTAAAAAATGGGTGCTGCTAGTATTACATAATAAGACCACCCTGTCCGTATTCTGCTTTAAAAATGGGTGCTGCTAGTATTACATAATAAGACCACCCTGTCCGTATTCTGCTTTAAAAATGGGTGCTGCTAGTATTACATAATAAGACCACCCTGTCCGTATTCTGCTTTAAAAATGGGTGCTGCTAGTATTACATAATAAGACCACCCTGTCCGTATTCTGCTTTAAAAATGGGTGCTGCTAGTATTACATAATAAGACCACCCTGTCCGTATTCTGCTTTAAAAATGGGTGCTGCTAGTATTACATAATAAGACCACCCTGTCCGTATTCTGCTTTAAAAAATGGGTGCTGCTAGTTTTACATAATAGGACCTGCTAGTATTACAAAATAAGACCACCCTGTCCGTATTCTGCTTTAAAAAATGGGTGCTGCTAGTATTACAAAATAAGACCACCCTGTCCGTATTCTGCTTTAAAAAATGGGTGCTGCTAGTATTACATAATAAGACCACCCTGTCCGTATTCTGCTTTAAAAAATGGGTGCTGCTAATATGACATAATAAGACCACCCTGTCCGTATTCTGCTTTAAAAAATGGGTGCTGCTAGTATTACATAATAAGACCTGCTAGTATTACATAATAAGACCACCCTGTCCGTATTCTGCTTTAAAAAATGGGTGCTGCTAATATGACATAATAAGACCAGCCTGTCCGTATTCTGCTTTAAAAATGGGTGCTGCTAGTATTACATAATAAGACCACCCTGTCCGTATTCTGCTTTAAAAAATGGGTGCTGCTAGTATTACATAATAAGACCACCCTGTCCGTATTCTGCTTTAAAAAATGGGTGCTGCTAATATGACATAATAAGACCACCCTGTCCGTATTCTGCTTTAAAAAATGGGTGCTGCTAGTATTACATAATAAGACCTGCTAGTATTACATAATAAGACCACCCTGTCCGTATTCTGCTTTAAAAAATGGGTGCTGCTAATATGACATAATAAGACCACCCTGTCCGTATTCTGCTTTAAAAAATGGGTGCTGCTAGTATTACATAATAAGACCACCCTGTCCGTATTCTGCTTTAAAAAATTGGTGCTGCTAGTATTACATAATAAGACCACCCTGTCCGTATTCTGCTTTAAAAAATGGGTGCTGCTAGTATTACATAATAAGACCACCCTGTCCGTATTCTGCTTTAAAAAATGGGTGCTGCTAGTATTACATAATAAGACCACCCTGTCCGTATTCTGCTTTAAAAATGGGTGCTGCTAGTATTACATAATAAGACCACCCTGTCCGTATTCTGCTTTAAAAAATGGGTGCTGCTAGTATTACATAATAAGACCACCCTGTCCGTATTCTGCTTTAAAAAATGGGTGCTGCTAGTATTACATAATAAGACCACCCTGTCCGTATTCTGCTTTAAAAAATGGTAGTCATGGGGACTGCTAAAAGAAGTGAAATACTATAACTTAGAATTTTAATATCAAACTGCATTAATGTACGTAAAGTTACGGCTGGTCTAGTCGGGAGAACGGCGCCTGTCGATCCGGAGACCTCGGGTTCAAACCACACACGCACCACTGTCTTTTCGAAGTTGTGTGCGTAATGCCGCTAATTTAAAACGGCGAAGGAAAACCGTGAGGAAACCGACATGTATCTAGAATCTTTCGAAGTCATGTGTGATCCACCAACTGGGCAAACGTGGTGGATTATGGCCTTAACTCTCTCCTTGGTAGAGAAGGCCTGAGTCCCAGCAGTGGAAGAAACATTTAGTGGGC
The DNA here is from genome assembly GCA_017562165.1 of Ectropis grisescens. Lineage (NCBI taxonomy): Eukaryota > Metazoa > Arthropoda > Insecta > Lepidoptera > Geometridae > Ectropis > Ectropis grisescens. The sequence continues at coordinate 14,361,234 of CM029780.1, read as the reverse complement.
TGTTGATTTGATTGATGTGAATGTACGTACATAATCGTACTTAACCTCTTTGGCTACATTTTGATATTCGTATTTGGATATCGGTATTCCATATACTTCAACTATTTTCGTAACTTAGTTGGTAGTCTTCTCGCGTAGTAGGTCGTGAGTAACACTTACTGTAACTAAACCCGAAAGAAATAGGTCTGTTATTTTTTAATATGAGCACAAGAGTTGATCGAAACAATAATTAGTAAAATTTACTGGCAGTTATTTAGATGAGCTAAACGGGCTGCAAACACGCGCACTCTCCTTGAATAAGATCGCCGGACGCGATCGAAACTTGAGTCGGGCTAGACTGACTATATCAAACGTAAGTTACCTGTGTATTTATTTAAAATTTTACTGGAATAATCGCTAATTTTGATAGCTGTATTCATGTAAACTTTCTTTAATGTTTATAGCTTAAGGCGTAGGCTTTACATGCCATTCTATTAGCATAGATTAAACTGAGTTGATAGGTTACCTGAAAAAATTGCCTTTGAAGAATTGTTATTCCACATACAATGGACTTTTTACCTTTGCAAGAAATTTCAAACCGGAATTAGTAATTAGTACTTATGTGGTTAGCAAAAAATGAATCATTAGTACAAACTAAATAAAAAAATTGGAGTGTAAAATTTAAGTTGACTGTGAATTTTATATTTCATTTTAAAACGATATCTTGATTGAACAAAAAATTGATTATTTTAGGCTTTAATGTTCAACTTCAACTCTTGGTTTATGGCTTTTTTGTGGTTTAGCCTCACAATTTCGCCAATGTCAAGTATAAATATAATATATAATCTAAATTTTTGAAGAAAAAACGGACGATGCGTACGTCAAAGCGCCATTTTTTTTGTAGTGTAGATCTCACCACCGACATTTCTATTTCTTTCCAAAAAAAAGAAGAAAAAAAAATTAGTAATGTCATAAAGCAAAAATAATTTAAAATTTTAGACTTAAGTGAAATTTTCACGAATGTATTCACCATTTCGTATTTGCTTTCAAATGTTTTTTAAAACGAGTATTAATGGTCGTTTTGGTAGACCACTGTTTGATACGAGTAAGAATATATCAAAATCCCGTTTTGTTAAGCAACTCTTTGCTATGATAACATTAAAACTTCGCGATCTCGAAAATATCTTTTTGCGTCGCATTTATTGAAAAATCAAACAATTGAGTAGATAATAAAGAGAATGTGTCAATTTCTATAGATACAACTATTTTGTTTCCGGGAGGGGTCGGCCGAGACGGGATGTCGCGACTCCGTGGCGCCTGGCTGTTTCCATTGTTAGCAAGAAGTATAACGAACTTTCTGGAGGGGAAACACGGAAGAAAATGAAGAAAACTTCATAAATACAGAAAATGGTTTTATTTTACCACTCGTACGTGTTTAATTATAATAAGCCACTTTTTGAAGGAAAAAAATTGGCACTGGAACTGTCGATAGAAGTGAAAACTTATAACTCAGAATTTGACAGCTAACTTAGGGAACTACGCGGGTGAAACTGGAAGACATGGCCATGAGTGTGGCCATCTAGATATGCGTCAACCAATGGAACACGCTGACGCATTTCTAGATGGCCAATGGCCATGGTCTGTTTACTGGAAGATTTCTTATCGTAGCGTGACGCTAGAATTCAATTCATAGCCCACGAAAAATCTGTCAAATGGCGTGCTAAAAGAAATTATCACTTAAAAAAAAATCAACCTACGCAGTAGCTCGCTAAAATTAGGTTTTTAACTACTATGTTTCCATCACCATTATTTCTATAATTTATTTTTAACCGACCTACTTCATAGAAAGAGAAGGTTCTCAATTCAATTGTATTTTATTTATGTTACCTCAGAATTCCGACTGGGTGAACCGATTTGATAATTATTTTTTGTCGGGAAATCTACCGTTTTAGCTTTCCCGAATGGTCCTATATAAATTATACTGAAGTTGGGGGAGAGGGTTATGTAATATCAACAAAAAATAAAAAAAAATACATACGTCGATGACATACTCGTATTAAGTAATATGTAATGTAATATGTTTTATTCAATCTATTAAAATTAGTGAACTGTGGGAGTTTTAATTTAAAGCCGGTTGTTACGGTTTCCGGATAAAAATAATTGTTGAAAAAATAATTGATTCCCTGTGAACCATTACTCTAGATGGTTCCATCAGTTTGTTGTATTTAAGTGTTACAAAAAAGAAAAGTGTCAGTTTTACTAAAATAAGTTATTTGTGTTCAAAACCTCTATTCAGTTCAATTTCATCAAAAATATTTAGCCAAAAGGTATTATGACCCATATTGCTTTATCTTTAGATGACCACTAGAATTATATAATTTAGAATAGCAATATAGACAGGATTACGAAGTTTAGTGGAAATATTTGAGACGAAATTAAATTGTTAATCTAATCTCAACTTGACCGGAGTCTTTAACTATTAACAAAAGTGTATATACTAATATTATTATGCGTGTATGTCAACTATATGTTAGTAAGTGTAAATTTTAAAATTTATTTAATGTAAATTTAATACATAATCTAAGAAAATCACTATCATTCTGCACTCCTTCTCTATATAAACTATTAATATGCAAAATTTTATAGTCCTCTATCTGCGGAATTTCATTAAAATTGCTTTATAGTTTTTGCTTCACATATATTGATACATCTATGTAATAATATGTGAAGTAATATGTCAAGTTTAGGTATAGATACCATGTAGGATAATGACAAAACTTGACAACTCATATCGGCACCCTTTGCCTCGTCACAAGGCAAAAAATCCTCAGTTCAAACACATTTATACCAAAAGTTTAATACCATTAAGTTGCGACAGAGGGTGGTAGGGGGAGGCGATAAACAAGCGACAATGCACGGGCGAATCCACTCAACTAAATTAACTCACTACCTACTTGTTACTGCATTAGGATGTGGGTCAGACCGAAGCGTAACAATGTGACAAAGAAAAGTGGTTGACAACGTCAAGGAATGTTACTTAGCTGATGGCTCCGCAATAATTAGCTGATGAGGTTACGTAAAAAGCGTAGGTGATAAATAAATAAAAATAACGGTTTGTGCAGTGAAAAGTTCTGTAGGCCGTTGAGGAGTTTTTGGTAGGGGGGAATTAATGGGGTCGCGTCATTGACATGCGAATATTAGAGACAGCGTAGTGCTGGAGCGGCGGCAGAGCACCGGAGCGAGACGTACGGAAGAGAAGCTTTTTTTAAAATAAATATTGACAACTTTGATTAAAGTGGCTTATTTTATTTGAGCAGATATTCTCTGACAGGCAAAACGTGGGGGCGTCTTTAAGTCTAGTGTGGATCGGTTTCTTTTAGGTAAGCACGCTCCATTATAGACCGCAACGTCGCTTAGTATTAGTATTAGGCGAGATGGCGCTCAAGTTTAGCGCAAACCTATTATACTTAGTGTAATGGCGGTTTTTAACTTGAACCAGGTACTAATATAATCCTTGATTCAATCCGCACTTGGTCAGCGTGGTGGATTATGGCTTTGACTCTCTCTCCTTGCGAAAGAAGGCCCCGAGTCCCAGGAGGGGGAACATTTAATGGGTTGCTTACGATATTATCGATAAACAGAAAGTTGAAATATTCTAGATTTATAGTACGGTGTAATGTCAAGCCGCACTTATTTGTATTTGGTATAAAGGAATCCGATACGCGACCCGGCGAGCGTTGAATTGTATTGGATCGCGGAAAACTGGTGAAAATGCTTTGAGCGTCGTCGGTTTATGAGGGACTGCTCTCGTGTAAATGTTTCTGTTAGGCGCTGAGAAAGTCTACCTTTTCTAATACTTTTTTGATCTTGAAACTTGTGTCATATTGAATATAGTACATTTTTTGATTTGTGTAAAAAATATTAACACACCGTGGTGGTCGTCGGTCAGTAATCCATATAGTCTGCCAATAATCCATAGATCGTTGTAGGTCGATAGTTACTTTTATGCTTTTCGCAAATATTTTTAAAATATCTCATGTGCTTTGCAGTGTTTGAAAACTGGTTCAACTGCAGCTTTCATCGGCACTCTTTTAAATTTGGAAATGCTTCGGAAATATTGGGCGGCGTCCAAGTCTTAGGTGCTTAGCTTGGAGCCCCGATAACTATATTAGAACATAAAATATGTTAATTTGAGGAAATTTTTCATCACATTATGTTTTACTGTATTCAGATTTGAAAATATTACTTATTATTGTCCTTCATTTTTTTTACTAAAATATCAGTTTTATGTACACCGTTGTGTAGCTAAAAATTTGGTAAAATTGTTTTGAAGTTTCATAGAAAATTACTTTCAAATGATACATTATTTTTCTACATCTCTCCTCCTAGATCCTGCATCTCATATTTCAATTTGCACGTAAAACTGACTCCGTGTTCAATATTTCACGTAACCAGCACGTAGCAGTCGGGTTAGGTACGAAACGTAGTACGTTGGACGTAGAACGAAGTCACAGATTTAAGAAAAGTAGATGGATAACTTTGTTGTAAGCGCTTCAAAATTAAAAAATATCTAAAATTAGCAGTGTTTCCCGGTTTCACCTTTCCCGTTATTTTCCCGGGATAAAAAGTAACGTATGTATTTTCCGAGACTATAATTCAAATGTCTTCCAAATTTAATATTACTTGATCACTTGACACACTTACTTAAAATTGATGAATCACTTGATGATACATGATAACAGCTACCAATGCATTTCTGCAACACAAAAGTGGTAGAAAATGGTTTTCAACGCGACGAGATTTAAAAAAAACGACCAGTTGATTTGTTTTTTTTGTGGTACGTTGTTGGGACAATTGAACTTCATAATCAAACAAATTAAGAGTGAACAGAACATGATTAAAAAACAAAACATAAAAAAAACAGTACATGATTTTAAATAACAAGAATAAAATTAAAAATTTTGGTTAACCCCCGACTACCTCAGATTTGTTATCTGTACAACATTCTACTAGTCAAGCCCTTTCATATGATACCCATATTAAGGTAGGTTGTTAAGAAATATTTACCCCCCATTTTGTGGAGGCAGCCATCTTTAATCAACATTAACCAAACTTAGCTAACAACATCCGCACAGATATTAACTTTCAAAAGTAAAAAACCGCATCGAAATCGCCCCATCCGTTTGAGATCTACGGTGCCACAGACAGACACACACAAAGACAGGCAGACAGACAGACACACATACGTATCCATATCGAAGTCAAACTTATCACAGCCCTTTTTTGGTTGGGGTTTAAAAATCAAGATTAAGAAAAGCACTACACACAAATTATTTCATTTTGAAATTAACAAACTAGTTATCAGAACCATATTATGTTTCAAATAAGTACAACTTAGAGTATAAAATATATATGGTCAAACAGCTTCTAAACATTTACGTTGCAGTTTTAAGCCATCCACAGTAAGTTTTAACCTGATTGTAACTAGATTCATGATAAAATTATTTTGTCACCACTAATAAATGTCTTTTTAAAAATGTTACACTTATATCTGTGGTAAATATACTCTGTTCCATAGTACGATTGACCTGTAGGGATGTTATTACCCTCGTTTTGTGCTCAGGGGGATGGCCATTGTATTTATTATTAAGGGGTGCAATCTAGATTGTATCTCTTGCTTGTTCGATTGATATTTTGTATTCGTTACTGTTTGTGTAGTAAGACGATCTAAAATTGAATTTTAGATAGAACAAAGCCAAGTAAGTTAGTTTAGAGAAGTGCCTTAGTGATATTTGTCTTCTCTCACTTTGTTCAACGTCTCTGAAAATGGTTGTATAAAAATATTGTCCTGGATAGACAATTAGAAAGTTTTTTTGAGACAGAAACTAATTCGAATTTTTTAAAGATCAAAATCAATAATTTGGAAGTGAAAAGACTAAAAGAAGTTCAGCTGTATTTTTTTTTACATTGTTTTACCATTATAACGCCAACGCTTGCTCGCCTTTTCACCTAAATAACATAAGTGACGATACATCAGGCTTCCCTAGAAGAAACCGATTTACTCTCCACTTGACGCCAACCAAGGGAAAATAAAGGAAAACCCACTCAGGCATTGTATTCCACGGTCTAGCTGTTCCAAAAACCCCCAAAATCTCTTTGTTTGGGTCGTAGGAACAGTATTTTCAAGCTTTGAGCAGTCCGATAGAAAACACAATTTTCAGATTTATTTGTGTAAATGACCGTAGTCTATAACCCTGTAATAAGAGCTACTATGATGTAATTTTCTAACGCGTTCATAAGTAAACGAGCTCAAATACTGTTTTAATTAATTTTCAATTTAGATGACACCCACAGGAATTTAGTCTGATGGTAAGCAACCAAATTATCCATAACTATATTATGTAGCAATACGAACATGAAGAGTTCAGTGCCTAAGTTAGTTTAAATAATTTAATGGTTATTTTTGCTACACAAGTTTTAACTTTTTATACTTACTATATATACAAACAGTGTTCTGCAATTTTACCTGCGTAGTTCCTATTATTTTCCTTTGATATAAAGTGGCATGTGTCGTTACAGACTAAGTTTGACTGAATTCCATACTTCAACCCGCTCCGTTTAGATGTTACGTCATGCTTGAGAGACAAACATCCAAACTTTAGCATCTACCGACGATTTCGTTTATAGGATATTTTCCTACGAAACTATACTTTTTTCGGGATCAGTTTATGTGCTATTCCAGGCTTTTTTTAAATGGGCATTTATTAACAAAACTAAAATACAATGAGAACTACACAACGCTACATACCTAAATAACTACTTGCACTAAGCACACCTGAATTATCCATAGACCAATGCAGGTCTACAGATAATCAAGATGTTCAAGCCCACTACCAATAATACGTATTAATAGGGTTAGTTGGAAACTTGAAGCCAAAAAATCTGAAACTGCAGCTAGCCCCCAACGACAGCATTCAATAATGCAAGGTACTTTATCGCTGAGATTTCACCTATCGCCCGCCCAGCTCTCAAGGCGGGGGATACGCTGTGAATAATAGACGCAATGTACACGGGATTCCCTTAATATTGTATACCTTAATTATCTTGGATTACGGGATGAGACGGTGTACACGCCACACCTGGGAAACCGTCTTGGAGTAAGTTATACGGTGTCATGGCTATCACCTACATGTACGTCGTATAGATAGACGGACTTACCGTGTTCTAAACGTTTGTTCAAGACTTCCGCAGGCTAATAAACTGTTGAAACTTTTGAGTGAGTTTTACTGCCACTAGGGTGGGTATGTGTCAGAATTAACATTTTTATAAAACACTAGCGATCTGACCCGTGCTTAGTATGTCGTCTATGATAATGAAATACCCTACAGACATAACTAACTACTTACACTAGCCACATTTGTGTTGTCTATTGATTGATGAAGATATAGAGATAATCAAGATGATCAAAGCTACCATAACAACCGTAGCCAGCGTGCAGGCGGTATAACTAGGCTGAATGGCAGTGCTTTTCCAGATGCAGAAGTACTGGATTACCACAAAATGAAGGTGAAGATAAACGTCGTGAGGAAACTCTTTTAAGACATGTGTCATTCGCCAACCTAGCGCCAGCGCGGTGAAGTATGTTCTTGACTCTCTCCTTATAAGAGAATGCCCCGAATACCCGCAGTTAGAACTAAACATACCGAAAATACTGAATGTAAAAATTGGCCATGGTAAAGGTAATCGTCTTTTGCTTCTTGAAGTCCTTCATTTATTATTAGTCGATTGTTCTACGTCATGTTACAGAGTTGGGGTAATTTAATAATCAATGTCACTTTATTCTGATTATACTTTAGTTAGTACTTGATAACAGAGACGTTCGAAAACATAATTGAAATAATTTGGGAAACTAATCGATAGATGAACAAAATTGGTCAATCTTTAATTTAGTACGGCCTGAGGAATGATTAAGCTAGTGATCAAAATAAGGACTCCTAAACAATTTATAAAAAAGTCATGGTACCATGGTGTCGTAGAACACCAGGTGTTATAATTCCTATAACATAGAAGCAACACAATTTGCAAAAAACCAATTGCTTATTTTGTAACGTATGGTACACGTTTTGCTACTAGGTCATTTCGATACCTTAATTTGCAAAACGAATAACTCTATACTAGCAAATTTCACAGGGGCCACTAAAAACATAATATAAAAAAATTAAAGCATCAAAAGAAAAAAACAAAGATCCCTTTGGAAATTGTGTTTCTTATTAACTAATAAACACTTAAAATAATTAAAATACCAGTTACGCAATAGATTTTAGTGGTTATTTAGTGTGAACCCTGTTAAATTTGCTACTATGGAGTTATTCGTTTTGCAAATTAAAGTATCGATTTAGATCTTGTGTCGTTTTAATATGTAGGCCATTTTGCTTTTAGGTCCTTCCGATACGTAAGGTCTGGTATGGTACGATCATCTGAAAAATAAAGTTGGCAGCACTAGTCACGGTCTTAGTAGACGGTCTTTACGCGTCACACGGACGGTCTTTACGCGCCACTTCTGTTATATATCTTGCTTGCGGTTTAAGTCTCACATTATTTTCAGTTCAATCGCGCAGTAAAATCCCTACTACCTCTTTCATTCTCCTACTTGTCTGGCCTCGAGGCACATATTAGATTTTTCAGTGATGTGCCTATAAAACGAATTTATCTATCGACCTATTTTTATCATTTTATCATAACAGGACTATTGGCATGACACTAATATAATATACATAAGTATAGAGAAATTGAAGTGTCTAATTGTAGTTCAACACAAACAGATTTTCACTCAATGTCTGTAGTCTATATAGTACCTATTTACGCATTTTATTTTATTTTTTATCTCTCTGGATGGTCATATCTGATCTTTGAAATAATTGGACCAATTTAAATGAGATCTGGAAGATAGCTGATGTTATAAGGAGTAACTTAAGTTACTTCTATTGAAAACAAACAGAAATCCGCGAAAATAAATAAATATGACTAAAGTATGGATAATCCGCAGGAAACACCGCAAGGCATAACTAGATATAAAAAAATGTGATTATAAGTAAGCAAAATACGTAAGCACAACAAAAAAATCTAAATCAGTTTATAAAGGACGAAGTTATTCACGGACACAATGAATCGATATTAACCAAACATAGCTAACATCTACCGCATGAGAAATTAATCTTCAAATAAAAAAACCGCATCGAGATCGGTCCATTCTTTGAGCTCTACGGTGCCACAGACAGACACACACACAGACACCCTGACAGACATCGACGACAAACTTATAACACCCCTTTTTTAGTTGGGGGTTAAAAATATATATACACGGTCGAATTGAGAAAACTCCTCATTTTTTGAAGTCGGTATAAAAACAAAACTGATCTTGCATTTACCGTTGTACGGTTTATAAAAAGCAAGTCACGCTATCTCATTCACTCGTTTGTACCGGGTATAATTAGTATTAATTACTATCAAGCTTAATTAATGGCTTTATGGCTTCGAAACAAAAGCATCAGCTTTCGCTGGCTCATTGCGAGATTATTAATTTTTATTTAATGATGACGCTCCTGCTTTATTTCCCGGTGTGTTCGGGAAATTTGCGGCTTGCCAAAATAATGAGGAACAAAATAGGCAGTACCTATGCGCTATCTAGAAGAAAGTTTTTTTTTGTATATAGGTCCTTTTTATAGTATAGAGTGACAAGACAAGCAGAACACGTGGTAAGCAAGATGTCTGCCCTTAACAGCACAGTGTCTCTATTGGAACCTGAAGAGTCTTCACTGCACTTATTTCCCAGACGTATAAGATGGTTTGTCTTTACCTATGCCCTGTAATTTCTCTTTAAACATTGCCCTTTCGGTGTTTTAACAGTGATGTTTCTGCTTTATAGCTTGGTAATGACTAGAAGAGGTTTGGTACTTTCCCACGTCGGCTACAAAGAGTGCTACCACTACAGTCTTAAAATCTTCTTCAAATGCTTTCTACTGCATATAGATTGGGGCTAGTTCATAAAATTCCCAGCCCCATCTCCCTACAAACCTAAATATACTAATCATATTTCCGCACATACGTACGTACATCATACTTTAAAGCAAGTAAAAAGCATATTCGAAGCAAACCTTAACGCATTCCATATACTTACCACGCTCACATCTGGTGACAACAAGGGCAAGAACAAGGGCACCTCAGATTGTAGGACTTCAGTTTGGGCTCCTGCTGCTCAATAAAATTGAAGAAAAATAAGGGACGATGTGAAAAAAAGACACTACTTTATGTATACCACCTAAGTACCCCCGCGGAGGAGTCAAAGTTTATGTCAAAGTCACTGAAGTGATGGCCCACGCTAAAAACTCCACAAAACGCCACAAACGCGCATGATGGTCGGGGCTATGGGTACGCTTCCGCAATCCACCGCGGCAAAGTGTACTACGACCCTATCACTATAACCTGTCAACTTGCATTGCAAAAGATGTATCTGCATCGGCTGACTGATAGCTGATTGTCTGCTGCTGACTGACTTCTATTTATGAGGAAAGTACCACAGCATTAAAAGTTATTTTTCACCAGGCAGTGATATACAAGTATTACTGTTTGGTTTAAAGGACGATGTTTGCAGAAGAAAACAAGGACAATATCATCTAAGTCAGGTCGGAAACACAATACCATTTAATTCAGATATCCTTTTAGCTTTGCGGAGTCTAAAAGGCAGTAGTATCGTTTGTCACCAAATGCACTTGCTTGAATCATTATTTTACAGTTATATCGTGAAAAATATGTGATCCCATAATAAATGCTTCACGAAACTGCCAAAGTGTCCATCCAGGTTATTTAAAAACTCCTCCCTCACGTTGATTATATCCCGTTTAAATAATGAAAGAAAAACCGGAAAACGCTCCTAATTTTAAAGTAAAAGAGCTACCAATGGCGACATGTTGACACTTCATCCGCCATTGTCTAGTACGGTCAGCAGAAACATAATAAGTACTAGTCATAAAAATAAAAGCCAATTCAACGTCAATTAAATTGCATACAAAGATGGCATTTTCTTGTATAAAAAGACTATGGTCATGTGGAATGAAAAAAATACCAACATAAGTTTTTGTTCAGTATGTTTCTGAAATTTTCATATTTCATCATCTAGGTACCACGTAGTCAGTGCAAGTTAACGGTAATTTAATCTCTTATACTCATAAAAAAAATTATTACATAAACGTTACAGTTACATATAGTTGAAGCCCATGTTGCAATTGCAAAAGTACACGAGTTTTAAAAGAAAATGAGTTAAATAAAATAAGTACTTGTTGTCTGTAAACATAAAAAGTCAGCTAAGGTGCAAAAATTGTGTCACTTTATTATGTTCAAATAAATTTGGCATTACATATTTGTATCGTTTGATCGCGATCAATTTAAATAGAATTAAACGACATTATCATACACGTTTACATAAGATTGGCGGATGATATCGCAGCTTTGGCTGAAAATTCTACACAGTTGGAAAAACTACTACAAAATATAGACTTAATATTCACAGAATTCGGAATGAAAATAAACGTAAAAAAACTAAAATTTTAACTACTTCAAAGAAGAAATCAATAACTAAAAACCCTATTAAACTTAACTCAATTTCAATAGGTAACGTAACACAATTTAAATATTTAGGCAGAGTGATAACCAATGACTCCAGGTGTACACCAGACATTATAGCTAGAATAGCAATGGTAAAAAGAGCTTTTAACAATAAAAAGCATCTGTTTAAAGCCCGAATATCAAAGAATATTCGCAAGAGGCTAATTAAAATCTACATCTGGAGTATTGCATTGTATGGCAGCGAAACGTGGTCCCTGACTCAAAGGGATAGGAAAAGATTAGCGGTATTCGAAATGTGGTGTTGGAGGAGAATGGATAGAATCAGCTGGAAGGAAATGAAAAGCAATGAAGAAGTTTTGAAGATGGTAGAAGAGAAAAGAACATTCATGTAAACAATAGAAAACAGAAGAGGGAAGATGTTGGGACATCTGATACGACACAACAACTTCATTAGAACAATAATGGAAGGTAAATTAGAAGGGAGGATGAAGAGAGGTAGACCTAGGAGAAATTACATGAACCAAGTGAAGGAGAAGATCAAATGTAGTGTCGCATCAGGAAGTCAAGGAGAAGGCGGAGTGTAGAAGTACATGGAAGGAACTCCACCGACAAGAGCGTCGCTCTTAAATTATGAATGAATGAACGACTTTTACGACTTTCGTACTTTTTAGTGACGATGAGAATGGCTAATTCATGAAATGACGTAAAATTATGCTGCGTCATTGTAAATCTAATAAGTCAGACACACAAAATGACCAGTTATTTTTGTACACGCCTATGGTATCCTACCATATGGTAGGTTTTTCTTAAAAAGTAATACAAATAAGCCAAAATGTTGTATTTTTACAAATAATAAATTTAGTTTTTGTTGCTGTCGCTACTTTAAACTAATCAAGGATATGAGGCGACCTCACAAAGGCCTTCCGTTGCGGTCCATTTTAAGCGTTATAAGTATTGTTTAACACAAAATAAACGTCGTTTTTACGCCGGTGAAGATACGACTGAGGACAGTAAGGTTTTATTGCGGTGTTGTTTTTAATTCCCCCTTTTCACGCGACCACAAAATGTGCAGGCATTTTGGGGAATCATTTTTTCGTTGAAACATTTTTGTAAGTAACTCGAAGTTGCGCTGGGTTAAAAAATCTATTAGAAATATTACCTACGTTCTTTAAAATTGGTGGTGTGTTTAGTGTTCATTTTTCAACCCTGAAAACGAAGTGCAAATGTAAAAGCTTGCCACTACAATTGCTTTTAACAACGAAGGAAAACATTGTGCTTATAGATTCCAGGTCATGTGTCATCCACCAACTGGCACTGGGCCTGCGTAGCCTGCTATGTTTGGCATTGACTCCTTCCTTGCGAGAGAAGGCCCCAAGTCGCAGCAGTGGGAATATTTAGTGGGTTGTTTATGCTTATATATATAAAGTTATGTATATTTTTTAAGTTAGCGGCATCCCGACTAGATCAGCCTTAATTTATGTATTCCTACGCATAATCTAATTACCTAATGAACATTACTAATAAATTTCGGCTATCAATTCAATTAATGAACATTTTTCCATCGTTTACTCAAGGCTAACGTTAGGCATAATTTTGTCCGATTTTAAGCAAACTCAAATCAATTTAGTAATTTCAACGTTTACGGTAATGAACGAAATTAAACATGATTAAGTTTGTGTGTAAGTAAGTAAGTTAGTGTAAGTGGAAGGACTCTTTTCAGAGCCCGCCTGGGGAAGTAAAGAAGGCAGTTTTTTTTTTTTTTTTTTTAATAAAGAGTGACGAGACGATCAGGACATGTGCCTGATGGTAAGCAATATGCCTGACACATAACAGCACAGTGACACGCAGCTATTGGAACATGAAGAGTCCAAATCATTACCTAGCACTGCACTGCGCTCGTCACCCAGTTATACTACCGTTAATCAATAATGTGTAAACATCACTGTGCTCCGGATTGAAGCATAATGTTTAAAAAATAAATACTTGACTTTGTCATGTAACATTTCTGGGTGAAGAGTGCAGTGCAATGCTAAGTAATGAATTTGACTCTTCATGTTCCAACAGCTGCGTGACACAATGATAATTATGCGTAAACGTGTAGCTTCCCATCGGGCTCATGTCCTGCTCGTCTCGGCAATCGATACTATAAACAAAAAGTCAAGTATATTAAAAATGTACCTACCTATTTAGTAAAAATTTTGTACAAGGCGGTAAGAATCTTTTTTCTCGATTTAATTCATTGTTTAAATACCTCGACATTTCGGCAGCGTGACCACGGCGCTTGTTATGCTGTCGAAACGTCGAGGTATTTAAACAATGGATTAAATCGTGATTAAGTCCTGTACATTATAAACATTATGTGTTCAAATCGCGAAAGTTTAAAAACAAAATCTTTTTTCTACACCTAAATCACATCAGGAAATATTTGTATTGTACAAAGTTATCGACACGCAACCGCGAAGTGTCAAAAAGTGAGAAATTTAATCTGTAACTTTGTAAAAGAACACTCACAAAAAGGGCCTTTGGCGTGACTTCGTCAAAAAGTTGGCTGTGCCATGGAGCTACGATTACGAGTATACATTTTGGATGTTCCAAAAGATTCATATAACTTTAAAATAATTGTTACCCAACAAAATTAGATTAATAAAAAAAAATATACAATCGTCTTTGTTTGTAAATTAATCAACAGATTTGGATATCAAGAGCGGGAAATAGGTAGTATCAAAATGTAAAGACATCGCGTATTTGTATCTGATACAAAAAAGAAGAAGTGTGGCACTCGGAGACTGCCGTGGTAAAGCTATTGCATGTTGCATGCATTTTTAACAATATAAGCAATAGGGATGTTAACAATTTTTCGGAATTGTTTTTATTTTGAAGAGTGACATATATTTACCGTAATAAATGTCACGGGAAATCCGTTAAGCTGGCAGCACTGCTAAGAACAATTAGTCTGTAAAGCTAATACAAATAAGATTCAAAGTCGAATGACCGAGTGGGGAGGACGGCGTTACGGTCTTCCATCCCTCTTTCTTGTGAACATAAGAAAGAGATGCACGATCACTAAAATTCGGTCCCCAGGCCTGCGATAAAAGCTATGCAATAGCTTAAAAAAAAGCGTAATTCATATTTTATTTATGAGACAAAATGAGACAGAACAAGCTAGTAACAAACCTTGTTTTGAACTGGCATAGTTCTGTTATTCGCAGTGATTTGAAAATGAAGAGTTCATTTTATTTCCCTTCACAGCATTGAATCTTATTAAGACATAAAAATATCAATAAATTTAATGATAAAACGATGAAGCGAAAGACATTATGTTACATTTTACACATTGTAATTCAAAAATTATTAATTCAAGTTTAAAATTAAAATACTAACTGGAAATGTCAATTGGAAATACAATTGTAACTATTATATTTTTATAGTTTCCTTACAAGCAAGTGTATCTATGATGATTAGTTTCACAATAAATATATTAATTTCAGCAGAAGTTTCATAATAAATTTTAAAATTTCTGTAGTTACTTTTTTTACAGAGTGCTGGGGCAAAAAAACATCTGCCAGATGGTAAGTAAAGTACTTGCCTTAAACAGCAGTATTATGCAACTACATAATATGTACGCACATCGCACATGAACACTACAACACTGCTATGCACTAGTCACCCAGAGATATAAGATGATCTATCTCTTGCTCTATAATTTCTCCGAAAACAGAACCCACAAAATGGAACAAAAAAAACTGCTTATACTCTAAACATGTCCGTTTAGATTATAAGCAGTTTTTAAACTTAGTAAATGCACATACTTGACAAACACGTAAAAATATGGGATATCAAAAGTTTCGTACATTTATGTATTCAAAGTTTTTTCCATGAAATTGAGTAAGGCACCCCGTGGTTTAATATAACGCCTCATCCATTCACCTCTCTAACAATATGCCAAACTTTCACACGTTTGTCAGAATTATAACTTTTTTGAAAGACGATATGAAAAAAATTGTACGCTTTATGGAAACGCCTGATTGTAAGTGGTTTTTTAAAAAAGAATAAAAAAAAATTGTAATACTCAGAATAAATAAAAAAGAATAAATAAAATTTGTAATTTGTATTTGGATGATTGTGTATATTATATATTAATTTGTTTTATTGTAGTATTTAATTAGTAGTATTAGGAAAAGTGCCACCTCGCTTCGCCTAATCATGTTTGTAGGCGAATTTCCTTTAAGCTGGTCGCGTGGAAAAGATTGCTCTAAGCAATAAGGCCGCCATTTCTGGTGCTAGTTCATAAGTGTTCTACTGTAATATTTTTGTTTTTGTGTCACAATAAAGAGTTATCTATATAATATCTATCTGTAATGATTTATATCATTACCACTGGATATTTTTTTTTATTGAACGCACTTATTTATTTAGTTGTTGCCATTTGCTATATTTAAAAACACTGGGATTAGACTTTTACTTCCGTTTTTTCGCTAAATGTGACATACGAGTACTTATGAAAAAAACAACAAACAATCGTATGAGAAACCTCCTTTTTTATTGTATAATTTGGTTCAAAATTACGAATTGTGTAATACATACCTCACATTGCGTGCAATGACTGCATCCACGATTTGATAACACTTAAAAACTATTCACTTAATTGCATAACAATTGTGTAAATCAATAATTTTCCACAATAGAGTGTAGTTTTAAAACTCTACACACGAGCTCTAAAATTAGAAGAAATTACGTAAAAGTAAAGGGGGAGGACCCTACATCGCACCATATGATTTATGGTGCGATGTAGGTACTACTACTTTTACGTAATTTCCTCTGATTTTAGGGCTCGTGTGTGGACGCTTTTACCCTCGACTACCTCGGATTTGTAATTTGTACAACATCCTACTAGCCATTTAATACACATATTGAGAGAGTTGTGAAAAAAGAAATGTATAATCACTGTATTCATAACACTTCGTACCTAATACGATGTCGCAAGTCTGAGTTCGTTAAATATCACAAGTTTGGCAGGGTTGTTTTTCATGTGCATTTTGGAAGAATCTTTAAAAACCTCTGCATTTCAGTTTTAACATTATTAAAATACTAATCAAAACAAAAGTTCAGAATTAACCCCAACCTCGGCAAGGATTAGGTAAGTACCTCAAAGTCGAGGCAACTCTGTAAGTTCACAGATCCAGAGCAGGTGCGAATTACTTTTAAAATATGCTAATCTGAAAACTTGGAGAGAAGCAACTTCTACGGATTGTGGCGCGGAGGTACAGATGGCGTGACATTATTTTTAATATCCTTAAAAAAATCAAACACAAAGTTGTAAAACACATCTTGCGTACAGAAAATGGCGTAAACAAAAATTTCGGGTATTATAGAATTTACCTTTCTTATGGTGTTTTCAATGACCTTTCTTTTAGATTTAGCTTTTATAATAAAATTACGAGGTTTGGGTTACTTTGTGATAAATTTATTTTTCATCATATTGGTTTGAACAGCCCAGTTTTTCTACCGCCTAGTAGTAATATGTAAACATTTACTGTATTCCGGTTTGAAGAGAAATGTTCCCAGTGAAATTACAGCGCATAGAGATAAAAACATCTTATTACTCTGCGGATGTGCGGAGTGCAGTGCTAGGTAAAGATTTGGACTCTTAATGTTCCCATAGCTGCGTGTCACTGTGTTGATATGTGGCAGTTATGTTCCTTACCACCAGGCAGATGTCCTGCTCATCTAGTCACTCTACATTAAATAAACAAAGTAAAACCCAGGTGAAACTTTTTTACGACTTCTTCAAACTTAAAAATGTACCACCAATAGCAATTTTTTTTATTACATTGTCTGTACTAATATTATAGGGAGAAAAGATTTGATTTTTTGTTGATGCTTCATTTAATTGACTGGCCTCGTGGTTAGTGGGTAGTAACTCTGCCTGCGAAACCGAGGGTTCGATTCCCACCCAGTGCAAATATTTGTGTGATGAATTCAAATATTTGTACTATGTCTGGGTGTTTCTATGTATAATAAGTATCTATTTAAAACTATATAAGTATTATATCAGCTATCTGGCCGCCATAGTACAAGCTTTGCTTAGTTTGGGGTCATATGGTATTATGTGTAAATTGATAAATAATACATTTTTGATAATGATAATGATAATATTTTTTTTTAAATAAAACCAATATTTAAAAAAAAATACTATGAGAGGACGCTTTGAAAACTTTTGAACAGTCAACACATGGGATTGCAACAAATAATTAAGGCTATAATGAAAATGCAATTAATGTTATTAAATTCAGTATAACACGAGTACATAAATTAAGTAAAATTAAGTAAAATTAAGTAATGACTACTTGTTTTCACGCGATAGTAAGTGTTGAATTTGGTAAGTAACATTTTACTCTAAGCAATTTTATTATAATATGAACAGGTCTTAACAGTTTCAAAGTAAAACAAAGCCTTGCCCTTCAGCCACTACTTCTACCAATTACCTATCTTACGAAATAAATTTATGAAATGTGCAAGAGACATACTCAGCACCCATGTACTAAAAATAACAGACTATAATCAATTTAGATACATTTTTTATTCATTGGCTATTTTTGATAGGATAATTTTGAGAAGTGGAAAAACCAAAGAGCTTACATATACTACGTTTAGAGTTAAAACAAACGTTTTAGACCGAAAGCACGGGTCTGATCGCTCTTGTCTGGTCGCTCTTGTGCGTCTTGTGTGTTAAGTGTCATACTTTTGTCACGGTACATCACTATGTATGTTACCATAGTTACTACTCGTAACATATTTATACCTCATCTGCTTACGATTGGTGCAAAGGAACCGTGCGGAAAACCTTGATCTATTTACTTAGTCTTTATCAAAGGCAAAAACATAATTTGGTTCTAATCCTCCTTTCGAGTACTGTTATTATTACCAATTTAGTACACAGTACCAATAAATACCAGTACCAGTAAATTATATCAGACAAAGGAAGAAAAGTCGCAAGTCACGACATAAGACTGTGTACTTCATCCACCCACACTAAAAGTATTCAATAAAGTTTTACAATATTTGTGCTTATTTCTGATACTGAAGTAATCCCTGAGAAAGCCACTTTGAAAAATTGGACGTTCTCTACGTTAAGTCGCCAAGCTTTGCCATATCAAGTAAGATCATGCAGATCAGATGAACACTCTCCGATATGTCTCCGACAAAAAACAGACTAGTTAGTAACTTTGGGGTGATATTCCAGGCTTTGAAGTCTTTCAGTTCAGGGAGTCGTTGTCTATGACCTTTTTGCCACGTCTATCGATCGAATCCAAAGCCTCTAGCTGGTAGTTAGCCGATTCATCCCAAAGGTGCGAGCAGTGCTAAATACAAAAGCATAGGTATATGTGCTGGGCATAGCTTGAGCTACTGAAAACTTTTAAAGTACCTTCGTAATTTTAAGAAGACGCCTAGCTTATTAGCATTTATTTTGCCTCAGACTTAATGAATGCGCGAATTTATTTTTAAGCGGGGAAAAAATAAAGGTTTTATTAAAAAACTAATTATTTTTTTGGTGAAAAGTTGAGTGTAAATGTTAAAATGACGCCTCAGAGCTCAATATGACCAGTAGCCGAAACAGATACATCTCGAAAAGGAGTCAATTGCAATCAACTCATTTTTGCTGAGGATATACAAGTATGCATCTATTTATAGTACAAATAGTTCAGATTGGTGAACATGGCACGTTATTTTTGGGTTAGTACAGGTGTGATTATTACCCTTGTGTGACATAGAAAGTAACCCGTTTGTTTGTGAAAACCTCATTGATATTAACAATTGGATTAAACAATAGTTTCTAGAAATACTATATTTATTTAGGTGGTTTCACAATAGGCTATAAATTTCATAAAAAATACAATGCTCGCCTTTTATTGTTTAATCAATAAGGCGTCAAATCGCATTGTACGTACTCATTGAATATTATTACTTTCAAACGGTTTAAGTCAAAAATGCTTTACAATGTTAAATGACTGCCTGATTACGTAAATCATTGGTCGACACCGATAATAACTCATGCTTATGTACTGCCACACTGGAAATGTCCGTTCGGGCCTCTCGATCATTTCTACCGCGGACCTGCAGGCTAATGAATTTCCTTCCTCTGAAGGTGAAGTTGCTGCTTGTCTAGTCGAGAGAACGGCGTCTACCGATCCGGAGCCTCGGGTTCAAATCCTACCCACACTTTTGGAAGTCTTGTGGATAATGTCGCTAACGTAAAAACGGTGAAGGAAAACATCGTGAGCAAATCGACATGTACCTAGAATATTTCGAATTCATGTGTTATCCACCAACACGCACTTGACCAGCGTGTTGGATTATAGCCTTGACTCTCTCCTTGCGAGATAAGACCCCGAGTCTCAGATATGAGAACATTTAGTGGGCTGCTTATGAAGGGTTTTTCCGACGAATCTCAACAATGAGGTTATAAGATAGATAGATACTCTTTATTGTGACACATACATATTAAGGTTTGAAAGTTGTCATCTCTAGACCACAACAGTGTGAATAAGGGTAATTAAGATGATGACTGGGTTAAAAATGAACTATTCTAATTAGCTGGTCAGGTAGATTATGGAACAAGAACAAAATTAAAAAAAAATGTTTTTCTCTCGACTACCTCGGATTTGTAATTTGTACATCATTCTACTAGCAATTTGATACCCATATTGAAGGAGTTGTGAAAAAAGTAATGTATTTCACCATTTTGTGATAGCGGCCATCTTAGATTTAAAATTTGTTATAGTGCATAGTATTCTACTAGTGAAGCCCTTTCATTTGATACACATATTGAAGTACGTTGTGAAGTAAATATTTTGTCCGCAATTCTATGGAGGCGGCCATCTTGAATCGAATGTAGCTAAGAACATCCGTACGGAAATTACCCTTCAAATAAATAAAAACGCATCTCAATCGGCTCATTTGTTTGAGCTCTACGGTACCACAGACAGACACACACACACACATACATACAGACAGACATACATGCAGACAAACAGACAGACATCGAACTTATAAAACCCTTTTTTGGTCGGAGGTTGAAAAATTGGCAAATATATATAGATAATTAAACTTCCAGAGAGAGAGGTTGTAACGACACGTCTACCTCTATATAAAAATCGTACATGGACGTAATGTCACTTGAAACTTCTACTTTGTCACTTGAAAGCGCGATATCTACTTTTTTATTTACGAAACAAAATAATAAATACGTATACAATATTATTAATAATAAATTATTATATATTATATAATACAAGCGGACTAATTAGTTTTTTAGTCACCTTTAATAATTACATCAGTGGCACAAGGGAGAGAGGCGAATGTACATAACTAATCAGTGATACGATACTGGCTGACAATGATGATGACAATATTGATGATGATGGTGCAGCTGAATATTAATCTATAAAAAGACTCGTTAACTGAAATATTTATTAAGAAATAACGGTGTTTGTTCTATCATTATTCATTGAATTTAAAAAAATACATTTATTTTGTGTTTTATAAAATTATTTTAACATGTAATGTTTTATAAGGCATTGTGATATTACTATTATGTATATGTATACTCATTGCTCATATATACAGAATGATTTTCTTTTACAAATAAAGAAGTAATGTACATATCTGCAACTTCGTTTTTGTAAGTATAATAGAATAAATTTTTCGTAAGGAAAATTGTACATCTCGGTGTTAAGTACTATTTTATTTGCTGGTCCGTTCATAGCAACACAAATCTAAACTCTCGCATTTCTAAGTTGAGGTTAACATGTGAGGATTTTTTTCTATAAAAAAAACTCCGACCGACACTCGACAAAATGTTATTTTTATATTTACGTGAAATCTACGAATATGATGCCGTCCAGGAATAAATAGTGAATTTTTATTTAGTTAGGAAATTTTAGTTTTTGTTGATATTTTAAAAACAGTCTCAGTGATTTCTATAAAATGTATATAGAAATATTATAAACCAAACAAACAAGAAATATCATCAAATACAATTGGCAGAACTATCGCCTTCTTAATCTGTTAACCTGGACGGTACTTCCTTTTTTACATACGAGTAACGAGACGAGCAGGACATGTACCTGATAGTAAGCAACATAACTGACCATAACAGCATAGTGACGCGCAGTGGAACATAAAGAGTCCAAATCAGTACCTAGTACTGCACTGCGCTCGTCACCTAGAGATATTAGTGGTATTGTCTCTATGCCTTGTAGTTTCACTGGACACATTGCTCAAACCGAAACGCAATGATGTTTTAACATTACTGCTTGGTGGTAGAATATCTGGCAAAGGTGAAGTACTACCCCAGGCGGACTCTGCAAAGAATCTTACCACTACTAATAAGAGTAACTGAAAGTGGTTTACAAGTGCTTCAGAAGAACAATTGAACAGCTTACCGTAGGTTTTGCGACGCGACGTGTTTGACGACCGAAAGAGTTTGAAGGGACAGTTTAAAGGTAGATCTGAAACAAGATAAGTAAACGATAATCCAATGTTTAAATAAGTTTCTTAGATGTTATGGGCTCAATATCATCATATACTCATAAGGCTTAATAGCAAGTCAAAGAACAGGCAATGAATGATGTCTCATTCAGATGTGCAACTACCCTGTCGGGTAGTTGCTCCAGTTCACCATCCAGTTATTATAATTATTTTCTGAACTTTTCATCATTATCATCAACAGCCCACTAAATGTTCCCACTGCTGGGACACAGACCTTCTCTCGCAAGGAGAGAGTTAAGGCCATAATCCACCACGATGGCCCAGTGCAGGTTGACAGTGTGGATGACACGTCATGACTTCGAAAGGTTCTAGGTACATGTCGTTTTCCTCACGATGTTTTCTTTCACCGTTTTAAGTTAGCGGCATTACGCACATGACTTCGAAAAGACAAGTGGTGCGTGAGGGGTATGAACCCGCCGCCGGCAGGCGCCGTTCTCCGGACTAGAACGGCCGTATCTGGACTTTTAACTAATTTCAAAAAAGGAGAAAGTTTTCAATTTGATTGTATGTTTTCTTGTACGTATGTTAGACTATAGCTCTTCCAATTGTGAATCAATTTTGATGATTTTTTATTAATACTTAGTTAATTAATAAAGTTCTGAACGACGTATCCGTACTATTTCGCTCTTTCATTGGAATAGTGTGTTTAGTTGATTTAATTTACATAAAAATTTACTTAGCCTGAGTTAAATTTTAAATTGTAGTCGGTTTTTGTATGTTGCGGAAAATAAATATAGTTTTTCTGGAAATATCTTGTTACAATTTTAATGTGTTCGAGTTTATTCTTCATCCTGTATAGTTAAGCGATATTATTCTTCGCAAATGTCATAAAAGTAAACTTTTCAAATGACAGTCAATTGTTTCTGGCCCTATAAATACTACTGCGTTGTACATTTAGTTGCAATACTTAGATTTTATGAAAATAAAATGCTTGTGTTCTATTTTACATTACTTGTTGTGGTTTGTGGTTGTTATGGAAGTGACAGACCAGCGAACTCTTTTGGCTACGGTATCGTTGGTAAGACAGAACCATGAAAGAAAAAAAAAACGGTCCTTGTATCATTTAACTTAGCTTTGGCTTTGCTATTGATATTTCTATAATTTCAAGCTCAAAGAAAAGGGACACCAATGTTAAAGCTGTTTCAGTTAGGTGTCAGAAAAACAGGATGATATTAAAAACGCTGCTAGATTACAGTCTGGCATAGCGCATATGGAACAGAACTAAGCGGGTAAAACCGACGACACTAATACATTTTATAAAAAAAATGTTGGTAGTGCTAAGACTCTTAGCAGAGTTCTGGCCACCTTTGCCAGTTATTCTACCGCCAAGCAGTAATGTCATCACTGTGTTCTAGTTTAAAGCGCAATGTTTTTTAGAGAAATCACCGGGCATAGAGAATCATTTCAGATCTCTGGGTGACAAGTTTGCCAATGATTCGGACTAAGTTATACAAAAACAACTAAGTGTTATTTCTTAAAGATTATGAGTCGATCGGCATAACTATCTTTGATGTTTTTACCTTTTCACAGGTTCCGATTATCGTGAAGGCAAAGAAAGGTTATATTATCCCTGTGATCCAGAAGATGACGATTATTATTATTGCATCAGTATTTATTTAGAAGAAAATTCTGTGTGTTCTTCGAGATATGACAGAAAATGTAACAACAATGAACATCACGTGTCTGGATTTCTCCCAGACCCTATTTATTTGCCAGTAGAAAAGTTCTACCTTCCAGTTTGTTCGATGACCATAACGCATTTAAATGCTACTGTGAGAGGTTTCCGGAATGCTAAAATAAGCCAATATTAGTAAGTAACATTAAAATTTTCTATATTGGTACTGTGGCTGGGTGCTTTCTGTGTATAATTAAATTATGTAAGAAACATATTTAAGTATTATATCTGCCTATCTGACTCCCATAGCATAAGTTTTGTTTAGTTTGACGCTGAATGGAGTTGTGTGTGTAATGCCCACCATTATTTTTGTTTTCTTTCATTTTTTTACTAAATGCGCACACGCCAAAAGCTCATTTTGCTAAATTTGACGGGAAAACGGGATTATATCTATCTTTACAAATTTGTATTTCTCTTAAAAATTATTTCTTTTTTAATGTTGTCTCGATGAGATTGGTTTTAAATATAAGACCGCCGGTTATAACACTAGTTTTAATTGTTTCTTTCATCGCATTGTTTGTGGTTTAGTGTGCCACGAAGAGTATCTATGTGAATAAAAGTGAAAACACAATATATGTATGTCTATACAAACATACTTAGATAGATAAACTTTTTTTGTACCTAAATTTTTATTAAAAAAAACTAAAAATCCTTCAAGCAAAGTATCAATTATTAAGCAAGCAGGATGTTATCGCTTAGAGTGATGTTTTCCGGACAACCGTACGAAGGAAAAATATTGAATAGATATATATATGACAACAGAGAGTAAAAATAGGAGCACCTACGTAGATAGTTCTTTATAATAAATAATACATACCGATAAACAACTCAAAAACACGTAATTATTATTAACTATTAGGTATTATTT
Organism: Ectropis grisescens; assembly: GCA_017562165.1. Classification (NCBI taxonomy): domain Eukaryota; kingdom Metazoa; phylum Arthropoda; class Insecta; order Lepidoptera; family Geometridae; genus Ectropis; species Ectropis grisescens. Next base: position 14,336,539 of record CM029780.1, on the reverse strand, counting down.
TTTTCTGTCTTATGATTTTAGTGTCAATGAAGATACCGGTAATGTGATCCTTGCTGTGACCATACCTACTTTCAATCTTTCGTCAGAAGCTTTCTTCGCATACCACCGTACTGCAAAGGACACTATTGCTTATCGCGATTTAGCAACATTTGAAATGGGTGAGCTGTTTTTCCTTCACAAAATTTTCATGATTTACTGTCACCTCGCCTAATGTTAAAAGAAGAAATAGTCATCATTTTGAGGTACAGAATACCAACTTTAGCAGCGCCTCTCAGAGCATAGAGCAAAAAATATACTATTATATTATAAAACAGAATAGGTTGTTTGTTTGACCACACTAATCTCGGCAACTATTGGTTGGATAAATACGTGATCCCTCAGCGCTACTGTATACGTATGTAGCATGAGCGAAACGGGGGCGGACTAACTAGTATATATTTAAAAACGGCTAAATACTGCGGTAGTTCAAATCGCAAATTTAGATATGGAGTAAGTTTTAATATTTTTTTATACTAAATTTAATTTACTCTACCGTACCGTACCGTAATAGGCAGACGTTGTTTACGTCCTGTCACTAAATATCATAATAATATTTTTTTGTAAAAATCACTAACTACGTCTTGTCCATTTCTACCATTTCCGCGTGGCAGTCAAGTTATATTTCTGGTTGATATCAGATAGCTCTTCTTTTTGTATGTGTAGTTTAATATCTTTACCAAATTACATCGATTTTACATTTACATCTATATATATAAATGAAAGTCGTGTTAGTTACACCATTTACAACTCAAGAACGGCTGAACCGATTTGGCTGGAAATTTGTGAGGAGGTACCTCAAGACCAGAAAAAGGACATAAGATATTTTTTCACGTTTCCGTAGGACGTCAAAAACCACAAACGACGAATATCCCGTTCGACCGCGTTCCCGTGTGACGTGACTTAAAACGTAAACGACAGCTAAACGTCATTTCATCGTCGTCATGTCAACGGTCACATCAACGAATGGAAGCCAAAAGAAAAGTTGAAGTTGAAGAACCTTTGCTAATCTGTGTTTCTAAATCTGAATTGGTACGACCAATTTTCGACAGGTGGCGTAGCAGGTAGCTGAAGAGTTATTTTTTTTGTTTGAAAGCGATATTCTCAGGATTGTCTGAACCGAGTTCAGTCATTCTTTCACCGTTGGATATGTACGGGATCCCGATGAGTGCCATATAATGTACCACGGGCGAAGCCGGGGCCGACATCTAGTTATTACAGATGCTTCAACTGTGCCTACTATGCTGTCATGTGTAAACGAATTTTGTTACATCACGCGAGCAACTTCCTCTCCCCCTTTGTTTCACACGAAGAATATATTAAATATGTAAAACGTTTTTTCAGACAATGTAGTTTTAACTGCGGTTATACCAAAGGATAATTATTTGAGGCTGGATTTGGCAGATATACACGCAGACACACACAATTGTAAGCCAAGGTCTTACATTGGACCCAATGCTCATAAGAGTAATGGTAAGAATTGTATTTACTTTTTTATGAATAGAGGAACAAGACGAGCAGAACATATGCCTGATGGTAAGCAACATGCCTGTCCATAACAACACAGTGACACGCAGTTATTGGAGCATGAAAACTCAAAACCATAAACAAGCTTTGCACTGTGCTTGTCACTCAAAGATATAAGATATTTATACCCATTCCCTCTCATTTCACTGGAACTATTGCCTTTATATAGATATATATTTATGAATTAGATTTAAATAGATATAGATTTTGTAGATAATATAAATATAGAAAAAGGTAAGCATCCCGTAGTTATACTCATGTAATTCCTATTTTGGTTATTTTTCCGTATTAAAAAGTAGCCTATTTACTATTTAAGACTATATCTAACTGTGTTCCAAATTTAAGCCCAATCCGTTGATCCTTTCCGACGTGATTAAGCACAACATAATATCCAAACTTTGTCATTAAACAAAGTAAGAATTATGACAAATTATATTTTTTTCAGATCCAGAAGTACAAGCACATTTCTCCGAGTTCACTGAAAATATCGCCACAGTCATGAAAGAAGTCTACACTTTCCATGCTTATCTTTTAATGACTACGTTTATCCAAGATTTGCTGTGCAATTTTGGATTGGATCCTTACAGAAACTACGACGGATATGCGCTTGGAAAATGTCAATTTGAAACTGACTATAAATAAAAATGTTTACTGCTCTGTTCGGAGGGTCTACCGCATAACTAGAGCCGTCTTAGCTTTGATATTGCTCTCTCTTTTTTTTCTGCTTGATATAATAGAGACCGCAATAGCAAAACGAAAGCCGATTTAGTTAGTCGGTAGAAAAGATGGTCATTTACTCAAGGGTTTTATAAACTAAATTGCAAGAATGAAATAAGTAAATGTACGTATATTTATTAGGGGTTGTTTAAAATAGATAATTTTGTTCTTGAAATACAGCACAAATTCTAGAATATTACGAAAAAGAACCATGTCTATCATATAAATAACAAAAAAACTACATTAAAATCTATTACTAAAGGGCTTCTTTGGGAGCTAACTATGTCGTAGACTAACGATGTCTGCGCATTTGTGTGTCATGTGTTGCACACAAATGCGCAGAAAACACAGAAACTAACACACAGACAATAAATACAGAAACACATAAATATACACACTTACGCACAAATACCTGGACACACAGATACAGAGACACACAAACACAAAATACATGCACACACAGAAACGCGCAGATACAGAAATTAAAGGCTTATCACTATTTAAATCGCTCTGATTTACATAGACCGCTACAAATTTAATAGCCAAATATTTGTCTCTTTTTAAGATTTGTTAATTTTTTGATTATTTCATAAAATGTTTTATTATTTGAAAATTATTTCATAACATAAAAATATCTTTAGTTTTATCGGGCTGTAACATTTAGGTACAATAACAACGTTATTATACGATTGTAATTTAAATAATTTAAATATTAAATATTTATCAATTTTTTATTATGATTATTATTTTTTCCTCGACGTTGGAGAGATTTGTATAAAAGCTGAGGCGATTATCTATATCAGCGCTGGACGCCGAGAAATGCTCTTCATGGATAAGCTATGTTCACAATTCATAACACCACATCCCAAACCAGTCCAGCTAATAGGGCAACTCATTTTAAGCCGCTTTCAAAATTAAAATCACTTCGTTACATCTGAATGTATCAGGTTGAAATTCGCGACATTGTTGAAATACAGTATGGAAGAACACATAGATTGCTATTTATACAGGGAAAAAACAACAGAACGGGAATTCAGCGAGTGAAGCCGCGGCGCGCTGTTATTTTCAATACTTTCAAATTCCATGTTGTATCTCTCAAAAGATATTTACAAGACAAAAAACAAAAGAAAACATGCTATTTAAAACGTGCATATTAGTTTTATCTCAGGAAGCGACGCGTGTCTTACTTGTGGTCACCAAGTGTAAAACACGCTTAGTATGCGTGCGTGAGTACAAATAGCGTAGGTGTAAGTATGTGTGCGTGAAAACAAATACCTTCTCAGGAGAGTTTCGCTGTCACGCACACTCTCAGAGCGTGTTTGTGAACATCGTGACCACAAGTGAAATTTGCGTCGTTTCGTACGATGGACGTACTGTATTAGTCCAAATTTGTAATTATTTTAGTGTAGTTACCTACATGGTATGAGTACATTGTATAGGACGAAACAAATATGTTTCGTCCAATGTTATCTCACGAGTATAAGAGTAGACCACCAATCTGATAAATTAACTACCACGGTAATCAAGTGTGGGTTGTTGATATACCTATCCTCGAAGGAAATCTATAATTGATAGTTGTCGATTTTCCGGAGGTTTATTTCTGTCTGAAGGCAAAGATTCGGTTTTGAATTTGACCGATTAATAATCTATTTTTACAAACTTTGGCTGAGACAGTTTTAAATATCACTGGAAGTTTTTAGGTACAGATTATGTGTAACCTTTTTTACTTATTACTATATAACCGTCGAATTGCATAAGTTTGGTTGATTTCTTTCACTCATAGATTAATAACTCCTAGATCGATAATTATCAATGTTTTAATTGTAGAAGACGTACATATGCGCTAGCGCTTGATCTTGACAACTGAGGGTAGTTTCGAACTAAGCCAATACGGCTCAGAATGATTTGCCTCATTTTTACTTTACTCACGAGTACCTACAACATTGTATGACGACAAGCGCAAGAGCACCGTAGACCGTCTAAACTCTGTACACATATCAGGAAGTGGCTGCAATTGCATTGTCGTGTACCTAGTATTTTTTTTAAACTAGCCATTTTATAAACAGCGGGGTCCGTAACCTTACCCATTTGGGTTAATTTTTTTAAAACATTTATCTTGAATTAGGAGAAAATGAGAAGTTAGGGGGAGTACGAAACATATTTTTCAACCTAATTAGTAACCTAGTGCTAGTCTGATTTCGTCTGTTGACCCGATCACTATCGTCTGGGATTTATTTGTCGTTATTATTATTTATTTATTTATTAGCTATTTTCTAAGTCGCCTCCTCTCCTCATAGAGTCTCCACCACTGCTACATTTCTGTCTATGATGGCCATTTGTAAGTGGTACTCTCGGATGGTCTCTGGTGTTGTAGCCAACGCTCGCCGTACTAACCGACCGATGACACTGTCGGTGGCGTCAGCGTAGTACGTGAAGTTCCCTGTGTGCCGTGAGATCATGTTTCACTTCGTTTTGATTGCGATTACTGACTCGTATGTTAGTCCTTGAGCTTCGTAGATGTTAAGGATGCGCGATCCGGTGCCGGCACGTAACCCTGGTTTTTCATGGTCTGTAATTAGAGTTATTATACTGATTTCTCACAAATCGACAATTTTAACTGAATCTAATTACAGGATAAGTTTGTTTAACTTGAATAGTACTTCAGTTATTACATGAATTATGTCGATCAAGTCTGACATTTCCGCCGAAGGGTGATTCTCCACTGTACTAGATTAACATCGACACATAGGCAATTATCGTTTGGTTTTCGTCGCTGTTTATCGTCGATCTTTATATTCATATTCTTATTCGTATTCATTTATTCATACAGGCAGTACACGTCAATTTTACAGTGAAACTATATAAACATTAATTATAAGTCAGTACAATTACATGTTATAATAATTCATAATCAATCCAATTTCAGCTACTATAAAATAAATAAAAAATATGTCTGTCTATCAGACATATTTTGCTGTGTATCTTTTCAAAACAAAAACGAAGTAAGATTTCAATTTTCACAAAATGTATTCTAAGCAAATGTAACCCATTTTACGTTTCCACAGCGGAGACTCAGGGTTTTCCCCTCACAGGAAGAGAGCCAAAGTCTTATTCCACCTCGCTGAAAATGTGCATATCAGCAGATGACGCTTGTCCTCGAAAGATTATTTTCTTGGAACACGCTAGTTTCTTCACGATGATTTCTTAAAAGCAGTGCTAATGATATTTTTTTAATTACTTTTACTAATTTAGTAATTTTTTTAGTTTACTACATACACATTTATGTAATCTATACTAATATTATAAAGCTGAAGAGTTTGTTTGTTTGAACGCTAGGATCTCGGGAAGTACTGGTCTGAATTGAAAGATTTTTATTCTATTGAATAGTCCATTTATCGAGGAAAGCTATAGGCTATAGAACATAATGCTACTATTAATAGAAACGGAGCATGAATCAAGAATGTAACAAAATTGGGAAAAAATATTCCTTTTTGAGAGTTTTCGTACGTTTCGTGCTTTGACATAACACATGACATGACATGTCTAAGATTGCGTCATTGATATCACAGATTAAACACCTCTTGAATATAAACCTTTGTTTTGTGTTTTGTTTAAAAGCGATATTGTTAGGAATTACTGAACTGATTTTAGTCATTCTTTCACCGTTGTATATGTACGGGATCCTGATGAGTGCTATATAATATACCACGGGCGAAGCCGGGGCGGGCATCTAGAGAGACGATTTTCTTAGCATTCCATGGATTCACCGTGCGGGTGCCGGGTCCATCGTGTGGCAGAGAGAGAAAAAACTCGAGTAGTTCCCGAGACTTGTGACTCGGGCGTAGGTTTAAGGGGCCCCTTTCTGACGTACATCAACACTCACCTTCACCACTCGTTTTTCTCTCCCTGCCCAGCCAAATCTGATATGAGCCTACTAGTGCAGCTTTAGATACACGTTCTAGTATAGAACTTACTGCACTTCTGGATAAGCCAAGGTCTTTCAGTAGGTTATAGAGAGATTTTGCTGGTATACCTCTCGCTCCCACTTCTACAGCGTATAAACTAACTACATAGCCGTTTTTTGTTAATTCGTTTAGGAGGTCGTAATACTTATTTTGTTTCATCGCGTGGTCTTTAGGTATATTAGTTTCCCACGGTACGGTAAGTTCTACAAGGACTATGCGTTTCGTAGCTCTAGAAAAAGGAAAATGTCCGGTCTGGATGACGAAACACCCACATCCTCTGGGATTTTGTAGTGCTTTTCATACGTGCCCATTAAAATAGTCCAATCAGGTGCTGTACCCAGGATTGAGTAAGGCTTGTTCCTGGAGTTTGAAGTTGAGCCTTCTTTACAAAGTTAATTTGTCTGTTGTTTGTCGTCAATCCCTTTTGGGCTCTAGCTACTGAAAGGCTCATGGCTTCACGTATGATTTCAAGTACTCTGTCATGACGCCGTGAGTAATGACCCCATTAAGGAGCACCTTGCATCCCACCAATATGTGCCTTGCTGTACATATCGCCTCTCCACAAGTATAGCAACATTTTTCAGAGGCTTTTCCCCACCTTACCAAGTTACTCTGGTCAGGAGGGTCATTTGGAATGCATTTAGATAAAATTTTAATAAGGCAGGGGACCAGTCATAGATCAAGGTGCGCCATTTTAGAGCTAATGGGATACAGAACTCACCTATGGTTAACCACTCACTTTGCATTTCTAAATTCATAGCGTGCACTTTGTAACCGTCATTTTCGTCTTGTTGTAGAAAGGTTTTTACCATGTCTCGGTCTTCCTTTTTTTTCTCGCACCCAACCCAGCAGTATTTACTTGTGCACCTGCCATAAATTGTTTATGGAATTGAAGTCTAGATTCCAGGTCTGAAGCAGTTTTGTCTTTTGGGAGAGATGTAATTAATTCGTCTTGCGACTTTCCCAAAACATGCGTTTTGTAACTCTTAGGTGTTTGTAAAGTTCAGACGGTTTCTTTAGTTTCAGCCCAAAACTATTGTGATCCCTAAAAGAGTAGAGGATCAGCCGGATGTGCCAATCCGAACCATGACTTCAATATCTTTATGACATTGGTATCTAGCTTTGCCAGGAGAGTTTTACCGATGTCATATACTAGGAAAGGCCAAGTGAGACGTGATGTGAGGTAGTTGTCATATATCCATGCTTTTTGATATTGCTGATAGGCTGCTGGTCTACCTTATTGAGGTTGTTCATGAAATTTTCAACAACCACCTCTAATGATGGTGTACGTCCTTTGTGATCTATCTTTCTACCAAGAAATTTGAAAGGCACTGCCTCTGCAATTGTGGCAACTCCTTGGCCACTTATGGAGAGTCCCGGATCGTAAGACGTATATTTGGTATTTCTTCTACCCAGACAAAGACAATGACATTTAGATGGTTTTGTCCTCATTCCCTCCGTCCATGTACAGAACTCATCGACTTCGTTCAACAATTCTTGACACTGTTTGGGATTACGTGTAAGTATTGCAAGGTCGTCCGCAAAGGCCAAGATTGACTCAGTGTACTTATTGTTGATTTTAAACCGGTAGCCCCATTTCTTTTCACGGGATCTTAATTTGTCTACTAAAATATTTATAACTATATTAAATGCTATTGGTGATAAGCAGCACCCTTGGAATAGTCCTACATTGTATTCAAGTGGTTTTGTGTATTCCTTGTTTACTGCTATGACGAATTTTAAGTGGCAATAATAAGAATTAATTATGTCAATAATTTCAGCAGGACAGTTATACCATTTTAGGGCAAATATCATAAGTTCATGCTGGACAGAACCAAACGCGTTCTCTAGGTCTATCCAGCAGACTGTAATTTGCCTCTCATGTGTTCTGGCATCTTTCAAACTTTCTGCTAGTAATGTATTGTGTTCCAGGCATCCAGAAATACCAGGCAAGAACCCTTTCTGGTGATTGGGCCTGAAATACCTATTGCTAGTCATAAATGTGGTCATTTTGTTTGCAAAATACTGAAAAGATTTTAGAAATTGTATTGGTTAGGGCTATCGGTCTGGTGTCTTTGGGATGAGTAACTTCCTGCTTTTTAGGGATGAGGACAAAAATTGCTCTTCCAAATGCTACTGGGACTTGCTTTCTTGACCAGATCTTAATGAATATATTCAAGATATGTTTACGAACTGATGGACACTTTTTATACACTATGTAAGGAATGCCATCTGGGCCAGGAGCTGATTTAGTAGTGTTCTTTTTAATTTGATAGTTTACTTCCTCTTCACTAGGTGGGGTGCCTTGAAAGCCTGTCAGAGGATCATTAGGTCTTTGGATGTTTGGTTCTACGTACGAGCTCCCGCGTTTAGGCACGAAAAGAATACATAAAGATATTTCTGATGTACAAAACAAAATTCTACTACCACATTTGTTTTGTAGTGGCAGGACTTTTTAGAGAGACCTCTTGAGAAAGAACCACTTCTTTGCTATTTAATCTATTTATGAACCAGTAACAATTGAGCACACGTTCTGGCTTTCAAGATGAAAATTTCACAGAGAAAAACGTGTTCCGGTATGAAGGACAATGTTTCCAAAGTTTTTATGGGGCAAAGAGGTATGCTTGTCTTGTCATCAATACTGAGCTGTTTTGCGATAAGTTGGTATAGTGAACTATGACCTTTGAACACATAAAAACTTCATCATTCTAAATTGTGAATTAATTGTAAGACTACCGATATAAATAAAGCATTCAACATTTCAGTTTCATTGCATTATACTCCATCTGAAATGATGTATTTTAGTGCTTTGATATTCATTTTGGGGCTTTGCGGTTGTCTGGGTGGTGATAAAGACTATCAGGGGTACAACAGGGACCGTTACAGGAACCGCAATCAGTATATTAATGGCTACAGTATTATTGGTAAGTGAAGTATAGTTTCATACAATAAACTAAACTGTATTTCCAATTACATTAAATAAAAGGACAATATTAGCAAGATCTGATTAAACCATAATAGTCTCTAAAAACATATTTAGATAAATAAAAACTTGTTTGATGTATAATGCTATACTGCTTTCCATAACTTTAACAAAAGTTTCATTCTATTTGGCACTGCATTTTACCCACACATGAAGACGATGGTTTTTTATTCCAGTTTTGTTCTAGAACACAACTCGCCTGATGTACATATATACGGTCTCAGATGGAGCGTGCTAACCCAAAAGAAATCGATTCACTCTAGACTTGCAGCCTATATCCATTAGAAAACACCCACTTAGCCAACGTATTCCACAGTATAAGTGATCATACGATTTCATACGAAAGTAGAGTAAATACCTGTTCGTTCTAATTTGGAACATGAAACCACTTACAATGAAATGTCACTTTTTCACACCTTCTGATACAAAAAATACGAAGTAGTATTAGATTATCCAGATCAGCTGAACACTCTCCGAAATGAATCTGTTAAAAATCAGATTACACTTTAACTCTTAAGATTACAAAGCAACGGAAGGTTAGGTTAGTATATAATCTAACGACGTTAATTGTAATCTGACGGCTAGTGAAAATTTTACGGCGACACATACACAGCATCCTTTTTTTTAACGTCTGTTGTGACACTTTATTTTGTACATCTTCCAAATCTAAACGGCTTTTAAAATTTGTATACGAGTAATACGGACCCATAAATTTATATTTTTACAATCGTCAATTATACTTTGTACCTATTAAAGGTAGTTAAGCTTTTAATATATCTAACAAGAACAAAATTAAAAATTTTGATTAACCCCCGACTACCTCAGATTTGTTATCTGTACAACATTCTACTAGTCAAGCCCTTTCATTTGATACCCATATTAAGGGAGTTGTGAAAAAAGAAATGTATTTCGTCATTTTGTGGAAGCGGCCATATTGGATTTGAAATTTGTCATAGAGCAATGTATTCTACTAGTCAAGCCCTTTCATTTGATACCCATATTGAGGTAGTAGTGAAAAAAATAATATAATTCGCCATTTTGTGGTGGCGGCCATCTTGGATTTTAAATTTGTTATTGTGAATAGTGTTCTGCTTTTCAAGTCCTTTCATTTGATACCCATATTGAGGTAGGTCGTAAAGAAATATTTTGTCCGCCATTTTGTGGAGGCGGCCATTTTGAATCGATATTAACCAAACATAGCTAAGAACACCCGCACGGGTATTAACCTTCAAATAAAAGAAACCGCATCGAAATCGGCCCATCTGTTTGAGCTCTACGGTGCCACAGACAGACACACACACAGACACAGACACAGACAGACATCGACGTCAAACTTATAACACCCCTTTTTTTGGTCGGGGGTTAATAACAAGACCAAGGTTAATCTGAGGTCACTAATCAATTGTTTCTAAGTTACATAGTTGTTAAAACTAAAATTTTCAGGTTCGGACTACGATGAAAAGAGAGAGAATATCTGGCGTCCTTGTTCTTTGAACGACTATCACTGCATGGGAGAGTTCTTGTCGAAAAACGGGCGCTGCATCCAAGGTCGTACATCTGCCCCAGATCCTATTGATCTACCTATCGGGAAGTTCTATTACCCAGTTGCTGCGTTGACAATCACTACCGTAGACGCGACGATTACAGGTTTTAATCGCGCTAAAGTTGCGGAGTTTTAGTAAGTGAAATTGACTAATTTAGATTAATATACACTTTATTGTACTAAAAAAATATAACAACTTATGATAGCACATACAAATATAGTAGCAAATTGCAATTTATTTCGCTCAAAACCGTCTCTTTAAATAAATATAGAAATATAGAATAGTAAATACGAGTACATGATGGTGTACAGATTTACTAATGAGTAATAAATCTGACCGCGAAGTAGGAGGTCCTGGGTTCATTTCGTGGCTAGAACAAATATTTAAATGATATCCGAACAGAACAAAATATTTGTTATATCCGGGAGTTTCTATATGTCATATTTATGTATTTACCATTATATTAATATCGTATCTACTATGTAGCTCCTATAGTACAACCTTTGCTAATTTTGGGGCTAGATATTGCGCAAAATGTCGTAGAAATAGTAATACATTTAAATTATTGCAATGTTGTAAAATGAATTATTTATTTTATTTTAGTGTGAACAAAGACACCGGCAACGTTGTGATTGCTGCCCATATACCGACCTACAACTTCTCCACAAACGGTTTCTTCGCATATCAACGAGCTGGCAGGGAGCCAATAACTCTCAATGATCACTACTCGTTTGAACAAGGTACACATTTTTTTTACATACTAATAAGTTCTTACATACTAAGTTTAAGTTTGTTACCACCTACACGGGTAAAAGATGATGTTAAAAGGTACTTAACTTGATGATAAAAAGTACTTAACTCGTACTTCACGTACTAAAATATACCAATTCCTTCTAGCGTTTAAATGTTCTCAATGTAACATGTATTCAAGTGTGAGCTATTCATATCCTCTGATAAAATATGAGCTAGGTTAGTGACCAATGATAAACTAAATATCTGCTCGAGTACTTTCTGACTTCAAGCAAACCAAAATAAATAAGATAGTCCTTCAGTAAAGTTTTGCACTACGGTATATTACCTTTTTTAAATAAAAAGTAACGAGAGGAGCAGGTGCCTGATGATAATTAACATGCCTACCACATAACAGCACAGTGGCATGCAGCTATTGGAACATGAAGAGTCAAAAGCATTACCTAGTACTGCACTGCACTCGTCGCCCAGAGATCTAAGATGTTATATTTCTAAGCCTTGTAATTTCTCTGCAAACATTGCCCTACAAAGCGGAACACAGTAAAGTTTGCACATTAATGCTTGGCAGTAGAATAACTGGCAAAAGTGTGGTACTTCCCCAGGCGGACTCTGCCAAGAGTCCTACGACTACTAAAAACTCACTTGGTTAACTTTTTTTCAATGGAAAACCATAAAACCGCAGCTAAATCACAATGTTTTTTTTTTGTTTTAAATAAAGAGTGACGAGACGATCAGGACATGTGCCTGATGGTAAGCAACATGCCTGTTACTGCCACATAACAGCACAGTGACACGCAGCTATTGGAACATGAAGAGTCCAAATTATTACCTAGCACTGCACTGCGCTCGTCACCCAGAGATCTAAGATCTTATATCTCTAAGCCCTGTAATTTCTCTGGAAACATTGCCCTTCAAACCGGAACACAGTAATGTTTGCACATTACTGCTTGGCGGTAGAATAACTGGTGGCAAAGGTACTTCCCCAGGCGGACTCTGCCAAGAGTCCTACCACTACATGATACCTCCGACATAAAATTATTACAAAAATGTGTACTGTGCATGTAATACGTATAACAATGTTTTTTCATAATCATAGTCACTAATTTATTTTTCAGATGACCTTTTGCTAACTGCTACTATACCCAAGGTCCGTGATCTAAGACTAGACTTGGCTGATGTCCACGCCAATATGCCCAACTCTCCACCCAGATACTATATTGGACACGGAGCCTCTAGAAGTCACGGTAAGTACTCGTAGTATTAAAGTAATAGTGCAAAGCACGCTTTAAAATATGGCGTCACTAATGGCGGCAAATCGAAAACATGTGAGACGTTCGCACATCTAAACTTGGCCGGTGTGGTAAATTACCAGATTCACTATCACTCTGCAAGACATGGATCTAAATCCCGGCGAGTCAAACATTAAGCGGGCTGATTATAATAAGTTACGTTTTTCAAGTATCAGCAGGTCTACTACGAAGTCCGATAAACGATATATCGGCCGAAGTTAAGAACGTTTTATACCACGAAACACAATCGGTCGGTTGATGACACAAAAACTGTCAAATCAGTGTCGGTCGGTATGAACGAAACGTCCGATCAGATCAACCAACCGATTGTGTTTCGTGGTATAAAACGTCCATAACTTCGGCCGATATATCGTTTATAGGACTTCATAGTAGACCTGCAGTTCGCATGAATTATGCTAATTTGTCGATATCATCGTTGATAACAGTTTGCCGTGCCTGGCAAGTTTATATTTACTGATAATTTTTTATGACTATATATTTTATAAAAAATGTTTTGTAGGCTCTATCCCTCTATTCCTACTTGGGATGTAGTTATCCTCTATCCAATAGAACAATTACGATACTACTAACCAAATGAAAAATACTCATCACCCACCAGCCAGTTTTTTTTCATAATGCTTAGGAAGTTTAGGGAAGTATCACTCCCTGGCGGACTTTTTAATAAAGAGTTTCCACTGTGAATGTTTATCCAGACTAACTTGGCCATGCGCGTGTATAAGAGTATTTTCTGTGTAATGTTTTAAGAACACACCGTTTTTATGTAGTTGTCCCAAGCTAGTGTGATACACCACTATATTAATAATTAAAATAAATATTCTTTCATTTTGTTTTCAGATCCAGCTGTAAAGCGAGGGATTGCAAGATTCGAAGGAAATATGGTGCTCGCAACTAGAGAAGCAATGTTGCTGCACTCATATTACTTGATGTCAATCTTTATTCAGACGGAATTGTGTGACTTTGGAATAGACCCCGTCCGATCGTACAACGGATTTCTTTCACTCCGTAGTGTGGTGTATAACAATTAGAAAGAATTCCTAAAACATCAATAAAGTATAATAATTGATGTTCACACGTGTTTAATTTATTACTCACTAGCAGTGCCCCGCGGTCCTACTGCTGTAACCTTTCCCATTATTTTCCCGTAAATAAAAATATGGTATGGTGGAAAAATATGGTACACGGTACATATTTTTGTACATGGTATTTTTTTGTTTTATCAAATTATCAAAAATTTACAAAAATATAGATCATCAAACTTCTGGAGTGGGGAGTTGTGACGTCACACTATAGTAAAAATCGTACTCGTACGTAATCATATCGTGACGTCACTCGAAACTTCTAATCACTGTATCTTCGTCGTTTTTTAACCCCCGACCAAAAAAAGGGGTGTTATAAGTTTGACGTCGATGTCTGTCTGTCTGTCTGTCTGTCTGTCTGTCTGTCTATCTGTCTGTCTGTCTGTCTGTCTGTCTGTCTCTCTGTCTGTCTGTCTGTCTGTCTGTCTGTGGCACCGTAGAGCTCAAACGGATGGGCCGATTTCGATGCGGTTTTTTTTATTTGAAAGTTAATATCAGTGCGGGTGTTCTTAGCTATGTTTGGTTAATATCGATTCAAAATGGCCGCCTCCACAAAATGGCGGACAAAATATTTCTTCACAACCTACCTCAATATGGGTATTACGATAAATGAAAAGGCTTGACTAGCAGAGTACTATACGCTATAACAAATTTCAAATCCAAGATGGCTGCCACCACAAAATGGCGAATTTTTTTTTTCACTACTACCGCAATATGGGTATCAAACGAAAGGGCTTGACTAGTAGAATACTTTGCACTGTGACAAATTTCAAATCCAAGATGGCCGCTACCACAAAATGGCGAATTACATTTCTTTTTTCACAACTTCCTTAATATGGGTATCAAATGAAAGGGCTTGACTAGTAGAATGTTGTACAGATAACAAATCTAAGGTAGTCGGGGGTTAGTCAAAATTTTTAATTTTGTTCTTGTTGTTTAAGAAACATAAGAAAAAAATACGTATAACCTAACTGACGAACGAATTACTTTTTTTATTCGTCTCGCCTATTCCTGACTTTAGATATATATGTTTGCGTAGCAAACAAAAATCGAAATCTTTGGTTTTAAATGTGTGAAAGAAATGATTATTTTGATTAAATAAACAATCCTTAAATTAATTGTATTTATTGTTCAAAAGGCGATCTCTAACTAAGCAACCAAAAAACAACCGGTGACAAACAGAAATTAACTTCTTTTCAACTGAAACCATCTATGTATTTTTTTAAATACAGAGTGAGAGACGAGCATGACATGTGCCTGATGGTAAGCATGGTAAGCATGGCTGCCACATAACAGCACAGTGACATGCAGCTATTAGAACATGAAGAGTCCAAATCATTACTTAACACTGCACGGCGCTCGTCACCCAGAGATCTAAGATGTTAAATCACTAAGCCCTGTAATTTCTCTGGACACATTACCCTTTAAACCGGAACACAGTAATGCCTGCACATTACTACTTGGCGTTAGACATGTAGACGTTATTTTTAACCGACTGAAAAAAGGGTTCTGTTTTTCGCACGTATCTTGTATGTTTGTAAATTTCTTTATTCCCACGTATCTTCCTGAAAAAAAGAAAAAGAAAAAAAAAAGAGTCCAAATCATTACCTAGCACTGCGCGGCGCTCGTCACCCAGAGACCTAAGATGTTATATCACTAAGCCCCTCTAATTTCTCTGGAAATATTGCCCTTCGAACTGGATCACAGTAATGTTTGCACATTACATATTATCATAAGTCTACTAATTTTATGATTGTGTAATTTTGAATGTTTCAATGTCTGTTGCTCAATAATGTCGGTAGGTCGGTACGGTGAAATGGACCGGACTGGAACGCTGTTAGATTATAGCCTGAAATATCACGATCTGATGACAACACAGTCTTCTTCGATTATCGAAGTTCAGCAACGTTGAAATCAAAATCTATACTAATACTGTAAAGCTGAAGAGGTGTTTTATTTGAACGCTAAATCCCAGGAATTAGTGCAACGATATTTTTTACTTTATTGGATAGAGTGACAAGGCAAGCAGGACATGTTCCTTATGGTAATACACCAGCTCATAACTGCTAGTGACACGAAGCTATTGGAACATGAAGAATCCACATCGTAACCTACCACTGCATTGCGCTCGTCACTCATATATATTAATCAAATTAAATGAAATTTATTGGTTCATTCTTTAATTTGGCTTAAAAAACATCAAAATTCTTAATTACCTACTTTAAACAAATATATTATTATAAAGCTGAAGAGTTTGTTTGTTTGTTTGGACGCTAGGATCTCGGGAAGTACTGGTCCGAATTGAAAGATTATTTTTCTATTGGATAGTCCATTTATCGAGGAAGGCTATAGGCTATAGAAAATAACGCTACTAATAATAAAAGCGGAGCATGAATCAAAAATGTAACAAAATCGGGGGAAAAAAATATACCTTTTTGAGAGTTTTCCTACGTTTCGTGCTTTGACATGACACATGCCAGCATGTGTTTAAGATTGCGTCATTGAATATCACAGATTACATACCTATTGAATATAAAACCTTTGCCAATCAAATTTGTTTCTAAATCTGAGTTGGTCGACCAATTTCCAACAGGTGGCGTAGCAGGTAGCTGAAGAGGTGTTTTGTTTGAAAGCGATATTCTCAGGAATGACTTCACCGATTTCAGTCATTCTTTCACCGTTGTATATGTACGGGATCCTGATGAATGCTATATAATGTACCACAGGCAACGCCGGGGCGGACATCTAGTACTCAATATAGGTTAGTAGTCCAATAGCAGCTGTGCTAGGCTGGAAACCTGTGTTACGGTTGCTAAACATACAAAATATTTTATGTCTTTTGATTTAATGGATTCAAAGGTATTTTAAAGTTGAAAGTCACTTAATGAACATTATTTGGAACTGTGTTTTAACTATTATTTTAGAAAAAAAATCAAAACAAGACGTCATTTTGGATTTAGTACAGTAGATACTGATTCATATATATCCATAAATTGACTCCAGGATTATCCTATAAAACTCTAGAAAACGTATGAAAAATTCGAACAGCGCCCTAAGTGGACGACAAACAAATTGTATTTTCAATACATTTAGCAGTGCTTACATGACATTAAAGTATTAGTACTATGCATATGCATACAAGTGTTACGAATATTTTTGAAAGGGATTTAAGTTCGTTAACTGTAGATGATTTCTGTCTTTCGAGCTTTATGCAAGTAAAGAAGGTAGAAGCAGGAAGTTGAGGATAGACGACGACTACAGTGAGGTGCTAGGTAATTTAGACTTTTCATGTTCCAATTGCTGCGTGTCGCTGTGCTGTTGTGGGCGGCATGTTGCTTAGCACCAGATATATATCATGTTCGTCTTGTCACTTTATACTTAAAAAAAAGGTTGGGGCCTGAGGTGAAAACTTACAAATGCTAACCTAAAGATAGGCCATAAACTTATATACTATACTGGCCTCCATCGTACAAGCTTTGCTTAGTTTGAGGTCAGATGGTGTTGTGTGTGTTCATTCAAAATAAACATGTTTCTCTAATCTATGCATTCAATCGGAAGAGGTCAAATAATATTTAATTTGTTTTCAATTTTTATATCATCTGTCAAGATTCCCAGCCCTCTCTCTTCTCGGGCGGGCGCTCAGCCGAGACGGTTGTCTCCACTATTCAAGCTCTCAGTTAGGGCGGTTGAGGTTGAGTCAAATTTAGTTCAATAAACCAGTGTTAAATACTATTTCAGTGCTTTTCAATTAATATCACCTCAGATCAGTCAGATCGACATAGTCTAGGTCCAGTAGGCACTGGATTTCACAACACAGGACCTCCCCTTAGTGTGGAATCCAGGACTCACATAAGCTAAATACTTATGTTGCACTATTTTAACCACATTATTTTTGTAATTACTGTATTTTTTTGCTCAAATAAAGTTTATTATTATTATTATAGTTCAAGATCCCACATCATCATCATCATCATCATGAAGTGTCCATTACTATTTATATTTTATTGATTTATACTCTAGATTGTAGTCGTAGGACTCTTTGCAGATGTATCCACACTTTTTCCAGTTATTCTACCACCAAGTAGTAAACATTACTGTGTTCCAGTTTGAAGGGCAATGTTTACAGTGACATTACAGGGTATAGAGATAGAACATCTTATATCTCTGAGAGACGAGCGCAGTGCAGTGCTAGGTAATGGTATGGATGCTTCATTTTGTGATAGCTGGGTGTCACAGAGCTGTCATGAGCAGGCTTGTTGCTTACCATCAGGCATATGTCCTGCTCGTCTCTTCACTTTATATTATATAAAAAAAATAGTATTACTACGTCTTCTGCGACGACTTTCTACGATGGCTAGACAAGAAGCCTCAGATGGTTCTATCTAATTCTGGACGTGTAACAGGTACTTAGTTATTGCAAAATACCTTTTAATCATAGTTCGTAACACTGATATATCACAAATCGATAATTTTAACGGAATATAATAACAGGATTAGTTAGTTTAACCTAAATTGCAAATCGATAATGTTTGACTTGCAATGAAATCTGACATTTCCGCTGAGGGGTGATTATCCACTGTACCCATATTAACATCGATACATTAGCAAGTATTGTTCGGTTTTTAGGATTCTATAAAAATAGTGAGAGTGTACTACTACTATGCAGATTGGTGTTTGTCTGTGGCTGATGCTTTTACGTCGGTGGATCTAATCTCTTTTGCGTTTATATTTATATTATACGAGACTTAATCACGATATAAATGACTGTTTAATTACCTTGTCGTTTCGTCTGTTTTTAAATCGGTCGGGTGGTTTTTGAAATACGAACCATAAACTAAAATTTGCGTACAATTTTCTGGATGTCGTAGTTGAAGATTTCACAAAAGTTATGAAACTCGATCCTGTCAATACGAAATTGTGTAAATGGATTAATAAAAATATGTTTTTAACCCCCGACCAAAAAAGGGGTGTTATAAGTTTGACGTCGATGTCTGTCTGCCTGCGTGTCTGACTGCCTGTGTGACACCGTAGAGCTCAAACGGATGGGCCAATTTCGATGCGGTTTTTTTATTTCAAGGTTGATACCCGTACAAATGCTCTTAGCTATATGTTTAGTTAATGTCAATTCAAGATGGCCGCGTCCACAAAATGGCGGACAAAATATTTCTTCACAACCTACCTCAATATAGGTATTAAATGAAAGTGATTGACTAGAAAAATACTATACACTATAACACATTTCAAATCCAAAATGGCCGCCACTACAAAATGGCGAATTATATTATATTTTTCACAACTCCCTTAATATGGGTATCAAATGAAAGTGCTTGACTGGTAGAATGTTGTCCAGATAACAAACCCGAGGTAGTCATGGCTTAATCAAAATTCTGTTCTTGTACACTAAAAAGGGTAAAATAAACTATTTTCGTACAAAAAATTAAACCGACTTCAAAACCACAAATAGGCTCTCAAAAGCGAAAAATAAACTAAAATCATTATTATAAGCGCTACTCACTCATCTATTTGAAGTCGGTGCCAGAGAGGTCAAAAAGTTAGTAGATTGATGCTATGTAGGCAAATGGTAAGTAGGCACAGGTAAGTAGTATCTATCCACTACCTGTTAGATTTGGCTGGCACTGACTTCAAATAGATGAGTGAGTAGCGCTTATAATAGTGATTTTAGTTTATTTTTCGCTTTTGAGTGCCTATTTGTGGTTTTGAAGTCAGTTTAATTTTTTGTACGAAAATACTTTATGCGTTGTATTTTTTCTAAACAAAAAGCCAGATTGCTGATTTCACTTAATGTATATTTAGCATAAGCAAATCACTTTGTGTTTCCTCAGCTGGGACTTAAGGCCTTCCCTCAAAATAAAAGTGACTGAATGACCAAGTGCCGTTTAGCGGACGACAAACATCTTCTCGAAAGATGTCTTTTTAAGAGTGTGTCGGTAATCCTTATGATGTTTTCCTTCACGTCTTTTTCCGGTTGCCAAGAGCAATCCAGTGTTAGGTATCGGTTAAAAATGGCTTATTAAATAAATGGTAGGAACTATGATGTGTTGTATTAGAGTGTTGCTCACAATTCAGATGTTTTGCTTGTCTTGTCATCAGTACTTTGATTCTTCGCGATAAGTTGGCATAGTGAACTATGATCTTTAAACACACAAAAACTTCATCAGTCTAATCTGTGAATTAATTGTAGGACTACTGATATAAATAAAACGCGCAACTTTGTAGTCTCATTGTATTGCAAGCAATCAAAAATGGTACATTTTAGTGCTTTGATATTCATTTTGGGGGTATGTGGTTGTCTGGGCGGTGATAGGGACTATGATGGGTACAGGGACCACAATAGGGACCGTAACAGGGACCGCAATCAATACATCAATGGCGTCAGTATTGTGGGTAAGTAAATTATAGTAATCCTTCAATTTATATGATTGGATGTCTAAATACATATTTATTAAAGGACATTTCACACACAATAGCATTTGACCCCAAACTAAGCAAAGCTTGTACCTACTATGGAAACCAGATAGCTGATATTTTACTTATAAAATTGTAAATATGTGCATACAATTAATAGAAACACCCAGACACGGTACAAATATTAGTATTTATCACACAAATATTTGCACTGGGTGGGATTCGCATCAACGACCCTAGGCTTTGAAGGCAGACTTAATACCACTACTAGTACTACCCACTTAGCCACGAGGCCAGTCAATGTTTGTTGCTCAATCATGTCGGTACGGCAGAATGGTTTGGATCGAAATTTGGAAAACTTACGTTACCGATTTCACCACTCAAATACTCGCGTGCGACGCCGGCGCCGCTACTATTATTTAGAAGCGGGGTTGTGAGGATATTCCCACAGATAAATCCGTGGGTTTGTATATTAGGCCCTGGAAGCTGTTCTGCAGCGGGCAGACACAGCTTATATATTTTAGACTAAAATACGCAGGGCGAATTAGCAATTAATTTTGATACGTATGCGTTTTATGCAAGAGTGACAATGATTGTGAGTGATCAGTGCAAATATATGTGTGATGAATCCAAATGTTTGCACTGTGGCTGGGTGTTTCTATTTGTAATAAGTATGTATTTAAAACGATATATGTATTATATCAGCTATCTGGCCGCCATAGTACAAGCTTTGCTTAGTTTGGGGTCAGATGGTGTTGTGTGTGCATTGTCTACGAATATTTATTTATTATTTATTTATTTATCTAATAAAAGCCCTAAAAACTTGGCACCCGTGGCTATGTTCGATACTACGAAACTTTACTGATATTGGTGTTGCTAAAAAAATAAAAAAAATAATAACACGTATTTTTGTACGGAAAAACAAATACATTTTTTTCAAATGAGCACTTATCCAAATAATTGTTTAACGTCGAACTAATTTCACTTCAAAACATGAACGAAGTAGCGGGTTCAGCTAGTATTTTATAAATATACCATCATTGATGTTTTAATCTCAACACACAAATCACCAAGTTTAATAAAAATACTCTTTAATTTTCAGGTTCGGACTACGACGAAAAGAGAGAGAATATCTGGCGCCCCTGTTCTTTGGACGACTATCACTGCATGGGAGCATTCTTGTCGAAAAATGGGCGCTGCGTTCAACGTGATACCTCGTCCCCAGATCCTATTTATCTACCTATCGGGAAGTTCTATTACCCAGTTGCTGCGTTGACAATCACTACCGTAGACGCGACGATTACAGGTTTTAATCGTGCAAAAGTTGCGGAATTCTAGTAAGTGAAATGCTTTAATAAATTTAAACTTAATTGTAGTTACAAAACATAACCAAAGTTAAGATAACATCTAAACATCTAAAAATATAGTAGCAAATGGTGGCCTAGTCGATAGATTGATCTTTTTATACATACAAATAGAGTGGCAAATATATATATTGAGCGGTGTAGTTGGCAGTGCCTAAGTCTGTCCACGAAGCCGTAGGTCATGAAATAAATATTTAAATGATTATAACAAAATATTTGTTCTGTGTCTAGATGTTTTTGATGTGAAAACTTTATTTGGCGCGCCACAGACATTATTTGAGTTTTCGTGGGCTGTGAATTGAATTCTAGCGTCGCGCTCGGGAATGATAAGAAGTAGTATTCAGGCGCGGTCCCAGCCTCGAATTTTGAAGGGGGTCACCAGTACGCAGTCTCAAATTTTAGGGGGGGTCACCAGTAGGAATACAATAAATCATGATTTTTTTATTAGATTTTTAGTTAAACTTTTACGATTTTGGGGGGGGGGGGGTCATGTCCCCTGTGACCCCCCTCCTCGGACCGCGCATGGTAGTAGTAGTAGTAGCGCTCCGCTCAGGATTTGTGGGCGGGCTGTTTCCGCAACTCGACGTCTCGGTGCGCCTGTTTTGCGTGGGTGGAAAGTAGGCTTCACTCAGCCAACCCAACTCCAACAGATAGGGAATGATAAGAACCATCCCAAGTCAGGTCCCAAGAACTTGGGACCATGCCCATTGGCCATCTATAAATGCGTCAGACTTTCCCATTGGCCATCTACAATTGTTGACACATTTCTAGATGGCCATGCTCATGGCCACGCCCTTCAAAGTAAGATATCAAATTCTGAGTTACCAGTTTTCACTTCTATCGGCAGTTCCTATGAAAACCATTTTTTTTTGGATCTGTCTGTTGTATGTATAGTAAGTTTGCATTGTCCATTATGTCTCTATTATATTGTAATATCAGCTAGCTCCTTAGTACAAGCTTTGCTTAGCTTGGGGCTAGATGGTGTTGTGTAATGGATATTTAAATATATTGAGATATTTATATTTGTATGTTGAAGCGCGAAATGAAAATGTCATAGCAACAATAATGTATTAAAATTATTTATTTATTTTATTTCAGTGTGAACAAAGACACCGGCAACGTTGTGATTGCTGCCCACATACCGTCCTACAACTTCACTACAAACGGTTTCTTCTCATATCAACGAGCTGCCAGAGAGCCAATAGTTCTCAATGATCACTACTCGTTTGAACAAGGTACACATTTTTATCACACTAAGTTGAGCTTTTGATCAAACGTAGACCACGTTTGATCACAAACTCAGGTAAAAGATGACGTGATAGAAGGTGATGCAATCTTACTTAAATAACATTCCAACAACAGTGTTAATAGGCATACCTATTGACTCTAGAAGACTTCTAGAAGGTATAATAAATTAAACTCGTACTCATGGTCTGGGTCTACTACTGATAATATGAGATAGTTTGGTGTACAATGGTTTTCTGCCCAAGACTATAAAAGTAACAGTAGATACAAGAAGGTCTTGTGTGAAATAAGAACTGAAATAATTTCCTACTCCACTGAGTTCACATATATGAGACCTGGAGATATAACAGCTGCAAATAGTAAGAGCGCGTAGTGTTTGACTTCGTCAAGTTGGTTCAGGAACTGGAAAACATGTATTTTTCTGTTTGGGTCTGTTATTATCTGCAGCATTTAGTAATTGTGGAACAAATATTACTTAAGAGTGATATGAGTCAAAAACTGGTCGAATTTTTAAATAAATTAAAAAATTCAACTTGTAAAATTTCGATGTCTCCGATGCTAGAAATATTCAAAAACATAAAATTCCGGTTGAGTAAACGTTATGTCCTATTTTGAATTAGGTCATTTGACTTACTTATTTCAATGATATACAAACATAGTATGTAGCTTAATAACAATGATATCCATGAGATTGTAATAGGCATGACGATTCATGTTTGATTTAATGTGCCAACAAGAGGCTACTCAATAACTGAAATATAGGTGATAGAATGACTTTGTTATCTTAAAAACTACCCGTGAAATCGCGATTTTAAAATCACAATTTTGAACTCTCCCAAAAACGCTTCATACAAAAACACCATAGAAGCGTGACGCCACAGTGCCGTATTTTCTATGCGTCGCGCGTAAAGTTTGTACGGTAGCTATATTAAATATTGCGTTTAGGATACTGGTTTCATAACAAAAGTGACTTGAAATTGAATGGGTTATCCAATGGTACATTTCAAAATCCAAAGTACATTTTCTAATAATTTCGTACTTTTAAAATGGACTTGCCCATCCAGCTTTAAATGATCATAAAGTAAGTTAAACTAAAAAATATCAAATTTAAAATTGGTACATATTTTATTCTATTTAAATACTGTCATTATATCACATAATTTAATATAATTGCAGGACCTGTCGTCACGCCTATTGATACAGAACTGTGTTACGTAATAATGTGTAATATTGTTCTTTTAAACCAATATCCATTTTCTCTATTTTTCAGATGACCTTTTACTAACTGCTGCTATCCCCAAGGTCGGAGATCTAAGAATTGACCTAGCCGATGTCCACCCCAGTATGCCCAACGCTCCACCCAGATACTATATTGGACATGGAGCCTCTAGAAGTCACAGTAAGTAGTTTGATATAAGTGTTTTCCGTGAGCTGCCAGCAAATTTTTGGCATGTATTATTATTCACTCCACAGACTCCGGGGTTGACAGTAGAATAACTGGCAAAGGTGTCGTACATCCCCTGGAGCACTCTGTAAACTTACCATTACTTTAACAACATTTTTGTTTTTGTTTTACCTCTAATATTAAAAGAAATCTAGATTCTGTATCCCACGACACAGGACC
Organism: Ectropis grisescens; assembly: GCA_017562165.1. Classification (NCBI taxonomy): domain Eukaryota; kingdom Metazoa; phylum Arthropoda; class Insecta; order Lepidoptera; family Geometridae; genus Ectropis; species Ectropis grisescens. The sequence continues at coordinate 14,311,972 of CM029780.1, read as the reverse complement.
ACCCTAGTGTGGGATACAGGGCACGCATTAACCTTTGTCATAACAATTACATTATTTATTACATATTTCTTGGATTAGGAGAAGGCGAAAACAGGGGGGTGTTGGGAACATTTTGAACCTAACCCTAGTACTAGTCAGTCGGATTTCGTCTGTTGAACCGATCACTACCGGTTGGGATTCCGATAGTAATGGACTCGACATCGTCTTTTACCTAAGCCGCCTCCTCCCGGCCCAGAGCCTCCATCACGGCCTCATTTCTGTCCTTGATAGCCATCTGTAAGTTGAATTCGCGGATGGTCTTCGGTGATGCAGCTTACGCTCGCCGTACAAACCGACCGATGGCGTCATCAGTGTCGTCAGCATGTCGTGGGCATGTATTTGAGGCAAGTTGAAAACTTATCACAAAGCTGCCATATTATACCCAGCACGGAGGTGTAGACCTGACTGGTGACTAGCGGGGCAAAACGAATCCCCAATCTCCGTGTTGGGGCATAATATCAGAGGAATGTGACAAGTTTTCAGCTTGCCTCAACTACCCAAAATTTTCTGCCAACTTTCGGAATTTCAGTTTTAGTACAAAGCATGCTTTAAAATATGGCTTACATTAAGTCCAACCAAAATCCAGTACGTTAGATTCCAAAAGCGTCAGACGTTCGCCAATCCAAACTAGATCAGTAGAGGTATAGTCGATTACTAGTTTCACTCTTGCATTTCAAGACAAATTCAAATTCCGGCAAGGGAGGCTGATTATAATATTTTACATGCATCAAATTGTGGTTTTCAAGATTATGCTCATTTGTTGCATTCATTTTTGATAACAGTTGCCCATGGATGCAAATTTATATTAACATTTCAAAAACCCTTTGTAGAATCAGTCCCACTATTCCTGATTAGGAGCTTGCCATCCTTTGCGCAATTTTTTTTTTAACTTTTATAGGTTTACACTTGACCGCCATCTCGCCTGATGTTAAGCGACGATGCGGTTTACGATGGAGCGTGATTACCTAGAAGATACCGATTCACTCTCGATTTGGAGACACAAAGATTGTAACTATCGAGGAAAACCCACTCAGGCAACGTATTCCACAGCCTAGACGTTCTTATCACAAAAGTAGATTAAAAAATTAAAAAGACACGACATTAACTACTCTTGTAGGTATTTTTTTAAGACCCCTCAGACAAGTGAAACCCATGTTCTAAGTTGTTGTTTTCTTAGTTTGGGGTCAGATGGTGTTGTGTGTGAATTGTCCACCAATATTTATTTATTTATTTATATTTATTTTATAGCAGGTATAGAATGACAAGACGAGCTGGACATGTGCCTATTCGTAAGCAACACGCCTGTCCATAACAGCACAGGAACACGCAGCTATTGCCACATGAAGAGTCCAAATCCTTACCTTATTGTAATTTATTTGTGTTTACAAATAAATTACAATTGCCCTTGAATCCGGAATACAGTGATACTTCCACATTACTGCTTGGCGGTAGAATATTTGGCAAAAGTGTGATGCCTCCCTAGGTGGACTCCGCAAAGAGTCATACCACTACAAATACACTTACATAGTGTAGCAATAAACAGATTTAATTCTTTTTCTAGAGAAAGAGGACTCCTTAATACTCACCAACCAGCGTGCGTCCTATCATTATGCTTGGAGATGTTTAGGGAATTATTATTCCAGGCGTTTATTGGTTGTCTCACGCATTTACGCTTATTTAGCACGTGCGTGTACAAGAGTAACATCTAGTGTAGTCGATTTTTAGGACAAGCCGTTTGTATGGATATCCACCACCACATTTGCTAATGATAGGTAATTTATTCTTTCATTCTATGTTTTCAGATCCAGTTGTAAAGAGAGGAATTGCAAGATTCGAAGGAAATATGGTGCTAGCAACTAGAGAAGCACTTTGGTTGCACTCATATTACTTGATGTCAATCTTCATTCAGTCTGAACTGTGTGACTTTGGAATTGATCCTTTCCGTTCGTACAACGGATTTGTTTCATTCAATTCTGTCGTGTATCGCGATTGGGAAGAATTTGCACAACAGCAGTAAAAATAAATAATTGATGTTCACACGTATTTAATCTATTACTTACTAGCTGTACCCTCCCACGCTTTGCTGTGGCACATTGTAATGCAAAAATTAGATAAAAACAATCCTTGATGCGGATTATAATATATATCATTCTAAAATTTCAGCTCGATCGGTGCAAAACTTTTTGAGTTTTTGAAGCGTACACAAACCAATGTAACATTTTTAAATATAGAGACCAGCTGCTATTATATATGCCGCTTAGTGCCCATCCTGTTACTTTCCCAAGATAAAATGAGCTGATGTGTTTTTCCATACTGTAAATATGACAGTGTTTCAAATTGCTCTTGATCCATTCAGGCGTCACGACCTGATTGAGCAACGGACATCCAAACATCTAATATTGACATTTATAACACTATTAGGACTAACAGCGCCCTGCGGTTATAACTGCGTAATGTTTTTATGGTAATTTTACCAATCATTTCAATATTACTATTATTATAAAATATACTTTTTAACCCAGGACGAGGTTTCCTAAACTGTTTTTTTTTATGGATGTATTCTGATTTCTATGAAATTTATCATGCGTTTTACGTGGTTCTTCTTATATTTGATGTAGAATGGTTGCCTTAATGGTAATCCCAAAGGTAGTGCCATAAAAAAAATACAATTTGCCCTAGTAGATTTCATGGTATGAACATTTTTAAATGAAAATCCTTCTTTAGCTGGACGATGTAATGATGAGTACTTTAGTTTTCGTTTAGGAACTGACTGTTTTCTGCGGTCTTAATCGTTCCGGTTCCGTTGTTTTCCAGCATAAAAAGTAGCCTATTATTCCAAACTATAATCTGACTGTGTTCCAAATTTTAACCAGATCCTTTTATACGTTACGAAGTGACGTGATTGAGCAACAAACATCCAAATGTCCAAACATTTACAATATTAATAGGATAATACAATAGGACTACTAGCAGCGCCCACGGTTTTACTCGCGCAGTTCCGCGCAGTTCAGTTATTTACTTCGGAATGAAGCTATCCGACACAGAACCAAAGTTACCGATATAGCTGAAGTGGCAATGGGCTGACCATATATTTAGCTAGAAGAACCAATAACTGTTGGGGTAGACGAGTTTTATAGTGGAAGCTGTGTCTAAGAAAATAGTAGGGCACCATGCAGCCAGCTGGAGAGTTGACATGCGTAAAGTAGGTAGCAAAAATTGAACAAAAACAACCAGAAGATCGAGCTCGCACACATTACACATACAGGGATCAAATATGGTCTGATGATGATGATGGTGAAAAATGTATGGTATAGATGTATTTTATTTATTTGGTTAAAAGTTATTTGTAACTGTTGAAACAGCCTGTTGAAACTTACTTAGAACTTTAATTAACGTCAAACAAAGAACAGGAAATGGATGAAAAATTCAAGCAAAGTCACTTATCAACGTTAAAGAAATAATATTTTCAATACTTACATTTATTAGACACATTAAGAATAAGTATCAAGTATTCATACTGCTGTAAACATCTATAGGCATAATATATATGTTTTTACTAAAGTTTATTTTTTAAAGGGATTTAGAGTAGTTAGCGTCATATGACTTCTACTAAATGTCTTCTTAACCAAAGATCCAGAGGTGCCCTCCCAAACTGCACGGGTGACGGAATCATGTCATTGTTGGGAAGAGTGAGCTCACTCATGTTTCAGTCGGTTGTAGGAAGCGGTGAACGCCAGACGTTTTTACTTATCACTATTCATTGTCAACAACCAAAATAAGTAGAACCACAGCATATCGCACCGCTAGTGATTTTAGGGGTCAAGTAGATTGGTTATGTGTAAACTACTTACGACACACATAGAGACGCAGTTTATTACCAATTTCAAGTTACTTAGGGCACATCCATTATACTAGGGAAGGAAGAAGAATGAAGTTTAGGTTAAGGTATGTTAGTAGGGGCCCGTACTAATTATACTGACGCAAATACGTAGAATACGAGTATACCTGAAACAAAAGTGAGGCATATCCAATGACCTATTAATAAAAGATGAGTTCCTCGAGCAAAACTTTGGCAAGACGAAAACGAGGTTTAAGGGGGGAAAATTACCTTATCCCCGCTCAGTCATGCACTCTCCAATGTCGAGAGCAGTCCGTATCGCTTGTAGGTATTTTCGGTTAACATTGTGATGTGAACAGAAGGAAAAATGCCATCCTGTGTTTTTAGACATTGTAAAAATGATACTGCAACTGTTAAAGAGAAAAATGTTTCATTTCATGCGTAAGTAACACTATAAATATTTTTCAAATTATTTGTTATTTAGTTTGGTTATTTATTCCTACGAATGGATAGAGCAAGATGGATATAGTCAGATTAGAATGAGAGTGTAAGAGAGGTCGGGCCTTCTATCGCCAAACTAAATCTTTGCTATTGCAGTATCTATCATTTCAACCGGAAAGAAAAGAGAGAGAAATATCAAAGCTAAGACATGTTTCGTTCGGCGGTAAACTCCCCGATTAGTGTCATGGCAGCAGAGTATGATGCTGTTTGCTAAACCTATATATTTTCCTTTCCAACAACCGATATTCTGGATATGTTGTCTCTTTCTTCCTCGTGATATTTATTAATACAAATGGAAGTGTAGGTATATGTGTATTTGTGCAAGTTCCGCTGTGATTTATTGCATGATTGTTAGACTATTATAACGCTTCTATTTGTAAAACTTCGTGGGGCATATCTGACGGCATAACACATACTTACTGCACTCTTGTATCGCACTCAACAATTACTACATTTACGATGACTACCGCAAGAGCACAAGAACATCTCCGACGGTTGTCTAATTCTGCACGTGTAACAGGTACTTACTGCAAAGTACCTTTTAAATGTGTAATTAGAACAATAAAATTGATTTCTCATGAATCGATAATTTCGACGGAATCTAATAGCAGGCTAATTTAGTTTAACCCAAATAGTGAATCAATAAATAATTAATTGCAATGAAGTCTATCTAACATTTCCGCTGAAGGGTGATTATGCACTGTACTATTATAACATCGGTATCGGTATTATCGTTCGGTATAGTATCGATAGAGTCGATAATTCGAATTACTTAAAAAGAGTGAAACGTCAATACTATGTTGGTGTCTGTCTGGTTGTATCTATTTTGCGTGGCGTTTTTTTTTCAAAACGTGATTGTAGTTTTTATGAAATGGATTTAGCAGGAAAAGTAGCCCACTGCATGATAATATACCTCTATATAAATTAACGTGTCGTTTATTTTGAGTATCATAGACTAATTCCATAACCATTCATAAATTAATTTCGTCACATTATATTAAAAATAATTAAACAAAAAAAAAACATAGGCATTAGGTGTGTCAATAAACACAAATATTTAATAACAAAAATTCACATAATATACACCTAGACAGGCTAGAATCGATGCTATTTGTGACTGTGCACAATGTGCAGTCTAAAGGAGTGGTGTAAGTACAGATTGTCGAGCCTCCCCGTGTAGTAAGTTCCTGGGAATCCACTGCATGCTCTGAACCAGTGACATAGTGCGCTTACTCATTGTTGTGTAGAAATCTATGCGAGCTTCAAAAACATTGTTGATGGATTGTTGAACATTGCTGCACTACAGCAGCAGCGTTGCAGTCTACGATTTTTGTATACGGACATACATATGTATGACATACAACAGATAATAGACAATAAAAAGAACTCAATCCCTCCCACTCTGACTCATTCTACATTCTAACCGGTACGGGTCATCGTTCATTGCAAATTTTTGTCCAATTTCCGTACCAATACTTGAAAATACTTATAAGTTCAACAGGAGGTATGTGAACTTAACGTTCCAATAGCTGAGGAGACTCAGAGCCTTCCCTTACAAGAAGAGAATCAAGGCCATAATACACCACACTAACCAAGTGCTGGTTAGCGGACAATATCTCTTTTCAAAATATGTCTATTGTCACTTCGGTATCCTTACATTTTTTGAAGTGAAAATCCTTACACATCCAAATCCGCAACTGCCTGATTTTTTGTAAGCTGTGAATTGAATTCTAGCATCATGCTCGGGTTATGATAAGAAAATTTCGGGTAAACTCGGGACCATACCCATTGACTATCTAGAAATGCGTCGGCATTTCCCGTTAGATCTAGAAATGCGTGAACACTTCTTATTGAAATGCTGTCGCATTTCTAGATGACCATGCTCATGGCCACGATCTCTGGTTTCACCCGCGTAGTTTCTAAAGTAAGCTACCAAATTCTGAGTTATAAGTTTTCACTTCTATCGGCACTTCGTATGACTGTCAATATTTTTTTTATTCCCATCTCCAGATGGCAAGAACTGACCAGTATTAGGTATTTATTTATACACTTGTTATAGAAATAAATGGCCGACACCATGACGTGTTGGACAAGTATGATGCTAGCCATGCGCATGTCTTGCTTGTCTTATCATCAATACTTTAATCACGATAAGTTGGAATAGTGTACTATGACCTTTAAACACAAAGAGCTTCATCATTCCAAATTGTTAATTAATTTTAAGACTAGGTACTGATATAAATAAAGAGTGCAACAATGTAGTTTCATTGTATTCTGATCAATCAGAAATTATATATTTTAGTGTTTTGATATTAATTTTAAGGGTTTGTCGTTGTCTGGGCGGTGAGAGAGAATATGACGGGCTAAGACACCGCAATCAGTACATCAGTGGCACGTGAGTACGTAAGGAAGGTATAGTTATTCTTACAATTTCGATGTTTGTGGGGGGAATTCTCATCGAAAAATAAGCGATGTACTCGACGCCATTCGTCTGCCCCAGTCTCTATTTATCTACCTATAGGAAAGTTCTATTACGCAGTCGCAGCGATGACAATCACAGCTGTTGACGCGAAGACAGCAGGTCTTAAGCACGCAAAAGTCAAAATATTCTATAGGACATACAGACAAACATTATTTTTTATATATTTACATACACAGATAGGTATTAATTACATAGCCATAGCGGACGAGTGGCATTAACTTATAATTTTACAAGCGTAAGGGCTTGGTCGTCGTCATGGATTGCAAATTGGAGTAATATTTGAAGTGAAGAAGTACAAAATTGAATTGTTATAACGGTGTAGGGAAACTTCTTGAAGAAATCGACTAGTTGGATGAACAACTGTCGAATAATATATAGGTTTATTATTACACTAGCTTTTACCCGCGACTTCGTCCGCGCCACATATTTACTAAAGTAATTGAGGCAGTACCTACTCGTATGTCTACTACCATACAAATTCACGTTTCCTAATCAAATTCGGTCTAAGTCAAAGTTTTATATTTATTAATAAATGTACAATTTACACGACAAATTACAAAAAAACTATGTTCTCAAAAAATTAATCAAAAACAGACTTTAATTTAAAATCATATTGGGACGGTCCACCAAATTTTATTAGAGTCTATTAGTAGATATTAGTAGATATATCGTCTGATTACATGAACGCAAATTTTAGTTTGTTGTTCATATTTCAAAAACCGCCCCACTGATTTCGATAAAATTTATATGACCACCTCTGAACTATAATCTACCAACCAAAAAAATAACCATCTAAATTGATTCACAATTGGAAATACAACTGGATTGACAACCTTCTCCTTTTTAGAAGTCGGTTAAAAATAGCATACAAAGAGTGCAAAGATCCTTCCATGCAATACGTTTACTCCTCCAAAAAAACTCATTTTCGCAGTTCTTAATTTGCCTTAATCGAGCGTCCTTCATGCATAAGATTTGATAAGACACCATGGAAATCTCGTCGACTATCAAAAATTCTGTCTGATACGCCATTTAGTGGCTGCACCCATCTTAAATATTGAGGTTGTATAGTGCACTGTATTCTTCTTGTCAAGCCCTTTTATTTGATACCCATGTTGATGGGATTGATAAAACCTAAGTTATCCGCCATTGTGTAGAGGCCGCCATCTTGGATTTTAATTTTATATAGTACATTGTATTCTACTGGTTGAGCACTTTCATTTGATACCCATGTTGATGGGATTGATAAAACCTACGTTATCCGCCATTTTGTAGCGGCCGCCATCTTGGATTTCAATTTTTTATAGTATATTGTATTCTGCTTGTTGAGCCCTTTCATTTGATACCCATGTTGATGGGATTGATAAAACCTACGTTATCCGCCATTTTGTAGCGGTCGCCATCTTGGATTTCAATTTTTTATAGTATATATTGTATTCTGCTTGTTGAGCCCTTTCATTTGATACCCATATTGATGGGACTAATAAAACATAAATTATCCGCCATTTTGTAGCGGCGGCCATCTTGAATTTATTTAAGTAGGTACATTAATTATAAATAAATGATACCGCTAGAAGCGTCTTGAAACGTTCTTGAGAGTAAATGGCTCAAACGGGTAAAAGTAAGGCGGCACTTCATATGCCGAAACATAAACACCGCACTTATGTAACCTGACACCCGTTTTCCCGCCAAATTTGTAAAACGCGAAAAGTGGCCAGTGTATCAAGCGGTTATATAAGTATCCCCGTATAGTTAGAAATTATAAAATTGCTGGAACAAACGTTAATCGACTCCATTTCAAGTGTCTAGATACAAAGTTTCATGGTTTTATCTTCAATAATATTGAACTTCCAGACTTTCACCCCCAATTCCACCCCCGTAGGTACAGTTCGAAACTACAAAACTGCTAAAACATACATTTTATGGTTTCGTGTTAAGTATCTAGACGTAAAGTTTCATAGTTCTTCAACAATGACGAAGTTTTCCATATAAACTTTCATCCCTTATTTTAACCCTTTCAACCCTTTTTTCGAAACAAAAAGTAGCCTATGTCCTTTCTCGGGATCTATTCTATCTATGTATCAAATTTCATCAAAATCTGTTGGTTGGTTTAGGCGGTAAAGACGGACAGACAGACAGACAGACAGACAGACAGACAGACAGACAGACAGACAGACAGAGTTACTTTCGCATTTATAATATTAGTATGGATAATATTGAACTTCCAGACTTTCACCCCCAATTCCACCCCCGTAGGTACAGTTCGAAACTACAAAACTGCTAAAACATACATTTTATGGTTTCGTGTTAAGTATCTAGACGTAAAGTTTCATAGTTCTTCAACAATGACGAAGTTTTCCATATAAACTTTCATCCCTTATTTTAACCCTTTCAACCCTTTTTTCGAAACAAAAAGTAGCCTATGTCCTTTCTCGGGATCTATTCTATCTATGTATCAAATTTCATCAAAATCTGTTGGTTGGTTTAGGCGGTAAAGACGGACAGACAGACAGACAGACAGACAGACAGACAGACAGACAGACAGACAGACAGAGTTACTTTCGCATTTATAATATTAGTATGGATTAGCCTATGAAACAATGTGGTCATATTTATTTAGTTTATTTCGTCGTAGTTTTAGACATAAGTCATATTTGTATTTTATTCCACGACTATGATAATTTGCCTGTTTACAGTATGTGTGTAGTTACAAAATTTTATTTTCTTTGCTTAGTCTACACGATAGCAGAAAAATTAAATAAGCTCGTCAATGAGAGTTTTCCAAAAATAATAAAGTACTTAGGTGACCGAACTTTGCTCGATTTAAGCACTTATATACTTGGATACAGATAAAGGGTTCCAAGTCCTATTTAACCCTATGAAAAACTTTTTCTCAATGAAAACGAAAAAAAAGCAGACCCGTCTAGATTCCGACCCGGATTTTTTATTTCGTGACCAGTAATTTCCCACCTGAGCTATTTATTATATTGTCGCGGAACATTGCGAAATTTACCTTCTCGTTCTAATATTAACAGTTTTTCATTGTCTGAAATGCGCATAAAATGACGTTTTCTACAAATAAAACTAGCTAGATCGATTTATCGCCCCCGAAATCGGCCGCTTACTAAGTTTCATGAAAATCGTTTGAGCCGTTTCCGAGATTCCGATTCCATATCTCTAAATATAAAAATGTTATGTTGGTTTTTGTACACTTAAAACTCAAAAAGTTCTGCTCCGCTTAAGGTGAAATTTTAGAATGATATATAATTCGCATCAAGGATTGTTTTTATCAAATTTTTGCGTCACAATGTGCCACAGCGAAGCGTGGCAGGGTACAGCTAGTTATATATACAAGAGTTGCTTGTATCTAACCTTTGTAGATGGATAGATTTTTCTCTCTCTCTGATATAACAAAAAACTAATTAAAATTAAAATTTTGACACACGAACAATTCATAAGAACCAATCACTACCTATTTCATATATGTAAACGTAAATAATACATGAAATCATAATACAGTAGAACCTCGATAAGTTAAAGTCCAAGGAAAGCAAAAAATATTTTAAGTTATAGAGGTTTTAAGTTATCAAGGGTTTTTGTTTTGGGCTCTGATGGGAAGGGAGGGAACATATAATTTTTTGAAGTTATAGAGATTTTTAAGTTACCGAGGTTTGAGTTATCGAGGTTCTACTGTATTAGTTTTTTGTTCATAATGCAAAAACCGCTGTACCGATTTCGATAAAAGTAATATGGGATGTGCTCTACACTAACCGTCAAAATTGGTTCACAAATTGGTAGCGCTATCACGTAACATAAATAAAAATACATAAAAACGTATAGCGGTATTAAGAACCGAAGTTGAGTAAAACCAAGTTCACTCTCGATTTGAATTATTGTAATGTTTTGCTTAATTTGCCAAGATTTTGGTGGTTTTGTAATTAACGTACAGTAGAATCAACTTATCTGTAAAATTACCAAAAGCGGATGCAAAGATGGATGGTAACACTTTTTGATCGTGGCCCCATTACACTATTCTACAAATAAGTTGGTCATACTGTAAATTGTTCTTCGGGCAATGGACTCTGTCAATTTAATTATTTTTGGGTTTTTAATGTCGAAAACTATACATATATGGAGATCTATAAAATAAACATTCTATTAAATCTATTAGCATGTCATTGTCTATTCAATTGGTCCCTCTGCTAGACAAAGGTCTTTTTTCCTTCCTTCTGGATATGACTCTCTACTTTGGTGGGTCTACCTACCCCTGGACCCACGAAAATGATGTTTAGACGTTGAGTTTTAGTCTGTGATCGTCTTTGGCCAAGTTTAGATCATGACAATCTTCAACCGGGCTACAATTAACCGTTTTTTTCACAATTTGGCATTGTCAAGTTTAGTTTGAAATGGTTACTTGTAGATACTCGTAAGCACGCCCGTAAACCACAGCTAACTTAACCAGGAAAGATGGCGGTCAATTCATAAATATATTTTATCAAAAGAAACTTCTTTTTTTTCCACAATATAGAAATAAATAAATAAAAAATACATTTTTAAAATTAATGAAACAAATTGCGACCTTATCACCAAGAGCGATCTCTACCAGGCAACCGAAGGATGTATAGAAACATGAAATAAAATAAACAGTTTGCTACTAAGTAAGAAAAAACAAAGCATTGTTTTTCACAAATACACATAATTGTAATTTTAGTCTAATTAAATAACAGGATAAATAGTTTCACCTCAATAGTAATTGTTAGTTACATTGAAATTTGAAATATCCGCTTTAGGGTAACTCCTCACTGTATTATATTTCTTTGTTGCTATTGAAATAGCCAGTAAGCATGGCCATATTTATATGTATGTGAGTAAGTATATATATTATATTTCATTAAGTGCTTAGTGAAAGCAGCATAAGCAGCACGCTAAATGTTCCCACAGCTGGCACTTGGAGCCTTATCTCGCAAGGAGAGATCATTATTGGATGGGTTCATATACACCATGACACTGGATTGAAGTTAATTTAACATTTATAAATGTTAACTTCAATACATAAATTTGATTTTATGTATTCAAGTTCACATTTTGGATTATTTATTTAATTTTCACGACAAATAATGTACAAGGTGATATAGAAATTTCGCAGCCGGATTGTATAATTACAGAACCGCCGCATTACAAAACGGCCCTGCTTTTTCAAACGGCTAGCCGTAATGTATGTAATACGGCGAATTATACGTTCCGGCTGCGACATATATATAATGAACAGGTGTAATGAACGAAGACCTTTATACTTATAAAAATGATATATGTATGTGTAAACGTATAATTATTATTTTAAAGACTACCCTTATAAACGAAGAACACAACAATCTAGTTTCATTGTTTGTATTCAATTAGACATGATGCATTTGAGCATCTTGATATTTATTATCGGGGTGTGTGGTTGTTTGGGCGGCGATAGGAATGTAGGGTACAGGAATCGTCACTGGGATCGCAGAAATCAGGAGCTTGGCTATGACATAGTTGGTAAGTATACCTATGTGTGTAATTTTGGATGTTTGTTGCTCAAACGTAACCTAGAAACAGAATGGACTGGGCATAAATGAATTATTTTTCGTTAACATTGAAAAAACACAATTAAAAAATGCCGTCATAGGTACTATCGACGATAGAATTGAAAACTAAGATATCACTTACCATGTTACTATTAACAGCATCGATATAAATCAATAGATGTGCCCTATATCATAATTCCGTGCGCCTGAAGTTCCGGAACTTCAGACGCACGGAATTATGATATAGTAGGGAAGAGTGAGTTCACTCTTTCTGTTTTAGTAGGAAGCGGTATACACCGGACGTTTATACCTATCGCGATTCGTTGTCAACAACCAAAATAAGTAGAACCGCAACATCACCGGTCAAGTATATTGGTAGTAGTTGTAAGCCACTCACGCTACACACAGAGACGCAATTTGTTAACAATTTCAAGGTGCTCAGGGCACATCTTGTGATTTATATCGATGATTTACAGCAATAATGTTCCATCAAAAACGTCCTAAAAATTAATAATTTCGAATTCGATTCAAACGCGTGTGAATTTCCAGGTTCAGACTATGACGAAGAAAGAGTGAATATATGGCGTCCTTGTTCTCTGAAAGACTATGGCTGCATGGGAGACTTTTTATTCCAAAACGGACGCTGTGTCCGACATGAAGGTTCGTCCGCCCCAGATCCCATAGATATGCCCATCGAGAAGTTTAGCTTCCCTGTGGCGGCGATGACTATTACCCACATGAACCCAAGAATAACAGGCTTCAGGAACGCCAAGGTTTCAGAGTTTTAGTAAGTATTATTTCGCAATTATAAGGTTTTTATTACCTACTGGTTACTTAAAAAAGCTAGTTTTTGTTCTACGATACGATCAAAATGTGGGTTGGTGGATGACACACGCCTTTGAGAGGTGTTTTCATGGAACATGTTGTTGCTTCATTTCTTCTTCACAAATTAAAACCGGCGGAACTTTCATTGAAAACATTACACACATGACATTAGCGGGATCCAAATCATTGTTTAAATATTTCCTAAGGTTTGGTTTTTGGCGTAGTAAAATCCTGTCATATACAAATAAGTGAATTGTGGAGTGACTTTGGAGAATTCTATTGATCGGGTTAGTATGTATTGTGTTTCGTCATGACATTTCGGCGATTTTTACAGACCAAATGAGATCTCTTCATTTCCTAATGACTTTAAGAGATGCAGTCTGGACACGTATCGACGACCTCACTTGTTTGAACTCGTTTCTTCTTGCTACTGACTCACCAGGGCTCTTTCAGTTACTTAATTAGTTGCCTGACCAACAGATTAAGTTAGGTTAGCAAACTTAAAACATGTTAATAAATGGCATTTAAAACACACTAAAAATCACATTAAAAACTAAAGGGTCTCGCCCACTTATTCATCTCCGTTGCCACTCGACATATAAAATACACTCAAACGTGGGCTTTATGCCCTATCTGTTAAGTTATAGATTACATTGACAACATAAATTAGCACACCGTTCGCTTGCGGGCTTGTCTGATTATGTTAGATACGATTAGATACAGTTACAGAGTAAATTATAAAGGAACAAACGTACGCTGAAAATTGTATATCCAGTTCGGTCGTTTTGGGGTGAGAGTTTGCATTCTGAAATTGGTTTTCGGGACTGTGGGACATATACACTGTACAGACGGTACTTTGTTGGGGAATCCGGTTACTGCGCAGGTCCTTGATAACAACTTGGAAAGTTCGTAAATACCTATCAGTACCTATTTAGTATTTAGTTAATTAGTATTATTTTATGAATGCAGTATATATTGGTACATTTTTAAACCAACACCATACAGTCTCAAAATAACCAAAACTTGCGCTATGGTATCCAGATAGCAGATAAAATAAACAAATTATTATATGAACATTCATACTTATGAAAATAAGGCACGAAATCACAGAGTAGGAACAAATAATATAATATGTGACGATCAAACAATTTTTAATTATTAGGGAGATTGAATTGTGTCGATTCTAATTACCCCATACCCTTTTCTTTTCACCGCGGGATGATCTCAATTACCCCATATGGTATCGGGTAAAAAGGAGCACTATTTTAACAATATAGTACAGTTTTTTTATTTTAATAATATTTTTACTCAAACGTAAATTTTGGAGATTTCTTTGTTATCGATAAGTAGATAGATAAGTAAAGTTTACGTTTCAATAATAGTTGATTATGTTTATGACTTTTTTTCTATTATTATTTAGCATTGGAAGTTAAGTGTTCCCAATTCCCCCACTTTCCCCTATAATAAAATATTTTATTAATGTATTTAAACATCCACACATCACATTTCTATGTGATAAAATATATCACACGACTCATAATCCAATTCAGTGGATAAGCTTTTTTATATCGATATTTTTAACTGAATTTTAAAACACTTATTTTTAACCCCCGAACAATAAAAGGGGTATTATAAGTTTGACGTCGATGTCTGTCTGTCTGTCTGTGTCTGTGGCACCGTAGAGCTCAAACGGATGGTCCGATTTCAATGCGGTTTTTTTATTTGAAGGTTGATATCCGTGCGGATGTTCTTAGCTATGTTTGGTTAATATCGATTCAAGATGGCCGCCTCCACAAAATGGTGGACAAAATATTTCTTCACAACCTACCTCAATGTGGGTATCAAATGAAAGGGCTTGACTAGTAGAATGTTGTATAGATAACAAATCCAAGGTAGTCGGGGGGTTAATCAAAATTTTTTAATTTTGTTCTTGTCTTTAAAGCGTGAACAAAGATACAGGTAACCTTGTGATTGCTGTCTACATACCAGTCTACAACTTTTCTTCGCACGCTTTTTTCACATATCGACGAGCTGCCCAAGAGTCAATTACCCTCGATGATTTCAATACTTTTGAACAAGGTAATATATATTATTAAATATAATTTATGGGGTTGCTTGGTTGTTAATAGTGAATTATGGGACAAATGTGTAATGTTGTCGATTACAGCTGAGGACGGTAATCGTCAATACACACGTATATCATACGGCGTATTTCAACGAATCACAGACAAAATAAAATAGATTTCTTTTTTTTACTTGCTGCGGACTGTGGATAGCATTTTTCCACGTAAAAAACGTAGTTTTCTTTATTACAAAGAATTTAAAAGCTATATTTGAATGAAAGATTATTTTTAAGCATGTACAAGTTGATTTTTTATGTATAATTACGAACTTGCATGAAATGAGCAAAAAATTTCATGCAATAAAAAATCAATTAAATAGGTGCATTCATTAATTTGTTCTATTAAACACGATCTTTTTTGTATCGAAACTTTTTTAAGAACAAAGCAATAAAAAACTCTATAACTCACATGTGGAAAATAGTATTGAAAAAGTCACAGTTTGATTACAGGTGTCATTATGTGCCTGATTCCAGTGAAGTTAGAACCCTTTTATAAGCGATTGTGTTGATAACATACATTATCCATTAGAATCGTAAAAATTTAAAAAAAATTGCTCACACAGAATTTAACTGGGATTTAGCAAAAAGTACATTTAGGCAGTATTAAAATGGAGATAAAGTACATTTTTTTTCAACAAAATGTAAAGGTTCTTATTGAATACTCCTGGTTTAAATTTAATGCTATACTGGCCCCTAGATAAAACACAAACTCTTATTGTCTGATACTAACTTTGTTGCTTAACATTAGCTGTGATGGCGGTCAAATGCAAAAATATTATCGACTTTCTTAATTGTTGGTTATAACTAGTTGCATGTTTTAAAGAGTAACGCTACGACCAGGACATGAGCCTAGATGGCAAGCAGCACACTTGCTCATAACAGCATAGTGTCACGCAGCTGTTGGATAGTCAAGAGTCCAAATCATTTACTGCACTGCGCTCGTCTCCCAGATATAAGATGTTTTATCTCTATGCCCTGTAATTTCACTGGAAACATTGCCCTTCAAACCAGAACACAGTGATGGTTTCATATTACAGCATGGCGGTAGAATAACTGGAAAAGGTGTGGTACTTTCCCAGGCGGATTCTACCAAGAGTCCTACCGTCTACTACGTAAATCGTATAAAATACTATTTTAAACGTTTCCAAGACTTTCTAATAGGATGCCAAGTATGTTTGGGTACAGTAAACGATTAAATTACGATTTCAAATTTTTTACGATTTCGTAGATAGAGCGAAGTGGAGAAGTATTTATAGGAAGGCTTGCCCCGCCACCATGTGGGACGTATAGCTAGGAAGAGAGAAAGAGGTAGTTTTTTTCCGTCTGCTGCACTTATCTTTTTATTTTTTCAGATAATGTTTTATTAACTGCTACCATACCTAAGGTCCATAATCTCAGACTTGACTTGGCTGATATCCACACTAGTACCCCCGACATTCCACCGAGGTACTATATTGGGCCTGGAGCAACTAAAAGTCACGGTAAGAAACATTTTAATTCCAATCTATAAAAATACGAGGAATAGAATAGGAATTCATTAAAATGTTATAGTCCAAGATCCCAGAGCCGCCAGACGTCACGTATTTTCTGATAAACGAAATGTGGACGATTGAGTAGAGTTAGTACGTCCTAAGAACGCATGCTTACCCGCTAACTTGCTTAGACGGCCAATTTTGTGATATGGGGTCTAGAAGGTACATAAAAACATTACTTACTTCACGTTTTTTTTAATAGTTAACTGATTTTCAGATTCCCAGATACTTTCCGTCGGCCGTTTTGCTTAACAGACGCCTTAAAACTATCTAAATAATGACTTAACTTCACTTAAATCCTCATACTCTATTTGTATATATATATATATGTGTTTACCAGACAACTATTTTAAAGCCTTTTTCAAAAAAACAGACCGATCTAAGGGGCCAATCATCCCCTAAACTCAATTTGAACTCAATATTTCTTATTACATGTCTCTCTCAGCCTTGCGCTCTTACCAATAGAAGCATTACACTTGAGTTTTTTTTTTTAATTTAATTAGATCGGTCTGTCTTTTTGGAAAGGACTTTAAAATATTTGTCTGATGAATAAAGTTATATATAAATAGAGTATGGTAATTTAAGAGAAGTTAAGTCATTTTTATGGGTTACTTTTACTTGGGGGGAAAATAAAAGAAATGAATAATACGCAGAACCAAATAACAGAAAGCCACAGAGCGGAACTAGTGACAAATAAATATAACAAATATGAACCTCTGGTCTACCGGCTTACTACCTAGGTAACTTAAATCTCATAAATATTATCTCATAAAATCAAAAATCATGTCTTTGACATTGTTCTTTCTTTTCGTTTTGCTTGAAATTATGGAGACAGCAATAGCAAAGTAGGCAATAGGTGATTTAGTTCTAGGTGGTAGAAGGGCCGTTCCCATTATCTTTTACCTACTACTGCATTTTCTAACTTATCGTTTCAGATCCAGCTGTAACGAGGGGTATGGCAAGATTTGAAGCCAACGTAATACAAGTCATTAGAGAAGCGGCCGTACGACACTCATATTTCTTGATGTCACTCTTCATTCAGAAGGAATTGTGTGATTTTGGTATAGAATCTTATGAATCGTACAATGGATATTCTGAGATCCGTAATGTTGTGACTCGCGAAGGATTTGGAAGACAATAAAAAGTGATAAATATTTATCATGTGTTTGGTTACCTACAAATATTAGAGCATTTATAAAAAAATAAGATCTTGGATGCAAAAATACGTGTTTAACTGCTTTAAGCCGGTTATTTTCGCCAGAAATCGCGATAGTTTTTCATTTTTAATTCCGATTTTAATTCTTTATTTTGATCCAGAATACATAGGTGCGATTTGGCCCCATACAAATTTTGTGCGGTTTGGTGATTTAATGATAGTTTGTGTTGGGCTGTGTTATGTATTAGGCCTTTTCGATTCGGTTGATTATACCCAAAGAGTTTACATATACTACGTATAGAGTGATATTTTCCGCACAGTTCCTTTGTGTCCATCGTAAGCAGATGACGTGGATACTTTCTATGGAAACAGAGTGATGTGCCGCGACAAAAGTATGACACTTAAG
Source organism: Ectropis grisescens (assembly GCA_017562165.1). NCBI lineage: Eukaryota > Metazoa > Arthropoda > Insecta > Lepidoptera > Geometridae > Ectropis > Ectropis grisescens. The sequence continues at coordinate 14,293,516 of CM029780.1, read as the reverse complement.
AGCGACAAGGCAAGAAAGATGCTACCCGTGCTTTCGGGGTAAAGCGTTTATGCTAACTCTATACGTAGTATGTATATGTAAGCTCTTTGATTATACCTCCATATTATTACTAGTATACGGTTATACCCGCGTAGTTCCCGTTATTTACTCGTGATAAAAGTGACCTATATGTTATCTATTATCTGCAATATACCATCGAATATCTACCTAATGTAATATTTTAAAAACTATTGTAATTAACAGAACGATTTATTACAGACACAATAAAAATAAAAAAAATGAAATAAAACTGCATCTAAAATATTTCCGATTCCAAAACCACATAAATGCACTCAAAAGTGAAAATAAATACATATGTACATTGTACCTTTAATTGTTGCAAGCGCTACCCACTCATTTATTTAAAGTCGGAGCTAGCCATGTCAAATAACTAGTGGTTAGATACTATGTACCATGAATTTTTTCAAACTGATTTAATAGTGTTGGTAGCATAATAGTGCTGGCGATGAGTTCCACTACAACCTAACGGACTTTTGGGTTAGCGCGGAAACTCAGGGCCCACCTAAATTTAACTTAAACCTAACGTACTTACGCTAATTAGCATACAGCTGATACCTGAAAAAGCTATTCTAGCTAAGCTGATTCGCGCTAAGCCCTAGTTAAAATCGAACTCTCTGAGCATACTCGCATAACGAGCAGAGACACGGAACGACAGCAAGCGCGAGGGCGCTTAGAGCGCACGGCCTCGGCTCTTGCTGCCGCCGGAAGAGCAAGTTCGACCCGAAGTTCGTGCCCGAGCTACACGAAGCTAGTTTTTCAAGCTAGTGTTAGTAAATTAGCAAGCTAGTTTACTAACACTTCTAGCTTCGTGTGATCTAAACTAGCGTTGCGTAGCGTTGTCTACACGAAGATACAAGTACTAGCTTGCTAGCCTAGCTTGAAAAACTAGCCTTGTGTAGCTCGGGCATAACGGAGACAGGGCGCGACACCCGCTGAAACGGGTAGGTATCAAACTCGGTACAAAGTACGCTATACGTCTTTCTCGGCTGACTCATTTTTGGGGAAGTTAGACAAAACAAAGAAATTACTTTGTCGGCTGACTAAATAATGTTTTAACCGAGTACCGTTATCAGTCAGCTGACATAAGACTGACTTTAACGAAATGAGCTGTTATAATTTTACTATGTATGCAATAAGTAGTTTTTTTTTAATACAGAGTGACGAGACGAGCAGGACATGTGCCTGATAATAAGCAACATGCCACATAACAGCATAGTGACACGCAGCTATTGTAACATAAAGAGTCTAGATCTAAGATGCTATATCTCTAAGCACTGTAATTTCTCTGGAAACATTTCCCTTCAAACCGAAACACAGTAATGTTTGCATATTACTGCTTGGCGGTAGAATAACTGGCAAAGCTTATAGGTATGCCGGCAAACAAGTTGACCCAATGAAGTTAGCCGCGCAGAAACGTTTTTGTGGTCTCTTTGGTGGAAGAATACATGAGCGAACTTACCCCTTCCACGTCACTTTTGGGTCAACTTGTTTGCCGGCCACTATAATATTCGTATGTACTACCTGTTAGCCCTGGGTGGCACAGACTCTAATATAACACACATACGCCGTACACTAGTGCGTACGTACGTATCTAGTACACTGGGTAACGCTTACAACAAATCTATATCTATACTAATATTATAAAGCTGAAGAGTTTGTTTGTTTGAACGCTAGGATCTCGGGGAAGTACTGTCCCGAATTGAAAGATTATTTTTATATTGGATAGTCCATTTATCGAGGAAGGATATAGGCTATAGAAAATAACGCTACTAATAATAGAAGCGGAGCATGAACCAAAAATGTAACAAAATCGGGAAAAAATATTCCTTTTTGAGAGTCTTCGTACGTATCGTGCTTTGACATGACACATGACAGCATGTGTCTAAGCTCTTGAATATAAAACCTTTGCTAATCAATTTTTTTCTAAATCTGAGTTGGTACAACCAATTTCCGACAGATGGCGTAGCAGGTAGCTGAAGAGGTGTTTTGTTTGAAAGCGATATTCTCAGGAATGACTGAACCGATTTCAGCCATTCTTTCACCGTTGTATATGTACGGGATCCTGATGAGTACTATATAATGTACCACGGGCAACGCCGGGGCGGACATCTAGTACTATATATTATGCAGTGCCTTGCGGTTTGACCCGCGTAGTTGCAGTTGTTCGCTTTTTTTTCGGGGTAAAAAGTATCCTATGTTTTCTTTCAGGCTATAATATAGGTGTGTTCTAAATTTCAGCCCGATCCGTCAGTAGTTTCTAGGTGAAAGGGTAACACATTATCCATCCATACAACTTACAAACTTTTATATATTCATAAGATTTTTAGTTTTTGATGTGTGGTTTTAAGGCTTTTCCCCATCTTACCAAGTTACTCTGGTCAGGGAGGGTCATTTGGAATGCATTTAGATAAAATTTTAATAAGGCAGGGGACCAGTCATAGATCAAGGTGCGCCATTTTAGAGCTAATGGGATACAGAACTCACCTATGGTTAACCACTCACTTTGCATTTCTAAATTCATAGCGTGCACTTTGTAACCGTCATTTTCGTCTTGTTGTAGAAAGGTTTTTACCAAGTCTCGGTCTTCCCTTTTTTTTCTCGCACCCAACCCAGCAGTATTTACTTGTGCACCTGCCATAAATTGTTTATGGAATTGAAGTCTAGATTCCAGGTCTGAAGCAGTTTTGTCTTTTGGGAGAGATGTAATTAATTCGTCTTGCGACTTTCCCAAAACATGCGTTTTTGTAACTCTTAGGTGTTTGTAAAGTTCAGACGGTTTCTTTAGTTTCAGCCCAAAACTATTGTGATCCCTAAAAGAGTAGAGGATCAGCCGGATGTGCCAATCCGAACCATGACTTCAATATCTTTATGACATTGGCATCTAGCTTTGCCAGGAGAGTTTTACCGATGTCATATAATAGGAAAGGCCAAGTGAGACGTGATGTGAGGTAGTTGTCATATATCCACGCTTTTTTGATATTGCTGATAAGCTGCTGGTCTACCTTATTGAGGTTGTTCATGAAATTTTCAACAACCACCTCTAATGATGGTGTACGTCCTTTGTGATCTATCTTTCTACCAAGAAATTTGAAAGGCACTGCCTCTGCAATTGTGGCAACTCCTTGGCCACTTATGGAGAGTCCCGGATCGTAAGACGTATATTTGGTATTTCTTCTACCCAGACAAAGACAATGACATTTAGATGGTTTTGTCCTCATTCCTCCGTCCATGTACAGAACTCATCGACTTCGTTCAACAATTCTTGACACTGTTTGGGATTACGTGTAAGTATTGCAAGGTCGTCCGCAAAGGCCAAGATTGACTCAGTGTACTTATTGTTGATTTTAAACCGGTAGCCCCATTTCTTTTCACGGGATATTAATTTGTCTACTAAAATATTTATAACTATATTAAATGCTATTGGTGATAAGCAGCACCCTTGGAACAGTCCTACATTGTATTCAAGTGGTTTTGTGTATTCCTTGTTTACTGCTATGACGAATTTTAAGTGGCAATAATAAGAATTAATTATGTCAATAATTTCAGCAGGAAAGTTATCCCATTTTAGGGCAAATATCATAAGTTCATGCTGGACAGAACCAAACGCGTTCTCTAGGTCTATCCAGCAGACTGTAATTTGCCTCTCATGTGTTCTGGCATCTTTCAAACTTTCTCCTAGTAATGTATTGTGTTCCAGGCATCCAGAAATACCAGGCAAGAACCCTTTCTGGTGATTGGGCCTGAAATACCTATTGCTAGTCATAAATGTGGTCATTTTTGTTTGCAAAATACTGAAAAAGATTTTAGAAATTGTATTGGTTAGGGCTATCGGTCTGGTGTCTTTGGGATAAGTTACTTCCTGCTTTTTAGGGATGAGGACAAAAATTGCTCTTCCAAATGCTACTGGGACTTGCTTTCTTGACCAGATCTTAATGAATATATTCAAGATATGTTTACGAACTGATGGACACTTTTTATACAATATGTAAGGAATGCCATCTGGGCCAGGAGCTGATTTAGTAGTTTTCTTTTTAATTTGATAGTTTACTTCCTCTTCACTAGGTGGGGTGCCTTGAAAGCCTGTCAGAGGATCATTAGGTCTTTGGATGTTTGGTTCTACGTACGAGCTCCCGCGTTTAGGCACTTCGTATGTGCTTTTAAAGTGATCGTAAATTTGCGCGTTAGTCAAGATAAGCTATCCATTTTGCTCCCTGAAAATATTTTTGGAGTACAGTAACACAATAAAATCGTAAATTAAAAAAATACATTAACTCACTTAGAATTGTTTCGAACTTCTAACCGTAACACAATCTAGAAATATTCAAGGTCAATAGGCACTTTCTTAACTCTCTCCTTGCAAGAGAAGGCCCCGAGTCTCAGCCGTGGGAACATTTAGTGAGCTGTTGATGATGAGCCACTTTCTGGGTCGGCGTGTCGCTTACCATTAGGCGAGTTGGTGGTCAAACGCGGATCTATGAGCGATAATAAATTACTGGGCATAGAGATAAAACATCTCATATCTCTGGGTGAAGAGCGCAGTGCAGTGCTAGGTAATGATTTGGACTCTTCATGTCGCAATACTAGCGTGTCACTGTGCTGTTGTGACAGGCATGCACGGCTGCCCTGATGGCTTAATTAGTAGTTGGTAGTAAGTCTGCCTGCAAAGCCGTGGGTCGTGGGTTCGATCTACCCAGTGCAAATGTTTGAGTGATGAATTCAGATATTTGTACTGTGCCTGGGTATTTTCTGTGCATAATAAAATATTTATTAAAAAATATATAAGTATTATATCAACTATCTGAGTTCCCTAGTACAAACTTTGCTTAGTTTGGGGTCAGATGGTATTGTGTGTGAAATGTCCACCATATTTATTATTTATTCACGTATATATTTATTTATTTAAGTGTAAGTTTTTACAATATTTATATAAAATATCCTAAAAACATTATAAAAACTAAAACCTAGATATAGCCACCAGCAGCGGGCAAGGTCCAAGCTACCAGTGGTTAGGGCTGCGGAGTGAGGAACCTCCTGACGATGCGCGCTGTGTCGAGGATGACCACCTTCTGCATCTGACCCTTAATCCAACTCGAGACCAGGTCGAGACTTGTCGCTACAAGGCCGGTTGCCGACACGACTATTGGGACTATGATCGTCGAATGAACATACCACATGGCGGTAACCTCATGAGCCAAGTCAAGGTACAAGGTAAGCTTGTTCTTCTCGGCTTTCACGAGGTTCTCGTCATATGGTATAGTGATAGCGACGATCACAGCCCGGTGCTGAGACCGGTCTACCAGCACAATGTTAGGCTTATTGGCGACAATAGTCCTGTCCATGATGATAAAGCGGTCCCAGTAGAACAACGCATGACCATTCTGGAGAACTGGCAGAGGTGGGTACTTATAATACGGCACCTCGGACTCTATTTAATATAAACAGATTTTTATACGACTTTATTTATTTGAATATAGACGGATTATTATTTATTATTATTGCTTATCATCAAGCACATGTCCTGCTCGTCTCGTCGCTCTATACTATATAATAAAAGTGGTCAAGTGCGAGTCGGACTCGTCCAAGGTTTCCGTAGCAGCAAGTAACATAATATAAAAGTTCTTGTTGTTCGTTGTTACTTTAATCACTGTTTTCACCCGAATATCCGTGGTTTTCACAATAGTGAATTTATGACGTATTAAAATAAAACTACTTACTAGATCTCATTCAAACCAATTTACATCATATACTTATTTTTATTTTTAGAAGTTACAGGGGGGGGAGGGCACACATTTTACCACTATGGAAGAGTTTCTCGAGCGAACTATTCAGTTTAGAAAAAAAAATGTTAGAAAGCTCAATATAATTTTTGAAGACCCATAGACACCATAGACACATAGACCATAGACACATAGACCATAGACACATAGACCATAGACACATAGACCATAGACACATAGACCATAGCCACATAGACCATAGACACATAGACCATAGGCACCCAACACGTATGGTTTTGATGAAATATTTTTTTTTGAGTTTCAATTCTAAGTATGGACACCCCTAAAATTTATTGTTTTTTTTTCTATTTTTGTATAAGCATCTTAATGCGGTTCACAGAATACATCTACTTACCTAGTTTTAATAGTATAGCTCTTACAGTTTCGGAGAAAAGTGGCTGTGACATACGGAAGGACAAACAGACAGACAGACATGACGAATCTTTATGGGTCCCGTATTTCGCCATTTGGCTACGGAGGCCTAAAAAACAGCTTCAATAATATATTTTCTATGCATTTTTGAAAACGTACGTATTCAAAAATATATTATGTACTTACGAAACAAAGCATTTGAACACTAACCTCATTATAATTGAATTCAAATTAGATTAAACATTACCGTCTATCAATTCGCAAATAACAATTAATTGAGCATAAAATTATGCAACCATCACGCATAGTTCAATTATTGTGCGTCTATAAAAACTAAGCGAACATTTTTATAAAGTCTATTTATCTTTTTACATAGTTTTTGTGTAGTTATTAAAATGAAGTTATTAATATTTCTGCTTTGCTTAAGTTCCTTGAACGCAGATGAATCTAATAGCTTTGGAAACGAGGAGTATTTTAAAAAATATGACCGTGTGCATGGTGCCATTATAGGTATGCTATTATTTTACATACGTTAATCTGATAATTTCGACGGTTCCGTACTCAAAGGGTAAAAACGGGGCTCTATTACTGATACTTCGCTGTCCGTCCGCCCCTCCGTCACTAGGCTGTATCTCAAGAACGATGGTAGCTAGACAGTTGAAATTTTCCCAGATGATGTATTTCTTTTGCCGCTATGACAATACTATTAAATACTATAAAAGACAATAATAACAAAAGTAAATATGTAAGGGGGGCTCCCATACAACAAACTTGATTTTTCTGGATCGATACTAATAACGGTGACAGGCAGACGCTTTAACTATTCACATAATATTTAGTTTTCAGTTCTCTTTAAATATAAATAACTAGATGTCCGCCCCAGTTTCGCCCGTGATACGTTATATAGCACTCATCAGGATCCCATACTTATACAACGATGAAAGTATGACTGAAATCGGTTCAGTCATTCCTGAGAATATCGCTTTCAAACAAAACACCTCTTCAGCTGCCTGCCACGCCACTTGTCGGAAATTGGTTGTACCAACTCAGATTTAGAAACAAATTTGATTAGTAATGGTTTATATTCAATGACGCCATCTTAGACACATGCTGTCATGTGTTATGTCAAAGCACGAAACGTAAGAAAACTCTGAAAAGGGAATATTTTTTTACGATATGACGCTATCTTAGACACATGCTGTTACATTCTTGATTCATGCTCCGCTTCTATTAATAGTAGCGTTATGTTGTATAGCCTTCCTCGATAAATGAACTATCCAATAGAAAAAGAATCTTTCAATTCGGACCAGCACTTCCGAGATCCTAGCGTTCAAACAAACAAACAAACTCTTCAGCTTTATAATATTCGTATAGATTAAAATAAAATAAGTAATTAAGAGGTTTTCGACGTTTATTTGCTAATGGCACAGAACTCTTTGTACGCGATTCTTACTCGCACTTTGCTGTTATTTTTTTAATTATTGGTTTGACAACTTTTATATTTAAATTACAGATCCGAACTACAAAGAGAACAAGATATATCCATGTGATGAAATCGATTGGCAATGTATGCGAAATTTTTTTAGCCACTAACTCAGATTGCAAAGTTTCTTACGGCCCTGCGCCAGACCCTTTGAAGCTTCCAGTAGATAAGTTCTATATACCGTTTATCAATCTGACGATAACGCACAAAGATCTAGAAATCACAGGTTTTAAAAGTGCTAAAATCAAGGAGTTTTAGTAAGTTGTACTTTTGTTTGCATAGTAATAGAATAGAATAATAGTTTAGTCAACTACTTCACTTGGCCGTAACTTTTTGGATAGTAAGTCGGCTCACAAAGGTATATGTACCTACTTATGTATTAGGTTCGATTCCCACCTGAGAAAAATATTTGTGTAATTGTAACTTATATATTTTCTATTTGATTAGTATTGGATGTGGATGGAGGCCGAGCAAGGGCTATCAAAGGTGGGTCTAGGTAGGAAGGTTTCATGGCTTGAATACAATTTACTATCCTTAAACGCATCCAAGACGAAATACCTCTCTTTTAGTAAAACTAACTCCGACTATAGACCGCCTGATAATTTACGTATCCAAAGCACACGTGTTTCTTTGTAATAGTTTAAAGGAACATAATAATTGTAACTGTAATATTTTGGATCATACATAAAACATTAAATATTTAGGCGTTGTAATTGATGTAAAGTTGAATTGGGGACCGCATATTAAGTTTGTTGGGAAACGTGTTAGAAAACTAATACATGTTATCAAATCACCAAAATTTGTAGCAGATGAATTGTTACTGATTCATACCTACAAATCTTTAGCTAAATGTGTTATAGGGTATTGCATAAGTTCCTGGGGAGGTGCTGGACAAACAATGATTATGCTTACGGTAGAAAGAACTCAAAGAGCACTATTAAAAACAGCAATAAACCTAAGCTTTAGATATTCAACTACAAGATCATATGAAAAGTGCAAAGTGTTAACCGTGAGGAAGCTCTTTATTTATCACTGCATTCTTAGATATCATACAGTTCCCAACAATCTTAAAATTGATAAAAGGAAAATTAGTTTTGAATACTGTACCTTGTACTGTACTTTATGTAGTAGATTTTTGTAGTGTACCGGTTTACAGTAGTGAAGTGGTATGGAGACATTACCTCCATATGGCACCCCGATTTTATAATAAAATTAATAGTTTGCAAGATTTGCCTCGACTGAAAAGCGTCATTCTCAATTGGTTAACAGGTTTTCATTATGTTGATGCTGAAAAATTAATTGAAAAAAGTGTTATAAGATACACATTGTTATTGTTTTCATTATATGCTTGGTAAATTTAATTTATTTGAAATCTTTTTACAATTATTTTTTTTTATCTTGAAATGGGTTTGTAGGTAATAATAAAATAATTACATCTGACGAATAAAAGAATTACATTTTGATCTGTCAGCATTTTGTGATCCTAAACTTTAAAAAAAAAATTATATATCGGAAATGTAGTGCAAAGCTGACCAAAATAAAAATCTATTTTACTGTCCTATAACGTCTGTTTTATGACAGTTTTATACGAGTATGTACAGTATATATACAGTATATTATAACTATTTTTGTTATATATTTCAGCGTAAACAAAGATACAGGTAATCTTGTAATAGCTATCAACGTTCAGAAACTGAAACAATATTCACCTAAGACCTACTTCACTTACCAAAGGACGGGCAAAGAGGCTATTATTTTATCTGACTATACTACTGTCACTTACGGTAAGATATTTTTGCAATTTACTGGAAAAGGGAATGTAAATATAATAAAAGAAACAGGTATAACTCACTTGCTTTTTTGATAAAAAATAAAATTTAATAAAAAAATAAAATAAATTTTTTTTAACTATTAAGAATAAGAATGTCTTTATTGTATAAACTGTGTACATAGATGGTAGGTGGATACAATAATGGTTTCAACAGATTAAAATTTATATGATGGCTTGGGCGTTACAAAGTCGTTATTTAAGGCTTTTCCAAACTTAGCCTTTTAATTGGGGCATTGTGCGTGGCTCATACTTCCCTTTTTGCTATTCATTAAAAAAAAACAATTGTGATATTGCTTTGCACTGTTCCCATAAAAATAAATACCAAATTCAGAAAATCATGTATTTCACAAAATTCCTAAAATTCGCAATGTGGCATAGACATATAAAACCATTGGTAAGTTTAATAATGCACACCGGCAATGCCTCTTACCGATTACATTATTTTCACAATGTTTACCGGATACTATTAGAATTATTAATTTATTTTTCGTTTCAGATTCTGTAACATTTACTGCAGTCATTCCAAAAGTTCCTCATCTCAAGCTTCAAAGAACTGAGATTCACGCAGACGTACACGATGGTAAACCCAGCTATTCCATGGGACACGGATTAGCCAAAAGCAAAGGTAATAAAATTATAGAAATGAACTTTCTAATTGGGACGATTCCTGGGTTAAAAATATCAAAATCTAATGACACTGTAAGGTAAATTATGAATAATGTGGGACACAATTTTTTTGTTTTGGAAAATTATTAAAAATCAATAAAGATAAATATACTTAGATCGTCAAATTTCTGGAGTGGGGGGAGTTATGACGTCACGTCTACATAAAATCGTATATAGACGTGACGTTACTCGACACTCTACTCGACCTCTAATTACTATACCTCCGTAATTTTTGTTTGTGAAATGAAAATAATCACGTACTTTTTAAGTTTTTTGGCGCGGTACAGATATACTTTTTATTACTTTAATATTTTTACGTGGGCTGTGAATTCTACCGTCACGCTCGGGAATGATCAGAAATCTTCGGGTAGACTCGGGACCATGGCCATTGGCCATCTATAAATGCGTGAGCATTTCCCATTGGCCGACGCATTTCTAGATGGCCATGCTCATGGCTACGCCCTCCGGTTTCACCCGAGTAGTTTCCAAAGTGTCCTTTCAAATTCTGAGTTTATAAGTTTTCCCTTCTATCGGCAGTTCGAATGACTGCCAATTTTTTTCAACAATGTAACTGACGCACTTATCGTAATTTTAGTTACCATGCCCAGTCTATACCTTTATCAGCACACGCCACGGTTTTACCTGCGATGTCTCTGAGTATGTGTGTCTATCTGTGGCATCGTAGTTTTCAAACGGTTGACCCGATTTTGGTGCCGTTTTTATTTATTTAAAAGCTAGTTAATTTGAGGTGGTTCTTAATTTGGTTAATATCGTTTCAAGATGGCCACCTTCACAAAATGGCGGATAAATTATTTCTTCACAATCTCCCTCAACATGACTATCAACTGAAAGGATTTGACTAGAATACTATATAACAAATTTGAAAACCAAGGAAGTCTTCTATAATTATTTTTTTAATTTTTTGTTATATTTTTAATTATTTTTCAGACCCCGATGTCGTCTCAGCGTTTTTATTATTCGAATCAAACATACCAACAATTATTCAAGAAGCTTACGCATTCCAGTCCAGTCTCCTCACAACTATATACATTCAGAAATATCTCTGTGACTTTGGAATAGATTCATACGAAAACTATTTGAGTTTCCTGAGGACTAAAGGATACACTCAGAATCCTGGTAGAAAAACTTAAGAGAATGTTAAAAATTATGTAGTAAAAATTCCATATCCGTCCGTATTATGATTTTGTGAAAAAACTCTGAGTTTATATTTATATAAAAATAAATTTAAAAAATTGTTACTGTTTTATTTTTATCCATGTGTATAATGAAATAAGGCACGTAATATTTTGAAAAAGAAAATATTTTATATTTGCTACTAGCGTCGCGTTCGATACCCAGTAGTATCTACTATATAGAGTGTGATTTTTACTCCAGATAAGATTGCATATTGTATTCGTAAGCACTAGTGCAAAGTCTAATCAGTGAGATCTACTTATTATGTACAAATTTTACAATAAAACCCAAAATACTAAAAATATGAACATTAATACTCGCCAAAATGGATAAAAGAGCCAGATTGGTGTCTTCAAATCGAGAGTGAATCGGTTTCTTCTAGGTAAACACGCTCCGTCGTAGACCGCATCGTCGCTTAAGGCCAGGTAGTTCTGTCAAATTAGGCATTTAACGCTGTCTTGTTCTCGCGACCGTCACCGACCGCGGAATCGGTGCCACAGTGCAGAAATAACACTAAAATATTGGACTATGTAATTTAAACTCATTTTTTGTTCAAGATTTGTTTATACTGTTTATACTAGTGATAACAATTTTGTGAATTGTGAAGTGAAACGAAGAAATACTAAATTTATCTATACTCGTAGATTGACAAAACTCAACCTTTTCTTTTTGGTCACACTATAAGTTGAGAACGGCTTTTCCAATTTCATGCATCTTTTTAAAATATTTCCTAATAATTAACAAGTTCGTCAAAAATTTAAAAAAATGTGCTGAAACGTAATGAAAGGCCAGTAAAAATAGATGTTTTTTTTGGTCAACTTTGCACTAAATTTCTAATCCAATTTTTTTCTATTAGGTAAAGATCACTTACTGAGCATAAAATTACAAAATGCTCACAGATCCAGGTAGAGCTTCAAACGCCAATTGAAAAAAAACTGTTTTTGCCGATATTTTGGAAACTAAGTATATATTTTGACAATAATTGTAGAAAATAAAATTTTGCATCTTTTGTTGCTAGTAAACTTTTTTTGTAAAACTTACCGTTTACGATTTATAACCCATTTAATAATACAATTGCGATTATGCCGATAATAGTGGATGTAAATGATGTGGTCTTCTCTAATTGAAACAAGCACAGTGTACCTCGTAACCCCAAGGTTCGAACCTTCGACAAAAACCCACTCTGGCAATGCGTTTCACAGCTTAGTTGTTCTTGTTACAAAAGTGGAGACCAAACTCTTCGTTCAACTCTTCAATCATGATGATGAACGGTGCTGTTTATTAGTGAGCAACGAGCAATATGATAGAATAACTTTAATTTAAAACCCCGACTACAAAAAAATCTACACAAAAAAAATTACCTACTATCTAAGGACACTTTGGCGAATGAGACTAGTCTCACAATATCTTAGTTACCAAAATCCATCCAGCCGTTTGGAAGAAATGTGGAAATAAAAGATTTACAAACATAAAAGTCACGCGCGAAAAACATAACCCATCTTCCATTCCGGTAAAAAGGAGCATGTTTATGCTACTGGGAACAGAATTCACATCTTATTATTTTTACATTGTTATCATCAAATTTGACATAATAAATCGTAATCGGTAAGTTCGAAAAAAAAGGTTTACTGGCAACAAAAATGGGAAATTTTATTTTCTACAATAATAATAGGGTTTATAACTTTTCAGAATATCAGCCAAAAACGTTTTTCGAGCTGGCGCTTGAAGCTCCACCTGGATTTGTTATTATTTTGTGATTTTATGCTCAGGAAATGATTCTAAACCTTATATAAAAAATACGAATCGGAAATTTAGTGCAGAGTTAAATTCTACGAGTAATTTTACTGCCTAAAAGGCTTCTTATCAAATTTGGTCGAGTGTCTAAATTTCTATGAACAATATTAACATTTTCATACAAAAAAAAAGAAAAAACAATAAATTTTGGTGGTGTCACAAACTTGGAAAAGAAATAAAAAAATAAAAATTCTAACAAAACCATACGTAGAACGTGTTTCTATGGAAAGTGTTCAAATTTGTATTGAAGTTCCTAACATTTTTTTTCTAAACTGAATAGTTTGCGCGAAAGTCTCTTCCAAAGTGGTAAAATCTGTATGCGAGGACTTTTCTTCCAAGTACTAAGTACCTTACTACCAAAGAATTTACCTAAATGGCATATAAATGCAAGTTAGGTATCATAAATGATACCAAACGCCGGCCAACGTCATAGGTTCGTACTACGTGCTAGCCCAAACATAGAACAAAACGAGGAAGTGGAGAGGATACTTAGAGCATACAAGTTGACGTGACGCTCGCTAATCAAAGCTGAATATCTAAATCTGGCATGGACGCGAGCAAATGTTAATACTTACTCGTAGATTAAAATCCATGATATTTGTTTCCAGTGAACTTTGAGCCACATTAACCGAATCAAAGTTGGTATTTTTTTATTGCCCTTCAAACCGGAACACAGTAATGTTTTAACGTTACTGTTTGGCGGTTGAATAACTGGCAAAGGTGTGGTACTTCCCAGGCGTACTACTTATATTAGGGGATTTACGCAGGGGATTTCGCCCCTCTCATTATTTCCTTTTCCCGATCTCTGATTTAACGGACGCATATTTTACCGATACTTATCTATTTTCCATTGCATCCGCATTGAATTTTTTACTGATGTGGTATCGACGTCAGTTTTTTGAGACTCCCCTTTTGGTCTACAACATAAAGTAAACAGCGTACTAATTAGTATCAGCGTCTATTTGCAATTCAATGAAAACGGTATCAAAAATCAAGATCATAGCGTGATTCACTAGTAATACCTACTGATATTGTTATACTGTGGCACTATGATCGTAATATTTAAAATTTATCGGTTGTCAAAATTGCAAAATCAAGCACAGGCCCGTCGTCCGTGAGCGCCGAAACGCGACTGATCAGGCTTGCCGAACGGCGCGCTATATATATGGTAGATATTAAAACATAGTGAATAACTGATACTTTTTATCAAGTCAAGCTCTGCGAATGCATCTATAACTTTTTAGTGGCTTTCGTTGAGTATAAAAATTTAGTAAAAATTTTAATTAGTTTAGTCATAAACTTGAAAAAACTTTTTGAAAAGGGGTAACTTTGGGATTTTTTTCTATCAAGTAAAATTCATTAAATCGTGTTACTGACTGCGAATTGCACTAGATTAGATCCTTAACTATTACATTTTTTTTTTTCAGAGTTTAATACACTATTTTAAAGGTCTTAAAGTTGTTTTAAAAATTTTAAATTACGGCCCACACGCCCTTAACATCAGGCGAGATGGCGGTCAAGTGTAAACCTATAAAAGTTAAAAAAAAAGGATTACAGATATTTTTTTATGTTAGTACAAGTATTTTAAGCCTGTAGGTACTAACAAAGGTAAACTATCGGTACCTATTTTATTCAATAACTGTACACATTAAACTACTGTACCTACACTGTAGTACTTTTAGTTAGCTCGTTGTTACGAGCGACCAAATTTTTAGCGTAGACAAGAACTTCTGTTCTATTATAAGTATTTTTATATCACAATTTTGTTTTCATTTTAATTTTTTATAGTATAGAGTAACAAGATTCAATACATGTCCCTGAATACTGCAGCCAGATTTATAGATGATAAAAGTACCTACCCTAAATTAGGTAGATAGAAAACTCTTCATTGGGGCACATAAAACAAAAATATTACAGTGAAACACTATTATCTAATAGTTAAAAGAAACTATATGCTTTGCCATTGTATTGAAACACCAAAATGATGTACGTACCTACTTTGAAAAGTTATATCACTATCCTATCCAGAGCTGCGCTTGATACCTAGTTAAAGATAGATAAATGAATGAATGAATGAATAAATGATAGATAAAGATAGAAAATGATTGTTGATATTGTATTGAAAGCGTTAATAATACTCTCGTTTGGGTTTACTGCTGTGGCTATAAGTCTTATCTGGCAATGAGAAAGTCAAGACTACGAGTATATTATCCTACGCGCGCGGTCAAAATGTGGATTCTCTTTTACTATATGTTCTCGAAAGATTTTGCATTACATAGTTAATCTTCTCATTTTTTTATCGAAATAAGTAATCGTATTCCAAGCATTAAAGCCTATGAGAGACAAGAAGTTGCCATAATTTTATACAAAATCAAATCGTTACAGAGATTTATGAAATCTGTGACATCAGAAAAACTCAACATGACAACAATTTACATTTATTTAATTAGGCTAAGTAAAGTTTAAGAATACGTACTGATAGCACGATTTAGGTAAGTATTGAATATACAACCTACACCTGAGAATCAGACGTTATCATTATACATTCTCTACTGTTTGACAGACATCTGTACAACTGACGAAATTAGGCTAGTTTAGTGTGACAGATTGCTTGATACACCTAAGCGATCTATCGCAGCAGAAGCTGAGGTCCGTCTAAAGCAGCCTTTCCCAAAGTGGGCGATAACGCCCCTTTGTTGGCGCTGCAGGTCTAAGGAGGGGCGGTAAGAGATCCAGAAAAAAAGGGTGTATTGTGTACAGGCTTAGGAGTCCATTATGTAACTACTGAACTCACGTGTCAAGATAACTCTAGTAAAAGTTTATAATGAACGTGTAATCTCCACTAATATAGCTCACAATATTTGTTTTATTACTTTAATCTGAAATTATAGCGGGTTTTCAAGTGTTTGAGTACCTATGTGAAAACAGGGGACGCTAAAAATAATTAATTCTCAAAGTGGGCAGCAGAAAAAATAAGTTTGGGAGCCCCAGGTCTAAAGTGCCCTCGTCGTCGTAATGTGGGATCATTAAGTACCTACGGTAAGTATGTTAAGTATACCCATAGAATTATTTCAGATTCATGTATGCTTTTAGTTTACTCTAATGTTTGTAAGTACTTTTAACCTATACTTCTATACTAATATTATAAAGCTGAAGAGTTTGCCTGTTTGTTTGTTTGTTTGTTTGAACGCTAGGATCTCGGGAAGTACTGGTCCGAATTGAAAGATTATTTTTCTATTGGATAGCCTATTTATCGAGGAATGCTATAGGCTCTAGAACATAACGCTACTATTAATAGAAGCGGCGCATGAATCAAGAATGTAACAGAATCGAGAAAAATATTCCTTTTTTAGAGTTTTCGTACGTTTCATGACATGACTCATGGCATCATGTGTCTATGATTACGTCATTGAATATCACAGATTACATACCTCTTGAATATAAACCTTTGCTAATCAAATTTGTTTCTAAATCTGAGATGGTACCACCAATTTCCGACAGGTGGCGTAGCAGGTAGCTGAAGAGGTGTTTTGTTTGAAAGCGATATTCTCAGGAATGTGCGGTGACACACCAGACAGTATTTTCTATCGTAGGTAGGTAGAGATGGATAAGACTGTTCCAAAAACTATCGACATCTCGATATTTTCCTCGCGTCATCATTGTCATATTGTCATTTAACCATAATTTAGCTAATATTTAATTATTTCCGAAATATTATGTCATTACAGAACTGATATTGAATAGTGGAAATCATAACACATACTACTTTTTGAAGTGCATTAAAAGATGCAACACACACAGATTTTTCGTGAGCTATGAACGAAGCTCATCGTCACGCTCGTAAATGCAAGAAAACTTCGGATGCACGCGGAACTATTAAATCAGTGATATATCGTAAACGGTAAGTTTTGGTAGATATCTCGGAAACTATGCTTTTTTAAGGCGAAAGTCATTGAGAGCATTATTGTAGGAAACAACATTTGCATCTTTTGTTCTCTAACTAACGAACCAATTAAACTGATATTTTAAGAGTTATCGGCCGCAATAGAAAAACTGGTTCAGGAAAAAAGCAATAAATCGTAAACGGTAAATTCTACAAAAAAATGTTTGATACTAAAAGACGTAAAATTACATTTCCTACAATAATGATTCTGATAATTTTTTCCTTAAAGTGCACAGTTTTCCAGATATCAGCCAAAACGTCTTTTCAAGATGGCGCTTGAGGCTCCACCTAGATCTGTCAGTATTTTGTAATTTCATGCTCAAAAACTGATCCTAAACCTGACAAAAAATATTAGATCGCCTTCACACTCAAAACATCACACTTCAAAAAGTAGTATGTGTCATGATTTCCACTATTCAATATCAGTTCTGTAACGACATAATATTTCAGAAATAATTAAATATTAGCTAAATTATGGTTAAATGACAATATGATGATGATGACGCGAGGAAAATATCGATAGTTTTTTGGAACAGTCTTATCCATCTCTAGCGCAACTCCATTTTTACCTACCCACGATTGAAAATACTGTCTGGTGTGTCACCGCACAATGACTGAACCGATTTCAGCCATTCTTTCATCGTTGGATATGTACGGGATCCCGATGAGTGCTATATATGTACCACGGGCAAAACCGGAGCGGACATCTAGTCAATCAATAAGTGTTGACTATTAGTTAGGCGGTAGGTTTGAGATTAGTGACCAACTTCCATAGGTACCGGTTTTTTGGTTTTAATAATGTAAATTACAATGACAGTCAAAACGACATTGACGAAATTCGGACGTTTTATGCGATAGATCTCGTAATATATTCATATTACTTATTAGTCTTGTATGTATAGGTATCCAATTTAGTAATTATTTTCACTAAAATGAGATATTGCGCTTGAAAAGTTTTTTTATTTTAGTTTTTTACCAATTAATAGTTTTGCTCCCAGGGCGCCATCTTGCTTGGTGTTAAACGACGCTGTGGTCTATGTACGAGTACAACGTTCTTACTTAAAAAAAAATCCTTCACTCTAGACTTAAATACACTCAGATTATGTTTGTCCATTAGGAAATATCCACTCAGACGACGTATTCCAAAGTTTTGATGTTTTTATTACGAAATTCATTATTTTCATTAAGTTATTAGTAGATTACACATAATGAAAAACTGTAGATATACGTTTTAAACTCTGTTTATGACATTCAAGTTTGTCTGTTGTAGTTTTATTTATAAGCAAATCCAAATAAATTTCAATAACAATAAAATACTAATAAACTTTATTGGTTAGATATCTCTGAATTTCATTGCAAGTAGGTAATAAAATAACAAAATTAAATATTTCTATCTAGCGATCAATTCTCTGATTTAAACAATACACTTTTGTTATTATGCACCTACTTATATTCCGAGAGCTGGAAGCAAATAAAAAAAAAACAATAAATATGTTTCAGACAAATGCAATTCTGTTTGTCTGACACATTTAAAAAACAAGACACAAAACAAACACAAACAATAAATGAGAGGTTTTTTAATTAAAGCCTGATTTATCGATAAAATTAATTGTATATTTTACCATTTCAGGCTCCGACACGGGTAGACAAAAACATTGTATGTTGTAGTTTAATGTTTAAAGAATTTTAAAAAAAGCCAGACGTTTTATCGTCGCTGTTTTCACATTGACATGCTCGTAAAAATAAATTGCCAAAAAAAAAATCATTTTAGACAACTTGAAATTTAAATTGGCATTGTAACAAAAAAATAGGATTTCCCCAAGAGACATATAATTTTGGTAGTACTTTCTACCTGCCAGGTGATTTAAATTGAGGGATTCATTTTGCCCCGCTACTCACCAACCAGGTCGGCACTTCCATGTTGGGGTATGATAGAAGAAGTATGTGACAAATTTTCAGCTTGTCTCAAATAGCCAGGTCCCCAGAGGGTTTACCGACGAACAAAAAATGTCTTAGCTTTGATATTTCCCTCTCTTTTCTTTTCACTTGTAATGATAGGGACAACAATAGCAAAGCAATGGCCGATTTAGTTAGGCGGTAGAGGGGCAACTCTCAAAATAGTAGAGCATAGTAGTGTATCATTGCAGGAATTCAATTGAATAAAAAAAAGAAACATGCGAGTTCGTCAAAGTAGTTCAGTACTACAAACATTATTCATTTATAGTTCATGGTTACAATTAAACGGTATCTACACAGAATTCAAACATTAAATGCAAATTAGTTTAAGAACAATAAATACTACAATCCAGGCCATCAAATACTTACATATAAAGAAATCACTCGCATGTTAGAATCCAAGGATTTATCGATTCATTATTCATTGACAAGAACTACTTTGGTTGCAATTATAACAAAAACTTTGGTTATAGCCACAGAATATTTTACAGCAGACTTGCAAGATACCACATCTTCTTATTTTACATCAGGGATTCAATTATACTACTAATATCGTAAATGAGAAAGTTTTAATGTTTGTTGCTCCATCACGTCGGTTGAAATTTGGAAAATTAGACACAGTTAAATTATTTATAATAGGAAAAATATGCTACTTTTGGTCTTGAAAGTACCAGGAACGCGAATGACAGGGTAGGGTTTTCTTTAGTTCTAGAGTCCTGAGGCAAATACACTATTATATTATTTTGGCTTAAATTTTTATCTCATTACTATCAATAAACAAAGACAACTTTGGGATTTTTTTCTATCAAGTAAAATTCATTAAATCGTGTTACTGACTGCGAATTGCACTAGATTAGATCCTTAACTATTACATATTTTTTTTTCAGAGTTTAATACACTATTTTAAAGGTCTTAAAGTTGTTTTAAAAAATTTTAAATTACGGCCCACACGCCCTTAACATCAGGCGAGATGGCGGTCAAGTGTAAACCTATAAAAGTTAAAAAAAAAGGATTACAGATATTTTTTTATGTTAGTACAAGTATTTTAAGCCTGTAGGTACTAACAAAGGTAAACTATCGGTACCTATTTTATTCAATAACTGTACACATTAAACTACTGTACCTACACTGTAGTACTTTTAGTTAGCTCGTTGTTACGAGCGACCAAATTTTTAGCGTAGACAAGAACTTCTGTTCTATTATAAGTATTTTTATATCACAATTTTGTTTTCATTTTTATTTTTTATAGTATAGAGTAACAAGATTCAATACATGTCCCTGAATACTGCAGCCAGATTTATAGATGATAAAAGTACCTACCCCTAAATTAGGTAGATAGAAAACTCTTCATTGGGGCACATAAAACAAAAATATTACAGTGAAACACTATTATCTAATAGTTAAAAGAAACTATATGCTTTGCCATTGTATTGAAACACCAAAAATGATGTACGTACCTACTTTGAAAAGTTATATCACTATCCTATCCAGAGCTGCGCTTGATACCTAGTTAAAGATAGATAAATGAATGAATGAATGAATAAATGATAGATAAAGATAGAAAATGATTGTTGATATTGTATTGAAAGCGTTAATAATACTCTCGTTTGGGTTTACTGCTGTGGCTATAAGTCTTATCTGGCAATGAGAAAGTCAAGACTACGAGTATATTATCCTACGCGCGCGGTCAAAATGTGGATTCTCTTTTACTATATGTTCTCGAAAGATTTTGCATTACATAGTTAATCTTCTCATTTTTTTTATCGAAATAAGTAATCGTATTCCAAGCATTAAAGCCTATGAGAGACAAGAAGTTGCCATAATTTTATACAAAATCAAATCGTTACAGAGATTTATGAAATCTGTGACATCAGAAAAACTCAACATGACAACAATTTACATTTATTTAATTAGGCTAAGTAAAGTTTAAGAATACGTACTGATAGCACGATTTAGGTAAGTATTGAATATACAACCTACACCTGAGAATCAGACGTTATCATTATACATTCTCTACTGTTTGACAGACATCTGTACAACTGACGAAATTAGGCTAGTTTAGTGTGACAGATTGCTTGATACACCTAAGCGATCTATCGCAGCAGAAGCTGAGGTCCGTCTAAAGCAGCCTTTCCCAAAGTGGGCGATAACGCCCCTTTGTTGGCGCTGCAGGTCTAAGGAGGGGCGGTAAGAGATCCAGAAAAAAAGGGTGTATTGTGTACAGGCTTAGGAGTCCATTATGTAACTACTGAACTCACGTGTCAAGATAACTCTAGTAAAAGTTTATAATGAACGTGTAATCTCCACTAATATAGCTCACAATATTTGTTTTATTACTTTAATCTGAAATTATAGCGGGTTTTCAAGTGTTTGAGTACCTATGTGAAAACAGGGGACGCTAAAAATAATTAATTCTCAAAGTGGGCAGCAGAAAAAATAAGTTTGGGAGCCCCAGGTCTAAAGTGCCCTCGTCGTCGTAATGTGGGATCATTAAGTACCTACGGTAAGTATGTTAAGTATACCCATAGAATTATTTCAGATTCATGTATGCTTTTAGTTTACTCTAATGTTTGTAAGTACTTTTAACCTATACTTCTATACTAATATTATAAAGCTGAAGAGTTTGCCTGTTTGTTTGTTTGTTTGTTTGAACGCTAGGATCTCGGGAAGTACTGGTCCGAATTGAAAGATTATTTTTCTATTGGATAGCCTATTTATCGAGGAATGCTATAGGCTCTAGAACATAACGCTACTATTAATAGAAGCGGCGCATGAATCAAGAATGTAACAGAATCGAGAAAATATTCCTTTTTAGAGTTTTCGTACGTTTCATGACATGACTCATGGCATCATGTGTCTATGATTACGTCATTGAATATCACAGATTACATACCTCTTGAATATAAACCTTTGCTAATCAAATTTGTTTCTAAATCTGAGATGGTACCACCAATTTCCGACAGGTGGCGTAGCAGGTAGCTGAAGAGGTGTTTTGTTTGAAAGCGATATTCTCAGGAATGTGCGGTGACACACCAGACAGTATTTTCTATCGTAGGTAGGTAGAGATGGATAAGACTGTTCCAAAAACTATCGACATCTCGATATTTTCCTCGCGTCATCATTGTCATATTGTCATTTAACCATAATTTAGCTAATATTTAATTATTTCCGAAATATTATGTCATTACAGAACTGATATTGAATAGTGGAAATCATAACACATACTACTTTTTGAAGTGCATTAAAAGATGCAACACACACAGATTTTTCGTGAGCTATGAACGAAGCTCATCGTCACGCTCGTAAATGCAAGAAAACTTCGGATGCACGCGGAACTATTAAATCAGTGATATATCGTAAACGGTAAGTTTTGGTAGATATCTCGGAAACTATGCTTTTTAAGGCGAAAGTCATTGAGAGCATTATTGTAGGAAACAACATTTGCATCTTTTGTTCTCTAACTAACGAACCAATTAAACTGATATTTTAAGAGTTATCGGCCGCAATAGAAAAACTGGTTCAGGAAAAAAGCAATAAATCGTAAACGGTAAATTCTACAAAAAAATGTTTGATACTAAAAGACGTAAAATTACATTTCCTACAATAATGATTCTGATAATTTTTTCCTTAAAGTGCACAGTTTTCCAGATATATATACATCTGATACTGTATCTATATCTGATTCCAGATATAGATACAGTTTTCTAGATATATAGCCAAAACGTCTTTTCAAGATGGCGCTTGAGGCTCCACCTAGATCTGTCAGTATTTTGTAATTTCATGCTCAAAAACTGATCCTAAACCTGACAAAAAATATTAGATCGCCTTCACACTCAAAACATCACACTTCAAAAAGTAGTATGTGTCATGATTTCCACTATTCAATATCAGTTCTGTAACGACATAATATTTCAGAAATAATTAAATATTAGCTAAATTATGGTTAAATGACAATATGATGATGATGACGCGAGGAAAATATCGATAGTTTTTGGAACAGTCTTATCCATCTCTAGCGCAACTCCATTTTTACCTACCCACGATTGAAAATACTGTCTGGTGTGTCACCGCACAATGACTGAACCGATTTCAGCCATTCTTTCATCGTTGGATATGTACGGGATCCCGATGAGTGCTATATATGTACCACGGGCAAAACCGGAGCGGACATCTAGTCAATCAATAAGTGTTGACTATTAGTTAGGCGGTAGGTTTGAGATTAGTGACCAACTTCCATAGGTACCGGTTTTTTGGTTTTAATAATGTAAATTACAATGACAGTCAAAACGACATTGACGAAATTCGGACGTTTTATGCGATAGATCTCGTAATATATTCATATTACTTATTAGTCTTGTATGTACAGGTATCCAATTTAGTAATTATTTTCACTAAAATGAGATATTGCGCTTGAAAAGTTTTTTTATTTTAGTTTTTTACCAATTAATAGTTTTGCTCCCTGGGCGCCATCTTGCTTGGTGTTAAACGACGCTGCGGTCTATGTACGAGTACAACGTGCTTACTTAAAAAAAATCCTTCACTCTAGACTTAAATACACTCAGATTATGTTTGTCCATTAGGAAATATCCACTCAGACGACGTATTCCAAAGTTTTGATGTTTTTATTACGAAATTCATTATTTTCATTAAGTTATTAGTAGATTACACATAATAAAAACTGTAGATATACGTTTTAAACTCTGTTTATGACATTCAAGTTTGTCTGTTGTAGTTTTATTTATAAGCAAATCCAAATAAATTTCAATAACAATAAAATACTAATAAACTTTATTGGTTAGATATCTCTGAATTTCATTGCAAGTAGGTAATAAAATAACAAAATTAAATATTTCTATCTAGCGATCAATTCTCTGATTTAAACAATACACTTTTGTTATTATGCACCTACTTATATTCCGAGAGCTGGAAGCAAATAAAAAAAAACCAATAAATATGTTTCAGACAAATGCAATTGTGTTTGTCTGACACATTTAAAAAACAAGACACAAAACAAACACAAACAAGAAATGAGAGGTTTTTTAATTAAAGCCTGATTTATCGATAAAATTAATTGTATATTTTACCATTTCAGGCTCCGACACGGGTAGACAAAAACATTGTATGTTGTAGTTTAATGTTTAAAGAATTTTAAAAAAAGCCAGACGTTTTATCGTCGCTGTTTTCACATTGACATGCTCGTAAAAATAAATTGCCAAAAAAAATCATTTTAGACAACTTGAAATTTAAATTGGCATTGTAACAAAAAAATAGGATTTCCCCAAGAGACATATAATTTTGGTAGTACTTTCTACCTGCCAGGTGATTTAAATTGAGGGATTCATTTTGCCCCCGCTACTCACCAACCAGGTCGGCACTTCCATGTTGGGGTATGATAGAAGAAGTATGTGACAAATTTTCAGCTTGTCTCAAATAGCCAGGTCCCCAGAGGGTTTACCGACGAACAAAAAATGTCTTAGCTTTGATATTTCCCTCTCTTTTCTTTTCACTTGTAATGATAGGGACAACAATAGCAAAGCAATGGCCGATTTAGTTAGGCGGTAGAGGGGCAACTCTCAAAATAGTAGAGCATAGTAGTGTATCATTGCAGGAATTCAATTGAATAAAAAAAAGAAACATGCGAGTTCGTCAAAGTAGTTCAGTACTACAAACATTATTCATTTATAGTTCATGGTTACAATTAAACGGTATCTACACAGAATTCAAACATTAAATGCAAATTAGTTTAAGAACAATAAATACTACAATCCAGGCCATCAAATACTTACATATAAAGAAATCACTCGCATGTTAGAATCCAAGGATTTATCGATTCATTATTAATTGACAAGAACTACTTTGGTTGCAATTATAACAAAAACTTTGGTTTTAGCCACAGAATATTTTACAGCAGACTTACAAGATACCACATCTTCTTCTTTTTGTATCAGGGATTCAATTATTCTACTAATATCGTAAATGTGAAAATTTGAATGTTTGTTGCTCCATCACGTCGGTAATTCAGGTTGAAATTTGGGAAATTAGACACGGTTAAATTATTTATAATGGGAATCATATACTACTTTTGGTCTTGAAAATACCAGGAACGCGACTAATAGGTTTTCCTTTAGTTCCTGAGTCCTCAGGCAAATGCACTATTATATTATTTTGGCCTAAATTTTTGTCTCATTATTATCAAGCCATAAACAAAGACAAGTTTATATTATGGAAGCCAGACAACTGTTATTAAAAAATATATTTTACGTGCATAGAGATACCCGGACACAGAACGACATCACTCATGTTGGTCTCGGACAGGAATCGAACCAACGACCAACCAGTCAGTATCCATCTCTCTACTGTCTGAGTCATTAGATCAACAATTTTATTTTAATATCTACATTTTTGTCTATTTAAGATCTTTACATTACCAGTGGCGAAGCTTACTATATTACTTTAGGTATTTATGAAGATAAGTATGACATGTTCCTGTTATACATGAAGAGTCCATACCTTTGCACTGTGCTTTTCACGTGTGAGATACGTATTAGATGATTCATCTGTCTGCTCCTTAATTACCATACCGAGTTGACATACTCAAAAATTGCACAGCTTTTTGGTTCCAGTTCTAGTTAGGCTTGAATATGTGATAAGAATATGATAACATTAATAAAATTATAATGACTATCAAAATTATAACTTTTTTCATATAGAACCTACAGGGCGACGAGATGAATAAGACATGTACCTGATGGTAAGCAATACGTCTGGCCATAATAACATAGTTGTATGCAACTATTGGAACATGAAGAGCCCAAATTAATACCTAGCACTGCGCTGCGCTCATCATCCAGAGATATAAGAAGTTTTATCTCTTTGTGATGTAATTTTAAGGTTATGAATTCGCTTCAATTTTAATGGCTCTACCATCTCCCCTCCAAGCCATCCATACCAAGCTGTACCAAATAAATGAATTTCTTTATTTGCGGAAAATGGTTATTACAATAAAATCTTAAATGTTTACATTGAAAACTCCAAAATCAACCTTACGGCATGCAAATCTTAAGTTATCTATAACATTTTGATAACAAACATTACAATAAAATTATAGGTATACAAAATTAAATAAGAATAAAAACTAGAGAATCTGAATAAAAATAACGCAGCGTTTTAAGCACAAGCAATCAAATTAAGCAAATTGAAACCCGCTTAGCTATTTAAAAAAAAAAACTCAATTTAACGTGTAGGCAAATTATTAACTAGGTACTAGTGATCCGCGCCGACTTTGCCCGTGGTACATATAAAATACGGTGCTACTCGTATGACGCAGTGATCACATACCCATTTAACGTTAAAATATTTTTTGAAGGTTGTTGTAGTAGTTCTTAAACTATTCAGCTTTATAATATTAGTACGTGATATAAATTACGTAGCTCTATGATTACACACGTTCAAAATTCAAGTATGCGGTGAAAGTCAGACATGTTCGACTTAAAAAACAAAATTAGCCCGTTCATAATTATTACCTAGGCGCCGTAACATAGTTTTTTTTTCATGTAATTTAAAACTAAATTTTATACAACTGCAAAAAAGTCAAACTGTACAATACCTTAATGCATTGTTTGTCTTTGTTTGCTCTTTCTGTCACAAGCATAGAAAAATATTTTTTACAAGATGGAGAGACTAGTCTGGGTCTCTTTAAGAATTTCCGTAAAGCTCTATCTTTCCATGCCTTTCCTAGCATGCCAAGGTAATATTTCACTAATTCACATTTTAATAACGGTACTTGCCATGTAATTCTAAGTCAACAGTATTAGCTGTCTGACCAATCATGCAATCATGTCATAAATCAATCACTATAATGCGTGTTGATTTTTCTTGCATGATCTTTTAAATGCCTAAAACTCTACGCAATTATAATGTTACTTTGTTGCAAAAATACCTTCTGATCTTCCAAATCAAATGTAATTGATATTAAGGTCAAGCCTTGGAGAAATAACTAAGAAAGAAAACATTCGAAGAGCGTCTGCAATATTAAAAAAAAACAATTCACCTAGAATAATATTGTGACTAATTTGAACTATAATATTAAACAAATAATAAATAGTAAGTCAATGCCGAGCGCTGCATCAGTAATTATTTTTTTCCCCTGATAACCGGAAGCGACTGAAACTGGAAGCGAATGTAGTAGCAGTATTTTGAACTCTTCTTGTTCGACGAGTTGTACTGTGTTGTTATCGGCAGGTGTGTTGTTTACTATCAACACGTCTAACTTGCCCCACCACTCTAACTTATTAAAAATATGTCCTTAATACCGGAGCACAGTAATATTAGCACCTTATATCTCATAATCGTATTTACAAAGAAACAATTCTATTACATTTAGTATTCTGTGCCTAATAAATCAAATGACAAAGATATCCGTCTAATTAGAATATGCATACGTTATCCTTCGCTAAAGGCATGCAATACTGTACTTATAATAATTATATTAATAATAGCGTATAAAACGTCCCGTCTTCCAAGATTTCCATTTGTGTCCTTCTTGGATTTGTAGGCTGATATTTAGTGGACAGAATGAAATATTTCGGATTAATAATTCTTTTAAGTCTCGGTGATTGTTCTGACAATGTCAGATCAGGATCAAGAAGAGGTTTTAGTTCTAGTATAAGCTATGGATCTCTGGGACAGCTCAAGAACTACGCTGGTATTTTTTCTCCTAGATATGATTACGATCAAAGAGACTATCAAGGATTGAGAGGTCAGAATGACAATTCCCAAGTTTTGCAATACTACGGTCCAGGGGGACAAATATTTGGACAAGCTGGTGCGTTTGGCAATGCTGCAATTGGTGGAAATGCTGGCATAGCTGGAAATGCTGGCATAGCTGGTAGCGCTGGGATAGCTGGCAATGCCGGTATAGCTGGCAATGCCGGCATAGCTGGCAATGCTGCCATAGCTGGTAATGCTGGTTTATCAGCTGGACTTGGTCTCGCTGCAGCTCTGGGTCTCTCTGCAGGACTTGGAGCCGGTATAGCAGGAAACTTTGCAAGCGCAATAGGAGTTGGTATCAATGGAAACTTACAATTGAGTTTAGATGCGACCCTCCGTAAGTAATTTTATTGCGAATATAGTAATTTAATAACTTTGCATGCATTATTAGTATTGTAGAAATATTTATTTGTAAGGCATAAGAGTTAAATTCAACAAAAGCCTACATTAAGATAACAAAAATTATTACAAAACAAAAAATAATTATTAAAACGTTTAAACCTAAAACGCAGAAGCAATATGTTTCTTGTTTTGTTGGATAAAAATGCAAATTATTATCCGGTGAACTCACAAATAACTTTTTTATTTGAGTTCAATTCTATTCTTTTACAGAATTGGGTGATCGAGAAGATTTGGTCCGGCCTTGTAATTTAGATGACTGGCAGTGTATTAGAAAATTTTTCGCAGCAAATTCTCAATGCTCTCCTTCATACGGCCCCGTTCCGGATCCATTATTCTTCGCCCAAAGTTCTCTTTATATACCGTTTGTTAATTTAAATTTGCTATTGACAAATGTGAAGATCACTGGTATGGGAAGTGCCAAGGTTCGAGATTTCTAGTAAGTATTCAGTTTGGTAGTAATATACGTAGTTTTCTCTATATAATCCCAGCAAAATCTCGTTCTGACATTTGAGGAAGACCTTAGAATGTAACTTAGAACTAAATTGAAAGAAAGAATAAAATGTAAATTAATTATGTAAAGAGTTTTCAAAGAAAATCTACATATTTGGAGCGTTTAAATCCTACTAGTCCTGCTATATATTACATTATCAATGTCAATGTTTGGATGTTTGTTGCTCAATCATATCATAATGTAGGAACAGATTAGGTTCAAATTTGGAACACAGGTAGATTATAGTCGAGAAAAACACAGAAGCTACTTTTCATCCCGGGAAAATAACAGGAACGGGAACTACGCGAGTAAACCGCGGGGCGCTGCTAGTTATAATACATATTCTTTTATGTTTTTGGCTCTTATAGTATATGTTATATCAAATTAAGACTTTATACGTGTATGTTTTAATAAAAACTAAAAATGCTTTCAAATATTTCAGTGTAAACCGACTTACTGGTAATCTAGTATTTACGATCGACGTAGACAACCTGAACGAGACATCTCCAAGGAGCTATCTGAAGTACTATCGAAGAGGCAGGGAACCCCTTCTTCTGGCTGATTTTACTGCGTTTGCGTTCAGTAAGCATAATTACGATTCCTTATCAACAATAGACCGTAGAATAAATTGAAAATTAATTACAAAAGATTTCCAAAATACCGACAAGAGAATTTACAAACATATTATCGTAAAGAGCTCAATTGACAATTTCTCAAAGAATTATGGTTATAACTAACTTGCCGTTTTTGTAGATTTTGTAAATAAATGCATAAAAAACGGTTTGTAATGTATTACTTTTACAATAGTTACTTACAACTTTTTTATGCGGAGCCGCTTTACGATAGCGCTGTGTCACTCATCTATCTGAAAACAATAAAAATCTATGTTAAAGCAAGTTTAGTAAAATTTAGAAAATAATCGATTTTACGAGTATTCTTACATTATCGAAAAAGAGCCTACTATTTCTGACTTTGTACGAAACTGAAAGAAACAAAATAGTAATTAATTACGAAATAAATTATTTTTATAAAAAAAACCGACTTCGAAACCACATATGGGCATTCAAAAGCAAAAAATTATATTTCTCAAAAGCAAGAAATAAAATAAATTCATATAATTATTATGCGTTATTTACGCATCTTTTCGAAGTAGGTGCTATGAGTACAATATAATACATGCGTATTACGTGGTAGAAAAACACTGATAAATATTTTTGGAGGTGTCTAATGTATATAAAGTAATAATAGAGATACTACCTATCAGACACAAAATTACGCAAAATCAGCTTTTCTACGTCTTAAAACAGTAACTGCAGAGAACCATCGTAGAAGCTCTAAATAATTCCTGATTCAAATTAATTATATCTTTCAATTTTACAGCCAGAGTATCCTTGACAGTGATTATCCCGAGGCTTCCCAGCCTGAGACTGGATTTGGCAGAAGTACACGCTGATTATGGTGATGATTCCCCAACGTACAGTTTTGGACCGGCAATATTCAACAGCACAAGTGAGTTTTTTTAAAGACAATAAATAACATGTCATTCTGATCAGTCCGTCAGCTAGATTTTCGTAAAATATGGGACACGTATTTTTTGTTTCCTCGCATTATTAAAAACCGACAATGATATTGATCATCAAAGTTCCGGAAGTTGTGACGTCACATTTTCGTCAAAATCACACCATAAAGTGACTTCACTCGAAACATCTAAGCACTGTATTTTCATCATTTGTCTGTGTTTCTATTTAAGTATGTATTTAAGTATGTATTTAAACTATATAAGTATAATTATTATATCAGCTATCTGGCCGCCATAGTACAAGCTTTGCTTAGTTTGGGGTCAGATGGTGCTATGTGTGAATTGTCCACCAATATTTATTTATTGTTTATGAAAAAAAAAATCGTGTACAATATGTATCAAGAAATCTAACTGATGGATTAATTTGATTGTTTCTTTAGTTGTCTCGCTTATCGCGAAATAAATGTATTAGAGAATAGTTTCTACCAGTATGCGTAACATTTGGTAATAATCAGCCTAGGTAAAATAACCTTTACGTTGTCACTGTAAGAGCACATCCTTAAAGAATACAAAATTCATCTTCCATTTCATCATTCTACCATCGACAGCCCGTTGTAACGTCTGATAAACACTTTTTTTTTTTTTAATTTGACTGAACTCTTTCGGCCCGGCCCGCGTAGTTAGTCCCTAACGTGATCAAGGCATTTGTTTTTCCTTATTTACATTTCTATTTAAAATCGCTTTTACAATACTGGGTATACAATATTCCACGTTTAGAAAACTCTTTTTTAAAATGAATATCATCCTAAATTATCTTTTAACAATTATTGTTTCTAAGTATTTTATTTTGTCTGTTTTATTTACATCTACTGATGTACACTTGCAGTAGTAGTCATCGTACGAGATCTAGTACTCATTGAGTATAGTCAGTATGGCACTGCGCCTTCTGCGTTAACCCTTTCGGTAAACAGTAGAGGACAAATGATACAAATAAACTGTCCTACTTAGGCCCCATATAATAAAAAAGGCTGTACTAAGTACACACGGCAGAAGTGAAAACTTAATCGCCAATAATAATTGATGCTAGATGGTGTTGTATGTGAAATGTCTAGCAAATAGCCACCAGTTTATGTAGTAACAGTAAATATGTTAGATACTATGGTTCGTATTAATAGGATACAGGAGAGCCAAGTCAGTTTTTTGTCTATAGAAATCAAATTATTAATTATTGTATTCTACAAAGGGTACAATGGGTTTGTGATAATTAATAAGAAACAAATTGAATAAATAATTGGTATAAATTATTAACTGAGTATAGTAAATAGAGCGAAACAGCAGTAATGAGCAGACTGCATCTTTCTCGCTTGGGTACACTCGGCGTGATTTGTGATCCGAGCGTGACGATCAGCCTCATTCACAGTAAAAAATGTGTTTAAGTTTTCATTTCAAAAATGTTGTCACTGCTAGCCCCTCTCACAAAGAGAGAGATATAAAGAGTAAAGACTAGCCCCGTGCTGGATATTTTCCTTCTCAGTTAAAGCAAGTAGTAATTGCTTGTACATCAGCTCTTGAAAAACTGTACTCTGCAGAGGAAAAACTTACACGACCTAAACGAACTTCCTTAATGACATGAAATGAATGTTTGTGTTTTCTAAAGAATATCTGCTCGTGACTTTCAAAACTTTTAAACGAGAGTCTCAGCACTACAATAATCGTAATATTGTAAAAAAATACAGTCTGACAGGACTGCCGATAGAAGTGAAAACTCATAACTAAGAATTTGATAGCTCGTTTTGGAAACTCTCTCTCTGTGGTCGCTCCCTCATGGCTGAGGATCGTGGTCATCGCTGGATGTGGATGCTCTACTCCTAGATTGCATTATCTGCTTCCACCGGTGTCTGCTCATCGCGTCTCTGACGACGATGACGTGTTTTGGAAACAACGCGGGTGAAACCGGAGGGCGTGGTCATGACTATGGCCCCGAGTTTACCCGAAGATTTCTTATGAACGTTACACTTAATTCACAGCCCACGAACACGAAAAATCTATCTGTGGTGCGCCAAAATAAGTTTAAACTTCAAAAATGTGTTTAATAAAACATTTTTGTATTTCAGATACCCTTGTTCTGGCTGCGAATGCTCAGTTATCAGCAAACCTGCAGGCGGTCATACGAGAGTCGTTCCTCTTCCAAGCTCAACTTCTGGCAGCCATATACATTCAGCAAAATATCTGCGACTTCGGGCTCAAACTAACTAGCACTTAGTGGTTTTAAAACTGGCTTAGTAGTATGAATAGAATGTAGTACAAGAATAGTATGATTAATAGCTTTTGTACTTATACATAGATTTGTGATGAGAATGCTAAAAATACTCCTGTATTTTGTCCTCACGCTGTAATTATTGTAAAAATGATAATGAAGTATTATTTCTACATATACTTAAAATGTCTGGAATATTCTATTTATACGACGACGATGCGTTTTTTTACAAATCTACACAGTAAATAAATGTAAATGAGTTGTACCATCAGATGTTTGACTACCAAAAAATACCCTTATTTTATACAGCAAAGCTAAAACACTCCACACACAAGTCCTAAAATCAGAGGAAACGACGTAAAAGTAGTGGAGAGAAGCCTACATCGCACCATATGATTGGTGATTTATGGTGCGATGTAGAGTGCTCCTCACTAGTTTTACGTAATTTCCTCTGATTTTAGGACTCGTGTGTAGAGGGTTTAAAATACTTAAGGGCGTGTGGGCCGTAATTTTGAATTTTTAAAACAACTTTAAGACCTTTAAAATAGTGTATTAAACTCTGAAAAAAATATATGTATTAGTTAAGGATCTAATCTAGTGCAATTCGCAGTCAATAACACGATTTAATGAATTTTACTTGATAGAAAAAAATTCCAAAGTTACCCCTTTTCAAAAGGTTTTTTCAAGTTTATGACTAAAATAATGTTTTTTTTACAAAATTTTTGTACTCAACGAAAGCCACTAAAAGTTATAGATGCATTCGCAGAGTTTGACTTGATAAAAGTATCAGTTATTCACTATGTTTTAATATCTACCATATATATAGCGCGCCGTTCGGCAGGCCTGATCAGTCGCGTTTCGGCGCTCACGGACGACGGGTCTGTGCTTGATTTTGCAATTTTGACAACCAATAAATTTTAAATATTACGATCATAGTGCCACAGTATAACAATATCAGTAGGTATTACTAGTGAAGCACGCTATGATCTTGATTTTTGATACCGTTTTCATTGGAATTGCAAATAGACGCTGATACTAATTAGTACGTTGTTTACTTTATGTTGTAGACACATAGGGAGTCTCAGAAAACTGACGTCGATAACACATCAGTAAAAATTCAATGCGGATGCAATGGAAAATAGATAAGTATCGGTAAAATATTCGTACGTCAAATCAGAGATCGGGATAAGGAAATAATGAGAGGGGAGAAATCTTCTGCGTAAATCCCCTAATATAAATGCAAGTTAGGTATCATAAATGATACCTAACTTGCATTTATATGCCATTTAGGTAAATTCTTTGGTAGTAAGGTACTTAGTACTTGGAAGAAAAGTCCTCACATAAAGATTTTAACACACACACTTTTTTTTTTACACTCTTGAAGAAACTCTTGCGCAAACTATTCAGTTTAGAAAAAAAAAATTAGGAACTTCAATACAATTTTTAACATCTATCCATAGATACACGTATGATTTTGATAGATTTTTTTTTTATTTCTTTTCCAAGTTTGTGACACCACCAAAATTTATTGTTTTTCCTTTTTTTGTATGAAAATGTTAATATTGTTCATAGAATACATGTACTTACCAAGTTTTAATAGTATACTTCTTATAGTTTCGGAGAAAAATGGCTGTCACATACGGATGGACAGACATAACGTATATTTTAAAATTTGTCTACGAATCCTTAAAAACCCAACTTCGTTCATTTAAAACTTATTTAAAATGAAATTTAGACACTCGACCCAATTTGAAGCCTTTTAGGCAGTAAAATTACTCGTAGAATTTAACTCTGCACTAAATTTCCTGGTTTACTCTGCACTAAGGTTTAGATTCATTTCCTGAGCATAAAATTACAAAATAATAACAAATCCAGGTGGAGCTTTAAGCGCCAGCTCGAAAAAACGTTTTTGGCCTTGGCCGATATTCCGAAAAAGTTATAAAGCCTATTATTATTGTAGAAAATAAAATTTCCCATCTTTTGTTGCCAGTAAACTTTTTTTTCGAACTTACCGATTACGATTTATTATGTCCAATTTAATGATAATGTGAATTCTGTTCCCAGTAGCATAAACATGTCTTTTTTTACCGGAATGGAAGAAGGGTTATGTTTTTCGCGCGTATCTTTATGTTTGTAAAACTTTTATTTCCACATACGAGTCGAGGGTTTTAAATTAAAGTTATTCTATCATATTGCTCGTTGCTCGAATAAACAGCACCGTTCATCATCATGATTGAAGAGTTGAACGAAGAGTTTGGTCTCCACTTTTGTAATAAAACAACTAAGCTGTGAAACGCATTGCCAGAGTGGGTTTTGTCAGGTACACTGTGTTTGTTTCTATTAGAGAAGCAAGTTCCATCATAGACCACATCATTTTCATCCACTATTATCGGCATCATCGCAACCGTATCATTAAATGGGTTATAAATCGCAAACGGTTAAGTTTTACAAAAAAAGTTTACTAGCAACAATAGATGCAAAATTTTATTTTCTACAATTATTGTCTAAATATATAGTTTCCAAAATATCGGCTAAAACAGTTTTTTTCTCAATTAGCGTTTGAAGCTCTACCTGGATCTGTGAGCATTTTGTAATTTTATGCTCAGTAAGTGATCTTTACCTCATAGAAAAAAAATTGTTAGGAACTTGTGAATTATTAGTAAACATTTTAAAAGATGCATGAAATTGGAAAAGCCGTTCTCAACTTATAGTGTGACCAAAAAAGAAAAGGTTGAGGTTTGTATACCTACCGAGTATAGATAAATTTAATATTTCTTCGTTTATATAGCAACAAAACTCTAATCATAAACAAACAAACATAAACAAATCTTGAACAAAAAATGAGTTTAAATTACATAGTCCAATATTTTAATGTTATTTCTGCACTGTGGCACCGATTCCGCGGTCGATGACGGTCGCGAGAATAAGACAGCGTTAAATGCCTACTTTGACAGAATTACCTGGCCTTAACTGAGCTATTATATGTTATACTCTTCTTTTGTAAACCTATGATTATGCTACACTTACTAATAACTATGTAACAAGCTTTCAGTTTGCCTCAAATACCAACCCAAAATTTGCTGCCAGCTCTCGGAATATTGCTCCAGTGTGAAAGTGAAACTTTTGAACTTGAGTGAACAAAAATATGTATAATTAATGATTTTGTGTGGTTTTGGTAAAATGTAAGTTGGAAAAAATTGAAGGCGTCGTCCAAACATCTTAATTGAGAAACCTCCTTTTTTTGAAGTCGGTTAATAAAATAAAGATTTCGACGAATTAAAGTCGCTAAAAAAGACAATTTATTTTTGTTCCTAATCAAACTCGTAGACTCAAAAGTCGAAAAAAGGACGCACGTGTTATGATGAATGATAACGAGGACAACGTAGTTTTTGGCGATCATCAAAAAAATCAAATCACCTCTGTATTTTAAAACACAATTTTATTACATAAGCCAACTAAATGTTTCCATTGCTGGGACTCAGGTCTTTTCTCGCAAAGAAAGAGCCAAGGCCATAATCGCTGGCCCCGTGTAGGTTGATCGTTTCTATGACGAAAAACAGTAAGTAGTGCGCCAGTAGTGGAATTTCAACCCGGTTCAACAAATCTGCAGTCTCCATTATCCAGATATTCAGAGAGCTAGGGAGGTAGGTACCAAATTTTGGGTACGTATTTGAGTTAGAAAGGTGTCTAGGCGCGAGGGCGTCTATACCCACGTCTCACACGTGAGGGCGTTAGGTACTAACTTACTGTTTGTGTCTCGAGGTGTTCATGGTGTATCTTAGATTTGGTGCGCCGGTGACGAGGGTATGTCCCAGAGAAGGGCCCGGAGACAGCCAAGGTGCGGCGGGTTTGCGGATGAATCCTAGAACGGTTCTGTGTTCCCGACTTAGGAGGTAAAGTTAGAATTCCATGGACCTTTTGGTCGGTAAAGACACTACGTCCAACCATGGTGTCGAGTTGGCCATAGCACGACCGTCTCCTCCAAGTGGAAAGGAAAATTTATTTCACGAACAAAAATTACATACCGAGCTATTGTTCACGCCAAGATCGTTACAGTCTCTATACGCGTGGAATTGGAATCGTAACTTAAACAACATTTACAACACATGTACAACTTTTCATGAAAACGTGGTAAGTATGTGTTATTGTCACAAATAAGATTTTTTCAGCTGACCACAAACTAGACCAAGGAGCATCAAAACTTGCCTTAGCGCATCACACAACATCACACAACATCTTTTTGTGTGATGGGAAATCTTGTCCGGGGAGAGAGACTGTGTTTTGATCGGTGCATGTAGAGACTGGGGAAAGTGACTGGAAGACTTCAGATGAGGGTCCTCCACGAGCACTTTGATTAGTAGGTCCTCAGTGGACAGACAAGGGTCGCGATTTGGTCGCAGAGGGAGGACCGCAACTATCGCTATAAGCGGTGGTGAGGGCGGACATCTCGTTGCTGACCATCCTTAGGTAATATTGTCGACAGTGAGAGGTCCTGTGCGGTGGAGCAAGTGTGAATGGCTTTACTGAGGCAGAAGCGGACACGGAAGCGAGCCTAGTGAGCTGTCACTCTGCCTCGCACCCTTAATTAATTAATTTGATCTTGATATTTTGTTATTACATTAAAAATTGTTACAACGATAGAAAAAAAAATCACATTTCTCATAATTTTTGCACTAGTGTTTCCGATACTATTGTAATCTGATTTT
Source organism: Ectropis grisescens (assembly GCA_017562165.1). Classification (NCBI taxonomy): domain Eukaryota; kingdom Metazoa; phylum Arthropoda; class Insecta; order Lepidoptera; family Geometridae; genus Ectropis; species Ectropis grisescens. The sequence goes on along the minus strand of CM029780.1, from coordinate 14,256,297 downwards.
TTTATAAGAGTAGTGAGAAAATATCTTCTGAATAAACGTCCTCCACTTTAGACCTTACTACACTAATAAGGAGAGATACTGGTTAATCATTAATCTAGGCCTGACACAAAGAAGGTTAATGTGTAAAAAGCTAAATATATTAATAACTACAAGGATACTAAATTAACACCTACTGTATAATGCTCTAATTGCAGTGATCCAGTAATTAATAGTCCGATTTAAACATCGTGTTGAATGAAATTAACACTTACAATGTATCAGCGATGTAAAGTTATTCAGTACAAAGACACAAATAGTAGAATAAAATTGTTTGTATGTTTGTAATCAACTTATTCTGTAACTATTATATCGATTGAAAAAACTAGAATTTTCGCCAAAAAAATATAGAGTGATAAAACGAGCATGTACTTGATGGTAGACACACTTGCTCAAAACAACCCTCTGCCATTGAGCAGAGTTATTTGGAAATGAATCTTCTAAACCGTTGCCTAGCGCTGCGTCTATCACCTAGAGATATAAGAAGATAATACGGAACGTCTACTCTCTTTCTACGAAAAACGTAATTTCGAAATAAACTCGCGACTTTCCTATTCCGGTTTTACTTCGTTTCGTCCGATCGAACATTGTTTGACGTTCAAATGTTCGAATCCAACTCTAATTAGAGTAAACTTAGAGCATTTAAACGAACGAAGCGACGGATCGAATAGGAAGTAGGAAAGTCGCGAGTTTATTTCGAAGTTAAATTTTTCGTAGAAACAGAGTAAACATCCCGGTTATATGACTGATGGCCGCTGGAACTACTGCGCTATACGCTGACCGCTTCTGCCGAATAACTAAAGTGCTCCTGGTTTCATATTGATCTCTCTTTACTTAGGTATGCTTCTAGAGATAACTTATAACTAGTAAAGTTGATTCATTGTGGGTTTTTTTTTGTACGCGATAGCTCCGCCAATTATTATAAACCAATTCTGATGTTTTTTTTTGTTTCGTAGGTTATAGTTTCGAGTAGTCAGTCCCCTATATGGATTGACATTTTAAATAATTATTGTATTAAGTACTCAACCGATCATAATTTAAGGCATTGCCTGACGAAGCCCTTTTACAGCTGAAATACTTGACACGGCACCTTTACAGCCGCTTAAATGGATTTTCACGTTATGAATTTTGTATAATGTTATTTGAATTTTGTATATCATGAAAAGAAAAAAGAAATTGTGAACTATATGACGCTACCAAGTGATGATATCATATTATGGTCTGAATAAATGAATAGAATTGAATTGAAATAGTTCTGGCGGTTTTTGAAATATGAACAAAAAGCTAAACTATACTTTAGTGATGGCTTATGAAAATTGGTACGTTTGTACATCACTGATTGGAGGAAACCTTGTTGGCAAAGCAGGAGTAGTTCTCCAGGTTTTCTATGCATAGCTTCCTATAGATAATTATTTCGAGTTTTTTTTAGAATTGCGGTTATAAACTGCATTTTCGTATTTTAATAGAATCAAGCAAATTCACCAGAATGTTAGAGTACGATCAAAATAGTAGTACCTAACTATAAATAAAACCTGTCCTTGAAATGGTACAAAAATAAACTTTTCTTCAATTGAACCTAGAAGCTACGAAGATTTAGCAAAAAGAAGTTTCAGGCCGTGTCGAATTGCTTAGTCAATATAAAGTAGCCAAACTTCGGTAAATTAATGTAATGCCTACCTTGGGCATAAGATTAATTTTGCGAACGCAAAAAGGCCAGCTAAAAATCAATTATTCGCCACAATTACCAAATAGTACAAGTATAAAATCATCGAAACTGAAATCATTCTTAACTCGAAGTCAATATGAAGTTGTTGATATTAGCGTTTTTATTTGGTGTGGTATATTGTTCAGATAATGATAATAAAGATGGAGTTGAAGTTATGGAAAGGCGTTTAGCGGGCGGAGGAAATTACGGTGGATTCGTAGGATTGACAACTTATGGTGCTGGACCTTTTTTAGTGGATGGAAAGTATGAGAGAGAAAACTATGGCGATTCAAAAGAAATTCCAAAAGACTCTAAACCTAATGATGGATATGACTCATTAAACATTAGACCAAGTAAGAACGAACAAAGAGATAAAAGTGACGAACTTGAATATTTAGGATATCAAGGACCTCGTGGTAAGTTTTTGTCATTAACTCAAACCGTCATTCATTCATTAACGATTTGCCGATTAAACTGTTATAAATGTTTTTATTTTAATTGAAAACTTGTGCAGGTTACTGTTTCGAGGAATTCAAAGAAAGAGATGGTTACTACAATTCTGAAAGAAATAGAAATTCTTCTGACGCGTTCAGTGATGAACTCAGGGATAGATGTGACAAATTATTTGGTGTTAACGGACCAACAGGTGAGTTAATTTTAACGGTATCTAAAAAATGGTCGTAACTTTACAAGTTGTTTGTTTAATAAATCCTTCAATAATTTGATATTTGCAGGTAACGACGAACCTGATAATCTGATACGTCCTTGTGCATTGGACGACTGGCAATGTATCAGAAAATTCTTTGCTGCCAACAGCAACTGTAAACCAGCTTACGGCCCCATACCAGATCCTATGAAGATTAATATAAATACAATTTATTTCCCTGTTATCAATGTCACTGCTGCATTGCCTAATCTTATGGTCAGGGGATTTAGCGGCGCAAGGATAACTGAGTTCTAGTAAGTCCCATTGTTTGCTGAAATAAATAAATAATAAATATTGGTGGACAATTCACACACAACACCATCTGACCCCAAACTAAGCAAAGCTTGTGTGATGGCAGCCAGATAGCTGATATAATACTTATATAGTTTTAAATACATACTTATTATACATAGAAACACCCAGACACAGAAATGAGCAATTACACAATAATAAGTTTTTTAATTGAACTGACTCCAAGACGTACATAAATTTTTATCTAAGTAGAATTATCGCAATGATTGTTCATTATTCTTTTTAGTATCTCAATTTTTAAGACTACTTTTTCTTAATTTTTCACGGTTAACCCTTTGACGCCATAAAATTCCAATGTCATACAAATAAAGTCGTTGTCATTACAAATACATTCTACCATCATCTGGTCTCAAAAACGTAAAAAAATATTTCGAAAGTTTTTTTAAATGTACATTTAAATGTCTTGCGTGTAACGTGCCAGACGGTTAACGTATATGGTGTTGTAAACACACTTGGAAACCATCCATTTGCGGTCAGAATCATTCATTTTTAAACTTTTGCAATTTTGTAGATTTTTTCACCTAATTTTTAAATATAATTGTGTCAAGAAGCATCCTCAGAAAGAAGCAAACGTTTGATTCTTTTTTAATTTAAAAGAGAAGGTGCACTCTAGAATACAAGAAACAATTTAATTAGTTATGTTGTAAACAGCGTTTATAATAAGCTTATTTATTTAACAAATTGAACTATTTTATTTCCAGTGTTAATAAGAGATCCGGCAATCTTGTTATGGCCTTTTTCGTCCCCGTTTTCAACGAAAGCGTGTCCAGAGGTTACTATAGATTTCGACGAACCGCCAAGGAGTCCATAGTATTAGCAGATTTTGCTTCTGTCCGCATTCGTAAGTTTATTTTTGTATTAGATTCTTCTTTTACTTTATCTTCTTTTTTAATATTGTGCATCAAGAGTTTACATATACTACAAATGCAAACTCTTTGATTGTGCATTTCTTACTTCTTCGAGCTTCAAACTTCTATTTTTAAAATATATTTTCACCGTAAGAAGTTTTAAAACTGAAAAAAGTATTTTTTTTTTTGTAATCATGTATTTCAAACATTTGTCCGTGTTAAATTTATTTTCCCATTTTTCGCGATAAAATAGCTTATCCAGACTATTTCATAACAATTCCAGACTATAATAGTCTATAATTTACCCATGTTTCAAATTTGAAATTGATGTGTCAGTTCTTAGAACCTGTTTGCTACAAACATTCATGAATGTCACACAAACATTTGAATAATGACCAGCTAAACCTAGAATAGGCGAGAAAACTAAAAAAAATAAATTGCTAAAAAAATATAGACGTATTTTTTCTTTTGTTTCACAAACCAAAACTGACGAAGAAACATTGCATAAAAGTTTTGAGCTACGTCACTTGATGGTACGATTTTTACCCACTAGTGACGTCACAGCCCTCCATTCCCGAGATTTTTTGATCTTTAATATCCCGAATATCCGTGATAATATCTTATGTATTATAATTTTTTTATAATTTGATAAAACAAAATATACTAATAAAAATATGTGGGACACCACGCATTTCCATGATCTAACTAACAGACTAATTAGAATGGTATTGTAGTAACTCATGCCCACTACATTTGTAATGAGCTGCGGAAGAAACATACGTGTATCGCACGCGCATCTGCAGCGACGACCCAGAGGCTACTGAGGACTGAGGCGATCTCCGCAGCGCTCGCCTCATATATTTATTTATATACATACTAGCGACCCGCCCCGGCTTCGCCCGTGGTACATATATATAACCTACAGCGTTCAAGGATTACGAACATATAAAAGAACGGTGAACGATTTTTTTAAATCGTTCCAGTAGTTCCCGAGATTAGCGTGTTCAATGTATATATAAGCTATAGGCTACTTTAGATCCCCAAATTATCGTGCTGTTTACTGGGTCAGAAGTGACACCTGTAGACATCTGGCGGGGATAACTAATTAAATGACGATTGATCAGTTTTCGACCAGAGAGGAAAAATTATTAAATTACTAAAATGGCTATTAAAAAATAAGGGTTGATCGTAGAAGGGTGAAAATTGAGAATTGTATATATTTTTGTATGTTGTATCATAAAAAAATTGAAATTAAAAATGTTGTCTAAAAAATAAAAATAAAATTTTTGGGGTGGACTACCCCTAACATTTAGGGGGATGAAAAATAGATGTTGGCCGATTCTCATAGATACCGGATAAGCACAAAAAATTTCATCAAAATCGGTCAAGCCGTTTCGGAGGAGTATGGCAACGAAAACTGTGACACGAGAATTTTATATATTAGATTATATTTTAGACCCAGTCTTCATCCCTGTTGACGTCATTCTTTTTTTTTAATATTTCAGGCGGTATTACATTCACAGCAGTGATACCGAACATTCCTCATCTACGATTGGATTTGGCAGACATTCATGCTGACGTTCAAGAAAGTAATCCAGTTTTGATTCTAGGTCCCGGATTAGCTGCTAGTCCAGGTATAAATATAAATACATTTGAATTTTTTATATGATTTGATAAAACTATTTTTACATTTTGCAAATCAATGTTTGAACATTAAATTTCATTTGTAGCACTATTTAAATGTATGTTTTTTCCCAGATCCTGATGTAATTAGTGCAGTTGCTCAATTGTACACATTTCTTCCGTTTGCAATAAGAGAGGCAGCACTCTTTCAATCACAACTCTTCACGTCCATCTACATACAAGAAAATATTTGTGATTTTGGATTACAAATCATCAGCGTTTGATGTAGTTGCATAATTTACAAAGTAAATAAAATAAAGTTGCCTTCAGATTTCTACGACAAAAACGAAAACAAATTTGTGTTTCATTCGATATTAATCAAGTTGTTTAAAAGTTATAGCAGAAAGTTTGTGAAAGCCGTAGAAAAATAGTAAAATATAAAAACGTAGTAAAACATCAAAATAGTAAAAAAATTTACTAATTATTACGAACCATTAATAATACATGACACCGATCAGTTATTTATGAAAAATAATTAGGAATTTGTAAGTCTGTCATTGATATTTTTTACAAACTGTTTTAGTAAATAATATAACCAATTTTTTTACACCATTCGTCGGAGATCAACTCTGTAATAATCAGTCTATCTACAAAGTTACGGATGGTATAGTCGGGAGAAGTGCGACTGCAGATCCAAAGACTCTGGTTCGAATGCCACGCGCACTACTGTTTTTTCAAAGCCGTGTGCGTGATGTCGCTAACTATAGTCAGGCCATTTTAATAGGTGACATTTGACGTTTGTCAGTTATGTCGTCATAGTGAGGTGACCTGGTTAAAACCTCGATCAAAGTGAATGAATTGATACGGACTTGATACAGCAATATGTGAATTTTAAAAATCATCAGGCAAATCCTTGCCCCATAATAATTATTTTTTTCGTAAATTTAAGGAACAATAAAAGGGAAGTGCATAATTTAACAAAAAATGCAATTATTTAGCATTATCTGAACAACAGTTAGTATTGTCATCTTCATCATTGGTGTCAGCACTCAAAGAAATTATTAATTATGTTCAATAATATTGTCTATTCTGACAGTAATTTTTTGCATTTTTATCTATATATATAAAAGCAAAAAATTCAGAAATTTTGCATGGAGGTGTTTTTTAGCACACAGGCGCTAGCTAAGATGGGGTTTTGTGAAATTCAACCCCTAAGAGGGTGACACAAGGGATGGACGGTTGTATGAAGATTCCATAATTTTCAAAGCTATAAGCATGAAATCCACATAACCGATTTTAATGAAAGTTGGTACACAGATAGACTTAATTCCAAAAAAGGACATAGGTTACTTTTTATGCAAGCCTAGCTTAGTGTGGGTGTTTTTGAAGTTATGGGCATTTTGTATTAAACTAATAGATAAGAAATCTCTGTACTTCTTATGCTTATTTGTTATTTTAGTTGAAATAAATTTGATTTGATTTGATATTACGGAAAAAGGGTTGAAATGAGGGATGAAAGTATATGGAAATTCGTAATTTTTGAAGATAAAACCATAAAACTTCGTATCTAGACATTTAACGTGAAGAAAATATGTGTTTGTTTTACCAATTTCGTATTTTAGAATTGTACGGGGATGAAATGGGGGCTTAAATGGGGGATGAAAGGTTTATATGAAAGTTCGTTACTATTGCAGATAAAACCATGAAACTGCGTATCTAGACACTTGACGCGAAGCAATCGCTTCGCTATATAATAAGCTTCTAATACAAATACAAATACAAAATCTTTATTGCTGTTCGTAGGTAAGATAAGATGATACAAAACATTATAAAAGTTGCCCCATACAAACTCTGCGAGGGACATGCAATAATTTTCGTAGCAATTTTGTAATTTCGATTTCTCAATTATTAATTAACTGAACGGAGATGAAAGTTTTGTGGGGAAATTCGTCATTGCTGAAGATAAAACCATGGAACTTTGTATCTAACACTTGAAGTGGAGAATATAAAGGTTTGTTCTAGCAATTTTGTAATTTTAAACCTTACGGATGAAATAGAAGTTGAAATGGGAGATGAAAGCTTATATGGAAGTTCGTCAATGTTGAAAACCGTAATTTTTTTAAGCTAGACACATAAAATGCATACTATTTTATAGTATAAATGTGAAAGTAACTCTGTCTGTCTATTAAGTTTTAACGCCTAAACCACTGAACTGATTTTTATGAAATAGTAGGTATAATTTTTTTTAATATCAGTAAAAGTAAATTTGTATGGGTGTACAACTCAGTTACCTTAATACTTATTTCACGCGGAAGAAGTCGCGGGTAAAAGCTAGTTGTTAATAAAATAATAATAAATATAATTATGTTTTATTATTGTCACAACGTGGTCATTAATTTATGGTGATTACAACACACACAACACATCATTACAACAACACAACTAATCATTGCATTCGATTCAACTTATCAGCTTACGATTTTACAGTAACATCCTTAGTGGTTAAAAACAAAAAAGGTTGACTGACGCAACATTGTAGCGACGTGCAGTTCTTAAGATCAGAAATTGTTTATTGTGTTTAGAATGGTTTATAAGTGAAAACCAATCGTAAAATTGCTCGTATCAGTCATTAATATAATAAATATGTAGTCGTAATAGAAAAAAATTAAGCAATATGCAGTTCTAACAAAACGAAAAAAAAAAAAAAAATATGCCCGCCGTTTGATGAATTGTCAAATGTTACCTATTAAAATGACCCGACTATAACAAACGGTAAAAGAAAAATGCGTGAGGATATCGGAATGTTCCTAGAAACTTTCGTTCTCATGTATAATCCAACAAACCGAGCGAGCGTGGTAGATTATAGCCCAGATTCTCTCCTTGAGAGAGAAGACCCTGAGTCCCAGCAGTTGGAACATTTAGTGGGCTGCGTATGCATGTATAAACTACTGTACCTAACGATTATTTAGATTCTTATTGCGGTCATAGTATTTTTTGCCACATCAGCTATCTGGCCCCCATACCAGTTTTGTTTAGTTTGGGGCCAGATGTTGTTGCGTGCGAAATGTCTACCAATATTTATTTATTTTATATTTTTATTAGGTAAAATAAGGTCATAAATGTAACTACTTTACAAATAAAATATATACATAAACCTGTCCTGAAGAAAGGTTTCAAGTATGAAGATGATGATGATACAAGACTATGAGTACAATGTTTCTGTAATTACAATCAGATTTAAGCTTCGTGATTAATAAAGTTAAAAAATAACACTAATTGTATTTCAACAATGTAGTATTATTCAGCAAAAAATCGCTAATGGTACAATTGTTTGTATGTTTGTAATAAAGTAATTTAAAAATCTTGAATTTTAGATATTTTTATATCAAATGATAGGGTGACAAAAGGAACAAACAAGGCGCCTGATGGTAAAAAAATAAACCTGGTCAAAACAGCACAGTTGCTATTTGGACATATTTGGAAATGAGGTTCCCATATCATTACCTACATAGCACTGTGTCCATCATCTGGATGAATAAGATGATTATTTATCTCCTTGGCCAGGAATTTCTGTGGAAACAATTCCTTTCGCAACAAAATATAGTCGTTAGAACACTATTTCTTAGCGGAAAAATAATTTGCAATGGTGTGGTATTTTGCAAGGGGAAGCTAAAGACTTGTAGTATATTTAAGAGAAGTCGTCAGAAGCAGCATAAGAATATATCTAAATAACAGCTTTAATACCCAATAATAGGAATAGCAAATAACATTTAACTTTTTACACAGATAAAAAAAAAACAATTCCTGGGATGCTGGTAGTATTGAATAGCCAAGCAATATAAAAGAGATAAACCTTCGCTAAATTGCTTTTATGACCAAAGATGTTAAAATAAAATTACACGCTACAATTACTATCAAGTATAAAATCATAGAAGCTGATGTTATTGTTAAGTCGAATACAATATGAAGTTGTTGATATTAGCTGTTTTATCTAGTGTAGTATATAGTTCCGAAAATAGTAATGTAGATAGATTTGAACGATTGGAGAGACGTTTAGCAGGTGGAGGAAATTATGGTGGATTTGTAGGATTGACAACTTACGGTGCTGGTCCATTTTTTATAAATGGTAATCATGAGAGAGAAAACTATGGTGATACGAAAGAGATTTCAAAAAATTCTGACCCTAATGGCGAATATGATTTAGGATATCAAGGACCTCGAGGTATGTTTTTGTTACTAAATAATTGACCAAAACTGCCATACATACGAATTTGAATATGAAATATTGTTTATTGATACAGATTACTGTATTGGGGAATTCAAAGACAGTGATGGTAATTACAATTATGAAAGAAATTGGAATTCCTCCGACGCGTTCACTGTTGAACTCAGGAACAGATGTGACAAATTATTTGGTTTTAACGGACCAATAGGTGAGTAAATTTTAATTATTACTAAAATACTTATTGCTACTTTATAAATTTTACTATAAATCTTTGAATGCATTGAAATTTGCAGCCAACGACGAACCCGAAAATTTGATACGCCCTTGCGCATTGGACGACTGGCAATGTATTAGAAAATATTTTGCTGCCAACAGTAACTGCAAGCCAGTTTACGGCCCTATACCAGACCCTTTGCATATTGACATAAATACGGTATTCTTCCCCGTTATTAATGTCACTGCTGCATTGCCTAATCTAGTGGTTAGAGGACTTAGCAGTGGTAGGATAACTGAGTTCTAGTAAGTATTGTTGTTTATTGAAACGAAAAAGGTTTTTTTATGTGTTACTAGCCGTTTAGAATTTTGGGGATATGGGGAATGGTCTAAGAATATCCAACTAATTTAGCGTAAGACCAGGTAGCTTGTGTAGTTGAATGATTTAGTCAGTGGCACCAGTACCATTCATGATATGCTCCAATACGAGTAATTTACCAATGACGGAGGTTTCCGCAATTGGACGATTGTAATCGTTGTACTTTCTTTCTTTGAAACAAGCCTTATACAAGGCCCAAGCTTTCAACGAGACAAAACTATCCCCATGTCTAGCCCTGTAGCACATCTAATCTGCTTTATTATTGTTATTCTTAATTGTTAACCTCCCACGTAAATTAGGTTAATCTTTTTTCAATAATTTTTTCAGTGTTAATAAAAAATCTGGCCTTCTTCGTCCCTGTTTTCAACGAAAGTGTGTCCAGAGGTTATTTTAGATTTCGACGCACCGCGAAGGAGTCCATAGTATTGTCAGATTTCGCCAGCATCCTTGTTCGTAAGTTTACATTGTTTACATTGATTTGTATATTGTGCTCAAACTACCATTCTCAAATATTTTTACTGTGAGAAGAAGATTACTGATACTGATAAAAGAAACTGTTTTTACTTAATATTTATAGCTACCTTACCAAGTGAATTTGTTCGAGTAGATTTAAAATAATAACTGGATAAAAAAGCCTATGCGATATCACAAATCATAAATTATCTAAGTTCCAAATTTCTGATTAGTCTGTCAGTTCATCAAATAAATATCCAAATGTTTATCTTCTGATATGAAAATTACATTTTTTACGCAAATATTTGAATTATGACCGGCTCAACCCAGACTTGACGTCATTCCTTTTTTATGTTTCCATTGCATTTCAGGAGGTATTACATTCACAGCAGTGATACCTAATATTCCTCATCTACGGTTGGATTTAGCAGACATTCACGCTGACGTTCAAGAAAGTAATCCGGCTCTGATTGTTGGCCCTGGAATAGCAGCCAGTCCAGGTATAACAGGATGTACAAAATAATGGCTATGAAATCAATTCTTATACTTATCCTTAGTTTGTAGAAAGGCTCGAGGATTCGATTCCTATCCAGTGCAAAAATTTGTGTGATGAATTCAAACATAACTTCGCAATATTATTGTTAAATCAGCTATTTAGCTCCTGGGGTGCGTCGCTCGGGAACCTCTACGTGGTCCACCCTAGGCATCACACTGGGCAACAATTTGCCTCGGTGGCATCTTGTTGTGTGTTGTGTCATCTTCCTCAAAACTCCACTTTGGGAGGCAGTCTCGCCAACTTGCATAAATTTCTGTGCTTATATGTAGTGGTTATTATGCCGGAGTAGGAGACCAGAGTGAAACCTGGCAATGGCTAAGGGGGGATCGGGACCCTTCCGTACATCACACCAGCCAGCCAGTTACGTTGTTGTCGTACTAGTTGATGCAGACGATGGGTCTCATTTCATCTTTGGATTTGTAGCCAAGCATTCAATAGTTCTAATACTATTTAAAAAAAACTTCAATAAAGATTTTTCAAAAAGAAATACCTAACTTTAAGCAGGAGGTAGTCTTCATTTTCACTCTTCTCGTGAACCACTGTAAAATCTAGTGAAATGTATTTTTTTTCCAGATCCTGATGTAATTAGTGCAGTGGCTCAAATATACCCAATGCTTCCGTTTATAATAAGAGAGGGAGCCCTCTTTCAATCACAATTTTTCACGTCCGTCTACATACAAAATAACATTTGTGATTTTGGATTAAAAATCATCAGCGTTTGATGTAGTGTTATAATTCACAAATATTAAATCAATAATAAAATTACCTTTAAATTTTCACATTAAATATAAAAACTACAAAAAGTTGTCTTTCAATTTCACTCTTCAAGTTTTACACGAGTATATAATGCAGGAGGTAGAGCTTATAAATGTTGAAAACTCTAAATATCAAAACACCGAAATATTATTATACTTTATACTGATTGTTATGAACCATTTATATTACGAAACGATCTTTAAATTACGAAATATAAATTTGGATTTTTTTAAAGTCCATTAAGTGCAGCAAATGCAGTCATGGACTTAATTTTTTTTTGAAAGAATCCATTTTTTTTTTTTCTTTCTCTCTTCTCTCTCTTTAATTTATTCACAACTTACGGGTTACCTTTTGTATATATATATCAAATGTTTTACAAGTTAAACTGGTTAAAAAAACGCCAGATTTTGTTAAAATTCCTCGTTGGAGTAACTCTATTTTAATCAGCAATCGTCTATGTTTATATGTCACCATAAAATTGTAAAAACCGTCGGATTATAATCTAACGCCGTCAAACATACTAACCAAACTTACGGTCGGATTAGCATCACCGAAGACCATCCGAGATTTTAACCTACAGATGGCCATCAGGGACAGAAATGCGGCCGTTGTGGAGGCTCTGACCCGGGAGAAGGCAGCTTAGGCAAATGACAAAAGGTAATTAGGCAAACACTCGATGTCGAGTCGATTACTAGCAGAATCCCAACCGGTAGTGATCGGCTCTACAGGCGAGCACTAGAATTAGATTTTAAATGTACCCAACTCCCTCCTATTTTCCTCTTCTTCTCCTTATCCAAGAAATATGAAAAAAAATAATAATATTAATGACAAAGATCACGGACCCCGGAGTCTGTGGAGTGGCTAATTTAAATTTAAAAAAACCGTCGGATTATAGTCTCACGCGTTAGATTACAACCTAACAGTATTGAAAATGTTTTTAATAAAATGTATATATTATTACCGTAATAATTATTTAGAATTATATATCACAAACCATAGCAAGGTTTAGATGATATTTAAGTATTTATAACGCCAAATAAGGTCATAAACTTAAGCCCTATATAAAAAAAAACCTACATTCAAACCTAACATTAATAAAGCTGTGTTAAAATTGATTATAATAACAATTACTACAATAAGTAGTTTAAGCACTATGCTCTAATCACAATGTTCTCGATAATCTATTAAAATTATAATTATCTCTAGTTAAAATTTATATTTCCATTTAAGCCTCGTGATAAACAATATTAAAAAATTACACTAATATCTAATGACTCAGCAAAGGAAACACTAATAATAAAATATAATTGTTTGTTTGTTTGTAATCAACTAACTTAGTAATAGTAACTAGTTAATAGATGTATAGATAAACACTCGGCGCTGGCTAGCCAGTTCCTTTGCTTGAACTTGGCTTGACACGCTGCCGCGTGTCTAGATAGGTATTGTGTGTGAAATGTCTACCAATATTACCAATATCAAACAATACTCATTTCGTCTTTTTTTATTAAAATTATTGAGTAACAGAACGAACAAGATCTGAACACTACCTAGCACTGCGCCCATCACACGGAGATTTCTTCCGAATCACTACCTAGTTCTGCACACATCACACGGAGATTTCTTCCGAATCACTGCCTAGCACTGCGCCCATCACACAGAGATTTCTTCCGAATCACTACCTAGTACTGCACCCATCACACGGAGATTTCTTCCGAATCACTACCTGGCACTGCGCCCATCACACGGTGACTGCTTCCGAATCACTACCTAGTACTGCGCCCATCACACGGAGATTTCTTTCGAATCACTACCTAGCACTGCGCCCATCACACGGAGATTTCTTCCGAATCACTACCTAGCACTGCGCCCATCACACGGAGATTTAATATCTTGAAAATTGCTCATCTCTTAGACTTGTGATTTCCGTGGAAACAATTCCCTTCAGAACAAATTACAGCCGTTTACACATTACTGCTTGGCCAAATAATAATTTACATAATTCTGGTAGTTGGCGTGATCTCTAAATAAATAAGTAAAATAAATAAATAATGAAAAAAGCAGTAAGTTCTACAAATATCTCAATCAATATTTTAAACTGTCTGATATGTTTTTTAAATAAAATGCCTGATGTTAAAAATACGCCAGCTCATAACAGCATAGTGCCACGTATTTACTTGAATATGAAGCTCAAAAATGCCTAGTACTGCACTAGAGATTTTTTTTTTGTTTTTTCTGTGGAAAAAGTGTATTTCAAACCAGAGTTCAGTAGTTTTAACGGGTTATTGGTTATAAGAATAACTGACAAAGGTGTGATAGTTCCCCTTGCGAAATTTGCACAGAGTACAGCAGCTGTCCATCACTTTAAGTTTAAAATGTACAGTTTGAAACTGTATTTTATTAGACTCAAAAGAAAGATTAAGGTAGTGACTTAATTACATGCTAAATGTGTATTCTAATAATCTGACCATTTGAGAGTGACGTAAAGAAAGGGGAGGATTACAAAAAGTTATCTCTACATTATCGAGCGTGGTAATCTTTTTTTTACTTTGAAGAAAATAATTCACGGACAAAAATATGTAATTTGAGAATTTCTACAAGACGAAGTAACAAAAACCCATCGAAAAAACTGATTCGTACATTTGAAACTCTATAGCCTTTTCATCTGTGGGGGGCCACCGATGAAAAGGTAACATTGCATAAAAAAAAGTATTCTTTTCACCTAAGCTTTGCAATACAATAGGTTAAATATGGGTATATCACGTTTGATATAATCAGTCCAGTTCGTTTAGCACATGTTAAACGAGCTGCGAACTCGCGCGCGCACTCACCTTAAAAAAGATTGCCGGACGCGATCGAAACTTGAGTCAGACTGAACTGACTATATCAACCGTGAGTAACCCGTGTATTTATTTAAAAAGTGTAACCACGTTAGTTTTCATACTCAAACCTAATAGGTCTCTATGACACTCGAATAAACCTTCCTTTAGCATTGTGGGCTCTCCCCTTCAATAATATTAACGTCTTCTGCATATTAACATCATTTGAACCACAAAGGCACAGAAAAAATAGAAATTTCAGCAACGCGAGAGAATGCGGGCCATGTAGAATGATCAAGCATTACAAAGAAGCTAAACCTCGCCAAACCAATCTCATCACCAAGGGCAAGAAGCCAGTTGAAATAAATTACACGCCTCAATCACCACGTAGTATAAAACATTGTAAATGAATTCATTGTTAACTCGAATTCAATATGAAGTTGTTGATATTAGTTATTCTATCTAGCGTCGTATATTGTTCCGAAAATAGTAATAAAGATGGATTTGAAAGAATGGATAGGCGAATAGCGGGTGGAGGAAATTACGCTGGATTTGTAGGATTGACTACATACGGTGCTGGACCTTTTTTAGTAAATGGAAAGTATGAAAGTGAAACTGATGGTGCATCAAAAGAGGTTCCAAAAGATGACTCAATGATGAATGATAAATATAGATCCGAAAATATTCGAATAATTAAAGATGAAAACAAAGATACAAACAACTTTGAGTATTTAGGATATCGAGGATCTCACGGTATGTTTTTATTTCTAATGATTCGGTGAAAACTACAATAAACATGTAATTTCTTTATTATATTTATATTTATTAGATAACCTGTACACTGAACGACAAAAAGCGGGACAAAAGTAAAAAATAGTCACTTCTGTTATTAATTTTTTTTGCATTCAAATTTTAATTTTATGTTTTAACGTACTCCAAATTTCAGTAAAAAGTGGATTTGAATATGCATTTGTATAATATTGAAATATTATGATGTAATACATTTATATTTGTTGAGTTCTATATTATAAAGTTTAATGTATTTTATTCTACTGTACATAATTATATATTTTTTGATTTTGGTTTGTAGATTTAATCAAAAATTTAGTTTAAATATTTCGCATTTATTTTGTAATACACTTTAGAGAAGCCATTGGCACCCGATGCACAGTCTATGACTAGTTCGGGAGCTGATGGGTCATATAGTTTTTAAAACAAATTGTATGGTATCGAAATAAATTTTATTTTTTTTATTTTTATTTTATTTCTATTTTACATCATTCACTCTCAGGTCACTGTATTGAGGAATTCAAAAATAAAGATGGTTACAACAATGAAAGAAATCAAAATTCTTCTGACGCGTTCAGTGATGAACTCAGGAATAGATGTGACAAATTATTTGGTGTTAACGGACCAACAGGTGAGTTAATTTTAACTGTACCTAAAACAACTGATCATCATTTTATAAGTTGTATCATAAATCTTAAAATTAATTGAAATTTGCAGGTGACGACGAATCTGATAATCTGATACGTCCTTGTGCATTGGACGACTGGCAATGTATCAGAAAGTATTTTGCTGGCAATAGTAACTGTAAACCAGCATACGGCCCCATACCAGATCCTTTGTATATTGATATAAATACGCTTTTCTTCCCTGTTGTCAATGCAACTGCTGTATTGCCCAATTTGATGGCTAGAGGACTTAGTACAGGAAGGATAACTGAGTTCTAGTAAGTACTGAAACGAAAACTTTTAAGTACCTGTACAACATAACCTGTAGAAGAAAGAATACTGTTTGCTTTTCACAGTGAAAGAGGTGCATCAATAAAAGCAATACTTAAATTGTTTTTGTTGTCCATATCGTTTATGTGAAGTATATTTAAAAATGTTAACTTTTTCAGTGTTAATAAAAAATCCGGCAATCTGGTAATGGCTTTGTATGTGCCTGATTTGAACGAAACTATACCTAGAGCTTACTTTAGGTTTCGACGTACCGCCAAGGAGTCCATAGTTTTAGCAGATTATGTGACTATCCGCTTCCGTAAGTTTATGTTGTATTTCTTCAAGTATTTTCTTAATTAACCTTTGCTCTCAGTCTTGTGCACAAAGTCTACAATTAATAGCTTGTATTGAGAGAATCATGATAAAAAAGGAGAAAAAGCACATGCCTTTAGAATAGATATTTGTAGATATATTTATTGTAGTTATTAAAGGTACTTCTTACTTATCTGTTAGAATTATTTTTGTCACTGCTTTGTCCGTCAGTTGATTATAAAAAATATTGTATTCGTATTTTTTCAAAGTAAAATTTCTTTATTCATAAATGTACAATTTACATGTCAATTAATAAAATAAAAACAAAAGAAAGAGAGTTCAAATTCTACCAGTACATTTTCAAAGTTTGAACTGAATATTTAACTGTATTATAATTATCGTACAAACAATTGTCAAGCATTGTATAAAAATGTTTTGATTACAATTGTAATGAACAATGTCGATTTTTTTACAATTTTGTATCCTAAACAAAAAATGGTAAAGTTACAGTAGAAAGAAGTTTCGGGTGACGTCACTAAAATGATTTTACATTAAAATCTATTCTGAAGCCTCCAAGCTTTCAAATACTAATTACAAAATAATTGAAAAATACGCCAGGTGTTTGAAATGCAAATTACAAATTACAGTTTAAATAAATAATTTGAATATAATTAACAAATACGTCTCTGTATTTTAATTACGTTTTTAATTACAAGTAATTCAAATACTGACCACTGACCAACTCTGTCTATATATTTGCATTGATTGTTTGACATAACAAAAAAAATACGTTTCCCAAAGTTTTCCAAAATCTACGAGTACTTGACCGACTAATTAGAATGGTATATTTTGGGTCCAAAATCATCCTAATTGCAATGGCAAACGGTTTAGTTCTTCGTTTGATTCAGGTTTTTTTATTTCGTTTGAATTTCAGGTGGTGTTACGTTCACAGCAGTAATACCTAACATTCCTCGTCTACGGCTGGATTTGGCAGACATTCACGCTGACAGTCATGATGGTACTCCGGATTTATTTATTGGCCCTGGAATAACATCACCCAGTGCGGGTATAACAAGCTTTTATGATATATATTTCTATACTAATATTATAAAGCTGAAGAGTTTGTTTCTTTGAACGCTAGGATCTCGGGAAGTACAGGTCCGAATTGAAAGATTATTTTTCTATTGGATAGTCCATTTCTCTAGGAAGGCTATATAGGCTATAGAACATAACGCTACCATCAATAGAAGCGGAGCATGAATCAAGAATGTAATAAAATCGGGGGAAAATATTCCTTGTTGAGAGTTTTCGTACGTTTCGTGCTTTGACATGACACATGACAGCATGTGTCTAAGATTGCGTCATTGAATAAAAACTTTTACTAATCAAATTTGTTTCTAAATCTGTGTTGGTACGACCAATTTCCGACAGGTGGCGTAGCAGGTAGCTGAAGCGGTGTTTTGTTTGAAAGCGATATTCTCAGGAATGACTGAACCGGTTTCAGTCATTCTTTCACCGTTGTATATGTACGGGGTCCTGATGAGTGCTATATAATGTACCACGGGTGAAGCTGGGGCGGACATCTAGTCTATTATATACCTGACTAGGTTTTATCATCATTATGTGTTCTTTTTTATCCCCATGGGGTAAGGTAGGGAGCCAGCTCCGAGGTGAACCTTTCTGCCCGGGCAGGTCTCCCAAGTTCACGGACTTGGGAGGGAGTTGAGGCCCATGATTTAGGCCCGGTTCAGCCCAGACACGGTGGCCGCGTCTTGGCTTGTTGGTACTCTCTTCATTTTTGTTGTCGTTTGACTAGGTTTTATTGCGACTTCGTCGAAATAGGTATTAATGTAACTGTGGCAGCATTTGTTGAATTTCGCAAAACCCCGTCTTATCGAACGTTAAATAAATAAATATTGGTGGACAATTCACACACAACACTATCTGACCCCAAACTAAGCAAAGCTTGTACTATGGCGGGCAGATAGCTGATATAATACTTATATAGTTTTAAATACATACTTTTTATAAATAGAAACACCCAGGTACAGTGCAAACATTCGAATTCATCACACAAATATTTGCACTGGGTGGGAATCGAACCCACGACCCTCGGCTTTGCAGGCAGAGTTACTAAGCCACGAGGCCAGTCAAGCGCAAGGGCGTTTAAGTGCTAAAAGGCACCTACATGGGAAATTTAAGACTTCTAGCAATTGTAGTTTCTGAGATTTAGTGTTAGTAGCCTTTCGCTTTTATACAGAGTTAGTTTAGTTTATAATATTGGTTATCAGCCCGCATAGTTTTAAGGGCATGTTAAGTACATTAAATATGTCTTAATTTAAGTATTAAGTTTTCTTAAATAAATAAAAACTTCTTATTACAGTTTTTAAAAAAATCGTATATTTTTCCCCCATACAAGATAAAAGTGTATTCGACCGATCTGAAAACATTGAACTCTACGTGGAAAAAAACAGTGAAAACCACAAACAATACAATTGTTTATTTGGAGAATGTATTTAGTTTCAAAAAAAGTTGTAGAACAAGAGTATTTTTGCTTAAATAAACAGAACATTCCCTTAACTGGATGCAGGCTTTTTACCAGTAACCCTGTATGTATAGATAATAAGTTTTCTGTATATAAATACTATAATACATTATTTTTTCAGATCCTAATGTGGTTGACGCAGTTGCTCAAATATTTACAATGCTTCCGTTTGCAGTACGAGAGGGATTCCTCTTTCAATCACAATTATTGACATCCATCTACATACAAGATAATATTTGTGATTTTGGATTAAAACTCATAAGCGTTTGACGCACTAATAAAAAAAGCAAAAAATAGTTTCCTTTACATTCCCGCTATGAACAAAAATGTGTTTTACTAAAAAAATTAAATTTAAACAGGGTTAACGAGAAACCAAACAACTACCGCAGGAAAATTGTACATTACTCGTAAAATAGTTTACAAAGCCGAACCGCATTTTGCTATTAATTGGTAACCCGGTACTGTGAACTATTGAGCAAATTTGTCCATTGATGAAGACTATATGAGCTCTGATTTTATCTGCTTTAGGATCACCGTGTAAACTGGAATCATAATGTTTTACTAGTTATATTGGTTAATTATAGTGGTAGGACTCCTTGCAGAGTCCACCAAGGAAAATAAAAAGGTGTGGGTTTTTTGGTTGGTTTGCTAGGTATTCTAACGCAAAGCAGTAATGTGTAAACATCATTGTGATTCGGTTTGAAGAAACTTCAGGACATAGGGATAAATCATCTTGATTCTCTGGGTGACCATCGCAGAGTCATGCTAGGTAATGATTTAGACTCTTCATGTTCCAATATCCGCATGACATTGTGCTATCATGGACAAGCGTAATACTAACCGTCAGACATATTATCCTGTCCAGCACTCTACATACTACTAAAAAGATCTATAGGTATCCATAGGAGTCCATTCCAACTACTTTTCGCGGCGTACCCGTGCCGGTAACCGACCGTCTCGAGCTTTTGGGCGTTACTTTGTCATCTACGCTCAACTTTGGCTCGTATATCGAGTCCAAAGCTAAATTAGCTGCCAAAAAACTAGGTGTTTTCTCAAAGGTGCGAAGGTACTTCAAGTTTGAAAAGTTGCTCATGTTACACCAAGCACAGATTCGTTCCTAAATGGAGTACTGTTCGCACCTTTGGGATGGATCGGCTAAGTATCAGCTGGAGGCTTTGGAATCGATCGAGAGACGTGCCAAAAGGCTCATAGGCAATGACACCCTCGTGCGAAAAAGACTGCAAAGTCTCGAACATCGCTAAAAATTTGCTAGCTTATCGGTTTTTTATCGGATACACTTCGGAGAGTGCGCGACTGATTTGCACGATCTAATACCGCATTGCCCTTTGTTCTATCGGAATGCTCGCAGCTCGAAAAAGTGACATCGTTTCATAGTTCATGTTCCAAAGACAAGAACAAAGAAATTTGACTCTAATTTTGTGATAAGTTCTTATCAGTCTAGGCTGTGGAATCCGTTGTCTGAATGGGTTTTCCCCGATGATTACAATCTTTGTGTCTTCAAATCGAGAGTGAATCGGTATCTTCTAGGTAAACACGCTCCATCGTAGACCGCATCCTCGCTTAACATCAAGAGAGGTGGCGATCAAGTATAAACCTAAAAATGTTTTAAAAAAAATTTGATCAGCGTACATAATCTATCTCATCTCCGTTGCTAACCATTAGGTGAGTTGGAGGTGAAATGCGGACTTTTGTGTGTTTAAAAAGTCGATGATCGTATTCCGAAAGAAGTTACCGATCAGAATACGAGGATAACCGAAACCATTAGTAATCTTAAAGTGGCAATGAGTCAGTCTTAACATTGTTGAGGCCAATTATAGCAGACTTGTACTGAAATACTTAAATAATGTCATGGAACTAAATAGAGTGACAATATACGTAAAAGGCTTCTTACACTAGGCTAAGTTTAATGACTGAATTGAGAAGCAAATTGAGAAGTAATCAAATCTTCTGAATTTGCCCACTAAATGTTCCCACTGCTGGGACTCGGGCCTTCCCTTGCAAGGAGAGTCAGTTTCCTCACGATATTTTCCTGCACCGTTTTAAGTTAGCGGCATTACGCACATTACTAAAAAATTCAACTTATTCGAAATTACAGTGGTGCGTGTGGGGGTTGAAGCCTGGGTCTCCGGATCGGCAGGCCCCGTTCTCCCGACTAGACCAGCCTTCAATTACTAGACCAGCCGTAACTAGCATCCTGTATTACTGAATAAAATTACATTTCGCTGAATTCAGTAGCGAAAATTCAGTCGACTAAATTTAACCACTTGTAATAAGCATTTAAAGCATCCAGTGTCTGGAGAAAAAAACCAAGGGTTAAGGCTGAATACGTGTCAAGGAAGAAGCTTTTACGTCCAGCAATAGACTAAGAAAGACTTTTGATAGTGCTGATATTATGTTGTAACCATAGAATAATAACGCCTAGAAACCGGGCTTGTGCTACAAAAGTGAGGCAAATCATAGTGAGCCATATTGGCTCAGTCTTTTCGAAACTACCATCAGTTGTCGAGGTCCAGTGCTAGTGCATGCGCCTCCGACAATTAAAAACATTATGATGGTTGTGTGGTCATACTCCACGACACTAAAGTTTTGTTTAGCGATCTTCAGTATATACTACTTACGCCGAATTCGATCTGTTTTTGCCTCACTTATAATGAAGCCTTTGTTTGAAGATTATCGATCTAGGCGATATTATTAATCTAAGGTTGTAACGCTTTTAGTAAATATACACATTAGTATTCGTGATAAATTCATATTAAATAGGGTTTCTCAATATTGCTATATAATTTGTTAATTACAGTGCCAGATAATTATTTTATGTAATAAACTGCGTTTCAGATTTGGCAACACTGAAACATGTTAGTATTGAATCCGTATTAATGCCGTACAATATTAAGCACGCATATCCAATCAACTGAGATAAATACATGAATACAAAGTATAAAATAGTTTGTAATTATCGACATGTAGTTCAAAATGGAACTTTACTTAGTATTGACTTTATTCAGTGTTGGTTTTTGTTCAGAATATGATTCAATAGTTCCTGTGAGCTATGGATCAGCATTAGCTAAGTATGAAAGTGATAGTCTAAAAAATCGAGAACATGAAAAGTCTGATTTCTCAAAAATTGATAAAGATTATGAAAAATATATCAACCAAAAAAGTAAGTGACATTAGAAGGATTAAATGGCTTAGTTGGTATTAAGTCTGCCAGAAAACTTGGGATTACTTTCGTTACTTCGATGTTTTCGACGAAATTGATTTTGTGGGATTATTATTAATATTAGGTTTTCATTATCTTAATTTGTTAGGTAGGTACTACAATTTAATTAACTTTAAAATTAACGATTTCTGTAAACTAGAGAAATACAGGATAGGCGGTTAATTGTTCTTGTGAGTGTACTTCGATGAATCGAAACAGATGAACTTGGCATCGTGGTTCGACTATGGAGTCGCACCACTAGGTCCCAAGGATTAGTAGATCACGTGGTGCGATTCTCAAATCAAACCAACGGGAAAAAAAGTTCACGTGGTCCGAATGATCGAACTAAGCAGTCGAACCACGTGGCCAGGAGGACCTGCGAAGCCAAGGTCGTGGGTTCGATTCCCACCCAGAGTAAATATACGTGTGATGAATTCGAAGTACTGTGTCTGGGTGTTCCTATGCATACTAAGTCTGTATTTACAACTAAATAAGTATTATATCAGCTATCTCGCTTCCATATTAAAAGCTTTGCTTAGTTCGGGGTCGGATGGTGTTGTGTGTGAAATGTCCACCAATATTTATTTATTTATTGAATATTTGATTTACAGAAAAAAATTATGAAAATAACAATAAGTACAATGGAGTAAGCTTTGAAAATTATAGCAACGAAGAACTTGATAAAATATTTGGTTACACTGGACCTACAGGTAATTATTCAAATTAAGAGATACATTGAACTAAAAATGTGTAAGATTTATCGTCCCCGAAACCCCCTGTATACATAATTTCATGAAAATCGTTCGTGCCGTTTCCGAGATTCAGATTCTATATATATATACTTACAAGAATTGCTCGTTTAAAGGTATAAGATGTTATGTTGGTTTATGTACGCTTCAAAAACTCAAAAAGTTCTGCATCGATCGAGCTGAAATTTTAGAATGATATGCAATCCGCACCAAGGATGGTTTTTATCTAATTTTTGCATCACAATGTGCCACAGCAAAGCATGTTTAAAACTGTCTATCTTCTTTGAGATAAACATTGTTTTATGTTGTCACGGTTGTTAATTATTCTATTTATACTAGTTGCTTATTAACAATAATATAATTACGGCATACCTTGACTGTACCTTAGGATTTTTTTTCTGACGAAAATATATTTTCACAGCAAATGATGAACCAGAAAAAATTATCCGGCCCTGTGCACTCGACGACTGGGAATGCATTAGAAAATACTTTGCTTCTAATGGGAAATGTAAACCTGCGTATGGACCAATCCCCGACCCTTTATATCAAGATATCTACACTATTTTCTTTCCTTCAGCCAATTTAACTGCAGCTCTGCCAGGTTTACAAATTAGAGGATTAAGCAGTGCAAGAGTTACAGAGTTATAGTGAGTATTGTAAAAACTCATTGTTTTGTGTTTCTATGTTTCTATATCATAAGTATATACCATTATTTTAGTACTAGCCTAACTAGCCATGGGGTGATCCTCGTGATAAAAAGTATTTTTAACCCCCGACCAAAAAAAGGGGGTTTTAAGTTTGACGTCGATGTCTGTCTGTCTGTCTGTGTGTGTGTCTGTCTGTGGCACCGTAGAGCTCAAACGGATGAACCGATTTCAATGCGGTTTTTTTTATTTGAAAGTTAATATTTGTGCGGGTGTTCTTAGCTATGTTTGGTTAATATCGATTCAAAATGGCCGCCTCCACAAAATGGCGGACAAAATATTTCTTCACAACCTACCTCAATATGGGTATCAAATGAAAGGGCTTCACTAGTTGAGTACTATACGCTATAACAAATTTCAAATCCAAGATGGAGGCCACCACAAAATGGCGAATTATATAATATTTTTCACTACTACCTCAATATGGGTATCAAACGAAAGGGCTTGATTAGTAGAATACTTTGCACTATGACAAATTTCAAATACAAGATGGCCGCTACCACAAAATAGCGAATTACATTTCTTTTTCACAATTCCCTTAATATGGGTATCAAATGAAAGGGCTTGACTAGTAGAATGTTGTACAGATAACAAATCTAAGGTAGTCGGGGGTTAATCAACATTTTTAATTTTGTTCTTGTATGTATACTATTTCGGCTGTAGTCGAACTGTTTTTAAATTTCACCGAAAACCCGATCCGTTTAGCCGTTCCGACGTGATAAAGCAGGAAACATTTAACAACTTTCGCAATTACTATATAAGTAGAATTAAATAGGGGTTTTGTAAAGCTTTGCAAATACTGATGCATTTAGAAGTAAGGTGAACGGTTAACTTTTGTTCCCGCACAGGTTTTATTATCATCACTTTAAATTTACTTTTCTTGAGTTTATTTTCTTTTGTTTTTGGGGAACTAAACTGTGCGTGTAATATCTCTATATATATAAAAATCTTATGTTGGTTTGTCGGCATAATCCGCATCAAGGATTGGTTTTATTTAATTTTTGCATCATAATGTGCCACAACGAAGCGTGGTAGGGTACAGCTACTCTTTAATATGTAATGGAAAATATCGTCAACCAAAACTAAACCAAATTTTAAATTAAACTTGTTCTCTCCCTGTTTAAGGCCGTGTGGGCCATAATTTTGATTTTTTAAAACAACTTTAAGACCTTTAAATTAGTGAATTAAACTCTGAAAAAAATATATGTAATAGTTAAGGATCTAATCTAGTGCAATTCGCAGTTAGTAACACGATTTAATGAATTTTACTTGATAGAAAAAAATCCCAAAGTTACCCCTCTTCAAAAGGTTTTTTCAAGTTTATGACTAAACTAATTAATTTTTTTACTAAATTTTTGTACTCAACGAAAGCCACTAAAAAGTTATAGATGCATTCGCAGAGTTTGATTTGATAAAAAGTATCAGTTATTCACTATGTTTTAATATCTACTATATATATAGCGCGCCGTTCGGCAAGCCTGATCAGTCGCGTTTCGGCGCTCACGGACGACGGGCCTGTGCTTGATTTTGCAATTTTGACAACCGATAAATTTTAAATATTACGATCATAGTACCATAGTATAACAATATCAGTAGGTATTACTAGTGAAACACGCTATGATCTTGGTTTTTGATACCGTTTTCATTGGAATTGGAAATAGACGCTGATACTAATTAGTTCGCTGTTTATAGACCAAAAGGGGAGTCTCAAAAAACTGACGTCGATATCACATCAGTAAAAAATTCAATGCGGATGCAATGGAAAATAGATAAGTATCGGCAAAATATTCGTCCGTTAAATCAGAGATCTGGATAAGGAAATAATGAGAGGGGAGAAATCCCCTGCGTAAATCCCCAAGTTAGGTATCATTTATGGTTATAGTTAAGGGGTAGTCCTCGCATACAGATTTTACTACTTTGGAAGAGACTTTCGCGAGAACTATTCAGTTTAGAAAAAAAATGTTAGGGACTTCAATACAATTTTGAACACCTTTCCATAGATACACGTATGGTTTTGTTAGAAATTTTTTTTATACTTTGCCAAGTTTGTGACACCACCAAAATTTATTGTTTTTTTTTTGTATGAACATGTTAATATTGTTCATAGAAATTTAGACATTCGACCAAATTTGATAAGAAGCCTTTTAGGCAGTAAAATTACTCGTAGAATTTAACTCTGCACTAAATTTCCGATTCGTATTTTTTTATATAAGGTTTAGAATCATTTCCTGAGCATAAAATCACAAAATAATAACAAATCCAGGTGGAGCTTCAAGCGCCAGCTCAAAAAAACGTTTTTGGCTGATATTCTGAAAAATTGTTGAAGCCTATTATTATTGTAGAAAATAAAATTTCCCATCTTGTGTTGCCAGTAAACTTTTTTTTCGAACTTACCGATTACGATTTATTATGTCAAATTTGATGATAATAATGTAAAAATAATAAGATGTGAATTCTGTTCCCAGTAGCATAAACATGTCCCTTTTTACCGGAATGGAAGAAGGGTTGTGTTTTTCCCGCGTATCTTTTATGTTTGTAAATCTTTTATTTCCACATATATTCCAAACGGCTGGATGGATTTTGGTAACAAAGATATTCTAAGACTAGTCTGACTCGCCAAAGTGTCCTTAGATAGTAGGTAATATTTTTTTACGTGTAGATTTTTTTGTAGTCGGGGTTTTTAAATTAAACTGTGTCTGGGTGTTTCTATGTATAATAAGTATGTATTTAAAACTATATAAGTATTATATCAGCTATCTGGCTGCCATCACACAAGCTTTGCTTAGTTTGGGGTCAGATGGTGTTGTGTGTGTGTGAATTGTCCACCAATATTTATTTAAAGTTTCCTATCATATTGCTCGTTGCTCGAATAAACAGCGCCGTTCATCATCATGACTGAAGAGTTGAACGAAGAGTTTGGTCTCCACTTTTGTAATAAGAACAACTAAGCTGTGAAACGCATTGCCAGAGTGGGTTTTTGTCGAAGGTTCGAACCTTGGGGTTACGAGGTACACTGTGCTTGTTTCTATTAGAGAAACAAGTTCCATCGTAGACCACATCATTTACATCCACTATTATCGGCATCATCGTAATCGTATCAAATGGGTTATAAATCGTAAACGGTAAGTTTTACAAAAAAAGTTTACTAGCAACAAAAGATGCAACATTTTATTTTCTACAATTATTGTCAAAATGTATAGTTTCCAAAATATCGGCTAAAATAGTTTTTTTCAATTGGCGTTTGAAGCTCTACCTGGATCTGTGAGCATTTTGTAATTTTATGCTCAGTAAGTGATCTTTACCTCATAGAAAAAAATTGGATTAGAAATTTAGTGCAAAGTTGACCAAAAAACCTTCTATTTTTACTGGCCTTTCATTACGTTTCAGCATATTTTTTTTGACGAACTTGTGAATTATTAGGAAACATTTTAAAAAGATGCATGTAATTGGAAAAGCCTTTCTCAACTTATAGTGTGACCAAAAAGAAAAGGTTGAGTTTTGTATATCTACGAGTATAGATAAATTTAATATTTCTTCGTTTCACTTCACAGTTCTCAAAATTGTTATCACTAGTATAAACAGTATAAACAAATCTTGAACAAAAAAATGAGTTTAAATTACACAGTCTAATATTTTAATGTTATTTCTGCACTGTGGCACCGATTCCGCGGTCGGTGACGGTCGCGAGAACAAGACAGCGTTAAATGCCTAATTTGACAGAACTACATGGCCTTAACACGTTTTAAATTAATTTTAGCTTCAACAAAAAAGTCTGGGAACTTAGTATTTGCATTTCAATTAGAAAGCTGGAATGTACTGGTCCCAAGAGCCTACTTAAGATATCGACGAACAGCAAAAGAGTCTATAATCCTTGCTGGCCTAGGCACTATCACTTTCCGTAAGTAATATATTGTTTTCAGTTTCCAAACATACTAATACAAATTGAAGAACTTTTTTTTAAATTTAGCCACTTCACATATTATACACTGGGTTTGTTACTTTTGTCGTTTTAATTCACTTCTTTTACATTTTTCTTGAATTAGGAGAAGAAAAGGAAAATAGGGGGGAGGTGGGAACATTTAAAACCTTATTGATGGATCTTAAAATAAAATTTACTATTACCTACCAAATTCTACGAGAATTTATCTATACACTTAAAATAACTAGGTATTTAAAAATTCTGTTGTTAAACTCCTTTTTACAAAAATTAAAAATAAATGTAATAATCAGAGTTTTGTGATTTATTTGCGTTTTTAGGCTCGTCTATATTTACTGCAGTAATACCCAAGGTGCCTGATCTTCGCTTGGATTTAGCAGACAGCCATGTTGATATACAGGATCCTGTGACGCCGTTTTTCCTCAGTCCAGAAATAGCTGCAAGCCCAGGTTAGAATGATATCTCGTAAAGTTCTACAAGGAAAGTAGGTAATTGAGCTAATCAATTAAGAAACTGAAATAAATGGTGGTAAAGCTATGTAATGGCACTGCCAAGCCCGCAACTGTGTGTGGCCAAATATGTGTTAGTCGACATAAAGTCGACCAACACCCGAATTTGGGTTTTGTTGCTTCTTGTTCTAAAGAACAAAAATGAAATTATTTATTCATTTCACATACATGTAACTCACGCATTTTTTTCTTATGTAAATATCTATATATGAATAAAAAAAATTGGTTGCCTGTAAAGTCGGTATACGGGCGAAAGTTTTACGTGACAACGACTTTGAGTGGTAAAATATTTTTACGGAAGGGACGCGTGCCTTTCACTTTTTATGTCTGTCTCTCTCGCTCTTAGCCGGGCTAACCATGCCCGAGTGGAAGGGACGCGTGCCTCTCACTCGCTCTCGTTGTGAGCGCATAACGTGAGCGGAGCGTAACGCAGTTTCTTGAAGTGTCACCCGGCAAACCAATTTATAAGACGTGGTCACGTCAAAAATAAATTACTTTCTTACGCTCATTTTTATATCTAAATGCGTTCTCTATACTAAGGGACAGATTTCAGAAACAAAAGCCCTAATCTGTGTACTAAGGTATGTGATTTAGATGAGAAAATGTTTTAATTCTTTGTAGCTGTTTACAAAAATAAATCACAGACTAAGTAGAGATAACTAAATAAATATAACCTCAAAACCACAGACTAAGTAGAGAGATCTCAAAACGCAGCACAGAAAAAAATAAAAGTAACAAGAACGAACAAATTTTAAGGTTTGATGAGTTGACAGAAAAACTGATGATTAATGCGTCATTTTTATTTAATTTTCTTATAACTGCAATACTGAAGTGATAACGCTACTCCCGCCGTATATCCACCGTGGAATAACTATCCACCGCCGAGTCCGTGCTCTGAAAGTGGACAAAATTGACAAGGGGGAAAGAGATTATTTCCTTTCCCGGTGGAGTAATTGTCCACTGCCCGTGCTAGCTCTACAGTTGTCATAAAATATAAAAGTATTTGATGTATGTATTTTCTAGACAACATTTTACTTGAGTTTCAAATTTAAATCCTGCTATATAGAATCCTTTTAATACGAACCGATCGTACGATGTCATTAAACAAAAATTACAAATGTATGTGCATGAACAATAAACAAACAAACATCAATTTTTTCACATATACATATTTCATTTTACTACTAATAATATGTCATCGTCATATTTAATATTTTGTTGTAATTTTTAGATCCCGATGTTGTAACGGGGGCAGCCGCGCTGACTGGGCGTCTCCCGCTGTCGATACAAGAAGGCGCCTTCTTTGAAGTTCAGCTGTTGACAGCTCTCTATATTCAAACTAATATTTGTGATTTTGGACTTAAATTGATAAGTGTGTAAAAACATTAAATAAAAATTTGAAGTTAACGATCTTTCTCTATATCTAATATCTATAGGTATCTATAATTTATAACGGGACAGACCATACTCCCTGAAGCAGTTTTTTTACCTCTTTTTACGGAAATGATGCGGACGAAGAATTATGAAAATTCAAAAAAGTTAAAGTTTATATAGAGGAGAAATGCAGGATGCCATTTTTTCTTTTAATTATGCATAAAATCAATAAAATAATATATTACACAAATATTGAGAAACAGACAGACAAAAATACTTTATTATGCGTACCAGAAGAAACATAAATAAGAAATAATGGTGCAGAAACTATTTGACAACTATTACCATAAATGGCGGCCTTATCGTTTACAGCGATTTGTTCCAGTATTTCCGTTACTGTTTATGAACGACGGTATTTTTGAAACCTGGTCGCTAATGCTATTACGACATATTTGTAGTGGTTAGGACTCTTTGCCGACTCCACCTGAGAAAGTAGTATGACCTTTGACAGTTGTTTTTCCGTCAAACAGTAACGTCCAAACATCAGTCTGAATTCCGATTTGAATGTTTCCAGAGAAATTACAGGGCATAGAGACAAATTATCTCTAGGTGTCGAGCGCAGAGTGTTAAGGGCGTGTGGGCCGTAATTTTGATTTTTTAAAACAACTTTAAGACCTTTAAAATAGTGTATTAAACTCTGAAAAAAATATGTGTAATAGTTAAGGATCTAATCTAGTGCAATTCGCAGTCAGTAACACGATTTAATGAATTTTACTTGACAGAAAAAAATCCCAAAGTTACCCCTTTTCAAAAGGTTTTTTCAAGTTTATGACTAAACTAATTATTTTTTTTACTAAATTTTTGTACTCAACGAAATCCACTAAAAAGTTATAGATGCATTCGCAGAGTTTGACTTGATAAAAAGTTATTCACTATGTTTTAATATCTACCATATATTTAGCGCGCCGTTCGGCAAGGCTGATCAGTCGCGTTTCGGCGCTCACGGACGATGGGCCTGTGCTTGATTTTGCAATTTTGACAACAGATAAATTTTAAATATTACGATCATAGTGCCACAGTATAACAATATCAGTAGGTATTACTAGTGAAGCACGCTATGATCTTGATTTTTGATACCGTTTTCATTGGAATTACAAATAGACGGTGATACTAATTAGTACGCCGTTTACTTTATGTTGTAGACCAATAGGGGAGTCTCACAAAACTGACGTCGATAACACACCAGTAAAAAATTCAATGCGGATGCAATGGAAAATAGATAAGTATCGGTAAAATATTCGTCCGTCAAATCAGGGATAAGGAAATAATGAGAGGGGAGAAATCCCCTGCGTTAATCCCCAAGTTAGGTATCATAAATGATACCTAATGATAATGATGCATTTATATGCCATTTAGGTAAATTCTTTGGTAGTAAGGTACTTAGTACTTGGAAGAAAAGTCCTCACATACAGATTTTACCACTTTGGAAGAGAATTTCGCGCAAACTATTCAGTTTAGAAAAAAAATGTTAGGAGCTTCAATACAATTTTGAACACCTTTCCATAGATACTCGTATGGTTTTGTTAGAATTTTAATTTTTTTATACTTTTCCAAGTTTGTGACACCACCAAAATTTATTGTTTTATTTTGTATTAAAATGTGAATATTGTTCAAAGAAATTTAGACATTCGATATTTGATAAGAAGCCTTTTAGGCAGTAAAATTACTCGTAGAATTTAAAACTGCACTAAATTTCCGATTCGTATTTTTTATATAAGGTTTAGAATCATTTCCTGAGCATAAAATCACAAAATAATAACAAATCCAGGTGGAGCTTCAAGCGCCAGCTCGAAAAAACGTTTTTGGCTGATATTCTGAAAAAGTTATAAACCCTATTATTATTGTAGAAAATAAAATTTCCCATCTTGTGTTGCCAGTAAACTTTTTTTTCGAACTTACCGATTACGATTTATTATGTCAAATTTGATGATAACAATGTAAAAATAATAAGATGTGAATTCTGTTCCCAGTAGCATAAACATGTCCCTTTTTACCGGAATGGAAGATCCGGCCTTCTTTTCGCGCGTATCTTTTATGTTTGTAATTTTTTTATTTCCACATATATTATCTTCCAAACGGCTGGATGGATTTTGGTAACAAGGATATTCTAAGACTAGTCTGACTCGCCAAAGTGTCCTTAGATAGTAGGTAATATTTTTTTACGTGTAGATTTTTTTGTAGTCGGGGTTTTTAAATTAAAGTTTTCTATCGTATTGCTCGTTGCTCGAATAAACAGCACCGTTCATTATCATGACTGAAGAGTTAAACGAAGAGTTTGTTCTCCAGTTTTGTAATAAGAACAACTAAGCTGTGAAACGCATTGCCAGAGTGGGTTTTTGTCGAAGGTTCGAACCTTGGGGTTACGAGGTGCATGTTTCATCGTAGACCACTACAGTCATCCACTATTATCGGCATCATCGCAATCGTATCATTAAATGAGTTATAAATCGTAAACGGTAAGTTTTATCAAAAAAAGTTTACTAGCAACAAAAGATGCAAAATTTTATTTTCTACAATTATTGTCAAAATAATATATACAATATAGTTTCTTAAATAACTGCTTAAATAGTTTTTTTCAATTGGCGTTTGAAGCTTTACCTGAATCTGTGAGCATTTTGTAATTTTATGCTCAGTAAGTGATCTTTACCTCATAGAAAAAAATTGGATTAAAAATTTAGTGCAAAGTTGACCAAAAAAACCTTCTGTTTTTACTGGTCTTTCATTACGTTTCAGCACATTTTTTTGAATTTTTGACGAACTTGTGAATTATTAGGAAACATTTTAAAAAGATGCATGAAATTGGAAAAGCCGTTCTCAACTTATAGTGTGACCAAAAAGAAAAGGTTGAGTTTTGTATATTTACGAGTATAGATAAATTTAATATTTCTTCGTTTCACTTCACAATTCACAAAATTGTTATCACTAGTATAAACAAATAATGAACAAAAAATGAGTTTAAATTACACAGTCCAATATTTTAATGTTATTTCTGCACTGTGGCACCGATTCCGCGGTCGGTGACGGTCGCGAGAACAAGACAGCGTTAAATGCCTAATTTGACAGAACTACCTGGCCTTAAGTAATGATTTGGACTCTGCATGTTAAAATATCTGCGTTACATTGTGATGTTACGAGTATGAGCAGACGTGTTCCTTACCATCAGGCATATTCCATGCATTGTTAGTTTCGTAACTCTATACTATACAGAAAAACTGCATACAAATGTTGAATTCTGATGAAATTTTTATGCAAATCGAAAGTCATTTACATCGTAAAATTACTACCTAAATCCACGGACATTTTGAATGTCGAACTCCCCTAGGCTTTCGTTTTTTAGGCTCATCGATCTTTACTGTGGTAATACCTGAAGCTCCTTCCTGATATTTTTTTGTTGTTAGCAGACAATAATGTAAATTACCTTCAATATACTATGCCCCCCGTTTTGAAAAATGATTAAACAAGGGCGTCATCATTATTTATGTATTGCTCGAACAGACAGCCGTAATTTTAAGTCTTAATGTTTTTGTTTAATTATTGGCAAGCTTACTTTTGACCTCTATCTCTCCAGATGATAAGTCACAATGAGGTCAACAAAGCAACGCGATTACCTGAAAGAAAACAATAATATATTTATCTATAGAGAATAGTAACACCCAGACACAGAAAAAATATGTGTATTTTTCACATATATAATTACAAAACTATAAAATCTATACTAATTAATATTAGTATAGATTGTATAACTCAACAATGCCTGGATTGATCCAGGCATTGTTGAGTTTTTGTGAGTGGCATTGTTTTGGCCAATTCTATTTTTAAAATATTCATCGAAGTCCAAGGATGGTTTTAACGGCGAGAAAAAATTGAATAATTGTCGGGAAAACCCTAAGACAGTCCTTTTCCTTCCCATTCAAATGATTCGTATTTGAACTTTAATACATAATGGCAGGCCTGATGGCTTAGTTTTAGTTGATAGTAAGCCTGCCTGCGAAGCCGTAGGTCATGGGTTCGATCTCCACCTAGTGCAAATGTTTGTGTGATAAATTCAAATAATGTGCCTGGGTGTTTTCTATGTATAAAAAGTATGCGTTTAAAAATTTATAAATAAGTATTATATCAGCTATCTGGCTTCCATATTACAAGCTTTGCTTAGTTTGGGGTCAGATGGTGTTGTGTGTGAAATGTCCAGCCATATTTATTTATTTATACCATAAAGTTTAAGTGTTAGTGGTGTTAGTGGAGAGGTTCCAGGAAGCCAAAACAATTGAGCGAGTTCTGTCCTAAGCATCGTATTATGTCATGATATTCATGTCGATATTTAAATGTATTTTATCACTTGAAATATAAACGTATTTTTGACGTTCATCTACAGCACGCCGTAAATCCTAATGCCGTGAATTGGAATATCTGCATGGAAGGAAGAGAGGCCTTTGCCAGCAGTGGGACAATGTAGGCTAGTAATAACATTAACATTTTATTTTAATCAAGCAAGAGAAAAGTACACGTTAAAAAAACGTATAAAGTTATTTATGCCTTAAACGATCAGCTGTCTGGTAGTGAAAGTCTTGTCATAATTATTGGTCCAGCTCTTTGGTAGATTAGTGGAACAAACAAGATAGACAAAAAGTTTTAAATAGTTTTTAGGTAAAGGTACCGTACATACTTTTATTTGAACTTAGTAAACAGTTGTTAATTTGATATTACATACAAACGCTCCAATTTTATTTCTTTCTATATAGGTACTATTAATAATAATCATAAAACAAGTAAAAAAACATGGAAAATAGTTAGTTAAAATTTTTAAAAACGAACATTGTCCATGTAAATTACCGAATAAATTTTCGAATTTCACATCGGCAAACTCCATTACCCCATCAATAACGCGCCAACGTACTCTCTATGCGCTTCAGAGCGACTGAACGAATGTCAAAGTTATGCGGTCATATTAACCGTATCGAGAAGACACTGCCACGCCCTCAAGGCATATCCCAGATACTAATATTATAAAGCTAAAGAGGTTATTTGTTTGAACGCTCTTTTATAGGGAACTACTGGATCGATTTAAAAAAATATTTCACCGTTCATTCATATGGTAATCCCTATGTTATAACATGTACCACGGGCGAAGGCGGAGTGGACCGCTAGTATGTAATAAAAACAAAATAATTAGATAATCTACGTGTACATATGTTAGACATAATCAGATGTTACTTGTGATTTATATGATTCATTAAGATTTGGTTAATTGAAGAGCAGTATTATCGGTGAACTGAAGCGTGAGTTACGTGAGCTAACTACTTAATATTTGGGTTAAAATAAGTTACAGTTAAATTATACATCTAAGACCTATTAGATTTGTACATTTAAATAGGTACATTTAGTCATGAAGCTGTGTTTTATTCTGTTCGTAATAAGCATTGTGCTACCTGCGTATGGGAAAGTACGTGAAGTAAAATTTGAATACAACGATGAAGATTTGAATTTAATAGGTATGTATATTTACGAGTATTTACATGTCAGTTATGAAAACCGAGTGAAATAAGGGAATGAAATGCTTCCAATAAAACACACAAAGAAATTTGGAATCAGAATGTATTTTTCTTTATAGGTAGGTATGTACTGAATACAGTTTGCAGTGATAGGAACATCCGACAGAAGTGAAAACTTATAACTCAGAATTTGATAGCTGCGAAAAATCTATCTGTGGTGCGCAAAATAACGTTTCACTTCAAAAATGTCAATTACAGGCTCATGAATGAATTACATACCTTTGTTGTTAACAAATAGTTGGCGTTGTGCAGTCGGGACAAGGTATATTGTGACTTATCGGCTATTCGAGCTCTGCCTAATATAACAACAGATAAGTGTGATTCAATGTCTTATTTCAACAGGTATTCGAGAAAGTGACAAAGAAATCATCTACCGCCCTTGTGATCTTCAAGACTTACGCTGTATCCGTAAATTCTTCGCTCAGAACTCAGAATGTTCCATAAGAAAGGGTCCAGCACCAGACCCACTCATCTTGGCAAGAAGTTCAGTTAATTTTCCAATATTCAACATAACTGTTGTATTGGATAGAATGCAAACAAGTGGATTAAATTCTGCCAAAATAAATGAGTTTTAGTAAGTAATTTATAATTAAAGTGTTTCTAGTTAGCTTAGTGATACTCGTAATTTGTATTTGTTGTATATAAGTATATTGTTTTAGGAGTTGTTTTCTGAAGAAAAAAACAGTTCCAAATTACGTACTGGGTGGCGCTAGTGGGTTAGGTATTTAGTAATATATCGCTAAAGTCATTATTTCCTTATTATACTATTATTTGTTATTAATTATTGTGTGTTAAGGTGTGGCGATTCGTAAATACAAGTAATGCTAAACATAGCTAGCGATAACTGGGCAAAAATGCTAATTATTGAAATTAATTAATGTTATTTTTAAAATTATACAAATGTTCAGGTTAACGGCGCGTCTAACGGCCTTTTTCATGGCGAGTGCGCGCGCGTGATCACTGCCTGTTTGGCACTGATAAAGGCCGCCGGATGCGGTTGAAACTCAAGTCTGACTGGACCAAGTCGTGAACATCAGTTGTGAATTAACCGTGAATTAGTTACATATAAGTCACTTTGTTTCAGCGTAAACAATCACACCGGTAACGTAGTTTTTGCCATTGACGTCCGAGGTATGAGTGAGCGGGCTTCGGACACATCATTCAGATACTTGAGAACTGGACAAGAGCCCATTGTTTTGACAGATTATTTAACCCTTACCTTTAGTAAGTTTCATTACTAACATTAAACCATTGTGGCCATAAGACCATACATTAAAACACGGTTATTTTAATAGAAATATTAAAATAAAATTTCGTAATGCCCTCACTTTGTAATCAAAATCCCGAACCATTTAAACAATATATATATATACCTACCTATATTTGTTTTAAAATGAACAGCCGTGGTGGCCTAATAGCTAAGACGTCTAAGTTCAAGATTGTGAGATTCGAATTCTGCTTGTACCCCCGAGTATTTACATTTCATGTGCATAGACAGAGACAGTTTAAACAGACAGAGTTTATTAATGTGCTTATTTACAAATTTGTCATTACGACTGGCTTTGACTGTGAAGATAAACATCGTGAGGAGACCGGTATGTTTCAAGGTAGGCTTATTTCGGGGATGTCATTCTTCTTATCCCAACCTGAATTTGGGTAATGTGTTCGATTATAGTCTTCATTATCTCCGTGTGAGAGAAGGCAAATCCCAATAATAGGAGCATGGCAAATTTTGCGCAATTAATAAATATTGCTGGACATTTCACACACAACACCACCTAACTCCAAACTAAGTAAAGCTTGTTGTATTGTACCCAGATAACTGATATAATATAATGCTAATATAGTTGTCATCAGTTATCTGGCTAAGAAATGCTGATGTATCTCTATGTGCTATTTTTAACCCCCGACCAAAAAAAGGGGTGTTATAAGTTCGATGTCGATGTGTGTCAGTCTGTATGTGTGTTTGTCTGTGGCACCGTAGAGCTCAAACGGATGGGCCAATTTCAATGCGGTTTTTTATTTGAAGGTTAATATTTGTACAGATGTTCTTAGCTATGTTTGCTTAATATCGATTCAAAATGGCCGCCTCCACAAAATGGCGGACAAAATATTTCTTCACAATTTACCTCAATATGGATGTTAAATGAAAGGGCTTGACTTGTAAAATACTATACCCTATCCAAAATTTCAAACTCAAGATGGCCGTCACCACAAAATGGAGAATTATATCACTTTTTTCACTACCACCTAAATATGGGTATCAAACAAAAAGGCTTGACTAGTAAAATACTATACAGTATAAAAAAATTCAAAACCAAGACAGCCACCACCACAAAATGGGGAATTATGTTATTTTTTTCACTACTTCCTCAATATGGGTATCAAACGAAAGGGCTTGACTAGTAGAATACTTTGCATTATGACAAATTTAAAATGCAAAATGGCAGCTACCACAAAATGGCGAAATACATTTCTTTTTTCACAACTCTCTTAAAATGGGTATTAAATGAAAGGGCTTGACTAGTAGAATGTTGCACAGATAACAAATCCCAGGCAGTCGGGGTTTATCAAAATTTTTAATTTTGTGCTTGTTTCTTTTCTAGACCGCATAATTTATACAGCTGTTATACCAAAAGTGCCGCATCTTCAGTTGCACAAAGCAGATATGCACGCAGACATCGCTGACAGTACTCCAACGTTGATAATTGGACCAAAAGCTTACAATAGCACAGGTTCGTATTTTGCAATTTTATTACATAAATTAGATTACACTTATCCGCCGTCTTGGCTAATTTTAAGTGACGATGCAGTTTACGATGCAGCGTGCTTATCTACAGAGAAGAAACCAAATCACTTTTGACTGGAACCCACGAAGATAATAACTATCGGGTAGAAACCACAAACGCAAAAAAAAAACAGCCACAGATTACTGAAACAAAAGCTAAGTAAAGTAATCTGTGTTTACAGCATATGTAGATGTTCTTTTCACAAAAATTAAGTCAATTATCAACTTGGATTGGATAATAGACTTATGTGGTTATTTTTATCTTTTCAGATCCAGTAGTGCAACGGTCGTTCACTGCTTTGATAGCTGGTCTACCGAGAGCTCTGCGTGAAGCTTTACTTCTCAAAACATCTCTGTACATGACTGTATTCATCCAAAATAATATATGCGACTTTGGGCAGGAAATCGTGGCTGTTTAATCATTTAAACGATACTAAGATAATATGAAATATGTATGATTTTGACTATTTCAAATTCGTAAAACATAATCAACCCAATTTGTTCAATGTATAGTTTACAATTATATAAAGGACATACAGACATACATTCACTATAGAAACTTAGACATAAAGTAGAAAACTAAATTACAACTTTTTATGACGAAAAGAGCCATTAATAACATCACTACACTATTTAGCTAACTACGAATACGTTTGATGTAGGTATCCATAAGTATACTGATGAAGGCCAAAAAATAATCAAGATAATAGCACAACTTGTTATGCACTAATTCAATAAAATTATACACACAATTACCTAAACATTTAATATTTACCTTCGATGTTTTATTCACCTACCCTATTTGTAAAGATAAAAATAATTCTAATGATATAATAATGTGAAAGTTTAAATGCTTGTATTTGTTCTTATAGACGTTTGTTGCTCCATCACTTCTGTACGGATTGAATTGAAATAAGCCTACATCGCGAAAATATCACGGAAACTGGAAGATGTGGATAAAATCGCGGGGCGCTGCTAGTGATAAATAATTATTGTGATAGTATGTAGTAGAATTGTAAAGAGAACGTCATTAGATTATAAAGGAAACTTGATGCTGTTACTCTATGCTCCTAGTCAAAGATACAGAGTTGAGCCCAAAATAAGTAGGAAGAAAGTGCAAAGCATTACATTAAGCTAACATTAGGAAGTTCGAGGTACATATTATCATAATAAGAGCCACGTCTCAAGAGAGATACATTTCGGAGAGTGTGCAACTGATCTGCATTGCCCTTTTTTCTAGCGGACCGCCCGTAGTTCGAAAAAGCGACATTGTCTCATGGTTGCTGTTAAAAGTTAAACACTCCAACAAGAAGATTAGACTCCACTTTCGTGCTTTTGTGATAAGTACGTTAAGGTTGTGAATTGCGTTGCCTGAGTGGGGGTTTCCCAATAGTTACAATGTTGCTGTCTTCAATTCGGGAGGCGAATCGATTTCTTCTGAGTAAGGATGCTTCATTGTCGCTTACCATCAAGCGTGATGCCAATCAATTCTAAACCTGTAATTGTTAATAATAATAAAAAGCAATGATGTTTAGGATGAGGCAAAGTGGAAATGTGTTTTTTTGAATGTGGAAATGTATTTGGTTATACTCACCGCCTGAGGAGATGTACTCGTATGACTTAATTATGTTAGACTTGACACCACGCCTTTCATAATCCTATGATGTGATGGGAGTGATGAGTACCGGCTGAAACCTCTACGGTTCCACTTTTGCCGTGTATGGTGGAAACGTGGGGATGGTCTCGCACGGCTGAGCTCGTGTCCTAGTTGGTAGTAAGTCTGCTTGCGTTATGTCTGTGTCATGGAGTCGATTCCCAACCAGTGCAAATATTTGTGTGATAAATACAAATGTTTGTTCTATATCTAGGTGTTTCTATAAATAATAAGGATGTATTTACAACTATAGAGGTATAAGTATCAGCGTACCAACTATCTGGCTCCCATTGTACAAGTTTTGCTTTGTTTGGGGTTAGATGGGATTGTGTGTGAAATGTCCATTTTTTATTATTCTTCCACTAACCCGACTCGGCCTGCCCGTTCCCAGGCCCCTTACTGAAGCAACGCAAGTAGAAAAAATTAATACGGTAAAGTTGAGAAACCTCGTCTATTTTGAAGTCTATTAATTAAGTATAATTGTATATGGGTCGGAATCATTAAAACGTGTGTACTCGTATATGTTCATGATTAAACAATAGATCACGCGCGATAAGTAGGGCACCAATTAAGTAATCGCCTACAATTATGAATAATAGTGTTAAATTACTTACAATTTAATTCGACATGTTGTTGAATAGAATTTATTTTGAGTTCATATATCAGTAACTGGCAGTGCATTTTTTACAATTGTAAAAAAACTTAAAAAATACAATCATGATGAGGTTTTGCTTGATTTTAACTATTTTAAATGTTATTGTTTGTACAAAAGGAACATCGCTTGAACAAAATTATTACGCAGATGATTTGAATCTAGTTGGTACGTATTATGAAATTTATAAATGTTTTGTTACTTTCTTACTCCCGATAAATTTAAAAAAACTATCAGTAGTACTCTTTGCAGTCCTTTTTGTGGGCAGTATCACACCATTGCTAGTTATTCTGCCACTTAGCAGTAATCTATACTAATATTATATAACTGCTCAGTTTGTTTGAACGCTAAGATCTCGGGAACTCGACTTCTCTACTACTGGTCCGAATTGAAAGATTATTTTTCTTTTGAATAGTCCATTTATCGACGAAAGCTATAGGCCATAGGCTACAATATAACATAACGCTACAATCAATAGAAGCGGAACATGAATGAAGCATGTAACAAAAACGGGATAAAATGTGCTTTCTTGAGAACTTTCGTACCGTGCTTTGACATGACAGCGTGTGTCTAAGATTGCGTTATTATATGTAAACTTTTGATAATCAAATTTGTTTCTAAATCAGAGTTGGTACGCCCAGTTTTCGACAGGAGGCATAGCAGGTAGCTGAAGCGGTTTTTTTTTGTTTGAACGCGATATTCTCAGAAATTACTGAACCGATTTCAAAAATTTTGTCACCGTTTTATATATACGGGACCCCTGAGTGCTAAGGCTATATATATATGTACCATGGGCAAAACCGGGGCAGACATCTAGTCTTTTAATATTTATTACTGTGGTCCAGTTTGAAGGAAAAATGTTTCTAGAGAAATTGCAGGATAAATCATCTTATACGTTTGGGTGACGAATGCACTGCAATTCAGTCTATAGTCAAATCTCTTTTCCATCCTATGGTTTCCTGATGATCCCAGAAATAATGAAAGAAGTCGCAGGTCGCAGATTGCTACTTTACTTTATGTATGTATATTGTTTATTTGCTATACCCGGAGCTTAACCCGTGGATTAATAAACACAAACTTTGAAGGTACAAAAAGTGGGCTATGTATATTTTTTTATTGTACGTGTGGAAGTGACGAGACGAGCATGACATGTGTCTGAAGTGAAGCAACACGCTTGTTTAAAACAGCACATCGCAGATTATGGCCATGACTCTCTCCTTGTTTATGCTGGTCATTTTAGACGGATTTTCATAGACATATCCGAAAAAACTAGCGTCTACCTACCTTTAAAAAAAATCCAAATCGGATCAGTTGCTCGGTAGTTGCGACACTACAGACAAACAAACACAAATACACGAGAAAGAACGATAATTACTCAAACACTTCAAACTACAGCAGGCTACAGATTTATCTAACTATCGGAATTGCAACGGAAAATTATGTATAGTACTTGGGTTATTAAGCCATTTACTAGCCTGATCTAACAAGTATTTTACCCAGGTCTTCATGAAGACGACAAAGAAATCATCTACCGCCCCTGTGATCTTCAAGACTTGCGCTGCATCCGTGAATTCTTTGCCGAAAACTCTCAATGTACAATAGCAAAAGGTCCCGCTCCAGACCCTCTAATAATATCAAGAAGCACCGTCTATTTTTCACTGTTTAATATTACTGTTATTGAAGATACAATGCAAGCGAGTGGATTAAATTCTGCGAAAGTAAAGGAGTTTTAGTAAGTAATTATATTGCTATATTGAAAGCGTTGTGAAATAACTATTAGTGGTAGTTATGACGCGTAGCTGCTATGACGGTTTCAAAGTGATAATTTTTAGGTCCATTAGCCTCCCGCCCCAAATTCATTTGCATTGAATAACAAATTTATAGTATAACCTATTAATTGAGGCGCTATCTGTTAGCAGTTTATGAAATTTACCATCAATAACACTGTAAACTATCTAATTTGAGGCGCTATCTAGAAACTTACGCTGAGTAACAGCAGTCAACGTTAGTAATTAGGTTATTGTTAATTGCAAGTTATCTTTTTTATAACTTTCATG
Source organism: Ectropis grisescens (assembly GCA_017562165.1). Classification (NCBI taxonomy): domain Eukaryota; kingdom Metazoa; phylum Arthropoda; class Insecta; order Lepidoptera; family Geometridae; genus Ectropis; species Ectropis grisescens. The sequence goes on along the minus strand of CM029780.1, from coordinate 14,213,835 downwards.
AATATCGGTTAACTTGTTGAAGAGCAGGAACGAACATCAAAACATATTCAAATCATGCTCCTGAATCTACTATATAAAGCATTCTCTCTCAAGGAGAGACTCAAACCTATAATCTACCACACTGGGCAAGGGCGTGTTAACATTGAAACAGATCCTCGAAAGAATATGCCGGTTTCTCGCGCTATGTTCCTTCATTGTCCAAGCCATTGGTACTGACAAACTCTTACATCTACATTTAGAAAAATACTCTAAGGTACAGTTGAGATTAGTATCTATGACCTGATGATTGTGAAACAGACTTTGTTGCCACTCCACGACTACTGTTTTTATTTATTTTTATGTTCTATTGTAAATAATTTTGTTACAGCGTTAATAAGAACACAGGCAACGTCGTATTCGCTGTAGACATATTCGGATTGAGTGAGCGTTCTTCGGACACATCATTCAGATACTTGAGGACGGGAAAGGAGCCCCTTGTTTTGACAGATTTTGTAACTTTTACCGTCAGTAAGTTTAACTTGTGTTTTACATCACTACGCCTGACATTTTGCATAATAGATATATATAATGTTGAAGGTTGAAAATTAATGATCTTTTTTAAAGGAAACGATCAATTAGATATATTTCAAAGCATTACTTAAAAACATAATCTGTTGGTTAATTTACTTAAAATTCGTTACTTACCTTCTAAACGTCGTCTGAATATTTAACAGATTCGTAGTTTTGATTATTTTTTTTGTATACTCAGTAGTAGGTTAACCACAAGTCGAACCCTCTAATGTAGAGCCGTAGTTTTACGTACGTACATTATTTACACATTTGGGGAAACAACTAGAGTTGACAACAAAATATTTCAAATAGTAATAGGTACACTCCGCGAGGTATAAGCTGAGCTTTGCATTTGTGTGAGTGTACATGGATAGTGTAGGTGTGACAACCGGCCTTAGTCGCGGCGCCATTCTGTCTCGCCGCGCTCCTGCCTGATTGGTGATCACTCACACTAATGCAAAGCTCAGCTTATACCTCGCGGAGTGTACCTAGTTTATAAAATAATATTAATGAAAAATTTCACTTAATTGTAGTATGAAAACTAACGTGGTTATTGCACATTTTAAATAAATACACGGGTAATGTTTATAATGTACAGGGCTTAATCACGATTTAATTCATTGTTTAATTTCATTTCCGTATTTAAACAATGAATTAAATCGTGATTAAGTCCTGTACATTATAAACATTATGTGTTCAAATCGCGAAAGTTTAAAAAGTCCGACTCAAGTTTCGATCGCGCCCGGCGATCTTTTTCAAGGACGCTATCGAAACTTGAGTCGGACTGGACTGACTATATCAAACGTGAGTTACCCGTGTACTTATTTAAAAATCCACTCAATTGGTTTAGAAAACCTTAAAACTCTTAATTACTCTAGTTAAATACCTAATTGATGTAGTTGTTCATTTGTAGCCGGGACAGGTTAGTTTATAAAAATTGTGGGTCCTTTTTTAAAATTTTCCGTTCCTATTTCTCAAAAACGGCGTTTTTACCTAAACTTAATTTTATTTGTTTGAGTATGGTAACTATTTTCTGATCTGTGTTTGAGGTCACAAATCAAAGGCACGAAAATTTATTTAAGTATAAATGTAATTATTATTTATTTTCATAGATCGCATAACGTTTACGGCTGTCATACCAAAAGTGCCGCATCTTCAACTCCACAAAGCAGACATACACGCAGACATCGATGACAGTAACCCGGCGTTGATTATTGGGCCAAAAGCTTACGATAGCAAAGGCTGGTAATATTTTACAATTTTACAAGTCACTACATTTTGTAGTGGCCGGATTCTTGGCAGAGTCCGCCTGGGGAAGTACCACACCTTTGCCAGTTATTCTACCGCCAAGCAGGAATGTGCAAACATAACTGTGTTCCGGTTTGAAGGGCAACGTTTTCAGAGAAATTACAGGGCTTGGAGATATAACATCTTAGATCTCTGGGTGACGAGCGCAGTGCAGTGCTAGGTAATGATTTGGACTCTTCATGTTCCAATAGCTGCGTGTCACTGTGCATGTGGCAGGCATGTTGCTTACCATCAGGCACATGGCCTGCTCGTCTCGTCACTTTTTACAAAAAAAAAAGTCACAAGAACGACATTTAAATTATTACAGTCTGGAATAGGAATCCGGAATAATAACGGGAACGGGAACTATGCGGGTAAAACAGTGGGAGGCTGCAAATTAAGAGTCGAATTTATTTATTCCTTCTTTCTAATAGTTTGTTTGTCTTTAATTTTACAGATCCAGTAGTGCAACGTTCATTCTCTGCTTTATTAGCGGAGCTGCCGAGAGCTCTTCGAGAGGCATTACTTTTGAAAGCTTCCTTATACACGACTGTATTCATCCAAAAAAATATATGCGACTTTGGACAGGAAATCGCAGCCGTATAAACAATACTACATATATAAAAAAATATAATATATTTACTGGTAAAATATTGTATACAAAATAAATATTTGCTGTCGAAAAAATATCGTGGTAGATTTGAAATAACCAGGTAAGAATAAATCCGTGAGCCAAAAAATATTGCACCATTTTTTCCAAATATTACACGGACGGATAAAATTGCGTTATCTTATAGTTTATTAGGTGAAGTAAAATCTATGCATACAAAATTGAATGTTTGTCTGTATGTCCTTTGTATAACCTTAACTATTCATTTGATCATGTTTGATCTTTAGCAAAGTTGTTGCGAATAAGCCCAAGAGGTTTCTGAGTTAGTACGATGAATTTTCGACAACGCAAGTCTTGTATTTTATACTAAAACAAATATTATTATATCTATACTATAATAAAAAAGTATTAGAAACTTTTGTTTTCAATCGTTGGAACCTTGGAGACGAAGGGTTTTACTCTAATTACTTTTAAAAAATGGTGACTACATAAATTATAAACAGGATTCGTGGTACTACAAATTAATATACGAACAACGTAACATCACAAAATATGTAATTTAACAAAAGGATACTTGGGTGACCGAGATTCGTTCGGTTTAAATACTGAATATACAGGTAAAGGGCTTCCCACATATCCGTGGGGCTCCCAGTAGTAGATTTACCTACAAAAAAAGGAGGAACTTGGAAAAAATTAGGGAGCATCAGGAATCGAACCAGGGACTACTGATTCCGAAAGCGTCTTTCTGCCGCCTGGGCTAATAGCTATTATATTCATTTCAGAAGTTTGCTATTATTGTTAGTTAACAAAAATGTTAAAATAATCATGTGTCTAATAACAAGTTACAAAATAAAAGTTTGTCAAGTAATTACTGTTGTTACTATTGTTTTATTGTTGAACTACCGATTTGTTAAATATTTTTTGGATAATAATCATTTCACTACCCTTGAGTTTGTCTAACGTTAGTTATCACAAGTCGATTTGTAAAAAAAAGTTTGTGAAAAGAACAGATTCTATTTCATGCATTAGGTAGTAGAACCTGGGTTTCGCTCGGTTTAGACACTGAATCTATACTAATATTATAAAGCTGAAGAGTTTGTTTGTTTGTTTGAACGCTAGGATCTCGGGAAGTACTGGTCCGAATTGAAAGATTCTTTTTCTATTGGATAGTCCATTTATCGAGAAAGGCTTTAGGCTATAGAAAATAACTCTACTATTAATTGAAGCGGAGCATGAAACAAGAATGTAACAAAATCGGGAAAAAAATATTCCCCTTTTGAGAGTTTTCGTACGTTTCGTGCTTTGACATGACACATGACAGCATGTGTCAAAGATTGCGTCATTGAATTTCAGTAATCTGTGCCTTGAATATAAACCTTTGCTATTTTTTTTTTTTAATCTGAGTTGGTACGAGCAATTTCCGACAGGTGGCGTAGCAGGGTGCTGAAGAGGTTTTTTGTTTGAAATCGATATTCTCAGGAATGAGTGAACCGATTTCAGTCATTCTTTCACCGTTGGATATGTACGGGATCCCGCTGAGTGCTATATAATATACCACGGGCGAAGCCGGGGCGGGGAATCTAGTATACTTATATAGATACGAATTAAATGCGTTAATAAAAGGCTCCCAGTAATATATTTTATTTAAAAGAAACTTAGAATATGTTATAAATTTATATATTCGTTTTTTAAATAAAGACAGACGAGACTAGCAGAACATATGCTTGTTGGTAAGCAACAGGACTATCACATAACAGCACAGTGATACGCAGCTATTGGAACATGAAGAGTCCAAATCATTACCTAGCACTGCACTGCGCTCGCCATCCAGAGATCCAAAATGTTATATCTCTAAGCCCTGTAATATTTCTGGAAACGTTGCCCTTCAAACCGGAACACAGTAATGTTTGCACATTACACTACTTGGCGGTAGTATAAGTAGCAAAGGTGTCGTACTTCCCCAGCCGGACTCTGCCAAGAGTCCTACCACTAAAAAAACGCTATAGTTTCGTGACCGTCCAACCCGCCTGAGCTATAATACTTTTGCACAACAGTGCAAAATTTACTTTTATTTATTTTTATATTAATGTAATAGTTTTCCTTTGTCTAAAAACGCGCATAAAACGACGTTTAGCTAGATCGATTTTTCGCCCCCGAAACCTCCTGGATTTACATTTATAAAAATCTACATAAAAATCGTTCGAACCGTTTTTGAAATTCTGATTCTATATACTACATTTTACATGTACAAGAATTGGTCATTTAAAGCTCGTGTATAAGATGTGGTATTTATCATTTAAAGGTATTGGTCGTTTAAAAGTATATATAAAACTAGCGACCCGCCCCGGCTTCGCACGGGTGCAATGCTGATACTAAAAATACGAATAAAATGGTTATTGTGGGATATTCGTAAGAGACAGAAATATACCATTGTTGATATTTTTGTAGACCTTTTTAAGGGGTACAATACTGCAGTACATTATTTTGATCCATCTCGTAGTATTCAGTCAGCGTTTGCAAAGTAAGCGCAAAAAATATGTTTATTTATGACATCACATTAGAAACCTTTAAAATTATTAATGTTTCTCTACTGTTGTGTGCACATATTATACATAATATAAACCTTCCTCTTGAATCACTCTATCTATTTAAAAAACCCGAAAAAATAAAAATCTATTCGGTAGTTGGTTTGGTTAGTTTGGTAGTAAAAAATCGAGAAAAAAAATCTGTTTGGTAGTTTTAAAGATCTAAGCACACATAGGGATATAGGGACAGAAAAAGCGACTTTATTTTATACTATGTAGTGATGAAGAGCAATGAAGAAGTTTTGAAGATGGTAGAGGAGAAAAGAACATTAATGGAAACAATAGAAAACAGAAGAGGGAATATGTTGGGACATCTGATACGACACGACAATTTAATTAGAACAATAATGGGAGGTAAATTAGAAGGGAGGAGGAAGAGATACCTCCTAAACCTAGGAGAAGTTACATGAACCAAGTGAAGGAGAAGATAAATGTAGTGTCGTATCAGGAAGTCAAGGAGAAGACAGAGTGTAGAAGTACATGGAAGGAACTCCACCGACAAGAGCGTCGCTCTTCAATTATGAATGAATAAGATGTGGGTGGGAATCACTCAAACATGTGTATGTAAATGTGGTATGTTAATAATTACCTAAACAATAGATCATGCGCGATCAAGTAGGCCAACAATTAAGTAATCGCGTGCAATTATGAATATTAATGTTATTTGATTTACGCTTCATTTCGATATATATGTTGTTGAATAGATTTCATTTTGAGTTTATATATCAGTGACTCAGCAGTGCATTTTTACGATTTAATAAAAATAAAATAAATACAATCATGAGGTTTTGCTTGATTTTAACTATTTTAAATGTTATCGTTTGCACAAAGGGAACATCGCGTGACGGAAATTACGCAGATGATTTGAATCTAGTAGGTATGTATGTACGGTTATGATATTTATATTAAAATTTTCGTGACTCTCTTACTCCCGATAGTTTTCAATTAAATTTATTTATTCTAACTTCAATTTAAAAAAAAACTATCAGTAGTAGTGGCAGGACTCTGCAGTCCTCTTTGGGCATCGATATAAATTAATGGATCCCAAACTTCAGGCGTACGGAATTATGCTATCATTGAGAAGAGTGAGCTCACTCTTTCTGGTATTTCTATCACTATTCGTTGTCAACAACCAAAATAAGTAGAACCACAACATATCTCGCCGCTAGCGATTCTAGGTTTCAAGTAGATCGGTTGTAAATGTAAACCACTCACGCTACATACACAGACGAAGTTTATTAACTGTAACATACATAAATTGTAACATACTCAGGACTCGCACATCTATTGATTTTCATCGATGTCTTTGGTCAGTTTAACACCGTTGCGTTGTTAGTATAGACAACATCTGTGTCATAATAAAATCTTGTTAAATGAACAATTTGTTTGTATAAAAACGTCTCATTCATTTTTAGGGTTCCGTAAAACGTAAAAACGGAACCCTTTTGAATTCGTCATCTCTGTCTGTCCGTCCGTATGCCATAGCCACTTTTAACTATACTGTTAAAAGATACGTAGAACGTACGTAAAACTATACTGTTGAAACTTGGTAAGTAGATGTATTTTGTAAACCTCAGATTTAAACACAAAAATAGAAAAAAGACAATACTTGCATTTCATATTCATATTATTTATTGGTTATATACATAGTTGGTCACCAACGTATGATAACATAAAGGACTCCAACTGAAGAGCCATGTATCGGTTTGCCACTTTTCTTCTCCTGTATAGCCTCGGGTGGTAGTAGGTGACAGGGTCAAACATCTCAGTCGTAGTGGGGTATAAACGGTGTTTCAACGTGACTCTCTGGTTCCTGTTTAGTATAGTTGGTCTCGGAGGCCGTCACAGCGTGCCTTGAGCGTTTCCCCTAAATTACACTAGTATTATAAATTACCCATGACCATTGTGCATGCAACTGCATTGAAATATCGAGAACTTGCTTACCACGTAACTATGGTAAATATCCCGTAATCAATAGTTCTAGTAAAGCAAAAAACCGCGATAGGTTAAAACAACTGTTTTAACTGTTCTAGTTAACAAACAAACGATTTTTCCACAACATGATTAATCAACCTCGAAAACTCGATTAGTTTTGCATTTAAATCGATACGATAATCGCCACTGATCACATTGTTGTTAAACTTACATTGTTGTTAGTAAACAAGATTAAAATGTGCACGAAATATTTGTGACAACATTCGATAAATTAATAGATGATGTTGGCACATTAATGTAAAAGAAATCAAATATGGCAACACGTGCTTTACTGGTTTTGCTAGTGTTTCGTAACTTGAGTGAAGAATATACTTAGATCCAATAATTATTATTATTACGAGGAAAAAAACTGGGACTGCGAAGAAGATTTAAATTTAGTAGGTATGATATTTATTTCTATTTTCTTGGACATCACATAGGCTATCTATTCTCATAAAAAACTTACGTGAGTAGTTTGTTCTGTAGTACTGTTTGATCTTTATATTTTTTTTAAATAACCTCACTTATCCCACTGCTGGGTAAAGGTTTCTCCCAATTCTTTCCACTTACATGATTCGGTCCTGTACTTTCATCGTTCAATCTCTTTTAAACGCTCCGAGCTCGTCTATAGCGTTGGAGGGAGGCCTTGGGGTCAACTAGCACATGGCGTCCACTACGTAGAAACTCTGGTCCGTCGATCAGGGCGCATTCTGCTTACATGACCTGCCCATTCCCAGTTAAGCTTGGGAGACTTAATTCCTACATCTTGTTACATTCATTTTGTACATTTTTTATTTGATTAATGTAATACTCTTCTCCCTAGAATGGATTAATCTTTAAGTAACTCTAAAATTTTATAATAATATGGTTACAGACTTTATAAAACTTTCTGCAGCGCTGATTTCAATTTAGTAAATTACCCATATAATATATGCCTGGAAGAGATTGCTTTTAGCGATACGTTCGCCAATTGTTACTGTATTTTTTTAAGTTTTTGTTTATTTTGTAACTTTCTTTACTTGTTAAGTGCAATAAAGAGTTAACCTATCCATATACAATGTGTTTTCTACCCGTGTCGGAGCCTGAAATGGTAAAATATATGATTAATTTTATCGACAAATCAGGTTTTAACGTTAACGATTTTTATGTATTTTCGAAATATCAATAATCGACAAAAATATGGATCATAAAACTTCCTGAGTGTTTGTGACATCACGTCTTTGTAAAAATCATACAATGAAGTGAATCGCTCCAAACTTCTAAGCACTGTATCTTCGTCATTTTTTCCTGAACAGTTCCTATGGTATTGTTATTTATATTTATGCTATATTATGTTAGCACTATATTATAATTATACTATATTACATTTCTTTTGTAGTGGTAGGACTCCTACCACAGCTCTCCTGGGGAAGTACCACATCTTTGCCAATTATTCTACCGGCAAACAGTAATGTGAAAACATTACTGTGTTCCTGTTTGAAGGGCAATGTTTCCAGAGAAATTACAGGGCTTAGAGATATAACATCTTAGATCTCTGGGTGATAATAATAATAATAATAAGTCCTGGACCGGACGGATTGCACAACTTCTGGATAAAGTGGTTTCGGTGCTCACATGAACGTTTGGCAACACAATTCCAAGAAGCCCTGGATACGGGTTCTCTTCCCAGTTTCTTGACCACCGGAGTCACCTTCCTGCTCCATAAGTCTGGTAGTACCACGGAACCGAAGAACTACAGACCCATTACGTGCTTACCTACCATCTACAAGCTGCTTACATCCATTCTGAGAGCAAAAATTAATGCGCATATTGTCGCGAATAACGTTTTGGCCTCCTCTCAGAATGGATGTAAGATTGGGTCCCGTGGTACTAAGGAGCTGCTCCTCATTGACACGACCATTTGCCAACAAGTCAAACGAAGCAAGGGAGCCCTCTCCGCTGCTTGGATTGACTATAAGAAGGCCTATGATGCGGTGCCCCATTCATGGCTAGAAAGGGTTTTAGAGTTGTACAAAATAAATCCAACTCTAAAATCTTTTCTAAGCAAATGCATGGGACAGTGGGTCACAGTCCTTCGTCAACCAGGTAGCGTAGACAGCTCTTTTGTTTCGGAGGACTTGATTAGGATTGAAAGAGGCATTTTTCAGGGTGACAGTCTAAGTCCCCTATGGTTCTGCCTAAGTCTGAATCCTCTCAGCACTCTGCTGAAGGATTCAGAGTTAGGTTATCGTCTTCGTAGAGGAGGTGAGGTTATATCTCATTTGTTGTATATGGACGACCTCAAACTTTTGCACCGAAACGCCAAGACTTGTTGGAGCTATTAAAACCACGGAGGTTTTAGTAACGCCATCAAGATGGAGTTCGGTGTGAACAAGTGTGCGGTCATGCATGTACAGCGAGGGAAAGTAGTAAATTCAGAGAATTTACAACTTTCCGAGACTATAACTCTCAGATCTCTCTTCGAAGACGAGACCTAAAATATCTCGGTATGTCACAGTCCTTGGGTATTTCAGCAGATGACATTAAGAGATCGGTGAAGGAGCGCTTCTTGTGCCGGCTGACAAAAGTACTCAAAAGTCTTCTGTCAGGCGGTAACAAGGTGCGAGCCTTCAACGGTTGGGTAATGCCTCTGCTGATATACTCCTTTGGCATACTGAGATGGACTCAGACTGAGCTCGACGCCCTGGACAGAAAGGTCCGTCAACTGCTCACAACTCATCGCATGCTACACCCGCGCTCGTCTGTTATGAGACTGTATATTCCGCGGAAATGGGGGTCGAGGCTTTTAAATGCCAAGAACCTACACAACCGCGAAGTATGCAGTCTCAGGGATTATTTCCGCAACAGCGAGTCCGGGATGCATCGCGATGTTGTGGCAGTTGACAGGAGCTCACGCCTCTTTCATTGGCAAACGAGAACTGGCGCAAACCATCGGTGCTCAGCACTGATGATCGCAAGGAAGTGTGGAAGAGCAAGGAGCTGCATGGGCGATTCTATCGGGCCTTGACGGGACCCGATGTGAATCTGCTCGCGTCGGTGAACTGGCTGCGCTTCGGGGACCTCTTCGGAGAAACCGAGGGTTTTGTCTGTGCAATTGCAGATGAAGTTATCAAGACGAACAATTACCGGAAATACATCATGAAGGACGGTACGGTCGACATTTGTCGGGCATGCCGCCGTCCAGGCGAATCTCTTCGTCATGTTATTTCCGGTTGTTCGCATCTTGCTAACGGCGAGTACTTGCACAGACATAACCTAGTAGCCAGGATCATCCACCAGCAACTTGCTCTTCGACACGGCCTTGTCGAGTCCGAGGTGCCGTACTATAAGTACGCACCTCTGCCAGTTCTCGAGAATGGTCGTGCGTTGCTCTACTGGGACCGCTCTATCATCACGGACAGGACTATTGTCGCCAATAAGCCTGATATCGTGCTGGTAGACCGGTCTCAACGTCGGGCTGTGATCGTCGATATCACCATACCACATGACGAGAACCTCGTGAAAGCTGAGAAGGACAAGCTTAGCAAGTACCTTGACTTGGCTCACGAGGTTACCGCCATGTGGAATGTTGATTCCACGATCATAGTCCCCATAGTCGTGTCGGCAAACGGCCTTGTAGCGAAAAGTCTCGACAAACATCTCAAGAGACTTTCGCTAGATGGTTGGATCAAGGGTCAGATGCAGAAGGCGGTCATCCTTGACACAGCGCGCATCGTCAGGAGGTTCCTCACTCTGCAGCCCTAACCACCGGTAGCTTGGGCCCTGCCCCCGCTGCTGGCGGCAAACTAGGTTTAAGTTTTTATAATGTTTTTATGTTGTTTTATATATCAATATTGTAAAAACTTAGTCTTAAGAAAAGAAATAAATACGAGAATAATAATAAACTCTTTATTAAAAGACCACACAGAAAAAAGAAAAAACATAACAAAAAAATTAACTTAGTAACTAATGGGTGAGACTCTTAATTGGCGGCCTTATTGCTTAAAGCAATCTCTTCCAGGCAACCTTGTACGGAAAAGGATTTAAAGTGGACAAAAGTGGCCCTTAACTTATGGTGATCACATACGATTGGTGATGAGCGCGGTGCAGTGCTAGTTAATGATTTGGACTCGTCATGTTCCAATAGCTGCGTGTCACTGTGCTGTAATGTGGCAGGAATGTTGCTTATCATCAGGCACATGTCCTGCTTGTCTCGTCACATCTTATTAAAAAAATATATATATATTGTTTTTCCAGGTCTTCAAGAAGACGATAAAGAAGATATCTATCGGCCTTGTGATCTTCTAGACCTGAGTTGTATTCGAACGTTCTTTGCTAGGAACTCGCAATGTTCCATTTCTAAAGGCCCGGCACCAGATCCCCTTGTGTTGAAGAGGAATACTTTATACCTATCGTCGGCTAACATTACGATTGCATTAGATAATGTTCAGGTTTCTGGACTGAACAGTGTGGAAATTAAAGATTTTTAGTAAGTAGACTATATAACTTTTATTTTGTAGACTTTATATCTTGCTAAACGATCCGTCCGGCTTTGCTCGTGGTACATATATGTATATAGCTGTAGCATTCAGTGATCACATACGAGTAAATAACCAACGCGTTGGGTAAAATAATTTTTGAAATCGGTCTAATAATGCCCGAGATTAGCGTGTTCACACAAATAAAATCTTCAGCTTTATAATATTAGATAGGTTTATAGATAGATAGGTTATACAGATAGGATAGGGCCGGTCCGATTTAGTCGATATAACCACCAAAAATAAGACACCAAACATTTCTCAATGCGGGTATAGAAGATTCAATTCTATAGCGGCGTTGAGAAACCTTTCTAGCGTGCCTTAGCCAATTGGTCAAATACGGGACCCTTTTAGATTCGTCATGTCTGTCTGTTCGTCCGTATGTCATAGCAATTTTTCTCCAAAACTATAAGAGCTATACTATTGAAACTTGGTAAGTAGATGTATTCTGTGAACCACATTAAGATTTTCATACAAAAATAAAGAAAAAAACAATACACTTTAGGAGAGTCCCATACTTAAAACTGAAACTCATTTTTTTTTCATCAAAACTATACGTGTATCTATGAATAGGTCTTCGAAAATGATATTGAGGTTTCTAACATTTTTTTTTGTAAACTGAATAGTTTGCGCGAGAGACTCTTTCAAAGTGGTAAAATGTGTGAAATATGGGGGGGCTAACTTCTGAAATAAGAGAATGACAAAAATACAAAAATAAAAAAGTGTATGATGTACATTACCAAGTAAACTATCGACGAATATTGGTTTGAATGAGATCTAGTAAGTAGTTTTATTTTAATACGTCATAAATTCACTATTGTTAAAACACTGAATAAAGTAACAACGAACTACAAGAACTTTTATATTATGTTACTTGCTGCTACGGAACCCTTCATGGGCGAGTCCGACTCGCACTTGACCACTTTTTTTTTTTTAAATTTAATGATTAATTAACTAATATTGACTAAAATTAAAATATAATGTATGTTAAACTTTGGATAAAATAGAATAGAATAAATATTATAATAATTTTGTGATCAATGTACATCTTTCTTACCATAGGAAGGAACTAGCTACCAAGATACGGGGTTTTAACACCCAGTTTGGTGGATAGAGTAACATGACAACTTATATGTACTATTTTTTTTTTGGATGAATAAATGATTTGATTTGATTTGATTATTTACAATATCATTATCACTTTAATAATATTGCAAAAATGTTTTGTTTGTATTTCAGTGTTAACGAGTACACAGGGGAACGTGGTCCTTGTTATCTATATGTATGGCCTCAGTGAGAGATCTACATACAGTTCATTTCGGTACAAGAGGACTGGACAAGAGCCTATAGTAGTAACGGATTATACAACTACTACATTTCGTAAGCATTTTTCTTTTTTTTTTCTTTTGAACCTACTTCAAAACAGACGAGGTTCTCAATTCGGTTATTTTTTTTTTTATTGTTGGCATTGCCGTTGTTTAGCGCTCTCCCAAATTCCGAATAAATCTAACATAGTTTTTAAATAAAACAAACTAAATTAATCACTATTGTTAATTGTTATTTCTATCTACGAATTATTTTTACTTGGTGTAAGAACGTAGTGTACCTTTATATCTAAAGAATATATGAATCCTACTTGTAAGATCCTACTAATCCGACTACTGATATATAATTATGCGAAAGTTTGTTTGTATGTTTGTTACTTAAAACTACTGAAGGGTTCTGAATAAATGGTACATAGATCATACATACAAAAGGTACATAGGTAGGAACATAGATCTTTGGTCTTAAGTTACGGCCCGTCTAGTTGTGAGAACGACGACTTCTGATCCGGAGACCCCGGGTTCAAAACCACGCGCACCACGCACTGTTTTTTTCGAATTCATGTGCGTAATGCCGCTAACTTAAAACGGTGAAGGAAAACATCGCGACGAAACCGACATGTACCTATGTTTCGAAGTGACATCCACCAACCTGCACTAAGCCAGCGTGTTGGATTTTTGCCTTAACTCTCTCCTTGCAAGAGAAGGCCCAGCAGTGGAAACATTTAGTGGGGTGTTTATGCTTTTATGCTTTTATTGTTAGTCTGGTCGTAATTTTGGTATAACACTGAGGCTACTTTCAATCCCATGGAAATAATGGGATCTGAAAATATACAACCACGAGGTGCTACTATTTTCCAATAAATATATGTTTGTAATTATTATTTTTTTTTTCCAGCGGAAGTCAGGTTCACTGCTGTAATACCTAAAGTACCAAATCTGCAACTACATAAGGCGGATATACATGCTGATGTTATAGACAGTAATCCTATTTTCATCGTCGGACCAAGAGCTTATGAAGACAACAATCGAGGTAAATTTTAAGGATAGAATTTCAGGTGGACAATAAAGTCAAACCTATGGTAAACAACAAGTTTACCCATAGCAGCACAGTCTCACACAGCTATAGTTTAAAAAAAAAGATCCGTTCTGATACCTCAGAAATACTCGGAAAGCACACAATAATATATAGTCTAGTTTTAAAATATAATCTAAATGTTAATATGCGAAACAAAACATCGTACCTCTTTTTAGTTTGCGAGGACAGAAGAGTGTTACTGAGTGTGAATTTCCCACACTTATAAGTGGTTTAAAATAATTTTATGACTAACACCGCTAGTCTCTACTACACTAACTCAGGCGTGGTTTGCGATAGATCCGATTCCACAATAGCCTTAAATTACCAACTATGGTCATGGGGCTTGTTCTGCAGGTCGTAATTTCCGAATGAAAACGATGGAACCAAATACGAACTGTCTTGTTTTTCGCGACACCGCCGCCATACACATTTATCCTTCGAGCCGTTTCTACAGCACTGGTGCTACGATGGAATTCGCATTAGTAAATAAAATATTTTAAGTTTTCCATTTTGTAAACTGAGTGACCGAAAGAAAAAACGAAAAGAAGAAAAAAACAAATAAATTAGGGTTTTTAAAAACACAAAAACATAAGTACCTGTATAAATTCGAAATTTAAATCCCTTACCAAAAAGGAGATATTTTCGAGAAGGCCTTGGAAGAGGCGTCTGCGGAGGACTGGAAAAATGTTTTGAAAATTGCTTCAGACGCATGAAACTTTGTATAGAGCCTGATGGAGAGTTCTTTGAAAAGATTTATTAAAAATATTTTTTTCAATGAAGTTAAGTCTCAAAACTTACTGAGTGTCCCACGTAGGGTGACTTCAGACTCGAACAAATACGAGTAGGTTTAGATATTTACAAATCCTTAAAATCGAGAGTAAGGTTTTTTTAGCTAAGCACGTTCCATTGTAGACCGCATCGTCGTTTAACATCAGGCGAGATGGCGATCAAGTGGAAACACATATTATAAGTTTTAAAAAACTATCCATAGCTCCAAAAAGTCTCATCGTGCGCGGGTTGATGTTCCAAAGACTCCTGGGTGTTTTGAAGTATAGAGTGAATCGATTAGTGCGCACTATCAAAAACTGTATCGTTGCTCAACATTCGATACCTTAATTTGCAAAACGAATGACTCCGTAGTAGCAAATTTCGCAGGGGCTACAAAAAAAATTAGAGCATCAAAAGAATAAACAAAAGTCCCTTTGAAAATTGGGTTTCTTATTAAATAATAACTTAAAACGTTACGTTTAATAATTTGATGTAAGACATTGGCCGATAAATTTGGGATAACGGTGGTGACTGCCGGTTTTGTTCTTTTCTGGCACTGAGAATATCTGTTGCAATTAAGCGTACTAATGCTGCCAACATTGCTCTTTAGCGCCAGGAATAGCACAGGTTATTTGATTACATGTGACGCAACCTTTATATGACACTGTTGGTATTTTGTGAAACTATGTTTAATTTTAAGTTTTATTTGATTATTACTTTACAGATTCGCAAGTATCTCGAGCATACTCTGCCATGATAACGGTCCTGCCGCAAGCAATTCGAGAAGCGTTCCTTTTCAAAACCTCTCTCTATGTGACTACTTTTATTCAGCACAATATTTGCGACTTTGGACAGAAGATGGTAACTGTGTAAAACTTTAATTCTTTTTAGAACCATCATACGGTTGTCTGGAAGAAATCACTTTTAGCAATAAGGCTGCTGGTTAAAATACTAGTTTTTTAATGGTTTTCTTCTATTGTATTGTTTTGGTGTAATCAATACAAATGTGTTTACTAAAAATTGTACTAAAACTGAAACGGAAGCGTCTCGTTTTGATTTAATGTAACTATTGCTTTTATTTGAACTAAATAAATATATATACTAATAAATAAATAAAAAATACTATTCTGATAAAATTTTGTATTTTTTGTGCATAGACTCGTTAGATAGATAGATTAGATAGATGTGGATAGACATTACAGTTAATTTAGTAAAACATCAAACACAAAAATAAATAAAGTAATATTTTATTCGAAGATTTAACTCTGCAGATTTATTTTACAGTTTTGCATAAAAACATCTTTTACGAAGCCAAAGATATTATAAAATTCATCTCAAATCCTATTATAAATATATGTTTGTTGCTGAATGACGTATAAATGACTGAACGGATCGGGTTAAAGTTTGAGACAAAGTTAGAACATAGCCTAGAATAAAACATGGAAAATATCAGAACTGCAACGCTAGCTATGCGGCGAAAATCGCGGGGGGCGAAAAAAAAAAACTACTAGTATACATAATATGTTTATACAACTGTCGATTAAACTTTAGACATGTTTAAAAGCTAGACAAATCTTTTTAAAAGTGTTCACTGATATAACATAACTTGTTAACAACTTCGCTTAGTTTGAAATTAAATGGTGTTGTGTGCGAAAAATTTCTATTTATTTATTTTATATTAAAGAAATAAAATTTCCCACCTTGATTGAAAGAGTCACCCTAAGATGACCCTGGCCATTAGCACTGTTCACGGGTTTCTATTCTCACTGCTGAATATCTAAGTGCAGTGGTTTTTACAGCGAAGAAAAACTTCGTAAAGAAATTGGCATGCTCCAAGATTCTTTCTCGGCAATGCGCCATCCAGGCCATTATGGCCTGGGTTCTCTCCTTAAGAAGGAAAGCCCCGTGTCCCAGCAGTGGGAACATTTAGTGTGCCGTTTATATTTATGGAAAATTATAAGAATACAGGGAACACAAAATCACGTTGTTTTACTAAACATAGCATTTGATTTAGATGGTCCGAATATAACTCTAATTTCATCACCACATGTTTCTTTCTTAATAAAGGCAATTGCTCAAAATAGCATTACATAAATATAAATTCCAATGAGTGTATACGGTGCGCCTGCAACGGTAAAGTTTTACAGTTTTCAGAGCTAACAGTCTCGGAATGCGACCGCCTAAAGTTTTCAGTTTCAGTTTTCTGTGGAAATTCAGTCTTTAAGTTTGTTCAGAATAAGGTGCATTCTTAGTTTGGTTCGTAAAATACACAGCAAGTTTTATATTTACTTGTTCATAGTTTTGATTTTTGTTTAAAATAAATTTTCTTTAGGGTTTTTAAAGTTGTGATTTATTTAGAATGTATTTAGAACTATGTAAGTATTATATCAGCTATCTGACTGCCATCTTACAAGCTTTGCTTAGTTTGGGGTCAGATGTTGTTGTGTGTGAATTGTCCACTAATATTTATTATTATTTATTTATTTAACACTAGCTGACGTAATAAACGCTGTCTGTAAAATTTTCCCGAAAGTTACCTCAACATAATATCTGAACACTAAAAAAAATGGACGAAACACTTCGGTAAATGTAGTACAGATTAAGGCGAAACCAATAAGTTTCAGATAATTTGTGAGGTAGACTATATTTTTTGGTTTTTTAAACAATTCTGTACTTATGAGTAATCGTTATTAGGAACTTTATCATCGAGTTTACGTCTAACTCAGTAATTTTTCTAAAACGTTTATAAACTATTCAGATGTTTTCTTGAAATTTCTATGAGCAATATAATCACAGGTAGACAGAGGATATAAATTTACTAAAAAAGAAATTTAAAAATAAAAAGTCGGATAAAATGAAGTGTGATTGGTAATAAATCGGTTTTAGATTGTGTGTTTATGAATTTTCATGCTTCACGCAGTACCAGATTTAAAACGGGCATTTTAAATAAATTTCCTAACATTTTAATGAGACCCAGAGTCATCAAAGTTGACTGGAAATTCGCGGAAACGTAATTCCCTTAGGAATAATTTAGTTTTATTCTAACCTAGTTTTTGTAATATCGAACGAAATTATTAACCTAAATTCAATTTTCAATACATACCTTATAAATCCCCTTCACTGCTTCGTCACCTAAACTTCACTATAAAAACTCACACCCACATAAACGGCCTACGAAAGAAACGACGAAAACTTTTCCGTGATTTTACTGACCGGCAGAAAACACCCCTGCACACAACTACCCGCGCGAAAAGCTCGCGGTCAACTGAGCACTATTCCGCCGTTCCTGTCTCCGCTTCCATGAAATGAACTGAAAGCTTTGATGCTGAAAGCAATGGGACGTAACTCCATTTTTCCGTTGATACATTTTGGACATTGTTACGGAGTAGAAAAGCTCAATTTTGTGATGGAAGAAAATTGTTTTCAAAGTAGACGACTGTTTATTTGGGAGGGTCGCAGAGGCGGGAATGAGTGTGCCGAAAAAAAATAAGCCAACCACGTCTCACTGAGTCAAGGCTTCAGGGGCGGTCTGAGCATCTTTAATTAAAAATACGAAGTTTTCGTGCTTTCAGCATGTAATGAATTAAAGTTTGACGAGGGAATGAAGACTGGAAAAGTGGAGAAGATATTATTTTATGATTTTGTCGGAAAAACAGCTCGTATGAGAGAAAAGTTAATTAGCGCGAGATACGCTGTGCAATGTATAATGAGAAGTTGTGTAATGTTGTACATTGAAAGCGTACAAAAAATTAAAACTGTTAGTAGTTACAGATTTGTTTGAAAGTTGAAATTAATTAAGAAGAATTAGTAATATCTTGCCAAACGGAACGAAATAACAAAAAATGCTTTTCAAAAGAAAAGAGTGATTTTGTATCCAGTGCTGATTTTACGTCAAGTAATTATGTTTTTTACATTAAGTATCGACTCAATGGTTAATGTGTCAAACTAGTAATATTGCCAAATTATTTTTTCATCATACGTGACAATAATTAGTGAAGATACACATAATTATTTAACAGTTTTAATGCCTAATGTAATTTGGAAAATAAGTTACACATTGTAAACAATAAGTATTATGACTTGTTACAAATACATATTATCAATAAATTTATTTTGATTAATTGTGATATCCCTGTAAATTAAGTACATCTTATCGAATTTCAGACCTGTAATAAAGTATATAATAGATTTAGTGAATAGTAACTAAATTAGACTAATTATAAATTTGCTTGTGCATCGTTATTAGAATATATCTATATCATAATAAGAAATAATCTGTAAATCAGTTGATTTACTGCAATAACTGATGTATTTGCTGTTTTGTTAAATATCTTTATTTAATTGTGTCAAGTAGTTTATAAATAGGTACAGTGATAAATTATAGTCAGCTTAATGACAATAACTACTGACAATTTCAGTAGCCTCAAGTAATTATGAATTGTGTGATTGCGATGTTACGAAGAGAAAAAAAGAAGTGTAAAACTTTTTTTTTTTATAATTAAAAAAGTACGAGTAGTTAAGCCAGTATAACAATATAATTTTAAGGGTTCTCTAATTCTAAGAAGCAGTCTTTTTATTTTTATGATGGACTAACTATTTTTCTTTCTAATAATCTTTAATCTTCATTAATAATAATTTTACACATTCTTGTTCCAACACAAATTCTAAGGGGCAGGCTTATTGTAAACAAAAAGAACGAGTAGTGATGTGGGTATATTTTTTCAAAAAAATTCTAAATCAATAAAAATTTAATTACGCAGAAATTAAAATTTTAGATTTTTTTTTATATTAGACATGGTAATTAGGATATAATTTTCACAAAGAAAATATTAAATATAGAACGCTACAATTAAGATATTTCAGATACAGCTACAGTCAATAAATTTGATATACAACCTTTTATTTCGATTACCACTGGCTTTATCTGAAATCAATCTTTTAAATCTGACTAAAAGATGACACCGTGATTTAACCAGTTGTCCTTTTCCCTCTAAGGCGGAGCTTCGAACCTCACGCATGCGTCCTTTTCGAATCTTAAGAATAAGAATCGTGATTTTTTGCCACTTGAACCTACATTAGTTATATACAAGTACATATAATATAATAGTATATAGTCTGTACTATGTATACATCCTTCCTTTGAAATAAAACGATCGCAGGGTCTGTGGAACTGAGTTACACTCTTGAAGTGGATTAGAGTTTGTTCCACTTTCAAAGGCATTAAAAACGCGTAACTTTCTTGAGGTTTTATTTTATATAGCTTTTACTTTTCGGCAAGCCAGTACTGTAGTTCAAATCTTGTTCATGAAGTTTTTAATGGCACCTTTTAAGAAATCACTAGCCGTTTTCCGGAACCTCGTCCGGGTATAATATTAAATATGGTTTGAGTGGGGATTTACATTTTTGATTCGATTAATTAGCTGATTCAGATGTAATTGTTGCAATAACAAATTATAAAAAGATCTGGCACTTAAGGTAAATCTGTTAAGTTTGAATCCCTTAAAGACTGTATTTCATTTTTCTGGATAAGACGTAATCTAAACGGTAACATCAGAGATAGTTTAAAAAAATGTCCAACACTATAACAAAACTCTTAAGTGCTCTATTCTTAGCACTCTTTCTGTTGAGACTTACCGTTTGCGACAGCTATCAGTCAACAAGTCAATCAGTTACGGATTTCAGATGTGAAACATTGATGAATTAATTACGACACTACAGACGATATTAATTCTGGTATTGGCATACTAGAATTAATATCGTCAGTCGACAGAGTTTTTCACATTTCCACAGATTTCATTGTGTATGAAATACGAGTAGGTACTTACGGTTTGCAACTTTGAGATGAATAGGCTAACCAACGGGAGGTTTTAGATATAATTCAGATGTAGTAAGTTAAGTTTAGCATAGTATATAACATTGAGGATTATTCTAATAAATTTAGTCTTAAAGTTGAACTAGAGTGTTTTATTCCTGTTCTAATAGGCCACTCTTTTACAGAGAGACGGATCAAACGGCTCCTAAAAGACTTCAAAGTCTTGAAAGTCCACAGGACGGTAGATATTTTATTGTTTTTTTTTTTACGGATAATTCTCAGAAATTATGCAGATCTGCATGATCTGACAAAATCTCGTCATTTTTCTATTGGGCTGGTTGTACCTTGTGAGTGAATTTCAGTTTAGCTCACTCCATCATGGACTGCCCTGTTGTTTCACATCAGGTGAGATGGTAATTGCCTAGCATTGATAAAAAAATAAAATACTAACCAGCTTAGCTATAACAGATACAATTTGCGATCTAAAACTAAATTTTACTTGTCATAAGAAGAATCGAAATAAGCTTACTCGTAGTATTAAATTTGTTTTAAAGTAGTGAAACATAAAGACAGCACTTACAATATAGTCTAGAATTTGAAATTCGTCTTTGATGACTATCAATTAATAAGAACCTATTTTAATAAATAATCTCAGATAAACATAATACAACTATTAAGCGTCGTAACTATTCAGTTCTCCCGTCTCTCTTATGTAACCCTATGTATTTGATTGCTAGTTAAGAGACCACCAAGAACCTTTTAAAAGCTAAAATAAATAAATATTTGTGGACACTTCACACACTACACGATCTGACCCCAAACTACAAACCAAGGTAAGCTCACTACATTGTAGATCGCATCGTCGCACTTAACATCAGACGAGATAGTGGTCAAGTGGTTTTTTTTAAGCTATTGCATAGCTTTTATCGCGGGCCTTGGGACCGAATTTTAGTGATCGTGCATCTCTTTCTTATGCTCACAAGAAAGAGAGATGGAAGACCGTAACGCCGTCCTCCCCACTCGGTCATTCGACTTTGAATCTTATTTGTATTAGCTTTACAGACTAAATGCTTTTAGCAGTGTTGCCAACTTAACGGATTTCCCGTGATATTTTTTATGGTAAACAAATGTTACTCTTCAAAATAAAATCAACTCCGAAAAATTGTTAACATCCCTATTGCTTGTGTTGATAAAAATGCATGCAACATGCAATAGCTTTACCGCGGCAGTCCCCGAGTGCCACACTTCTTTTTTTAACGAAGATTGTACTATGGAAACCAGATAGCTCATACAATATTTATATGGTTTTAAATACATACCGATCATACATACAGACACCCAGACATAGAACAAATACTTCTAATCATCAGACAAATATTTGCACTAGTAAATTATGTTGACAATCCGGTTGTTGAGAAATTTCAGTATCTAGTCGGTAATCGAACTTAATATTGTGAAACTAAGTTTAATAGGTTATTCAGAGCGAAATAGGGTTATATAAAAAATATAGAGATTTGAAAACAACTCGCATGTACCTAAAAATATTTGATGGATGAATAAATTTAATTTTACCTAATTTTTCTCACCCACGCCAACACGCACACGTACTTTTATAGTGCCTCAAACATAAAAACACACAAACACGCACGCTCTCATAAAAGCACACAACAAATAAACACAGTACATGTTGCAGCATTTAATTATATAAAAAATTGATTTGAAATGTTATATTTTAATTGGTAGTTTTCCAAATTATTCATTGCGTCAATTTCAATCCTTAAGCTAAAATAGTCGTGTAAGTTCTAAATCAAGTCGTGTAAGTTTTTTCCCGTCGTACCATTTTAGACACACTTTCAAGTTATCTTTTTAATTTCTTTAACATTTATTTATAATATTTTTTACTTGACCAGTGAAGTGAATTTCTTTTATATGTCACATTACTCCTATTCAGATTTTCATTAAGAAAGGTTAAGGGTTAACCTTGTTACTCCAAATCTCGTTTTATTTAAACTTTTGTAAAAATCACTAGATTTCACACCGTACGACTTTTCCTAGTGTAGCCTAGACAAATAAATACATTTATGACGAGAAACATCATCAGCGCACTCTTGCAAATCATATTTTTGGGCTTGAAAATAAATTTCAATATTATTACCAATCAAGCCACGAGGCAGTCAAGTGACTGCATTTTTTTTTTATAAAGGGTGACGAGACGATCAGGACATGTGCCTGATGGTAAGCAACATGCCTGACACATAACAGCACAGTGACACGCAGCTATTGGAACATGAAGAGTCCAAATCATTACCTAGCACTGCACTGCGCTCGTCACCCAGAGATCTAAGATCTTATATCTTTAAGCCCTGTAATTTCTCTGGAATTTGAGAAGTGATTGAAGTTAGTGCTACTTCAAAAGGCGTGAAAACTTTGTACAGAAAACGTTTGTTATTATTGAGTTGAAACTGAAAACTGAACACTGTTTTAAAACTGAAATTTAATCTGTAAAGATTATTTGTAGTCATGTAGCGATATATACAATTCTCTCTGCTTCCAAACTGAATTCTAGCTCTTAAATAAGAAAAGCAAAAGAATCAATTCAAACCTTTTCCCCAGTTGAAGACGTTTCACGCTGCGGCATACAAAACAGCATTACGTAAAACGCTTGTTGAATTCGAGAACTTGTACGAATTCTCTGTGTATTTCGTTAGGTGACACGACACGTCTGCTCATACCGAAGTTTAGTCACGAAGTGTCGCCCCGATGCACAATTCTACCGGTAGACGCAAGGTGGCGTTGTCAATTTAAAGACGAGACCTGTTTGGGCGCCAATTTGCGTGGGAAAGACGATTTTGGCGCCCAACTTGGGACCGATTATATTGTTAACATGACGGCATTTTGTGAATAAGTTTTTTGACTCATATTTTGTTCATTTATACTTGATTCATACAAACTAAAACTGATTAAAAATGGCTTGAGGGTACACATTACGTTAAATTATTCTCTTAAATCCAACAGTTGTATTATAGTTTTTTTTAATGGATTGCATTAACCACCGTTTCGATATTAAGTCTGGACATGCTATACGATGGTGTGTGCTTACCTAGAAAAAATATATTCACTCTCGTCTTCACATTCTCGTCTCTACAAGATTGTAGCGGCTACGCTTTTTGAATCTACGTACAGTTCGATAGAAAAAAAACAAGATGGTATTATGTAGATTGTGTAGATCAGTCTCACACGCTCTGAAATGTATCTGATAAAACACGATCAATTAAGTATGTATAACGATTATCTCGAGACAGGCCTTCATCTATCTATGGGGAAAAATGTTAATGAAGTAAATTTCTAATGAAGTGTAGTTTTCATTTGTCTCAGTAATTAAGTTCTACTTACCTTCAATATTTTTTTTATCGTTTCACTAGTTATTACAGAAGTACTTAATTTGTATTCTATATATTTATTTATGTCTCCATTTCCATTCTATAGGTGCCTATAAAAAAACACTTTTCACGATAATATCACCAGTTTCTGCTTCATTTTTAGGTTTAATATGTTTGTTTTTTAATAGTTTAAGTAAAACTAAAACTGTGTCTATAAAATAAAGAAAAAAATATTACGTCAAAAACTCCCCAAACAATTTGTAGAGCATTCTAAAATCGAACGTAAAATTTCCCGCTCTAAAATTCAGTAGCAACATTAAGCCAGTACTTTTATCTCTGCTCGCAGCTTCCTACTGCTTCAAAGGGGATGAATACATCAAATGGGCTCGAAGCTCTAATCGCTGGGAAACCGACGCTCCCTGGGGTAAAAACGGGGTTAGTGTAGCCACGACCTTTACGCTACTGTTCGAATTACAGTACCAAGTTGCGGCGCATCATTTTATAGAGAAATATCCGTGTGAAATTTGTGGGTAATATAATATTGTTTTTTTTTCTTATATTGAAAACTGCTTTACTGCTTTATCCGAGTTGAGTATTTTTTTTAGCAGGGAAGAAATCTTATGGATTTTCGTCACCAGCGTTAATTATAAATCTATTAGTATTCGGATGTTACACATATATCTGAAGCACGTAAAGGTTTTTGGTAGAAGCCAAGGCGATTGTAACTGTTGTAGCCAGAAGACTATTAAAAGGCAAATACACTTAAAACATCGAGCGAAATTCATAATAATTTAGATCGTGCTTTTGTCGTCTAGGTATGTCCTTATTATCTCTCTTAGCTTATTTTAAGGGTCTTATCGTGACCACGGCGGTTGCAAATATATAACACACTCAACTCCATCCACCGCCTGGTCTAATATCGAGTCTTATAGTTTTATAGTAGATCTTCTAGATATTTCTACAAAATTAACGCAATTACACGATCTCAAAAACAAGTCTCCGTAATTCGTCCATCTCGGCCGAAGTTCGCCGGCTAATTGAATTGGATCTGACTCCTTGTTAAGGTGAAAGTCTGGGCCGCGAGCGCCGTGTCGCAGGAAACTCGGAAAAATTCCCGACAAGTTTCACAGTTTCACTGTAACTTAATAAAAACTACGAGCGCAGAGGATTAACTTTCAAAAACATTGCGTCGCGACGCAATCGCGCCATTTTGTCATACTTTTATTTGTTTGTTGGATTTTGTTTAACTTTTGACTTGTTAAATGTTGTTGTTTTTAACTGTTAAAGGCTTACATTTTGATAATAAGTGGTTCATAAATTATGTATATTTTTAAATAAAACTCAATCCGATGTGGTTGAACTACAGATATCCAATTATACAAACATTTACTAAAAATGTGGATTTTGTTAAGTATGTTGCTCAGTAACGTCGAAAAGGCGGAAAGGATCGGATCAAAATTTTGGAAGAGAATTATTTTTTGGTCCGGGATGACATATAGGGGCTCCTTTTTATTGCGTTAAAATTACTGGCACGCGGATAAAATTCGTGGAACTGTTAGTAACTTATTAAAACTACGAGTACAGAATATTAGCTTTCAAAGGCACTGGTGCATGTCAAAATTGTACTTGCTTGTATATTTGTTATTTTGTTCTTTATTGCTGTGCAACATTTTTATACTATAATTTCTTAGGAGAAATTAAATAAATAAATATTGGTGGACATTTCACCACCAACAACACCATCTGACCCCAAAATAAGCAAAGCTTGTACTATGGAAGCCAGATAACTTATTTATTTTTAAATACTTACTTTTTATACGTAGAAAACACTCATTATTATTAATACACATTATTAATACCATTGTATGGTATTTTTGAGAATTACTTATTTGAATCATTACTACTTACTACTTTTTATACTTACATTATTTGGATTAACACATAGTCTACTTTTTGACCCTGTTATATTGTTGACATGTTAGAATTGTTAAACCGCGGGTTACACCGCAGGACAGATCTGTTTTTTTCATAAAAACTACGCACGCAGAAGATCATCCTGCAAAAAAATAGGAATATTTTTGTTTGTTAGATTTATTTAACATTTGCTATGTAAATTTTATACACCCTAAATTTACCTATCTATCTAAACGATTTTAATAATAAATCAAGTACCAGTATCGGTACCAAGAAATCACATCATATTTCCACAAAACAAATAATTATATCACTCACATTAATCAATGTAAAAATGATACATACAATTAAATTAATCAATTAAATAACTTAAAACGGCATATTTAAGACGAAAAGTTCGAAAATTGTTGTGTATAATAAATCGGTGTTTCATAAATTCAAATCGTGTTTCGACGTTTATGACATTCATTCAACTCAAAAAGTCAAGACTGAGCATAAATCTTTTTTCTTTAAATGAAATGACTCGATAAGCAAGATAAATGTTTGACCGTAAGTTATTTAACAATATAGTGTTATATATATTTATTAAATATATTACCACAGTATAAAGAAATACTGCCAGTAGTTCATCGCCATTGATCTTGGGAGAAACGCTATAATATCTCGACACGGGGTAGGGATGTCGCAAACAAAAATGCTTATTGCCAAAATTAAATGAAATTAGAACACACAGAAGACTTCAGCCCTGAGGCGCGCTCCTGCAATTCTAATATTGTAATGTAGGCAATGCAGGCGCGCGCTTCCCTCGTCTCATCCCGCACGCCCCGCACGGTTGTCCCGTCGCGTCGATAGAGGGCTAGACGGCTTCGTCGAACGACTGTATGATTAATAGACTGACAAACATGTAGTACGTCCTTAGGTGGACCGAAGAGTCAAAGAGTCACCACAGAAATATTGTGGTACATACATGGCTTGGTCGTCCTTTCACTCTATATTTTAAAAAACACGACTCCTCGAAGTATCATAATGCCAAATCACTGCCTAAAATTGTATTGCACTCGTCACCGGCGGTTTTGTAATACGACGGTAAACTTGAGAACTTTCTCCATACAACTGATTTTATGTAAAGCTCGAACTCCTACATTCAAAGCAGCACAACCGAAATAAACCAACATTTGAATAGCAAACACTTGGGGTGAAGCGAATTAAGGCTAATCTCGAAATCGCCACAAGTCAAATGGCAACCGTAAAATAAAAACCGGAAACAAGTCCATTACCACGCGACGTTGACGGCAGTACCTAATATTTCACATTCTTAAAACTCCGTGATCCGTGATGAAACTGATAAAGTATACTCCTTAGTTTTTTATCCCACAATACTACAACACGGTCTACGATGGTAAGTGTTTAACCATAAGCTTTAGATTCACACATGACGCAACGATACTTTTAACATTTCATGTATCTTCGACGCATGTTCCTCGTTTTCTTTTTTGGGTAGCGAGAGAAAAACATGAGAAGAAAAAGAGCATAAGAGAAAGAAAATATTATAAATTAGGTTTTTATCAGTAATGCATCCATTTTTCTCATAAAATGGTCCCATTTTTCTCATAAATTGTATGAATAACATTTCATCAAAATAATAATACACGTTTTAAAGATGAGTTTATAAAGGTGAGGTGCGTTTTCGGGCAACGCCACCGTACGACAAATGAACTTGAAGCGTGGCAAGCACGAAGCAAGCACAAGGCAAAAAAAAGCAGCAGCCCAATATAATCGAGATCTTAAAAGTGTTTTACACTGACGCCTCTTATTACAACACAAGATTACTTCAAATTGAAAATAATAGACCAATTATTTTAAAATCCCATCCGAAAAGGAGGCAATGCTTTGAAAAGATTTTATTCAGGAGGCTACTACGGAGCTGGTGACCGATCAAATATTCTTCGGTAATTTTTTGTAGTTAAATTTTGAATTTTTTAAATTCTGAAATTTTATTTAATATTTAGTGATTATTGGTTTTATTTAAGATTGTCTATGTTAGAAGCTGTGATTTTAAAAGAAAGTTATAATAAAACATGTTGGAGACTGTTTGTGTGTTATGAAACGTACTTAATTATGTTTGATTCGTAATATTTTGGATTTGGTGATTATTGTTATTATTATAAAAATATTATTATTATGTTCAAATTCAAAATGATCCACTTACAAGAAGGTATTTCATTATTTCAGGTTAAGTTTTATGACAGGAGTTGATATCACGTCATTCTCAATAAACACTGATTATTGTTTCCTAAGTAGTTTGATTTATAAGTTCCATCCCTTTTATAGATGCATGTAGTTAGTATTTCACAAATTACGAGGCATATCCACTTTTCTCCCGTTACCGGGGACGATGACACTTGATTTATGTCATCTGGCCCGGTAAATATATCACCGTGCCAGTTGAAACTTTTTTTACCATTTGGCCCGGTACCGGGCCAAGGCACCGGGCCAGATGGGACCATACCTGATTGCATAATTTCAATATAATCCTTCGGTAATATTGGTACTGATTTAAGTTATACTGTGAATTGTGTTCGAACTTGATAAACAATGTTTAGCATGCGATTCTACACTGTAGTGCTTTGTAGTACAGATCAAAATCCACAAAAGCTTGTAACTTTGAATTCTCTCAGTACTTTAAAATTTGTTAGCCAAAGAACATTAACATTCTCAAGGAAATACAAAAAAACACAATCCGATTTTTATTCCGAGATTTTATTTCATTAAATAGATTTGTAGTGGTTAGGGCTCTTTGCAGAGTCCGCCTGGAGAAGTACAACACCTTTGCCAGTTATTCTGCCGCCAAGCAGTAGTGTGTAAACATTATTGTGTTCCGGTTTGCAGGGCAATGTTTCCAGAGAAATTACTGGGTTAAGAGATAACAATCTTATATCTCCGGGCGACGAGCGTAGTGCAGTCCTAGGACGTGATTTGAACTCTTCACATTCCAATAGCTGTGTGTGTGGTGTGTGTAGAAACGATGCAGAGCGGTAATCACCACCTTGGTTACGTAGACGATGCCCAATTTCGCAGACTAAAGCAGCCTTCACATCGGTTTCCCAACTGGGGCAGTTGGGGAACCGAGGTGAAGGTGTAGTCTCCACGGCCACTGGAACAAAAAAGTACTGCGGCTCCATTGCCGCGTATTTCTGGCGTTTTTTACTAGCGGCCTCCTCCGCCGCTGCTGCCGGAGTATAAACGGTACTACCCAGGTGCGTAGCTGCAACAGTTCTGACACACGTAGCATCCCACACATAGCACTACCGACCCTTGAGGTACTCCGGCATTGATAGCCATTCGATCTGACGAGCAGCCATCAATGACAACTCGTATGGATCGATTCCTCAAGAAGTCCGATATCCACGCAATAAACCCTAAAGACAATCCATAAGATAGATAGTTTGCTAATAAGGCCATCAAGCGAAACCCTGTCGAAAGCCTTCGAGATATCCAGGGAGACTGCAAGTGCTTCCCCGTGTTTCTCGATAGCTTCACTCTCCAGATGTGGGTGAAATACGCTAGAATATCCCCAGTGGACTGGTTTCGGCGAAACCCGTATTGCCGGTCACTGAGGAGGTCGTTAGATTCTAGGTACATCAGGAGCCTGCAGTTTAAGACACGCTCCATAGTCTTGCAGAGTATGGACGTGACCGAGATGGGTCTGTAGTTGGCAGGGTCATCACGACTTCCTTTTTTGGGCACAGGTTGCACGTTGGCAAGTTTCCATGATTTCGGTACTTGCCCAGTATGGAGAGAGAGTCTAAACAGGCGCGTCAGTACAAGAGACAACTCAGGTGCACAAGCCTTTAACACTAGAGCAGGAATTCCGTCCGGGCCTGTGGCTGTGTTCACATCCAGATTGCGTAGCACTTTACGAACCTTCATTTGGCGAATATGTATTTCCGGCATCAAAGTCGGACTGGCCGGTGGAGCAGGAGGTGTCGCACTACCAGCATCTAGACACGAAGATTCTGCAAACTGAGATGCAAACAAGTTTGCCTTCTCCATTGCGGTGAGACCCAGCGCCCCATCAGGTTTCAGCATTGGAGGGAGTGAGGAGCGACAGAAGTTTGATTCGACCGTTTTAGCTAGGGACCAAAACGCTTTGCTGCCCGCAGGGTACGAAGCTAGTTTGTTCCTTATTCGACTAAGTGGTCGAATCGAATCGAAAGAAAGACTAATGTGGTCAAAACGAGCCCTCTGAAGAACCCTTTTGCAAGCCTTGGCAGCTCTGTTGAACGCCTTCTTCTTCCGGTGTGTGTCCCATGCCTTACGCTGTCGAGCATCAGCCCAGGCTAGGTAGGTCTCATGTTTAAATGCTTCAGCACTTTTACATTGAGAACCGAACCATGGGCGAGCTTTGCTGGATAATGGAACGTTAGAGTATGGAATGAAATATTCCATAGCCGTACGTGTTGCATCAGTCACAGCATCCGCGCAGGCTGACGGATCACCAGAAGAGAAACACAGTGACTGCCATGGGTAAGATGCAAAGAAAGAGCGCATCTCGTCCCAGTCTGCTGACTTGTGACTTGAACATTCAACTCTTTAATATACAGTTTATATTTATTTATCAAAACATATGTACTCATGACCAAATGGGTAAACATCAATAACCAAGCGAACAAAATTCCAAATTCAAATCGTAAAGTTCGTGAGACGCGTGCCAACTGAACGAACGTGCCGTGCCAAACTCGTTTCTTCCATTACGAGTCGGCGTAAACATAAATACTGATGTAAAAGTAGCAGTTAATACATTAATATTGATGAAATAAAGTTATGAAGACATTGTGGTCATAATATTTATTTTAGGGAACAATTATTTACAAAAATGTGTTTGCTGCAGTCCAACTTAAGTTATTTTTACAAGCACACATTTTCTTTCCTAAGAAATGTTGTTCACACCTTTGGGGTGGACTTATATATCAGCTGGGGACCATGGAATCGATCAAGAGACGTGCTAAAAGGATAATATCTATCAATTATTGCCCCCGCACTAACACGCATTAACCCGCATCAGGACCAGGGTGGTGGATAAGCCTTAATTCCTTGGGAGAAAAGGCCCCACGTCCCAGCAGTGGGAACATTTAGTGGGCTGTTAATGTGTTGATATTTTTTGCGCAATACAGCTTTCACTAAACAAAACTTTACAACCAAAAACTAAATAATATGCCAACCAGATAGCTGATATAACATTTTAAATATTATGCAAACTTATAAAAAAATATTGAAACAACTAAGAATATTCACATGACGTATTCTTTATATCGCAACCCTCTCGAACATTTTCTTCTCGTTAACTGAACATTCATGTAAAAAAAATACGTAATTTTCCTTAAAGATGTTATGCACAACAATTTGTACCAGATGTACCAGCTTTCAAGACCCCGGTTAGATAGGCTACAATTTGAATAGTGAGGTCAAAGGAAAATGGCAGCTATGAATAATGATCCATGTCTGCACTCATTCGTCATGTTATATAATCGTTTTGCTCATTACGACTTACCATTGAGTATTTATGAAATAATAAATATTTTGCAGCACGAAATGTGAAACTAATTTTGTTTAAGGCCGAATTGTTTTGTGGTGAGATGCATAAAATTGAAAAAATGTATGAAATAGTACTTGGTGAGGAATGGAAACGTATTTTTAGATTTTATTTAAATAACTTCATCGTTTTTGAAATCATACTTCTTTTGGTGCACTTAGGAAAAAAAATAAACAAAGCGTACAACTCACAGCCAAAAATTGATGTGATGACGTATTTTGTGCCTTAAACGAGTGAATCACAGACTAAGTAGAGAGATAGTGAATCTAAAGTTCTAGCAAGAATAGAAAGACTATTTTCAGCGAGACGAAAAACATAACCCGATGACACACCATGGAAAACAACCTCGGTGTCGTCGGCGTAGGTGATGTTGTCAGCAATTGGGAGTTTGCTGCTACTTACTAATCCATTAGTGTAAATAAAGAACAAGGCTAGCCCAAGATGCCTAGTTTTTTCAAGAGTAAGCCTAGCGATAAGTAATCGAATGCTTTTGTTATATCTAAAAATCTACAATGAAATCCCCGTGAGAAGAAACTTGGTACACCAATAAGGATGAGCATTCTCCTTTGACTTTACCAGACGGACACTAAATTGCCTTTTAGAAATAAGTTTCTGTTGCTCACAATTTGTCTAAGACTTTAGAAGTACTAAGTAGAGCAATGTGTCTGTAGGTACTTGTCAGGAGAATTTTTAGATCGACTTTTGCATCGGAGATTTATGTGGTGTATCATGGATACGGACGCAAATTTTCCTATTATATTACAATTGATATCTTCCGAGTGAACAATGGGCCACTTCACTCTTACCAGCGATGGTATTCATTGATTTGTACAGCTAGTTTGACGTATATAATTTACATTTGCTTTGTATTACGACATTACAACTTTCGAACACTCGTACCGCTTGGTAGTTTTTTGGTAAGATCCCGAGCATAAAACACAAGTATGTAGCCCACTTTACGTTGCCACTGCTGAAATGGGGTCTTCTCTCATATAAATACAAGTCCATAATTCTCCAAGGTGGCCAAGTACGAGTTGACATAATATTTATGACATCATGCCCTCTACAAAATATCGTTCTGATGACACGCCGGTTTCCTCACGAAGTCACCTTCACCGTTGTTGGCCATGGTGATGACAAACTCATACAACTGAATTTGGGAAAATAATTTGAGGTGTAGGTGGGGTTCGAACCATCATAACTGTAAAATTGGACGGTATAACCATTAGGCAGTAGCAATTTTATAGAATAAGATCCCCAATTACTAATTATAAAATTCCTTTCACAAATCAGCCAGAATGCTCTCTGCTTCATGTATCGGAAGTTTGACGTTACTAGTCACAGCGTAGGTGCTTCCGCAAGCTGAGACGAGGGTGGATATAGGAAATCTAGATGTGGTAAATCTTATTTCGTCTATGGTTATCTTTTTCTGTTTTTCATTTAAATAAGGCGTTTTTTATCGATAATAGGTTTTCATTTGTCTGCCGCCTCGCCGTGAAACGCCGATGCTAGCCAAGAAGAATGGATTCACTCTAGATTTGAAAACACTCTGATTAAATCCATCAATAAGGAAATACCCAGTCAAGCAGCGTTGCCTAAAATTTAGAGTAATAAAATGATTGAAACCTACCGCTGTATTCCAAAGAGGAAGGATTTGAAGGGCACAGGCACTGTAGAACACAAAATCTTTATTTTATAAAATAGAGAAGACGGGACAAGAATGATTTGTGCCAGATGGTAAACAACACGTCTGTCTGTTACAGTACAGTACCACGTGCTTATTTGAACATAAAAATAGTCTAAATTGCTCCTTAGCACCGCAATAAAAAGCACAGACAGCAATCTGCTTGTCACCCGGGGATTTAAAATGATTTATCTATTTATACCATAATTTATCTGGAAACATTGCCTTTCAATCTAGAACACAGTAATATTCACTCATCACTCTTTGGCGGCCGAATAACTGGCTAAGATGTGGTAAGTAGAACTTGCGAGGACGACTTCACGACTTCTAGAATGTAGACATATCTTAGACGCAAGGAATTTTGAACAATATTTACCACCGTATAGCGAAAGGTGACTTCAATTTTGTTACAATTACTTTGTAACTCTGTCATGTTTTAATATCTAAGCTACTGCACCGATTTAAATAAAATTTGGTACAGAGATAGTCTAGAATCTGATAAGTAACGCCTACTTCTTAATAGGAAAAATGAGTTTAAAAGCTTGTAATAAGAGATTAAAGTTTGAATGAAAGTTTCGTCATTTTTTAAGCTACATGATTGAAGTTTAGTTTTAGATTACATTTAAACAAATACGACCATTAAACTTCTGAAGATTTTACTCCTGAATCGTATTTTGAGAAGATAAATTAAATATTATCGTGAAAAACTGCTAGGTGGACCAGCTAGTTTCCAATATTCTAATATGCATCTGTCCATAACTTTATACCTCCGGCAATCGAACGCGGTCCGATAGAAATCGTCGAAAATCGTTGAAACTCGTGAGACATGTGACAGAAGTTGAACCGGAAGTTGCGAACTACAGGATACAGATACAAATTGGATACACATCCGGAAGTTCCAGCTGGACTTGCATGTCTATGAAGTTGGTCTATTGGACGTAGAGCCTTTATCAACGAAATGATTAGAAATAAAGATTGTAAAGTTTTACTTTTCAGTAAGGAATATTTTTTTATCCGTATGCGGTTTAGTTATTGGGGCGTAAATAAGTACTAAAGGGTTATAAACATAAAGGGTTTCATAGAAAGGGGAAGATCGCAAGATTTTAGTTAAATAGGAAATACAGCATTTAATTTTTTCATTGTAAATTTCTTTATGTATCATGAAGTAAACACATATCATGTAATCTTATGCTAAAACAACATTTTTTGCTTATTCTTTCTTTTACATATATATATGCAGGTATGTTGGATAAGGAAAATAATGATAGAAAGATTGATTCTAGCGCTATTTATTCTAATATTTTCTAAGTGGACTCATCCCGGCTCAGTGCTTCTACCACGACTGCATTTCTATCCTTGATGTCCATCTGCAAATTGACCTCACGGATAGTATTTGGTGTTGCAACCAACGCTCGCATTACGAACCAACCGATGCCATCATCGCGTCGGTGTCGTCAGCATGGTATGTGAAGTTATCTGTGTGCCGTGAGATTGCTACGACCGCAAGGGGCATGTTCTCGTCCTGCGTTGTCAGCTTCATATTTGTCTCGTATGCCAGTCACTGGGATTCATGGATGGTAAGAATACGTGGCCCGGTGCCAGATCCATAACCCCGGGTCGTCAAGGTCTCGTTCTTTTCTTCAGTATGCACTAAAAATAGGGTGTGTGTTAGGTTGTTCAGTATTTGCGCTCCCTGATACCTTCTCTGCTCTAGGGATTTTATACGAGGCTCCAAGAATATACCTGAGCATATTTCCCTCAGCGCAT
Organism: Ectropis grisescens; assembly: GCA_017562165.1. NCBI lineage: Eukaryota > Metazoa > Arthropoda > Insecta > Lepidoptera > Geometridae > Ectropis > Ectropis grisescens. The sequence continues at coordinate 14,178,995 of CM029780.1, read as the reverse complement.
ATGTGACATCCATCGGGTTTCAATGTGTGCAGAGCAACTATTGGCTGATCATTGTTACCACGTTCGGGCGACGATATCTGATTTCTAAGAGATTTCCCCTATCTATCTAAGGCAATTGATTGACGTATACGATGAGGACAATTTTGCTAACACCAGGCAGCCGTGAGACTATTGCCATAGCTCCAAGATATTTCAGGTGGGCTTCATCCACCACGAAGCGAACTCTTAAAACTCTCTTATCCAAAACCATTCACCAAAACAGAAGCCATGGTTCGTACCCTTGTTTTGACCAGGTTTCCAATGCGGTGCGATAGCTTTTTTCTTAGATGTTTTGCTGCCTCAGTTTTTGTTGTGTTGATAGCGTTCTTGTCCATGTCGAAATGTCTAATCACCCATGTTGTCTTTCCTTATCCTGGAACTTCGTTGACCCTTTGTATTCATGGTACCTCTCAGTTTTCTCTTAGATAGTCTTAGCCATGCTTACAAAATTTTAATAGTTACTCGTGACTTTTTCAGTCAAACATACCTACTAACGGATAGTAAAAGTACTTAAGGTATACAGTAACATCCAAATTAAAATGTACATCAGTACTAACCAAAACAATGTTTAGAATCAAACCAATTGAACTCAAAGGTAATAGATATGCTACGAAGTAAGCTACGACAACAGTTAAGTTTAGTCACTATCCGCTTGCGTCACTTTCCGCGACGCACATTTTCAATTTTGGCGGGAAAACGGGTGTCAGATTAACTAAGTGCGTTTTTTTACGCTTCGGCATATGAAGTGCCGCATTACTTGTACTTGTTTGAGCCCATTATTCTCAAGAGCGTTTCAAGACGCGGTTGGCAGTATCATTTGTTTAAATTAATGTGCTTGAAATGTAAACTAACAATTTTGACACTTGTTGGATTTTTTTCGAATTCTCAAGTGGTCTATAGCTATATATAATATCTTAAATTATAAGGAAGACATGTTGATTTTATATTTTAAATTAATTGCACACGACATAACAAACACGGAAAAACAAAAAACCGGACTCAATAGCATAAATTGGATTTTTTTTAATTTTCAATACTTCGAGACCATTTTCCCGCCACAATTATTTTTGTTTTTTTTTTAATTTAATGATTTTTCTATATGAACGAACTTTAATTTGAACGTGGTTTATCTCAAAATAAAGACCGGTTCAAGCAGACGCCATTAAAACCAAATTAATGGGTATAAGTACCGTCTCAAATAAAAATATCAAAAAATATTTTTTCCCGCCAAAAACCCGACCGCAAAGTAAATTTTGTCAATTTTCGTTTTCGTGTAATATAGTTCCCAAAGTGTGTCAAGCGGCTTTCTTCTAAACCGTAAACTACTCGCTACTAACACAACAAAAACTCGCACAATCACATCAACCAAAGTAATCCTACAAAAATATTACTGCGTCCGCGGAGTATAAAAAATTCAGAGATGACAAACGACCCTTGCCGGTCGACAAGTGGTCGACATTCGTCTCACCCGCCCCCTGAATTTATAAAAGATACGTATGAAAGTCACGGCATCTCACTGACAGGCGCACTTTCTCATTTTCTACCTTTTTAATGTATAAATAGCGGATTGGGGTCCGTGTTTTCTCTGTGTGATTTATTACTCCGTGGTTAAGTTTTGTTTATTTAAAGTTTAATCTTCGTTCACTTCATTTAACTCTACCTGCGTAGCCGAAAGTGAGTTCGATTTCCGCCCAGCGCAAATATTTGTGTGATGAATTTAAAAATGTGTACTGTATCTGGGTGTAAAAAATAAATATTTTTTGACTTTGTTGATAGTATTGACGTGTGACTATGGAAACGAATGTGTTTACGTTCCTGTTACATTCGACATCTCATCTGTTAAACGTTACGGTATTTAGCTTCGTAAGGAAACCAACACACTATTTGAGAATGGTATGTGTTGTACTTAACTAACATAGTACATTAGTGTTAACTTTGTCCTTATTGGAGAAGTTCAAGTTCCATCGAAACTAACATAGATCTAGCTGTTTGTGCATCGATAAGGCTAGCCGGCACATAGGCGACTTTTTTACCAGACAAACCATGAGATGTAGCAAGTTTCGTCGTAAAGTCTCGATAAAACATCCATTACCTTCCAGTTTTCAAAGATACCGGCTGCAAAACTAACGGGTGGTCGAGACCGGAAGCGACGTCACGGACGCGGTGCACTCCCGCCGGAAGTGGCTAAAAGCCTCCGAGTGCATTTGTCTAGCAGTTTCGTGTGGGTGGAATCGATTGGACGTCGATGAAGTCTCAATACAAAGCGAGGCATCGAATCATATAATAGAGGGCTTGATACTTATGCATTTTATTGGTCTACATTCAGTTTTGTATGTTAGAAGTCCAATGCCGTAGAACGATCACAGCGTATCAAAAATTAGAAATGAAAGAATTAGAACAGAAAAAAATACTTGCCTCATGTTGTCTTATATTCACAATTATGTGCCAAAAAAATTTTGCCGTAAGAAACATTTTAGTATCTGTCAAATATAGAATAGGCGTGACGACAGGTCTTGCAATTACATAAAATTTTTGATTTAAATTATTGAAAGTATTTAAATAGAATAAAATTTGTACCAATTTTAATCTTGACACATTTTAGTTTAACTTACTTTATGGTCATTCAAAGCTGGATGGTCAAGTCCGTTTTAAAAGTACGAAATTATTAGAAAATTTATTTACGATTGGAAAACCCATTCAATTTCAAGTAACTTTTGTTATGAAACCAGTTTCCTGAACGCAATATTTAACATAGCTACCATACAAACTTTACGCGCGACGCATAGAAAATACGGCACTGTGACGTCACGCTCATGTAGTGTTTTTGTATGAAGCGTTTTTGGGAGAGTCCAAAATTGTGATTTTAAAATCGTGATCGTCACGGGAAGTTTTTAAGATAACAAAGTAATTATTTCATTTATGTTCCAATTATTAAGTAGCCTTTTGATGGCATATTAAATCAAAAATGCGTCGTCATGCCTATTGTCAAGTCTCGTCATCAGAAAATTATAACTATATAAAATAACATAATTAGAATTTATATTCTTTTAGTTATAAAAAATGTATTAAAGTCTTTCTACGTTGATCCTCTTATATGTACCGCTAACAGCTGAATGTTGTGCCGTATTATCCAATTGCAATCCAGCCATATTCAACCGCAGTCACCACGGAATTAACTTGTGAAATGGAATAATCATGGAATAGAAATAACGTAACCAGAAATACGAGTATTAATAAAGCAAACGGGAATATAAAGTAGGAATTCAGGTTCAGTTATTCATTAACATTGTTACGTTAGTTCATTTGTAGTGGTAGGACTCTTGGCAGAGTCCGCCTGGGCAATTACTACACCTTTGCCAGCTATTCTACCGCCAAGCAGTAATGTGCAAACATTAGTGTTGAGTCCGACACACCCTCTCTGTCCCTGCACAATGGATGATGCGTATAAAAGCATTCCCCCACAGCATTTTGAGCCCGCCACTGTTCCGCCAAGTTTCAAACCTACAAACCTACCCGCCATGTTGAAAGTATTACGTGATAAGATGGCAACACCCAAGCATAAAATTGGAGGCTAGTATTTAAGCACTTACAAGTTATTCATGTAATTTATTCCTGAATAAAAAAAAATACTAATCGTTAAGGTACAAGTGCGCGCTGAGACCGCGACACGATACCGCGACAGGAGACCACGACCGGAGACCGCGACAGGCACTTGACTCTATAGAATTGTATGGGCGCCAGTTCACGCCGAGACCGCGACACATGTCTCGCGATACGTGTCTCGGTCTCCTGTCGCGATCTCGGCGCGAACTGGCGCCCATACAATTCCATAGTGTCAAGTGCCTGTCGCGGTCTCCGGTCGCGGTCTCGTGTCGCGGTCTCCGTCGAACCGCTACCTTTACGCTGCTGTATTTGATCCTGATTAAAATCCTTTTTAATTCTATTTCACTTGACAGCGCGTGTTTGAAGTTACCCTCTGTCATTTTAAAATTGAAATATCGAAGTGAATACTGGTTACAATGAAGTGAAGAAAAGTGGTTGGTTTGCGAACGATAATTCTCTGTCACAACGTTATATAAAGATGCGTCACAAACGGAACGCTTAAGCTGATAGTGCTCTACCGATACCGCTCTACCGATTCTTACGCGCTCTCGCTTGCACACTTTCGGCGTATGTTATGTTATTGGTATTTTTGTAATTGGCTTAAATCCTATTATCAAGTGCTTTCATAACGATTGCAACTTTAAAGGGCAACTAATTAGTGTTTCTGTATACATTTTGTGACAAATAAAGATAATAAATATCTACAGACTATTGATTTATCCAGAACCCTATATTTTTATAATTCCTTTATTTCAAATTAGTAAATGAATGCACTAAAGACTATCCAGATCTTTTTGTTTGAATATTGACATTGTCACATAGTTATTACCACAAATTTGTATCAGGATTTAAAATGTTTGACCTACTTTCTGTTGTTGATGAAATTCTTATATTTTATTTTATTATAACGACCGTTCTATTGTTTTTAGATATTCAACGGCAGTCACGGTCTAATAGCTTAGTTGATAATATTAAAAATCAATATACTCGTGCGGACGACAGGCCTCACTCACGCCTCGCTGCCTGCGCCCGAAAACAACAAGTTTTTTTAACCGATGCAAATTTGGAATAAACCCTTACTGAAGCCGAGTAAAACTACATAATATAAATATTTAATTTTTATTGTATTAATAAAATATTTTACTTGAAAAAAATACATCATCAAGATAATCATATTAGGTACTAATGTCCTTGTATGTGACAGATGCAAAAGCGCTAATGTATATTTATTTTGACGTGACAACGTCTTATAAATTGGTTTGCCGGGTGACACTTCAAGAAACTGCGTTACGCTCCGCTCACGTTATGCGCTCACAACGAGAGCGAGTGAGAGGCACGCGTCCCTTCCACTCGGGCATGGTTAGCCCGCCTGAGAGCGAGAGAGACAGACATAAAAAGTGAAAGGCACGCGTCCCTTCCGTAAAATTATTTTACCACTCAAAGTCGTTGTCACGTAAAACTTTCGCCCGTATACCGATTTTACAGGCAACCATTTTTTTCTTCATAAACGATTTTTTAAATCGAATCCTATTCATTCATTACACTTACACTAGATTATAATATTTACACTAGGTTAGAATATTTATTTTTTTTTGCTGTCGCGAATAATGTGGTTCACTTATGTTTTTTTTTCGTAAATTTCTTGAATTTATTGCTGTTATATCAAATTATTTACACACGGAATAAAATAAATCGTATTTTTTACTAACTTAAAAAAAGGAAATATAGTCTTTGATCTCGATGACAGTATATTCGTCCTACCTCGTTGTCATATTGGAACAGCGTATATAGCGGCTTTTACAAAACTCAACTTGGCTTGAGTGCTAAACGGACTGCGATAACGCGCGCGAACTCTCCTTGAAAAAGATCGCCGGACGCGATCGAAACTTGAGTCGGACTGGACTGACTTTATCAAACGTGAGTTACCCACCCGTGTACTTATTCATTTCAATACGTAATGCATTTGTTCACTTTTTATTGTCATCGATAATTTGTTGTCTGTGTAACATGCTTCTGAAAATATTATATTAATTAGCATGAATCTTTACAGGACAAAATCATATGCAATTATACTAAAATAACAGATACCTACCTACTATATTTTTTGTAAATAGAGTCACGAGCAGTTCAAAGTGTAGTCATATTTACAGTTCAATACTGGATCGGTAGCCGTTCGTTTTTTTGAGATAAAAACTATAGTTAAGCTGAGCAGCGTTTAATAGACGACAGTCAAAGTTTTTCGTATCCAACAGGGATTTTACTGTAACATCCGTTCGTTATTTTTGCGATACGCTGCGAAATTTCAACGATAATCCCTGTAAAAACCAGTAAAATTCTTACTGATATTATAAAAGAATTCACTTTTGAATTCATTTGTAGGCTACAAATTGCTCTTTGATTATTCCCTTTACTTTTGCTGTGTGCCGAAATAAACAACGTGATTTATAGTACGCAGTGCAATAAAACAGACAATGACAATACGAAAAATCGCGTCATAGAATAGAATATGCTATGGCTTTAGTTATTTCTACGCAATAGCTCCTGCACGTAAAAAAATTTACAGCAATACACGGAAAGCCACAGATAACCCGAGCAGGCAATACCTACACACAGATATGTGTGCATTATTATATGTGTAAATTCAGTTTAAAAACCACACGAATTAAAAAGATACCGAAAACTGTTGTTCAAATAGATACTGTTGGCATTGCACTCGGTTTATTTTTGTAAGGCCAAAATAGCGAATTCTTCTAACAATGAAAACATATAAAAACGAATGTACAGTGCAGAGCTTCAGAAGAAGGAAATAGTAAATTTAAAGACACAATCTATCTAGGATTAACAACAAATTTATGCATATTGGAGGATTTTTTACATTACAATAACTTTTACACGTTTGGGGCTACCCCAACAATGCAAAGCTTTTATTATGGGAGCTAAATAATAAAATAGAATGGTTACATCTTGGTGTCATCAAATCGAGACTGAATCGGTTTCTTCTAGGTAAGCACGCTCCACCGTAGATTGCATCGTCGCTTAACATCAGGCGAGATGATGGTCAAGTGCGAACCCATTATAGTTAATATTACATTATTATTAATATTAAAGGACTATAATAATATATTACAAAAATACTTAATCAGCAACATAAATTATTGGAAAACATTCAGTTTTCTAAAACAACAACAATTTATGGATACAAAAAGCCTTCTTAAATTACGTTGTGTAATTGATGAGCGAGCTAAATAAGATACTTATTACTCGTACTAAAGGTGTAATTTGAACAAAAATCATACTGGTCGAATTGATAACCTCCTCCTTTCTGGAAGTCGGTTAAAAAGTAAACTCCATTTTATTTGCTCATTTCTATCACATTTCACAGTTTTCAATGCGGTAGACAAGTTAATTTGCAGTTTTGAAACAGATGACCAGATCGCGTGCACTCTGAATTAAATCACTAAACAAAACAGATATGTCTACTCACTTTATTCAGTCTAAAGTATTTTATTCGCTTAAGACATTTGGCTATATTTATGCGTCTGAATTTAGACGCTACTTTTTTTTTTGTTTTTTTTTTTATTAAATTTAGCAACTCCACAGACTCCTGGGTCCGTGACCTTTGTCATTTGTTTTCTTTTTTACATGAATCTTGGATTAATCGCTATGTTATATTTAGTTGCAACTGAATTCCGTGAAGTGTATAGTGAATAGCATTCAGTAAGCTAGCATACCTACTAAATTCAGACGCGAAGATTGCTTGCTTCTGAATTCAGCCAACTAACATTACTTCCAAAAACAAAAGTCGTTCTGGAAACAGTGGAAACAAAAGTCGTCAATTGTCTTACCCAAAGAGTTTACATTTAGTATAGAGAGTATAGTGGCACAAACGCTTTACACCGAAAGCACGAGTAGCATATTTCTTGCCTTGTCGCCCTTGTGGAAGTGTCATACTTTTTTCGCGGCATATCACTTGCCATAAAAAGTATGCACGTCATCTGCTTACAATTAACACAAAGGAACCGTGCGGAAAATCTAACTCTATACGTAGTATATGTAAACTCTTTGGTCCCACCTGTCATAACCTACCGACAAACGATAAAACTGATGATAGATGCCAGTGGGGAGCTACGGGAGAAGTCTACGTCCTACAGTAAAATAAGATATGCTAATGATGATGCTAATGATATCAGTTACCATGCTATAACTTTTGCTCAGTTTGGGGCTCGTTAATGTTAAGTGACGAATGTCTACTGATACTTACATAACCCTATAAATGAAAGAAAGGATCGAGCATAATTCTGTAAAAGTTATATCATGAATTGTTCATTTCAAACCAATCACGAGCGCCAGAGCACAGTACTAAATTAAATTCGAAACTGAAATACGAACCGTCTAAGTACTACTCCCAAAGGAATTGGTCTTGAATATCTAATTTAATTATGCGTCTCAAACTTGTCTAATGTTGCATTGTAGATGGTACACAGTGCCTGTATTGGCACTATTTATAAACTTTCTTTATTTGACAACTACGAATTCGATACTATAAAATGACTACTACTTTACGTTGTACGATAAAAAAAACTGTGATAGTAGAGTGGTGAGAAATTCTGCTTCAAAATCTTGATATTCATCATCATCATCGTCCGGAAGACGCAGTGTTGGACGGCCTCCCACTAGATCTTGATATTGCAGCCTCGAAATGAAGTAACTATTTTCTTATGTGTGCCTGTACAATTATTTGTATTTTTAACCCCCGACCAAAAAAAGGGGTGTTATAAGTTTGACGTCGATATCTGTCTGTGTATGTGTGTGTGTGTGTCTGTCTGTGGCACCGTAGAGCTCAAACGAATGAGCCGATTTCAATGCGGTTTTTTTTATTTGAATGTTAATATCCGTGCGCATGTTCTTAGCTATGTTTGATTAATATCGATTTAAGATGGCCGCCTCGACAAAATGGCGGACAAAATATTTCTTCACAACCTATATCAATATGGGTATCAAATGAATGGGCTTGACTAGTAGAATACTATACACTATAAAAAAAAACAAATCCAAGATGGCCGCCTCCACAAAATGGCGAATTATATAATTTTTTTCACTACTACCTCAATATTGGTATCAAACGAAAGGGCTTGACTAGTAGAATACTATGCACTATGACAAATTTCAAATCCAAGATGGCCGCTACTACAAAATGGCCAAATACATTTCTTTTTTCACAGCCCCCTTAATATGGGCAATATGGGTATCAAATGAAAGCGCTTGACTAGTAGAATGTTGTACAGATAACAAATCTGAGGTAGTCGGGGGTTAATCAAAATTTTTAATTTTGTTCTTGTTTTGCGCAGTTTATATACAGTTTGTACAGGATTGTCTTACCGCTCGATTTAAAGGTATAAAAAAAACATCGTGAGAAAACAGACATGTTTTACACGTAAAAAGTCATTCTAGGACGTCTTGTGTCATCCGGAAACTCCTTCTTTGGACAATGGTCTTTACTCTCTTCTTGTTTTCTTTGTTCAACGTTTTTATGCTCTAGGAATTCATTTTAGTCCCGCACTCACCAGCCAGAGTTATATGTTCGTGTTAGGGTAAAATAGAAGAGATATATGACAAGTTTTCAGCTCGCTTCAAATACCTACTCAAAATTGGTGCCAGTTCTAAGAATACTAGACCCAAACTAGTATTCCGAGTAATTAAAGCTTGTGACTACAACTAGTTTGCTGATAATATTCTTTGTAGATAACTCTTTATAGTTACATAAAAAACAGAAATATTGCAGTACAAACACCCAAGAACTGGCGGCACAAATGGCGTTTAAAATTATTATGAAATATACGAGTACCTACTTACATAATTGTAAAGGTATGTTCCCATAAATACATACTATACATACATACATAGAAACACTCGGACATTTTTTTTTAATAAAGAGTGACGAGACGATCAGGACATGTGCCTGATGGTAAGCAACATGCCTGACACATAACAGCACAGTGACACGCAGCTATTGAAACATGAAGAGAACATAGAACAAGTATCTGAATTCATCAAACACATTTACCCTAGGTGGTAATGAAACCACGTCTTACGGTTCTACAGGCAGACACGATATCAACTGAGACACAAGGTCAGACAACCAGCCAAAGTGATGAAGAGCTATAGTACTGCAAGAAGGATATATTGTGTTGGAATGCATACCAGTACCTGTCTGGCTGTTGTTCCTACAAATAATATAATTACTTTAGTTCGGATCGGTGACAGTTGATAGTTGGAAACTCGGCATTAATTGGAATTATAGTACAATTATTGTCAAGATTTGTATCTGATGTTATGAGCACCTAGGGATATTTGACAGTACTTTTTTTCTATCGAAGTGTTCAGACTTGAAACGGCTTAGTTAGTCTACGCTTTACGATTGACGAGGAATATAAGTATGAGAATCGATTGAAGAGATTTACACTATTTTTATCTTACGAACAGTTAATCAATCGTTGCTTGAGTACGGGTGTTCTGTAAATGGCTTGGAAGATACCAAGATTACTTTCTTGGTGTAATGAAGTTGAGAGAGAATCGATTTCTTTTTTCTTTGATGATACATTTGATCGCCATCTCGTCTGTTTGTCAACTGAAAAATTTATTTTTATTTTGTAATTAACACCTCAACATTAAAGGGGTTTGTCTTGTCACAAATGCACGGGCGCTGGGTTCTAGTTTTTGCTATGTTTTGTTCTCTTTTTTTAACTATTATATTATAACTATTATTATTAAACTTGCCTGCATCCCACTTGTTGTTAAGTGTCGATGCTACGATGCTACGATAGAACGTGCTTACTTATAAAAATCAATTCACTCTCAATTGAAGTCATCAAAATTGTATCCATCGGGGAAAACGCGACATCAGGCAATGCATTCTACAGCCTAGACGTTCAGCCAAAAGTAGAGTGAAACCTCTTCATTCGAGTTCGTGGAAAGTCATCTATGAAACGATGTTGCGATTGCTGGTGGAGGTACAGTGAGTCAGGCATTCAGTAACAGACATAAAAAGGGCAAGGGCAAGGTGTTGTTAGAGATCATAAAGATCAGTTGCACTGTCTCCAAAATGTACCGATAAACTTTTAACTGTGTGGCAATGTTACAGGCTTTGAAATTTTAAACAAACAAAGAAGTTATTGCCCATGACTATAGGCCAGTAATAGTAGAATTTAACTTTGCACTTAATTTCCGATCCAATTTGTTTTTTTAGGGTTTCTCATTTACTGTTTATCATTTACTAAGCATAAAATCATGAAATACTGACAGATCTAGGTGGAGATTCAAACGCCATCTTTAAAAACCTTTTTGGCCCGATATCTCGGAATCTACGCACTTTACACTTTTTGGAGACTATTAGTGTAGAAAATAAAATTTGGCATTTTTCGTTTTTAATGAACTTTTTTGCAAAACTTACTGTTTTCAATATATTGTCGTTTAAGTATATTAATTAGCATAAGTTAACAAAACAAATCAATTTTTACTGGCCTAACCACTTTTGATTCGATTTTTTGCCCATCTTTCGATTTCATTTTTCAAAGACCACGAGTCCCAGCACTGGGATTGTTCCCAATATCATACTATAGCCACCTTTGTAAACAACTGCTTATACTCTTATTTATCCTGAGCTTAAGTAAATCTTTAAAATACGACCGGAAAAATACCTACAGTAAACAATTTCCTCAAACTCTTGAAACTTAAATAAAATATCTTCAAAGCAAAGGAGTACCAATTAGTAACTGAACCGCCTAGAATCGGGTTCCGTAAAACAACGGGGTACGAAAATAAGCGAAAAACGTCTAAGTATAGCGGTTTAGGGTTCCCTAGCACTGTAATTGCTGCGCCTCAGGCTGTTTCGACAAAGATTATGGATCTTGGCGGTGTAGAATGTACAAACACGCTTGGCGTCTTGGCGGTGGAATGCTTTGCCACTTTGCCTCAGTGAGTTTCTTATGATGATCTCGGTGTTTTCCAGTCAGAGGGAATTCATTAAGAAGAAATATTAAATGGAGAGGGAAGATCAATATGTGATTCACCAATAATTTTGATTATTTATGGGTTTTCTAAAAGGTATTTATAAAAGTTTTTGTTTAACATTTGTACCGTTAAATGATTTAGAGATAGATTGACAGATAATTTATTATATTGTGACTGGTATTTTAACCGACTAAAATATTCCTAGTTAAAATTATGTATTTTCGAATATTTAGTTAGTACATTTGTATGAATATTATAAATTTTATTCATAATGTTTTAATTTGTTTGAGAAAATTATATATGTAATTAACTTTACTAGCTTGACTTTTGATACGGTATTTAATAAAAATTGCAAATTTAATATTTTTTCTTAGACAATTAAGAATAATACTCGTACTTATGTACGTAATCAGCGATCTGGCGACATAGCGCATAGTAAAATGTTTCCTTAGTTTCAGGCTAGATGGCGTGGTGTGAAATCATGTTAACCAATACACTGTAAAATTTTGGAAATAATTCTTCTATACGATCTGTTAATTTCATCTTTGACAAATTCAATTGAGATTGTATTGAACAGAACACCTCTCTAACAATGAGGACGAAAAGAAAATTATGAGAAAGAATTCTTTAAAGTATACGAAAAAAGTCTATTTTTTATATTTGATTAAATCTGAATATTTTTGGGTGACAATAAATGCCTTTATTTGAAGTTTTATTTATAACTGGATTCCTTAAAAAAAGTTAATTGGTTCTCCTACAAACAGTACGTTTTATAAAAAAGTGAAATCGAGGTTAAATCTATTATGAACCTCTGAATCTGATAATGAGAAAACATAAATACGGATCATTCAACCAACCCGCACTGGGCCAGCGTGGTGGATTATGACCTTAACTCTCTTTGCGAGAGAAGGCCCCGAGTCCCAGCAGTAGGAACATTTAGTGGGCTGTTGATGATGATATACGGATCATTACAGAATTCCCAGTTTTTTGGTACAGATAAATAAATATACATTGAAGAAGGTATAGGGGAAAAATATTAGGGATAATACGTGTATTATCCCTAATATTACAAAAAACGTGTTTTTTTATCCAACACAATTGACTATGCCACTTCTGAGTAGAAGTTTGTTTCAGTTATTTTTACTCCTAAAGTTGAAATGATAAACCTCTTTCAATAGCTACTTACTACAAATTTTTCTTTTCAGCGAGTTTTTTTTGAGGACAGGCTCCAACTGGACGATGGATTCAACTCCATGGAGATCCTCTGTGTGGCTTGCTCACTCCCACTTCAACTTGTTTTTTTTTAACATAACACTTTTTTGAGTACAAGTACCTACCCCTTTCACCTCCTTTAGCAACTCCGGTGATAAAAGTTAGACTGTCTTCATAAACAAAGCTAAAGCATATAAGTAAGGCAGTTCTTTTAGAAAACTTTACTCAGCCTCAAATTTTGCCAAATAAACTCAACTTCGTTTTACCTATTAGACTCTTTACAAGATCAGTCCTTGCATAAGTAAACCAGCGAAACTTAGCCATAAAGTCGATAGCTTCCACATAGTCAAACATAGGTAAGAACCACCGCACGGAAACTAATTTTCAAATACAAATAACCCCAGTAACCTTAACGGTCGACCCGATGCCACATATAGATATTGACGTCAAACTTATAACACCCTTTTCGTTTGGTTGGGGGTTAAAAATATTAAAAAAAAATCGGAAACTTGATGCTGCAATGTTTCACTCATGGTTGAAGATCCAGAGGTCGATTGAAAATTGTATTTTAAACTATACTGAAAGGGGAAGTGAAATAATGTGAGCTGTCCGACGACAATATCGTAGATAGAAATAAGTGTAGAAGTAAAAATGGGAAAGCTGACCAACTTGAGGAGTATAGCCATGAAATGAAGAGAAAATTCGAATTTCATTTCTTCTTTGTGGTTTGTTCTATATTATTTCGACTCGACTTATTTTTTATAATACTTTTTCTTTTTAATACTGGCAAAGCCTTTAATAACAAAGCTAAATTACTTATTTCTTGATTTTGGATAAAAATTTGAGGGTTGGATGTCAATGTAAGCATGAAATAATAAATACTAACGTGGGTGAGTACCAACTTAATATTTTAAAGTAGTAGATAGCACACGTATTACATAGAACCGACCAAATTATAAGTTTAACTCGGAGAAAAACTGAATACCTACTCGTAAATGTAAAAAATAACAATAATATTTTAGTGGGTTTAATCATATTTATGTATTACTAGCTGTACCCTGCTACGCTTCGCTGTGGCACATTGTGATGCAAAAATTTGCATCACAATGTGCCATGATGCGGATTATATATCATTGTAAAATTTCAGCTCGATCGGTGCAGAACTTTTTGAGTTATTGAAGCGTACACAAACCAGCATAACATTTTTATATATAGAAATTTCTAGACCTTCATAGCTCTAGGAATGGGTGATTAATTATTAACTAATTTTTGAATGTAATCCACTGGTATCCACATTATCACTAAATATGAGAGGGAATTAAATTGGTCGCCGCACTGATTGGTTTTAATACTGACGACGGAACCCGAATAATTGATGCATTCAGCAATAGCAGCTGAAATGGTCTGGACAGTCAAAAAGACAAAGCAATTGTTTCACTGTTGTAGATTCCTTTGAAACGGTAGTCCTTTTTAAAGTCCGTAAAGTCCTTCAAGAACTAATTTTTTTTCGGAAGTTAAAGTTATTCCATACAGTAATTTACCTTACTTCCGAAAATCAACTGAGCCTGTTCTACATTTACAACACTATAAACTCCAAACATCAAAACCACCTGAACAGAAATCCAAAAATCCAAATACCCAAAAAAAGTCTAATTGGCAAAATTAATAGGATGTGTGTGAATTCTTCACCACCACCAATAGGATGTGTCCACCATTCTTGAAATAGTTTTAAGTCCCGCAGTTTTTAAATAGAATCTTTGACAATGCCAATTTTGCAATTTAGGTTTTAAAGTAAGTATTATAAATCAGTACCTACTGACGTAATTTCCATACGATAAACTTTTACGAAATAGCATCTTCTTACCATTTAAACTCGCAGTAATCTCCATTTTGCAAAACTTAGAATAAGATTGTCTCAAACGTCAAAAATTTTGATGGGTAGGTATCAGTTCAGTTAACTTTTATTTGTATTTGGTTTTACTCAACTAATTTCCAGGTTTTCGCTTCAAGATTGTCAGATTAATAATTAAAAAAAAAATTAAATATGTAAATGCTTTTTCTAAGGAAAACAATGTTTGTGGAACATTTTCTTACGTCATTGTAATATTTTTTTTAACTCATGTTTGAACCTGGAAAGCCACAAAAAAATTGAACATAACCGCTTCCTAGATAATAAGGGGCATATCACAGGACACAAACTAAATAATCGCTACACAAAAACCACTAATTCGATAAGCAGTTTAAATACATGCACTTTTTATATCGGCATTACTTTTTAAAATAAATAAACCCATGTGTCGAAAACTGTTCGTGCGTTCTCCAGATATGAGGTGGTAATTAACTTTGGCTGCGACTGTACCTATATTAATCTACTTGCTGGCTAGTTAATACTACAAATATGAACTACTCGGTTTGTGTTTACGTACATTTTCTTTATGTTGGTTGTTAAAGACCGCTCTCAGTATATGTATGTGTATGTAGCCGTCATTTGTGTTGCTAGTTCATAAGTGTTTTATTGTTATCGCATATGTCTATTATTATGTTGTGCTGAGATAAATATAATTATGTATCGTTTTGTGTTGTGTCGTGTTGCGTATTATCATTGTTTTTAGATAAGTGGTATGATTATGCTAATCCGTTCAGAAGCTCCAACGTGATGAACAACAAACATCCATACTTTAATATTTATCATTTTAGTAGGATGTGAAGTTTGCTAAATTTGTTGCTCAGTCATATTGTAAGCTAAAGGGGATGAATTTTAAAATGGACATCGGTATAATTCTAGAAATACTTTTAAGGCGCGTCCCCCAGCAAAGACGCATAGAAAATAATCACATTCTATATATTAGTTTAGTACTAATATTAGTACTCTAAACGAACGATGAAGCGAGAGGAGGTAATTTTTAATTATTATGTACTTAAAGGTTATGGTTAGGTACTTACTCACATGTGTAGTAATGTGTGTAGGTCAGTGAATTCTCACTTAAAACAAAATAATTAATTTTACAATAATTTAAATACAGTTAATTGAAAAGTTGCAAGTTTTTCTTGAACAAAACAAAATAAAATAATAATTTCAGTTTCAATACGCAACTTGTTGAGAAAGTTCTCAGCCAAGTCGCCAGTTAACTGTGAATACGTCACATGCACGATGTTCACATTAACAAAGTTTCACGCCACAAAAGACCTGAAGTTAGGTGCAATACTGCAATAAGACAATGAAGTGGGAAATGCAATCTAAACTTCGTCGAGGGCGTGTGGGACTCATATTTTGTTACTCCAAATCAGGGATGGAGAACTTTATTTTGTTTTAGGCTAGATATTTACCTGTAATCTTAGCGGGCCAAAATTAATATAAATTCAGCTTTAATGCAAAACATAATTAACTTATTAAAGTAAAATATGTACTATCAGGTATTTTGTTGATAAAAACTGCTCTGAAATTGAAACGACACTTTTCTATTCGATTCATAAGTTTAAATTCATAACAATGAAATAAAAATAAATGTCATTAAAATGTGTAAAAAAAATAACGGAAACTGGAAATACGCAGGTAAAACCGTGAAGCACTGCTAGTAATTTAATTCAATTCAATTCAAATCATTTATTCGAACCATAAATTTATAAGAACACTTGGTAACGTCATTTACAAAAAGGCAAAGAATCTGTATACATAATAAGATGATATAACAATGTCAAAATGAATAAAGCAGCTTGTAAAGGGGCCTAGTCAATTAAATGCAGCTATAAAAAGGCAAAATACATTATGAGTAATAGTTTTCAAACGTCGGAACTGGCCTTGTTTTGAGAAGAGATAAATAATGTATGTATGTCTTAGGGCATTGTCGTGGTCGGGAAGCCAAATTGGAAAATTTTAATTATGTAGCTTCAAATTTAGAATAAAAGAAAAAGAAAATTTTAAGCGTGTTTCAGCTTAAATATGTCAGTAGGTCAGCACTCATCACTCGAGGTCCATTTTCAATCTAGCTCCGCCATAAATTGGCCTTGTCCAATTAAGTAACGACCATGTACACAATCAGTTTAGAAAAAAAACACTTCAAGTGACGGGCTTGGGCTATATTTCACGCAGACACAGGAAAGAGGATTTAGTTGAAAATTGGCTGCATGTATTTTTATAAATTTTGAATGAATTGGATACTGAGACTGAATTTTACTAATCCTGTCCATAGTATAAATGTAATGCTTTTTTTTATATTTTATCCGAACAGTTTTTGTAGTAAGGAGCGACGACAGGAGCAGGACATGTGCCTGATGGTAAGCATCATGTCTGCCACATAACAGAACAGTGACACGCAGCTATTGTAACATGAAGAGCCCAAATCATTACCTAGCACTGCATTGCGGTCGTCACCCAGATACGTATATAAGATGTTTTATCTCTATGTCCTGTGATTTCACTGGTAGCATTGCCCTTCAAACCGGAACACAGTAATATTTGTATGTTACTGTTTGAAGGTAGAATAACTGGGAAAGGAGTGGTACTTCCCCAGACAGATGCTACAAAGAGTCCTGCCACTACAAAATTTATAACAGATTCCAGGTACTGTTGCCAACGTATTAAGATATCTTCCAACCCGTATTAGGGCTTCAACACCTGGATAATGTTTAACCACTCATCAATCATCGTTAGTTTGATGAGAAGATAAGAACAAGTACCTAATATTGCATTCGATTCCTAATAATTAAACATTGATAAAAATAAAGAAAGGAAGATGAGGTACGTTCAAATATGAAAACAACATAATGTGGCGAACATTTCACACAAATACACAACGTGCACACAACTACACTTCCATCGTGAGATCTATACGTTTTAATGAATGACAAAGACATCATAACAAATTGGCAGTAGATGGAAATGAGACAGCTATACATACCACAGTTACACATTTGTTTAAATGTTTTTTTTCGATAAGAATAGAAAGACATACGAAGACACCGGCGTGAAAGAGAAGGAGTGTTTTGCCCGTTATCACTGCAATCAACATATCGCTGGTCGTGTCCCACTCATTCACGTCATGTAAATCTGTCCCTTTTTATGAATGACACATTGTTTACAACAATATTATTTTAATTGAAATTATTAAAGATTTTGTGTAATTGCGTATGAAAAGTTATGCCACAAAACTTTTTCTTGGCCTTGGAACTATTTGTGCACCTTGTACACACACAAATGGCATTGTAACAGCTCAAATCGAATTTCGTAGAATTATTAGAACACAAGCGCTCCATTTGTTGCTCACGTAGCGACTGATCTCAATCAGGAGACGTCACCTGATTTTACATCGCCATCGTCGAGGAGCGTGTGCCGCTTCTTCCGTGTTTACGAATTCAATGGTTTTAAAATACGTTAAAATTAGATAATTCCCCATCTTTAAATAGCTATTATTGTGCTTGTAACAGTGTCAAACCACAGGGTGCAAGCTATGAATGTATGAAAGAATGAATGAATCTGTCAACTACAGAGTACGCAAACGTCGTATGCAACCTATATAATGCTGCCAACAACAAATGCATTATTACAAAACATTCGTTGAGAAGAATAAAAGATTCTAAAGAATTATGGAACTGTGTAAATACGTAGAGTTTGGGATTATACCTACATGTTTTTGTAGTGGTAGGACTCTTAGCAGAGTCCGCCTGGGGAAGTACCGCACCTTTGCCAGTTATTGTACCGCCAATTAGTAATGTGCAAACATTACTGTGTTCCGATTTGAAGGGCAATGTTTCCAGAGAAATTACAGGGCTTAGACATATAACATCTTAGATCTCGGGGTGACGAGCGCAGTGCAGTGCTAGGTAATGATTTGGACTCTTCATGTCCCAGTAGCTGCGTGTCACTGTGCTGTTACGTGGCAGGCATATTGCTTAACATCAGGCACATGTCCTGCTAGTCTCGTCACTTTTTATTAAAAAAAAAACATGTTTCTAAGAGAGGTGTGCAGCAATGATTTGGATTCTTCATGTTTCAATAGCTGCGTGTCACTGTGCTGTTATTGGGCAGGCATGTTACTTACGATCAGGCGCATGTCCTGCTCGTCTCGTCACTCTTTATTTAAAAAAAAACTTCAGACTGTGCTTTATTCATAATTCTATTTTGATTACTTTATGTTTTTTTTATTAGATGTAAGATACAAACTATTATTTATTTATTCACTTGTTTATCGCTAGTTTTACCCCAATTAGACCATAAAAAATAATCAATGATATCTATGGTGTTCAAAACGCCTGCCCATAACAACGTAACGTTGGGCAGTGAATTTGAAGAAGAAATAACGTAGGCGAAACATTCCAAAGTAATATCATGGTCGTTATTGTCAGCTAAGTTTAAAGAAATAGGTTAACAAATTGAAACAGTGGACATTTCATACAACACTATCTGACCCTAAACTAAACAAAGCTTATAATTACTATGGAAACCACGAAACCAGATATAGTAATTATATGTATTTAAATCTTTTACCTTTAAATTCTTGTAGATATATATGTATATATATATACTATATAGAATCTGAATCTCGGAAACGGCTCGAACGATTTTCATGAAATTATTTAAACCCCGACCAAAAAAAGGGGTGTTATAAGTTTGACGTCGATGTCTGCCTGTCTGCCTGTGGCACCGTAGAGCTCAAACGGATGGGCCGATTTCAATGCGGTTTTTTTATTTGAAAGTTGATATCTGTGCGGATGTTCTTAGCTATGTTTGGTTAATATCGATTCAAGATGGCCGCCTCCACAAAATGGCGTACAAAATATTTCTTCACAACCTACCTTAATATGGGTATCAAATAAAAGGGCTTGACCAGTAGAATACAATACATAATAACAAATTTCAAATCCAAGATGGCCGCCACCACAAAATGGCGAATTATATTATTTTTTTCGCTACTACCACAATATGGGTATCAAATGAAAGGGCTTGACTAGTAGATTACTTTGCACTATGACAAATTTCAAATCCAAGATGGCCGCTACCACAAAATTGCGAAATACATTAATTTTTTCACAACTCCTTAATATGGGTATCAAATGAAAGGGCTTGACTAGTAGAATGTTGTACAGATAACAAATCCGAAGTAGTCGGGGGTTAATCAAAATTTTTAATTTTGTTCTTGTTAAAAACATCATTTTATGCGCGTTTTTAGACAATAAAAACTCCTACAATGTCATTAGAATACGATAACTTATTTCGCCACTGTTGTTTAAGTTTAAATGGCTCAGACGGAATATGTTCGCCCTCGGAGTCAACAGGCCTCGGTTCGAATCCTGATGGTTACACTCGGGTCGTTTCTTTTCTGAGAAAATCTTTTACTTAGAGCCCTTTATAAACGCATTTAAACCGAGCAAAGCTCGGTCAACCAGGTACTACATTCTTATTATACATAGAAAACACCCAGATACAGTTTATATATTTGTATTCACCACACACATATATTTGCAATGGGTGGGGATCGACCAATTTACTACCTACTAAGTATAGGCCTACTAGGTATTGGCCAAACAAGAGTAATACCCAATTGACTACAATTCCCAATTCTCAACATTGTATAAGTTCTAACCCCAGCCCCTCTAAGTTATTTTCCAAGTAGGTACAGATGTACGATATGGTCATCACCACACGATTTAACGTTTTTGACATTGTGAAGAAATCTGTGGGCTCTAAGAAAAGTAGTGGCAGGACTCTTGGCAGAGTCCGCCTGGGGAAGTTCCACACCTTTGCCAGTTGTTCTATCGCCAAGCAGTAATGTGCAAACATTACTGTGTTCCGATTTGAAGGGCAATGTTTCCAGAGAAATTACAGGGCTTAGACATATAACATCTTAGATCTCGGGGTGACGAGCGCAGTGCAGTGCTAGGTAATGATTTGGACTCTTCATGTCCCAGTAGCTGCGTGTCACTGTGCTGTTACGTGGCAGGCATGTTGCTTAACATCAGGCACATGTCCTGCTAGTCTCGTCACTTTTTATTAAAAAACATGTTTCTAAGAGAGGTGTAGTCTTCTAGACCTCACTTGATCAGTGTAATGGTTTGACTCTCTTCTTAAGGCAAATGGCTCCAAGCTGAAGTTCCAGATGTGGGTAGACGTAAAATGGTATATTTACATCGATATAAACCAATAGATGTGCCCTCCTAAACATCAGGCGCACAGAATTATGTCATCGTTAGGAAGAGTGAGCTCACTCTTTCCGTTCTAGTCGGTTGGTTGCAGGAAGCTGTGAATGGCGGACATTTTTACCTGTTTCTGTTCGTGGTCAACAAACAAAATAAGTAGAACCACAGCATATCTCGCCGCTTTCGCTTCTAGGGGTCCACTAAATTGGCTGTGTGTAAACCACTTATGATGCACACAGAGACGCAGTTTATTACCAATTTTAAGGTGCTTGGGGCACATCGATTGGTTTATATCAAGGCATATTTATGCTGGATCACAAAGCTCCTTAATATTTCACCAAGTTTTCTACTCTCGTCCAGGTAGTACGGTATATTTTTTTTATTTTCTGATGTTATCGCTCCATTGCTGCGTTTGTCTACCAGGGAGACCAATTTTATATCGTTAATAGTTTCCTTAAAATTTTCAACATATCACTAATGAACTGGTGTCATTTGAAATTATACCTACACGTATATTGATAAGGTTCAATATACGTAGCCGATAAGATATTTTCATTTCCGATCCACCACAGAACGGATATTATGGAAATGCAAGCCGGTATCGGGTAGTCTGATATACGGATTGGCTGAAGTAAAAGTACAAACATGCAAGTTAAATGATATTTCTCAGTAATATATTATCTACGAACGATTATTTTTAACACGAATAACTTAATAACCAACAAATGTATTCCACAAGAGAATATATTAAGAAAAAGGTAGAGTTATTAATATTTCCACACATGATATCACGATTATGGACTTTAACTCTTCGCCGAAGAAATCAAATTCCACCAACAAAGGCCGCAGCACAATTTACTTTTTATAAAGTTAATGCTTGACATTGTTATTTGAAAATTGTGATTTCACGCGAAGTTTTTAAAATAATGATGTGATTATTCACCTATGTTTCATTTATTGAGTAGCCTTTTGATGGCATATTAAATCAATAAAAGTAGTCAAGTGCGAGTCGGACTCGTCCATAAAGGTTTCCGTAGCAACAAGTAATATAATATAAAAGTTCTTGTAGTTCATTGTTACTTTAATCAGTGTTGTAACAATAGTGCATTTATGACGTATTAAAATAAAACTACTAAATAGATCTCATTCAAACCAATTTTTATTGATAGTTTACATGGTAATGAACATCATACACTTTTTTTTATTTTTGTCATTCTCTTATTTTAGAAGTTACAGGGGGGGGGGACACATTTTACCACTTTGGAAGAGTCTCTCGCGCAAACTATTCAGATTAGAAAAAAAAAATAGTTAGAAACCTCAATATCATTTTTGAAGACCTGTCCATAGATAACTCACACGTATTGTTTAAATGGAAAAAAAAAATCTCATTTTCATCCTCTTACCGTTGGATATGTACGGGATCCCGATGAGTGCCAAAATGTACCACGGGCGAAGCCGGGCCGGACATCTAGTATAATGATAAAAATTTAAAAATGTGTGGATGCATTTGGCCATCCTCTTACCAGCCAGGTCTGCATTTCTGAGTTGGGGAATAATAGGAGAGCTATGTGACAAGTTCTCAGCTTGGCTCAAACACCTACCCAAAATTTACTAGCAGCTCTCGGAATATAACTGCAGCATTGATTAAAATAAATCAAATGGAATCACCAAGTTCCTCTGAACTTTTCCTTTTTCTGAGTAGATGCGCCATTCAAGCAGAAAAGTTTTTTTTTTTCATAAAATATGCAGTGAATAAGAGTATTCCTCATCAAAACGGCGAGAGCGAAAAGTTTTAATTCAAACATAGTCGGATTTCGTATTTTTCTTGCTACTTTTTAATTTCGTTCTCTAGATTCTGTTCTATTGTTTTTTATCACACAACTACCTGAAAATGAATTCATAAAGTGTCCTACTGCTTGGGACTGCGCAGTACCTACTCTTCACACAAAGGTGAATGACTGATGACTATGCTAATATTATAAAGCTGAAGAGGATATCTGTTTGCGCTAATCTCAGAAACTAATCATTCGATTTGAAATATTCTTTCATCGTTGAAAATTTACGTGATCTCTCGGTGGCATAGGCTATAAGTACATAATATGCCGTTTTAACGAAGTTTTTCGAATATTTATTCAAGGCTTATGCAAGCCACAAACTTTTAATTTTTTTTAGTCAAATTGGCTATCTTTATAGTAATTCAGTATTGTATGTAGACGCTTAATTAACAAGAGCATAAAAATTAATACTCGATTAATAAAATTCAATATTTATTAAATGTGCACTCCGCATTGATACTTAGCATAATAATGTAAACGTGATCGAATTTTTCGCGATTTCATTCATCGTGAGTGGAGTCATTCTTTCTTTCAATAATCTGTTTCGCTATAAATTTATTATCCCTCTATCGTAGGTATTTGCTGTTTTTATATTTAACACCTAACGTTCAGAATTTGCAACGCACAACTCGTATAGAATAAAATATACTCGTATACCCAACATTTACTTTTTAGATGGCAAGCAAAATACCTAACGCGTAATGAAATTCTTATCGGGTCTTCGCCTTGGGGAACGAAAATATTATTTTTGCTTGCATTAATGCGAAAACTGTGTATTGTGGATCTAATAATATGATGGATCGAGCCCGTTGAGACCGCTATTGAAAGTCAATGATACCAGAACTCAATTTTATTTTACCCACTAATTGAGTTTGTTTTGATAACCTGAAGTCTATGTTTTTGAAGTGAAAACTGCTTTTGGCGCACCTTGCACAGATCACGTCACGCTTGTATATGAAAGAAATCTTCGGGTGAACTCGGCATCATGCCCACCTAAAAATGCGTGAGATTTTTTATTATTATTTTGTATAATAAAATATTTTACGTTACATTAAATTAATTCTCTAAGTTAACATATTTTTTGAGTTGGTTTCAGTATCACAATTATAATTTGTTTACCCCTGTGATCATATATATAGTGGTAGGAGGACCCTTTGCAGAGTCCGTCTGGGGAAGTACTTACCACACCTTTACCAGTTATTCTAGCACAAAGCTGTAATGGGCAATCATTCCTGTGTTTCGGTTTGAAGGACAATGTGTCCTGTGAAATTACAGGGCCAAGAGACTAAACATCTTAAATATATTGGTAAAGAGCGCAGTGCAGTGTTAGATAATTATTTGGATTTTTCGTCTTCTCATAGCTACGTGTCACTATGCTGTTATTGGCATTGACAAGTTCCTTACCATCTGGCACATGTCCTGCTTGTCTGGTCTCTCTAATCTAACGTCTAAGAAACAGCTTTCTTAATTGAATCGGTTAGTTCAAACACCACTTATTTTGCCATCCGGGCTTAATCCAGTGCCTGTCGTAGCGATTTTATACCCGCAATAGCTAAAATATAAGAATAAGAATAATTTTATTAACACACAGAAAGTTACAAATTAATATAATATAATTAATGGTTGTTTACCATTGCTTATTAGTAGTAGTAGGGATTTAGTTTTATCATAAAACAAACAAATTAAATTTTTTTTCATTCAAAAATTTTCTAGGCGAGCACAAGTGTGTTTTTAGGGTAAAGCAGATTTATTTTACCCGAAATAAATAGCAATGTGGATATACTGGCATTATTTGAAAGATGAAGAGGAATCTCTACTTCTGGATGATGTATCGGCTCGAGGCGCTGACGTCGGTTTTGAATTCGGTTAGAATAAAATGTTTTATACGAGTTTATATGATCGATTACTTAATATTCCTCGATTATAAATGCACACAGTTTGTTCCGAAAATAAACCAAGTATATTTATACCAAGCGATATAGTACTCTGGCTGCAAGACTATGAATTATAACGATTATTATTAATTACAGAATTATTACCATACCATTAATATAATGGTAATCATGAATCATGTTCAGATACATGATTACTACCGTAACCATAATAAGCAACATGCCTGCTTATTACAGCAGAGTGTTACGCAGGTATTATACTCGTAACATGAATTATTTATATTACTACTGCATCCAGTAGACTGTAACGCGTTCGTCACTCAAATTTATCTCTATGCCCTATAATTTCTCTGGAAACATTGCACTTCAAACCGAACACATGCTTTTTTTCCAACTCGATGTTTGCACACTACTGTTTAGCGGTAGATTATCAAACAAAGGTATCATACATTTTCTGGTCGATTCTGGAGAGTCCTAACTACCAAAAAAAAGGTGCCTAAGTGTAGACCGCAAGAACATTCAGAAAGAATAATTAATATTTCAGTTTTTCCGGTCAAGTTAATCCGACTAAATAAATCAACCCCAGGATTACTCTGCGAAGAGTCCTATGACTACAAATCAGATTTCAGGTTTCTACACGTTTCTACTCAAATTTGATTTAGCATTTTGATTCTAACCATAGAAGTACCATCATAGTAGGTATTTATGCTCATTCTTCATCCCTTATTCAATAAAATACTAAGATAATTTCGAATGAAGCGTAAAAATAAAATTCAAACTTGATGATTAACAGCACGGGCAGCCTTTCATTTTTATTCATTCATTCTATATTCACGCCGACGCTGGAGTTTGCCGAATGTATTCATGGTTTCCCTTAACGCGGCTTTTGAACAATTTCAACACTTTTCGTGTTTCCTTAGACATGGATAGTATCCGACTGTTTTAGATATCCGGCTGTCCAGTTTAGTCGTGGGTCGATGTGTGTTCTTTATTTACTTATACTTGAAAATTCGAACGTTTTCTTTTTTATTTTTTACTTCTTTTTTATTCGCTGAATTATATACTTGCACTAGCACCGCCCCGCAGGTTGTTCCATGTAGTTCCCGATCCCGTTACTTTCCAGGGATTCAAATATTGTGCTAATGTGCTATTCCAGACCATTATCTATCTAACAAGGGTCTCATAACAAAGCTCAAAGTCACAAAGCGAGCTATGGAGAGAGCTATGCTCGGAGTATCTTTGAGTGACAGACTGCGTAATGTGTACATTTTATGAAAGGATATTCCCAAAAGAACAAAAGTACCTATCGATAAGTCTTCGAGCTGTGTCAGCACATACATAGCACGAAGAGTAAACAAGCTGAAGTGGCAATGGGCAGGCCACATCGCTCGCAGAACTGACAACCGATGGAGAAGAAAGGTTCTCGAGTGGCGACCACGAACCCGAAGACAGTGTTGGACGACCTCCTACTAGATGGACAGATGACCTCACAAAGGTCGCTGGAAACCGTTGGTTGCCGGTTGCGCAGAACCGTTCGTTGTGAAAATCTAGGGGGAGGCCTATGTCCAGCAGTGAACGCCTTGCGGCTGATGATGATGATTATCTATCTATGTATGTGCACATTTCATCCAAATCTCAATATAAGTGTAACCTTTTCCTTCACTATTACATCGCACAATACAATCTGGAAAATTATAGGAACGGAAACAACGCGGTTGCACAAAAATCGCAATTTGTCCGTCGAGTTTAGCCGGCAAAATTAACTCAGTCTCATCTCAATTTTCCTCTCCCTTACGGAATGTTTTTCGGTCGACGCCGAAGTAGGACTAATCTGTTGGTATTGATACAGCACCGTTGAAGGTTTATTTAGACTTAATTTGTTGGTTTCGTGATGTGTTTTTTTTATAGTATAGAGTGCTGTACTGAGCAAAGCTGCTACTCATATCAACGCAGTGTCACGCAGCTATTGGAATATAAAGAGTCCAAATTATTATTATTACCTATCATAACACTCTGCTGGTCATCCAGCAATATAAGATGATTCATCTCTATGCTCAGTACTGTTCCTGAAAACATTGCCCTTCACATTACTACTTGACGGAAAAATAACTGACAAAGGTGTACCCAAGCGAATTCGGCAAAGAGTGCTTCCACTGCCAATTAATTGACGTTGACCAAATTTCACTGTTAACCTACTTAGGCTGGTCTTCTTAGTGGATAGATAATGCTCAAAATTTTGGGTTAATCACTGCAACACCGATTTAACACACTAGGTATCACATATACAGTCGCTCTCGTATTCTTACTAGCACTACGCATAACTACAGTTATATGGATAAAACCAAACATAGCTGCAAGCGACGTCGCCTTATTTATTTAAATTAATCAATTAACGACGCGAACGTGACGTAAACGACTTACACTAAATATATACTGGTGGACGTTTCACACACGATACCATCTGACCCCAAACTAAGCAAATTTTTTATACTATGTCAGCCAGATAGGTGATATCATACTTTTATTATCATGAACACATACTTAATATTTATACATTGAAAGATCCAGACAGAGAATAAATATTTGTGTTCACATTTAGGAGTGTACTTACGTTAATCAGACCTGTCTTTGTAAAATATTGGTGTGATTTACACGCCTATATTTATACACGATCACCTATTTAGTTGCTTTCACATTCACTCTCTCAATACACACTACTAGAATAAATAGTAAGGACACAAGTAAAACACAGCTACAACCGACGTCTCCTTCCGTTAATCAGGCCTGTCTCTGTAAACCATTTATAAGAGCGCCTCAGTTGGTCCCCTGCAGAATTTTTCTTGTCTTAAGTAAATAAAAATCCAATCAGAGCCAAATCCAATTTTCATTCCGTCGCGAGGATTCGCGAGGGATTTCGATTCATTTTTTAAGCTTGTTTTAGAGTTCCGTGCTAGTAGAGTCAGTTTTTTTAATCTGCTTGAAAAAAGGTGTTTAACGTTGGATTTTTTATTTTTCATGTATGGTTACTGGTTTCTTGAAGGTGTTTAACAGTTTTAATATTTTTTCAGTCATATACTTACACTTCAGAATTAGTGACATTTTAATTTTGTAGTCAAATTAAATTAACATATTGGTTATGGTCGTTCAAAAATCCAGCAGAATTGCACATATCAATGATGTTTTTGTTTAGTCCGAGTTTCTCATGTCTCATTGGAACCGCTCATCTAGATTTTGCCTCCAAGACGACAAAAAAAACTGACAATGTACATAGGTTGCGTGTTGTGTGAGCACCTGCGCAACTGAGGTGGGCCGCAATGTAGGCTACCCTACATTGCGGCCCACCTCATTGCGGCTGTAAAGAGAAAGCCACGGCGAGAGAGAACCTCCGGTTTTACGCTGCACAACTCTCCCTGCCTGTCTAAGCGGTGTCAGTGTCTTCATAGTTTTATCGCAACACGGTACGGCAGCAGGGAAAGTGGAAGCATCGGTATTGCGGTGCGCCGCTCTTACTGTCCTCTGCAGCCGAAAAGTGGTAAGCGGTGGGACCACATACCTGATCCGTTGTAGGAAAACAAGGGTGTACATACGCTGGCACTTACTAGTAGGTTCCCCAGGTGGTCAAGGCGTATCTTGAGTTCAGATGCGTCTATGACGGAGGTATGCTCTAAAGGGTCCCAGATACGGCAAAAGTGGCACCTCGTGGAGATTTTAAATGGTATGGGGCGCCATGTCTATCCATGGTATCGAGTTCGTTATAAGTAATCCGACCATCTTCCCCCGTGCGAAGTAAATACATTTCCTCTACGAAAAAAACAAATAATTAAAAATTGCACACAAGATATACTTATGTATACATATAGTACATGGTCTTAGACGTCTATAGTAGATAAATCTAGTAGTATCTGTTAAATTTCAATATTTTTTTACATAAATATACACAAATACAGGAACAGACCGAGACATAGAATCCAGTAGTAGTAACACTGTATTAACTTCTACGGTCTACGGAACCCTCGCGGCTCGCAGTTTCATTTGAAGCTCTTTTTTACATTTCCACACTATTGAGCTGCACTTGTCTTCGGGTTTGCCTAACAGATTCAGTTCGTGCTGAAAGCTGATTGCTGTGTCGTGTTCATTAATATCTCTTTAGTCTTTGGGATTGGGTTTAAATTGAAGTTACTATTTATGTTGCTCTGAAAATGAACTGTGTATGCGTTTTTTTTAACTCGTCATGATTTTTAAGTGACCACTTTTTGGTGCCGGGGAAATCTTATAGGATCGTGACACCGACATGCTTGAAGCGTGTTATGATGTAACATCTCAACAGCGGAACGAGACGTGCGTGTTAAACTCTTTTTAGATGGTTGCAAGGTTGTGATAGTAACACTACTATAATATTAAAATTATGAGACCTCTATCAGCAGTCCCTATGACTGCCATTTTTAAAGTTGTCTTTTGTTTTACTGAAGACTAATTATTCACCATTTTGTTTCGGATATGTGCTTGATAGTAAGCAACATGCTTGCCACACAACAGCACAAAGCCAGGTAGCTATTGGAACTTGTAGAGTCCAAATCATTACCTAGCACTGCACTGCACTCCTCACCAAGAGATATAAGATGTTCTCTATGTCCTGGTATTTTACTAGAACCATTGCCCTTCAAACCGGAACACAGCAATGTTGCAAATTACTGCTTGGCGGTAGAATAACTGGCATAGATGTGCTACTTACCCAGACGGGCTCTGCAAAGAGTCCTACCATAACTAAAATTAAAAGACAAGTATTGACAATCCCTATGACTGCCTTTTTTGTAAAGTTATCTTTTGTTTTATAGAAGTCTACTTTTGCACTATTTTTATGGGTAAATTTTATATTTCATACAAATCCCATCAGTATTTTGCTTTAAGGAGTAAGAAACATCTATTTATCCGTAAAAACTTTCGCATTTATAGAATTAGTGACATTTTATTTATGTCTCCTCCTGTAAATTCGAAATATTCCGCTCAATCAAGCCGAAAGCACAGTAAACACATTTAAATGATTAAATTTTGTCGTGGACGTGCATAGTCCCGTGGGCTATGACCACGGTGCAGTATTCGGCGGAGGACGAACCGAGTTCGATTGAATTGCAGTAACTTCACGCCTCGGGCTCTCTGTGGACATAGACTACAGAACTTTGGCATGAATTCAATACTACATGTATCCAGAAGTTTCATTATGACATCATTTATACGGAAAAACTTCGTGTTAGATGTGACTTAATTTACATAATAGAAAAAAATGTGTTTTTATCTTAGCCCTATCTTATACCTTTAAACGAGCAATACTTGTAGGTATATAGGTATATATACAGAATCTGAATCTCAGAAACGGCTCGAACGATTTTCATGAAATTATGTATACAGGCGGTTTCGGGGACGATAAATCGATCTAGCTAGGTTTTATTTTTTTAAAACATCATTTTATGCGCGTTTTTAGACAATGAAAAACTCCTGCGATGTCTTTAGAATACGATAACTTATTTCGCTGTTATTTAAGTTTAAATGGCTCAGACGGAATATGCTCGCCCTCGGAGTCAAAAGGCCCCGGTTCGAATCCTGATGGTTACGCTCGGGTCTTTTTTTCTTGTTCTTTTTTTTTTGAGAAAATTTTTACTTAGAACCCTTTATAAAACGCATTTAAACCGAGCAAAGCTCGATCAACCCGGTACTATATTATAAATGTTACAGTTTGGATGTTACAATGTTTTTGGTCAATCCCGTCGGAAGGGCTAAACGGAGCGGATTGAAATTCAGAATGAATTAATGTTTTTTTTTCGTTTACGCGATTTAAATAATATACAAAGTTTAGGAAAATACTCGAAGTAAGATTAATGACAACTGGTGGCTTTTTTGTTGTGTTTTTGGTGTTTTTTTATTTGGTGTGTTATTAAAGAGTATCTGTCTAAAACGTGACACTAGAGGCGTGACGCAAGAGCCGTAGAACCCCTTTAATAGAGGCTAGTAAAGGTCAACCGTCATAGCGGTCATAAAAAAAAACAAATATTTATATTTTACCTCACCCACAGGGGGTGATATCAAAGATGTCGAATGTAAAAAAATTAAATCTATGGGTGAGGTAGTATAATAATATTATTCCAAATGTACTAAACTAATTGTAACTGTTAACGCTAAATAGCTGTTATTGAATGAGCAGACATTTTCATATGTTCCGTCTCCTTTTCCTACCATATTTCACCCCCTGTCCGTCCTTGTCTCATTGACGAATTGACCCGCGCACGAGCATTGTGCGAAGAACTTTGACTCGAGACCGGTGTGTTGAGAATCGTTACGGGGGTGTGACGTGCTCCCTGTTATTATTAGAAAAAACTATACAAAACTACATGTTCTCTGCTATTTGTGACGGATTGAAGGAAACCAGGCTTGCTAGCCTGTACTTAGGCGACCGCCTACTGGATGTTCCCGAGCTACGACCTCGCTTTCGTAAGTCCCATTTCCTCCTTTTCTTCTCCTGCTTATGAGTTTGTCTGTTGAATTTTGCGTGTGAGATTAACTTTGGGGATCGCGATATTCGCGCATTCAATAACTTTACAAACAAAATCGGGAGCTACGATGCTACAGGCTAGCACTTTCTCATATACACACAAAGCGACACGTCAAAATTATAGCTCTCCTTCGTTTTTCGCGTCGGGGGTTAAGCATAAACATGAAACACATTACAGCGTTATTTTCCAGAAAAATCCCAAATCCAAATCCAAAAATCGCCGAAGCCATTCTTATTCTAAATCAAAATAATATTTATTATTTATTCTGCACCCCAATCTCGCAGTCCATACCGCGGGCTTTCATTTCCTGAGGACTGGGCGAGGCGCATTATCGACACAGATAAATATTTTGCGGCCACTACATAAATAACCGATAATGGATTCCCGTTCCGAGGGTGTGGCTGAGATTTCTGAGAAACGCAGACTTTTGGACTTGTTGGGATCTGCAACTTTATTTCTATGGTTGTATTTATGTGTCAATTTGTAACCTCCATTTCTGAATATGCGAAATAGGGTGATCAGGTCTGCGAGAAATTTGTATTGGTAGGACTATTTGTAGAGTCTGCCTGGAAAGTTTAAAGGTATCGGAAGCTTGGCGATAACTTACTACTTATTAATATGATCCTCTTTGAAGGAAAATGTTGGGAAATGGAATTACAGGTCTAACTAAGAAAGAAACATCTCTCACGCACGGAGGACATCTCGGCGGTTGTAACGCTGCCGAAACTTCAAGATAATTGAGTAGATTACAATTTAAATTCTGATACAGTCCTTTATAACACAAACAATATTTGTGTTCAAGTCTTCGCAAAAATTTAAATAATATACCAAAAAAATTAATATAATGTACCAAAAAACTAAATGATTTAATTTAGACGTACACATTTACGAGTCATCATCATCAGCCTGTATTCGTCCACTGTTGGACATAGGCCTCTCCTTTACGCCACTTGGCCTGATCCTCGGTCTTAAGTCTCCAATCGCCACCAGCTGCTTTTGGTATGTCGTCACTCCACCTAGTCTCATTTACATACACCTAGTCCAGGCGTACATTTCCGAGTACTTAATATAAATTACACTAACCTTAAAAATAGACATAACACAAGATTGGTTAAGTAAAGTAACTCAAGGTCTAGTTTAAAATTGTAAAATTTGTAGTACGAGTAAAATCACTTCAGTAGGTTTAAAAAAATTCGACATTTGTAACGTCTAAAAAACTCAGAGACACAGTTTTGTCTTCGTTATGTTTTGGAATACGAACGAAAACATTACAGTGAAAAGCCTCAGTATAACCCAAAATCCAAACATTCACGCCTGTTTTGATACCTCCGCTCAAAGCCTGATATTAAATTCCCACTTTTCACAGTACACGCGTTCATCCCACATCTAAAACCCGGGAAATATGAATTATTCCGGTAAGTGGCGTGTTTTTTCTTCGCGCAATTCGTTGCGGGTGCAATTTTACGCGGACTGAGCGCGAATATTAAAAATTAAACTTAATAAGCAAAAGGCCAGTGGAAACTCGACAACTTAATGTTTTTGTTACACTCTATACCATTTTCAGAGATTAAAAAGGTTAATCTATTTTTTGATTGTTAACGAGAGTCTGAAGCGATTAATTTGTTTTTAAAAGTGAGGTTTTGTTTGAAATTATTGTTTTCTTAGATTTGCCTAAAATGATCTAGAGATTCTGTTATACTTATGCTTAGCATGAATGATATAATTGCTCTCCTAATCCTAATCTAGACTCCCACATCTGGTATATTACTGAATCAGGGGACGAGGAAAACCTAAGTCAGATGGATACTAACAGACCGGTTTTACCACCACGAAGCTTTTGAGGCAAAATTATTGAATAGCGAAGTACTAACTGTTCTACATAGAGGAATAGGATAGTTGATTTGTTTTCTCTACAAATTTTCCGAAACATTACTCTTCAATTCGGATGTAATGCTTACACACTGTTTGGCGCAGAATAACTGGCAAAAACGTAGCACTGTTCCAAACGCCCACCGCAATAATTCCTACCACTACGGAAATCCTATAAAACTATAAATAAAACGACTTAACTGCAATTTAACATTTTATTGACAGTATGTGATACTTTCAACATGATTTTTTATTTATAATTTCCACGCAATAACTTTACTTAATGAACGATTTTAATTATGCTTCTTTATCATTTTCGCGGTCAAGTGTAAACCTAAGTTTGTACTTGACCACGACCTCGGTGATGTTAAGGGACGATGCGGTCCATCCCGTACTGTATTCTTAGATACTAAGCACCAGAACATTTTTCCAAGTGATTGTACCGAGCAACTTTGTAAGAAACGTCACTGACGTCCAGTTCATTGCCCATAAATTGATATTGACGACGCCTGTACATTGTCCCACTGAGCCAATGCAGGGCTGACAGTTGTCCCACCCTTCCTTCCGTTAGTCTATACAGGGTGTGCATCAACTTTTGTCTGGTTTCAAGCAAAAGTTAAACATCATAATTAAATATCCTAGTTTCTACTGTTTAAGTGTTTTGGGCACATTTCTACAGGGTCAGTGCACGGTGGTCTCTTAGACCTAATAATATGAATTGTTGTGTTTTTTATTGACTTGTGATACGTTTGTTATTGTATTTGTATTTTTATTTATTGTGTATTTAGTATTTACCAAATATGCTATTATTGGTTTATCTTTTTTAGTTTTCCTTTTTTCCTACAAATGTTACAAACCCAACTTTCCTACTAATCCTACTTCGCACAATGCTATAGAGGTAAATGAGAAAGGTTGTATGTTTGTTACTCTTTCAAGCAAAAACTATTAAGAAACCCATGTTGAAATTTAATACACAGATTGATAATGGACTGGATTTTTTTATTTATTTTTTATTTAACCTCAATTGTCCCACTGCTGGGCAAAGGTCTCCCCCAATTCCCTCCACTTACAAAATACATAGGTTATTTTTATCACAGGTAAATAACGGGATCAGGTGCTACGCGACTAAAATGTTATTAGTGAAAAATAAAGCAGAAATACTTTTTTTTAAGAAATCTGCAAAAAAATTGAAGCTATTACAGCAAATGGTAGACAAACAAAGTAAAAAAACAGTAAATGGCGTTTTAGTAAACTATGCTAAGTAAAAGTATTTCCCATGCCACGTTCTACTAATTTTACAAATATATTTTAAAAAATACTGGTACAGAATTATATAATTGTATGATCAAGCTTAGCTAAGTTAAGCTGATACATTTCGTCACATCAGCAGTACATACTATTCGCCATACCTATATTTATAGCATTAACGTGTATGA
Organism: Ectropis grisescens; assembly: GCA_017562165.1. Classification (NCBI taxonomy): domain Eukaryota; kingdom Metazoa; phylum Arthropoda; class Insecta; order Lepidoptera; family Geometridae; genus Ectropis; species Ectropis grisescens. The sequence continues at coordinate 14,144,421 of CM029780.1, read as the reverse complement.
AAACTAACGTGGTTATTACAGTTTTTAAATAAAATTAGTCCAGTCAGACTCAAGTTTCGATTGCCGGACGCGATCGTAACTTGAGTCGAACTGGACTGACTATATCAAACGTGAGTTATCCGTGTATTTATTTAAAATAGTAATATGTATTTTGCATTTACGTAATATTTTGTATTTGAAACAATTTTCCAACAGTCTGTATAACGACTCACTTCCATTTATAAATGTTATTTATTTCTTTTTACAACGTTTTCTTTGACTCGCCCATTCATTTATTATGTTTCCTTTCGTTTGTAAAGAGCATGAAAAATGATGTTCGAAAGTCGTTAAGTGGAAATTGAGCATCTACTTTTTAAACTAAGCAGAAGCTTCATTAGCTTCATTAGAATTTTGAAACACAAGTTTGTTAATTTTTTGAAGTGAATACTTTTTTAGGCACTTTGAATCTTTTTCACGTTCTTGTCACCAGCGTCACCGTACTTGTTAATTTTCCTATTTCTTTGCCTACATGCTAATGTAACGGAGTAGCGTCGGAGCGATGTTGCTCATGTCATATCAAGCACAGATTCCTCTCCAGCTCTTATATGGAGTACTGTTCGCACATTTGGGATGGATCGGCTAAGTATCAGCTGGAGGCTCTGGAATCGATCGAGAGACGCGCCAAAATGCTTATAGGCAACGACACTTTAGTGCAAAAAAGACTTCAAAGTCTTGAACATTGCCGGAAAATTGCTAACCTATCGGTTTTTTATCGGATACATTTTGGAGAGTGTGCGACTGCTTTGCACGATCTAATACCACCTCGCTCTTTTTTCTATCGGAATGCTCGTAGCTCGAAAAAACGACATCGTTTCATGGTTGATGTTCCAAAGACACGAACGAAGAGATTTGACTCTAATTTTGTGATAAGAACGTCTAGGCTATGGAATATGTTGCCTGAGTGGGTTTTTTTTTCGATGGTTGCAATCTTTGTGTCTTCAAATCGAGAGTGAATCGTTTTTTTCTAAATAAACACGCTTCAACGTAGACCGCATCATCGCTTAACATCAAGCGAGATGGTGGTCAAGTGTAAACCTATAAAAGTAAAAAAAAAAGATGACGCAGCAGCGGAGCGGAACATGCGCTTTAGGGTAAGATTCCACTGAGCAGAGCGTGAGAAGCGTACCTTTAGACGTTTTTTAGATGGATAAAATCTTGTGAAAATACATCGATATGCGTAAAAGCAGTATTTTATCTGTAGAAATATAAGTGACGTATCGTGCAAAATTAGTGCTGTTTACTAGAATTCAAAGTTTTCACTTCTATCGATAATCCGTATGACAGCCAACATTGTTTTTTTTTAATTTACTGATCCTCATTCACTTGAAAGCTAATACATTAAATCTCTCAATAAGTGAAGTAGAAAAGAAATTTCCCGGCAGGCAACAGAGGCCAGCTAAAGAAAACTGCCATAGGTACCTATCTTTATAAATAAAGATATATAAATAAATTTGACACGCTTAGATAAACGTGTGAAACTTACATACCAAACAAAATATTCCATGTTAAACGCCAATAATTTTAGTATGCAATTAAAATTTAAAAAAAAACATAGCCAATTAAACCTGTTAATTACAAAGAAAAATCTATAAAAAAATGTGCGATTCCTCTCTTTCAAACGCAGACTAAATCCACTCAATGGATATCCGTTTCTTTTTTTCTCTAACACAAACGGCCACGGCAGATCGGCCACTCGTCCCAAGTGCAATAACTCGCCCAGTCACACACAGACGGCGCCACTGGTGAAGAACACTTCAAATGAAAATATATAGGCACTTGTGAACGCGGCTGTACGCTTTCTTCCAACTCGACGAAGTTTATTTTACACGTTATCTTTTTTTGAGGACTTTTGAATGGTTCAACGAGCACTAGTCAGTAATTTAAGAATCGCACTTTAACATTTTGTGTTTAATTTTCGTCTTTATATTTCGTGGTTATATGATTTTGTAAATTAAATAATGGACTTATCACGACACGTGCCATTTGATAGATTCACCTTGGCTTCAGTTTCAGCCGCATTTGGCGGGCTTTATCAAGGTAGGTATGCGTGAGAAAACGCATCCCGTTTTGCACTTTGTTTATACAGCTGATTGTTTATTTGTTTATTGTATAAACAAATTGCTTGTTCAATGTTCAGTTACGATATTGGTTTTAAAAATTGCTCTCGCCGAGTGGTTGGTTTAAGCACAGATTTGTCCTTTTGATTTCATTCAACTTCCTAAACATCGAAAGTTTCAATACTGATTTGAATTTCTTCAAAAATACATAATACATTTCAGGTTTTTGGCTTTTATTGGTCTTGAATAAATTTTGTTTTGTTCACTACAATATTTACCGTGGGTAAAGGGTGAACTGAACCTCCGGTATTTCAATACAGTTTCATGCAACATGTTGATGGATAAATATGGCAAAAAAAATTACATTAAAATATCAGGAAAATGCTAGAAGATAAAGCCCTGATTTAAAAAAATGACTTCTGATATTAATAGAAACTCATAATATAAGATTTTATAATATTATACTCGAACTCACAAGCCTTCACCCATCCAAAAAACTTCCAACACACGTTTTACTCCGTTGGTGTTCCAATACTACCCCGCTACAAAAGCATGTCAGTCACGCAAATCCAAAATATTTTCCCCAAACAAAAAGTACTCAGCTATAGCAAGAAGTTTTCACATCAATAATACTAACCTTGAGCAAAATAAATGTTTCAAATACGACAGTAAAAGGTTTTCCTTTCAACTTATTATATATCTTCTTGATAAATGAAAAAGAGGGTAGTATTTATCGTGTAGTATAGGTACACTTTTCCGCGTAATTACCCCGGCTGTTCCCGAGAGTGGTGACTCGTGCAATAAAAAAAGTCATCTGTGATTTTTCATCTTCTCGTTCTACCCGCCTACAGAGCGCGCGCTTTTACACTTTATACTGCGCTGGAACGTGTTTGATACTTGAAACTTTTATGGTAATTTGGAAGAAACTTTATCAGAACTTAGGGCGAATGTGCTTAGTCTATATGTCATTTTACATCGATGAAAGGATGCAAACTAGCTTGTATCTTTTGGACTGTTCCCCCACACACGTCTGTAAGTAGGTATGGGCGCTTATTGCTGGTGTGAAATTTTGTAAACTTTTCTAACTTACAAAGGCTTTAAATTATTTTCAAATAGGTAAATATTGTCTTCATTTTATGCTCTAAATTAACGCTACATAATACAAAATCGTATGTATGAATAAAAAATATCGTATGTAAGATGCTAAACGTCATTATAAAATCGAATTTGTAAAATGCTAAATCACTTAAAACACTACTTAACTAGTAAAAAAAAGTTTGACAATAATCCTATTTAATAAAATATCACTTGCGGCCTTCAGTTCCCATTCACTTTATTAATTTTATTTGTTAAAATACCGACAAATTAAAATATTCAGTCAAAACGTTATATAATAATTTACTTATTATTGAACGATCAACATAAACATTACATACTCTTAGAAACTTACGTTATATTGGGTGATGCTATTGACTGACAGGCTTATTATTCAAAGTAATCTCTTTCAGGAAATGATGAATGTAGTGAAATTGTTATGAACTTATTTTAAGAATAAATTAAAAAAAAACAAAAAGCAGTTATTTATCGTTTTTTTTTTTGTTGAATTTCAATTTTGTTATTTCGAGCATAGCCCACAATAGTCAGACTACTATTTTGATTGTTTACTCCATCTTTTAAAAAACCTGCCTTCACCTACTTAAATTTAAAAAAAAAACCTATATTATTGGAAACAATCAAGATCAATGCTTCCTAAACAAAATGGCCGTACACATCGGAATCGAAAAGCATCGAAACTGTCTTCGTATAAATTATTACCGCAACCATTTCATAAATATATTGCTGCGAAGCCCGCCTAGTCTGAGAGACGAAAAAAAACGTTTCTTTACAGTTTTCATTAACGATTGCCAATAAATCATTAAAGTAGTGTATTGTGCAAATAGATCCCAGTGATTTTTTTGTTATATTATGTAGTTTGGGTGTTTTGTTTGAATGTGAGAATAATATTACATCCATTTATCGGATAAAATAGTAAGTAAAAAGTAAATACTTAAATTGTAGGAGAGCGAAGTTAATGCTAATTTTTTTTTCGAAAAAGTCACTCGATATGGTAATGATATGCTCACCAATGTTAATATCAAGCGAAATGTTTATGTAGTTTTTGTGGTTCATCGATTTGAGACGAGAGTAAATATTTTTATGATTAGATTTTTAATATTTATTAAAGTATTGTGTAGCGACTTGCACCTGATGGTACGCATAGTGCATACCCATAACAATATACATATAGTACTAAGTAGTTATTTATGTAATAATATACCAGTAACATATTCTTTTTGTTGCTGTTTATTCACTTAAAAATCCATTATACACAAAAACAGCAACTAATACCTAAATGTACCGAAAAAACGTTTTTCTTTATAAACACCTCACCTAATGTAAAACTTAAAAGGGACTTTAAACTTGAGGCACTAAGGTTTATTTCACAAAAATCGTTTTGTCGAGACATTTTAGCGTGTTTTAAAGTCCGTAAGAAGGATGTCAGAATCAATTCTAGGAGCCATTTCTCAATAAACTTGGGCACAACATGTATGGAGGCTTTTAAAGTTTGACGTATATTGTGGAAGTCAGTAGATGGGCAAGTTTGATATTTCATAAGCGAGTGCTTCTTGTTTGGGTGAGTTTATGAAATTAAGCAACCAAAATTTGAAGTGGTTTTGGCTGCTTTTACTTATTTTGTCAGGACACTGACACTAACTTACTTTAACAAGAGTTTTTAAGTATAACTAGTTTTCTTTAATAATGTTTCATGTTTACAGAATAAGCAAAGAACAATGGCAAAATAATAGTTGACATCGTTGATAGCGTCTAGAAATAACATCTATTCAAAAGTAGTTTGTTGTTTTTGCTAAGATTTTTCACATAAATATAAATGGTAATAGAAGCCACAAAAAAATATTACACTTTATTGGGTTTTAAATGATTAAAAAAACTTCCTACTCAGTTCAAGTGAGACCACTAACTATAATCATACTATTTTGGAAGTAATTTTAAAACAATAATGACGCCAAAACATTTTTATTTAGAGTTGGTTACTATTATTAGATACTATTAGTAGAATGGCAATAAGTTTCACTTAAACTTCTTCCCGCTGTATTACGATTACAATATTAATACCTACCCTAATAACTATTGGTATTCATTTTATTTTATGTTATGGTAACATCGGAAATACCTTTGTTGCTGTCAAGTGTCAAGTTCGTTGCTCCTGCGCTTTTCGTGTCGGTTGTTTTCGTATTTTGAATATCTCATTGACATTAGCGAAATTGTGAGGCTAAACCACAATAAAAGCCATAAACCAAAAGTTGAAGTTGAAGTTGAATATCTCATTATAATAATTTGACTTGGATTGTTTACCGGACTGATACTCCCATCGTTGTATGTAACTTGTGCGTGCCTAAAGGCACCTACATATTAATCTGGCAATCTTATTTGCTGTTAGAATAACAAAACAAGACCTCAGAAAAAGTAGTTTTCTTGTTGTGAGAACATGACGTCTCGACGTACAAGTGTCAAACCAATGTTAAACCTACAATAAGACAAAAATCTTTCCATACATTACTCAGGGGCTGACGCTCAACATTTTAAGATATTTTTGATGTATAGACGCTATCATTTCGTCTCAACTATTTTAAAGTATGAAAGTCTGCCATTGTTCTTTAGGTTGTACTTCACGGCTTAAAAAAATTACATAAGTACAGCATTTACTATGACACATTTTGTTACTAGTTTTTAATTAATTAAGTTTAATTAATAATTAATTATTACAACAACAGACAAATGAACCAGCATGGTGGTGATTCTTTCCTTGTTAGGGAAGACCCCAAGTTCCAGCAGTAACATGAATTAGCTTAAGCTGTAAATTTTACTTACTCTCATAATGTTTACAAAATTAACTTTTGTAATAAAATTTAACTTATTCACTAATCTCCCGCCCGTTTTCATAAAACAACACTATAATTACGTCCGTGTAGCAATAACCCGAGTTTCATCAGCAGTCCCAGCGCTGGGCGTGGCAGGAACGCCCAGGAAAAAACGCTGAGAAAGTACTCCACTAAACAATCTTGATACTTGACAAATTTATCCAACAATCATGCTTTTTAGTATATACAAGTCGAAATATGTTAGTGATTATGGATCCGAATTGTTGGCATCAGACTCAAAAACTTTGCATATAATGTATACATATTATAAATATAATTAGTTACATATTATAATAATCTGAGTTTTTTAAAGATCTACAACAATAATTGGTTTGAGATTACTGTCTATTAAACTTTGTTATATATTTTTTTATTAAAAAAAACTTTTGACTTAAGTAAATAGTGCAAGGTCCTACCAACCTAACTTTAAAGTGGTTGTAAGTTAAGTAATTAATTACCTACTAATCTAGCAACCACTGCTTTATCAATCTATTTAAACTCTAGAAAATTTTAGTGCTGAATGAAATGGCCGTAAGAAATGAATAGGTGTAAAACACGTCTAGTTCGAAATGTCACGTTTGACGTAATGTACGCCACGTAGCTTCTTTGTGTCTATAAAGCTTACATTGGTATCTTAAGACATAAACCTAGGTAGCTGTTACAACGGTGGGTTCCCAACGAGTCACACCAAACGAGTCACACTGTGACTCGATGGGATTTTTTTTTCCCAACGAGTCACACTATCGTAACAGTGTGACTCGATGGGAATTTAAACTATTAAAGAAAGTTGCAACGAGTAACAGTGTTACTGGTTGGGAAAGAAATTCCCATCGAGTCACAGTGTGAATGGTTGGGACATTATCCACCTTTACAGAGTGGGAGAAGTGATCATGTTGATATTGGTAAAATAAATTAACATGAATTCTTTTAAAGCGATAAAAGCAAACAAATTATTTTATTGTATAAAAATATATTTATATAATAAAAATTCACAAAGTCAAATTGCAAGATGTAAGTACATTGTGCAAGGCTTTTCTTCGTCGTATTTTCTTTGAAACGGCCTAACTTTATAACGCAAAAAACACGATCTCAACGTGGTCTCAACTAACAATGCCGATACTAAAATGAACTGGAAATTCTAAATGTTCGGATTTTTGTTGGACAATAATTAGATCGTAAGAACTGAATTGAACAAGCTCAAATTACGTACTCAGATTCAGAATGTATTACACTAAAGTGAATATAGCTGATACCCTACTGATATTATAAATGTCAATGTTCGGATATTTATTGCTTAATCACGTCGTAAATCATGAATGGATCAAGCTGATATTTAGAACACAGTTACAATAGTATTATATCAGCTATCTGGCCGCCATAGTACAAGCTTTGCTTAGTTTGGGGTCAGATGGTGTTGTGTGTGAATTGTCCACCAATATTTATTTATTTACTATAAGTTGTTACATAGCCTGGAAGAAAACAAAGGCTACTTTTTATCCTCGAAAAGTAACGGGATCGACGGGAACGGGCACTACGCGGGCAGCACCGCGGGTCGCTGCTAGTATGCTACCTCTAATAAACAATAATAGTGACTAATGATTTTTTCAAAACATCTGATTCCCTGGAAAGTAAATTCCAATTGCTCCGTATAACACGTTACGCAAGTAAAAGCTACCCCAAATAACTCGCTTCAGCTATCTAATCTTCTCCCATATAGAAAAGGATGCGCCGTCATTCCCGACTCGTCGATTTTTTTATCGTCTCTTCACCATCTTACAACGATCTACTTGAGCGCGATACCGACGTTTTTCGGGTGCTTTCATGGTGAGTACGGCGTAAAGCAAGATTGTACGTTTTCCCAACACTAAAAAGAATATTTTGGTTTTAGGGCGCTCTTATGCTGTTACTTTTCGAATCAATCTTTGGGTTTCGTTTTTGTGATTGCTTTGGGTTTTAGTTGTGTATAGAAGAGTTATTTTAGTTTGAGGTTTTTTAAATAGGTTGAATAGATAATAAACATGCCCACATTTTAGTTAAAATAAAGCAAAAACAACCACGAAAACATCCTACAACTGGTATTCAAGGTCGTTTCTCGCAGGGAGAGATTCAAATCTATTATCCACCACTGGCTCAGTACACGTTTTGCTTTCAATGGAATAATTTACCCATTTTAAAATGTATTTCTAATAATTTGATGACGATATCGTTTTGTTTATTTTAATGACGTCGAAATGACGACACTAACCAGTCGTGGTATTCGAAACATACGCGTAACATATACTTTTGGAAAATGAAAGCCAAATCCTTGTATGTTTATCAATAAAATGACAAACAAATTGAACTCGCAAGTATTGTTTCCAAATAGGATAAAATATATAAATACGTAATATACATAAATAATACTTACATAAACGTACATTTTTAATTTTCATTTCGATACTTCATTTTATTGAAAAGTTTCACGTTTGAAAATAAAAATGTCTGTCACCTGTAGCAGGCACATAATAACTCGCTTATACCTAAAATTAATTACAGATTAGGTTTAAAAAAATAATAGGATCGCCACTATCGCAAATACGAGTACTATAAAAACAAGTAATAAGGCTAATCACAAATTGGTGTGCTAAAACAGCCCGTTCACTGTAACAAGTCATGAGTTCGGTTCTCATCCCAGACAAACATTAGAGCGATGTTTTATGTGTCTAAGTTTTTCTATTTGTTATTCGCTGTCTGGTTTCCATAGTAGGTACAGGTTTAGTTTTGTTTGGGTCAAATTTTTTTTTGTGATGTAGTGTCGCCTAACATTTAACTAGGTATGTGTATGTATTTTATCAAAGTTATAATTTACGTTATTATAGTTTTACGTAGTTTATCATTAACACATCAAAGTATTAGTTCATACTTTTTTTTAGCAATCTTTAAAGATGATGCAAAAAATTCCAATGGCCGTAGTAAGCCTCTCCATCTCTACAGTCTACCATAAAGTTAAACTCGCCTCATTCGCGTAGAGCGCTACGAAGTCTACGTGAGACTTGCTACAAGAAGAGCCACAGGCGCGATTGACCGTTAGTACAAAACATCACTTGGGTACAATTTTGTCCATTCGAGAATGAACGGGCAGACATAATTGAAAGATAATTTTTCTATTGGATAGTCCATTTATCGAGGATATAGGCTATACTTATACTATTAATAGAAGCGGAGCATGAATCAAGAATGTAACAAAATCGGGAAAAAATATTCCTTTTTGAGAGTTTTCGTACGTTTCGTGCTTTGACATGGCACATGACAGCATGTGTCAAGATTGCGTCATTGAATATAAACCTTTGCCACAAATTACATACCTCACCTTTGCTAATCAAATTTGTTTCTAAATCTGAGTTGGTACGACCAATTTCCGACAGGTGGCGTAGCAGGTAGCTGAAGAGGTGTTTTGTTTGAAAGCGATATTCTCAGGAATGACTGAACCGATTTCAGTCATTCTTTCACCGTTGGATATGTACGGGATCCTGGTGAGTGCTATATAATGTACCACGGGCGAAACCGGGGCTGACATCTAGTATAATATAAAGGCTGAAGAACTAATTACCTAAAAGCCATGGTAGCCTTATCGCAAAAACATCAAATTTTACGTGTGTGTTGTCTGTGGATTACTTGAACTACGCGTAGATACTGCGTGTTTTTAGAAAAACATAAATCGAAATTTATTATCACCACCGGCTTTACGAAGCGTGAAGACTGTCTCAAGAAAGATTTTACGAAAATCTTTCGAAAACTTGTGTCATACCAACCAGTGCTTGGACAGCTTGGTAGATTATATTCGTCTTTTTTGATTATAGCCATGGACGTATAATTTCATATGCATAGCGTTGACTTTCTGACTTTGTACTTCTGAGTTAACTCCGAGTACCCAGTGGAAACATAAGCTGAGCGTTCATGCTCTAGGGGTCAAGTAGATTGGTAGTTGTAAGCCACTCATGCTACACAGAGTCACATTTTGTTAACAATTTCAAGATGCTCAGAGCACATCTTTAGATTTATAACGACTCTGTTTTTGAACGGAATCCTAAACATGACAATGAAGCGTTTTCCAGATGCAAATTGACTTGTCAAATATAGTTCTAAATTTTGCCAAATGTGGCACCACTGTTTGTTTATGTGAAATTTCGCTAACAAAATAAAACATTGCCGTCACCTATGGTGAAATTGTTAACTGTCTTTGAAAGGACTTTTTGCATCTTGTTTGTGCTATTACGACGAAACATATGAATTTAATGGACTGTATTTTATTTTGAAATTTGAAATATGTAAACGCGACGTGTTGGTCAATACGAAAGAAATGTTTAGAACTAAATAGGAGATGAACGGCTAGATTAGTTCTTATTAGGATTTCCTAATATATTTAGATGGATGCACAATAAATACCTTATTTCATCTGTTGGAGTTCTTGAGTTTGACCTTTCAACTCAAACCGAGTTTAGGCCCGTTATCCAATCCAACAAGCAAATTTGAGTTTGGTAATTTGCACATCCCAGTATTCACACACGAACGTTTGATTTTAAAAAACAATTGGCTATAATTGACGACACAAATTATAGTTTTTAAAGCGAATATATCCGAAAAGGTGATTAAATATCTATAAGTTTTCACAGCAAACAAAGTCTATCGAGAGAACGCGCAGCCATCATCATTTTTCGATTGTCCCAAACCACAGATCAGAAAATAGTTACTTCGTAACAGATGCATCACTGCCATACAAAAGCGCAAATACCTACACGATAATAACCTAAACTTTCGTAAACTACTTACCTACTGTTACTTGCAAGCAAAAATACACCTTTGCACAAGCACGCAGAGTTGAGAATACCGTGCGCCCCGTGTGACTTGTCGTCTGCTTACGTCACTGACCAAACGTGCTAGGGTTGTACGAAATATGATAAGATGAAAAAAAAACTAAACTGCTGATTGTAATTTTCTTTATTGTTTATTTAAATGGAATGAAAATGAAAAAAAATGTTCATTATCTCAATAACGAAAACCAAATCACAAGAAAAGCTACAAAACCTAGCGTCTACCGCCTTATAGTTATTAAAAACAGTTGCACGCGCTTCCGGATGTTATATACAAAGCGACAATAAATACAAAGAATACATATATGTGACAATAAATAAATAGGTACAAAGAATTAATACTTAACATGTTTTGCTAGTGTGCACTAGATCCCACACTATGGTGACCTGTTTTGTGGGATCCAGGCAAATTTTATGCAAGTAAAAAAATAGACTGAAACGACTCTAAAAAAATAGACATTTTTATTTTATTTACAAACAATTAAATTTTCTCCGAAAAAACAAACTTTCAGATACTCGAATTCTAGAAATAAGTTTATCATCACGTCATACAGATATAATAGATATGTTAAATGTATAATATATACACTTATGCTTTACATACCATTGCAATTTTTCCAACATACAACCGAATTGAGAACCTCCTCCTTTTATGTCAATTAAAACTATTATATGCCTTAAATTAAGAAACTTGCTCATTTCATAGATTGTTTTTAAATCAAGAGTTTTGTGATGGAGGAGTCAATAAGTGTTAATGTTGAGATGAGTAATGTGTGTGTATGTATAGTACAATAACGCCGCGACATTATTTATGCCCGCGCTCGGCGTTCGTACGCACGTCAGCTCGGCAAGCGGCCGGCGCCCCTGTGATTTTAGTACACCCGGGTGGACCCGAACGAGTAGGTTAATATCTCGCGCCGTATAGCGAGTGGTGAGGGTGTGCCCAAACTGCCACGACGATATTGCTTTCCTTCTCACTCATGTGTCTCATTCAATGTGCGGAATAGGATGGAAGAATGGAAGCATCGAATTGGGTAAGATGCGATTTGTTTTGCCAAAGTGTGTTTTACTCCGAAACATTATTTTGGCGCGAACAGATCTTGAAAACGTTCCATAACAAGATCATGTCATTATTCTAACACAGAATCACAGCCAAATCACAGCACAGAGTAATTTAACAAAATTAACGCTATCTACCATACAAAAAAATTTTTTTTTTATACAAAATTATTTATTTTTACACCATAAAAGTTTACAAAATTTTGATATGAACCCATTGGCTCCGAACTAGTTGTAACTGTATTTCGGAAGACAATGGCTTCTCCCATGGCGAATGTGTAAATGTAGTATGTGTAGTATATTTTACCGGGTGTGAGTGTGTGAAGTGTGTGTGTGTGTGTGTGTGTGCGCGTGGTGTGAGAATGTTTGTGTGTGAGAGAGAGTGCGTGTGTGTGAGAGAGAGAGAGAGAGTGTGTATTTGAGAGAGAGTATTTGTGTGTGCATATTTGTGACCATACGATATACGTATATATTTGTATCATTGGATACGTACTTCCATTCCCTTTTTCAGTTAATAAATACAATGTATTAGGTGAAAATTTAATTTTATACTGCAAAATACATATAACATATTAATATCCAAGTATAAATAATATATTATTAATTTTTCGTGTTCATGTTTAATATAATAATATTCAGATACATAATGCTGTTAGGTCTAAAGTTCTCACATGTGTGAGCACACCATCTTTCAATTAATATCTGTAGGACCCTGGGTTATACGAGGGGTGATCCAAAAGTAATGATAATCAATAATAAACACAATGAATAAAATCAAAAATTAAATTTATTTCTCAACATAGTCTCCTAGCAAGTCTATACATTTAGTCCATCTCTTTTCTAAACCTAAAATTCCCTTAGAAAAAAATCTTTATCTTGACTCTCAAAAGTCCTCAACCGCGGCCATCACGTCGCTATCATCGTCAAATTTCTTGCCCCGGAGGTGTTCCTTGAGTCGTGGAAAGAGATAGAAGTCACTGGGGGCTAGATCTGGTGAATAGGGGGGGTGTTCCACCAGCTCAAAGCCCGCTTCCTGAATGGCAGCCATGGCAATTGCAGCTTTGTGAACCGGTGCGTTGTCTTGATGGAACAGCACTCCAGCCCGCAGTTTGCCTCGCCTTTTCTCCTTAATAGCCTCCCGCAATCTTCTTATTTGTTCTGCATAGTAGGAGCCTGTAATAGTGGCCCCTTTTCCAAGTAGTCCACCATGATTATTCCTTCAGCGTCCCAAAAAACAGACACCATAACCTTCCCTGCTGAGCTTGACACTTTGAATTTCTTCGGCGTCGGTTCAACGGATCGTTTCCATGTCATCGATTGTTGTTTTGTTTCAGGATCAAAATGGTGGATCCAGGTTTCGTCCATGGTCACAAAACGTGACAAAAATTATCCTTGTCTGCCTGGAACTTTTCGAGATTTGCTCTTGACATGTCGACTCGTTTCTTCTTTTGCTCGTCGTTTAACATTTTCGGTACCCAACGCGCGGAGACCTTTCTCATATGCAATTCGTTCACAAGGATTCTTTAAATGCTGCCATATGAGATCCCTGTGACCTCAGCTACATGCCTGATAGTCACTCTTCGATCTTCAATACAACTTCTTCAACTTTTTCACATTTTCTCCAGTGAGGGACGTCGATGGGCGCCCTTCGCGGTGTTCGTCTTCCGTCGATGTTCTTCCCAGCTTAAACTCCTTAGCCCAGCGTGCAACTGTGGAATATGGAGGAGAACAGTCCCCAATGTTTCCACCAAGTCGCTGTGTATGTCTTTGGTAGACATTTTTTCAAGCAGAGGTATTTAATGACAGCTCTGATTTCGTGTTTTTCCATTTTGATGTTCACTCCTTGACAGTCCGTATTCAAATGAATGTAGCTCCCGGGAATCGTGGCCTATTTATATGATTTTTTTTTCCTGAACTAGTGGGTAATTGAGCAAGTGACTGTAATTTTTTTGTATTTTTGTGTGCACTAGAAATAACTGATTATCATTACTTTTGGATCACCCCTCGTATGAGTACCTATATACAAAAGAAGGGAATGGCGTTTGACGGCCGTCGTAACACACTGGCCGTCTGTCGCCTGCCGTTTTATTACGTAGTAAAATAAAAGTCAGGGAAAACATATTGTAGTCTCCTTTTAAGCTAATGTGTGTGACTCATGTACCAAAACTACTCTGAGATTTTTTTTTATCAGTTTTTTTTTGGTATGGGACTTTTATGAACTCTGAGATTTAAAAGAATACTTTTCGAGATAGGACCACGGTATTTGCAACGCTGCCGAAACGTATAGAAAATCCTATACTACTAAAATCCTACTATTATTACAAATGTTTTTGCTCAATCACGTCGTGAACGGATCGGGCTGAAATTTGGAATACAAGCAGTAATGTACAAACGTTACTGTGCTCCGGTTTGAACGGCAATGTTTCCAGTGAAGTTACAGGGTTTAGAGATAAAACATCTTTGGGTGACGAGCGCAGTGAAGTGCTATGTAATGATTTTGGACTCTTCATGTTCCAATAGCTGCGTGTCACTGTGCTGTTATGTGGCAGATGTGTTGCTTACCATCAGGCATCATGTTCTTCTCATCTCGTTACTCTTTATTAACCTGTTAAAAAAAAAAAAATTGAAAATACACATAGGCTACTTTTTATCCCGGCAAAATAACAGGAACGGGAACTATTTATTGCACATCACGTCGCAACATGTCAACGAATCAGCGGGTCTACCGCCTAACGAAAAATGTCTTAGATGTGACACTTCTCTCTCTCTTTTCTTTTCGCTTGAAATGATAGAGACCGCAATAGCAAAGCGAAAGCCGATTTAGTTAGGCGGTAGAAGAGCGGGCTGAATTTTGGAACATAGTTAGATTATAGTCTAGAACTCTAGAATACACATAGGCTACTTTTATCTTAGAAAATAATGGGAACTACTTGGATAAAAAAGCGGGGTGCTGGTAGTTAAATAATAAACTAGATTGTGATTAAGTCCTGTAGGTAGTATCTATACCTACTAAACGCGAAAAAGCGACATCGTTTCGTGATTGATGTTCCAAAGACACGAACGAAGAGATTTGACTCTACTTTTGTGATAAGAATGTCTAGCCTGTGGAATACGTTGCCTTAGTGGGTTTTCCCCGATGGTTACAATCTTTGTGTCTTCAAATCGAGAGTGAATCGGTTTCTTCTAGGTAAACACGCTCCATAGTATTCGCTTCCCATCAAGCGAAACGGTGGTCAAGTGTAAACTTATAGAAGTAAAAAAAAACTAATGTTATAAAGCTGAAGAGGTGTTTTGTTTGAACGCCCTAATATCAGGAACTAATGTACCAATTTCAAAAATTCTTTCACTATTGGATATATGCATGATACCTGAGTACTATAGGCTATATATTATGTACCACAGGCAAAGCCGGGACGGGCAGCTAGTGTTTTCAATAAGAGTAATTGATTGGTTTCATCAAGTAATTGTTTTTTATTACAAATAGGGGTCTATTTGTAATAAAAACAACTTGGCACGGGCGTGTAGCGTAACTTTTCATAGCAATATGATATAAAAATCTCTAAAATAAATACAGACTTCTTATTAAAACCTATACAAATAGGTATACGGAGTTTAGCACCCTGCTCGCGGTCAGCCTTTATAAAGTGAACTTTTATAGAAAACCACGAAACGCGATCCCTTGCTCCAAATGGAACAATAATCTACGTAAATGGAAGAGCCGTTACAGACGACACATCTAGAATCAAAATTAAAAATACTTAATGTTTATTTTACTTACACGAAATCAAAAAAATAGTAGTTTTGTCTATACTAATATTATAAAGAGGAAAGATTTGTTTGTTTGTTTATTTGTAATGAATAGGCTCCGAAACTACTGGACCGATTTCAAAAATTCTTTCACCTTTGGAAATCTACATTATCCCCGAGTAACATAGGCTATATTATATTTAAAAAAAAAATAGGAATCCTTACTAAAACTGCAATAATGTAACATAAGGTGTAAAAAAAAAGACCTGAAAAATTCCTTACATCGCGTGCGCTGCGAAAACTATTGATGATAGAACAATATCATTTACTACGACTTTGCAGAACTCATAATTATCTACAAAAAGTGTCGCGACAGCATGTGTCTAAATATTATAGTTATTGTGTCACAGTAAGCAGTTTTTTTATTCTAAAATATTAATTTACATATGCCGCCTCTTGAAAAGGCTCTTCATTTGTACCTTAATCCTTATCAAAATAAATTACTTTATATTCAAGACGGCTTTAATACCTTTTTATATTTTTTTTAATTATTCAATTCGGACATTTAATTCGGAAGATATCACGAGATAAAAAATGTAAGTATTAGAAAAAAGTCGCGTGGTTGTCGCTCACCGCGCTCAGCTAGCCAGCATGCGATGTAGGCTCCATGTAAGCGTCACTGGGGTACGGGGTATTACATTGACTCCCCGTCAATGTAATAATAAAATAAAGTGCCGCGCGGCTCACTCGCGCGATCGGCTCCCTACGCAGCGGTCGTGTGCGTGATCGTATGATTTTAGCTTGAAAAAATTTTGAATTCGTTTCGTAGGTAAATAAGTATATGATAATATATATTATATTTTAATGTAACTATTCAAACTGCTTATAGTAGTATTATTTTATGGGTATTCCTGTTCAAAATTTCAGCAAAAATTTAGTAAAAGGTAGTTTTCTAAGCCCATATTTTTAATTTTCTTTCAATAAGTACCTACAAACAGCTTAGTACTTCACATAGTTCAATAAGCAAAAATTTAGTAAAAGCCTGTTTAATTATTTATTTCCTTCTATTTTTCATTTTATAAAGCCCAAAAATGCCAAAAAGATCAAGATCTCAACTTTCTAAACATAGTTCCCAGGCGAGGGCAATAAAAATACGGCGTAATGAGGAATCTTCATCAGAAACTGAAAATCACCTTGCAAGTCGGAGAGAATACGCGTCGCAATCGCGTGCTAGAGAGTCAAGTATCGAGCGTTCGCAGCGGCTTGCTGAACAAAATTTTATCACTGGCCCAGCAGCTGGTCAACTAGCTCATATACCGAGGATACCGATGATTCCAACTGATCTGCCAATCCCTTTTAAACGACTTCAGTTTCCGGTGAAATCATCTTTCGCGTTAACTATTAACAAGTCCCAGGGCCAAATCTTCGAATTATTAGGGATCGACCTACGAAAAGAATGTTTCACTCATGGCCAACTGTATGTTGGCCCACGTGTCGGAGCTCCTGAAAATCAATTTATTTTGCTGCCACAAAATAAAACTACTTCAAATATCGTTTACAGGGAAGCTCTGACTCACTAAAACTAATGGCTTTTGTTTTGTAAATAATATTATATATGTATAAAATTTTAAAATTAAAAAATACAAAAAAACATTAATAAAAAAAACATTAAAAAAAATCAAACTTCCTTTATAATTTTCCTTTTTTTTTGAAACCCGATACAAAAAAAGGGTGTATGTGTATGTGTATGTATGTACCCGTGCGAAGCCGGGGCGGGCCACTAGTATTTGATATGTCTGTAAGTTTCTGCCGACACTGTCTGTTTGTCTGTATCTATTAAAGCTTAAACGTTTTGTTTGTAGGTACCTATGTCTTTCTATATTCTATAAAGTGAACTTTGACGAGTGTGTTGTGATCCATAAACTCATCTTTCCTAAAATGTCTTAAGTCTGTGGTAATTGGAATCTTGAACTATCTAGGCTGATCTAGTAATACCGTTATTCATATTTATGACAATCAGCTTTGTTTTTTTTAATATGACTCAATAAATAATAAAGTAACTAAAATTAAATTTTATTGTATTACGCTAGCAATGTCTCGCAGTTTCACTCTCGTATTTATACCATTCCCAACGTCCTAAGCACTGTGCCTTAGGTGTATTGTGGAATATTTTAACTAAATACATATCAACTCATACAAATGTATGTCATAAATAAATGAATTGTTATCTTTTCCATTATAATTATAAGTAGTAGTAGTGGCAACATAGGCACCAATGGTTGTTTCAGACTATAATCTATCAGTATTCCAGATCCACACCCCGGACACTCCACTAAAATTCCATACAAACGCCGCTGTGGAGCTACCTACTCTTCACACAACTACGCAGATGTCGTTCGTACACACGCGTGAATATGTGCGTTAGAGCTAGGGCTACTGAATTGTTTTATTGAATAGTTGTGCCCCTTGAGTTCACCTGGTGACGTAGTCTATAAACTTGCTATAATGTTGAGTTACATAAATGGAATGGAGCCAAATTATACTATTCTGATTAAAAGGGTGTTTGCACAGATTTCTAAATTGTTTCAGAAATCTGTGGGTGTTTGTATTGCCGCGTAAAATGAAACGAAACCGATGATAGATTAGATCAGGTACCTAGATATCTATTTCTGTTAGTAGGTACACATTCGCATTTTATTTTTCACTTACCCATGAAGGAAACTTTATTCTGCCACTATAATTATTCCTCCAGGCATTTTTAATCCGTGCTTGGGCACATAAGTTACTGGCTGTGTAAGTTACGAACTTTGAGTTAAAAATGACTTCGTTATTATAAATAAATAAATATTGGTAGACAATTCTGACCCCAAACACACAACACCATCTGACCCCAAACTAAGCAAAGCTAGTAATATTATAAAGCAACGTTATTGCAAACTTTCTAATCTTACGTTATTTGATCATTAGGAAATTAAATAAAGCTTTTAATCTTGTCCCGTTTAGTTGATGGACAGCCGTAAACAGCACAATAACCCACCATGATGATATTTCGTTAGGAATTAAATGTTCGATACCCAGCCCTTCGTTAAGTGCTCCTAGCGTATCCAAAACGGCCTGAGGGGTGAGGAAACTTGAAATTGGCGGGGGTTGGGGAGTGTCCGTTCTATCTTTATTATCTATTCTATGCCAGATCTTAACCCAATCCGTTCAGGCTTATCGACGCGATAGAGCAAAAAACACCCAAACATCAAAATGCAAACAATATTTTTATACCTAGGATAAAATTTAAATGAACAGTTTGGATTTTTTTGGCTGTAGACATTTATCCCATCTAGTATTTTAGTTCCGAGGTAAATCCCCCGAGATTGAATAGGCCGCGCGAAGTCGACTCCGGATTTATGAGGATTCCCGCCGACACCGCACTCCTCTGATTGCCAGTTTATTTCGTGTCAAAGTGCGTTGGCTAGGAGTAGAAGAAGCAGGGTTATTAATGACGTACTTTTACGATTTTTCAAGGATCTTAATTTCTCAAGACGTTTTATTCTGATGAGATAGAAAGGAAGAGTAACTACGTTAACTAAAGTGCTTAATCGATTCATTCCAAATATTTGATCAAGGCTACGGCTTGCCAGAAGAGGATAATATTTTTCTTACATGTTTGTGTCATAATCATAAGTTGGTGGTTTTCACATTTAAATATATATCACATTTTAATAACTCAAAAACTATAACAGCTAGAGGAATTTAAGGGTTAGACAGAAAAAAACATGTAACGCTGATTTTAATAATCAAATAAAAAAGTTAATTCTCTTAAAACTTGTTTTTTTTTAAACTGGATTTCGTTAATTTTCGCTCTACGGGAACGATATTTTTGTCTGCCTGCACGATCGTCTGACGACACTGGGAAAGTCTGAGGGCAAACTCGAATGAGATTAGCACGGAATCGTGACGAGTAAATACACGAACACAAGTCTTTGGTCAGCGGTGAGCGAGTGTTGATGTCGAATGAGCAAAAGTGATTTAGTTTGTTTTTCTAGAATCTACTCCATTCACAGGAATAGATTTAAACCGCGAGCCAATAAAACGTTTTACAAACGACTAAGGTCGTTTAAATTTTACTCACCACAAGCTGAGTAGTAAAAGATGCAGTTTATAGCATTCCAGAGCATCCCAGCAGATTTAGTATAGAGTTGCCAATCTCCGTTCATAGATGGCGTTGGTAGACAAGGTCGTAAAAAGTTTAACGGTGTGGTAGTCGTGATCCGACTGTCAGTTGGAGCGGACGTCTATATGTTTAAGGAAAAGAGATAATCCAAATCGCACGTAGTATAATACCACATTATTTACCAGAACGCGCCGCGGGCTTACCCGCGCAGTTTCCATTCCCATGATAAAAAGTAGCCTATGTGATATTTAATGCCATCATATTGGTAATGGCTTGAGCATATCGATTTAGACCTTCATTGATCTATGGATAACTGAGATATGCGTAATGTTAGTAGTATAGTATAGTTAGTAGTAGTAGTAGTAGTTTTGTTAATAAAAGCACTAACTACTTACACTAAAAACTTACATAATATCAATTTAATTTCTTTAGACCGATGAGCATCTGGAGATATCAACATTCAATTGCATTGAAATCCGTTGAGCTGACAGAAAAATTGTGGTATTTTTTCACACGCTCATTTATAATATTCGTGTGTTGTTCTAAACTGGAGATACGAAGCGAGCAAGACTTGTGCAGGATGGTACTGCAACAACCACAGCCATGCCAAACAGTTACCTATTCGAATTTGAAGCGTCCATACAACTGCGTAGTGATCCCGAAATGATTTTTATCCCTTCGCCCTGATGTGATTTCTTTGAATATATTGACCTTCAAACAGAAACAAGACAATGTTTGCACATTTCTACTAGGTGGTAGAATAACTGGCATCGCTTACTAAGGTGGTCTCTAAAGAGTTGTATTACAATTAAAAATATGAAATCTACAATGATCGTAAAATTAAAATAATGATTGGGGTAATAGTGAAAATTGTAATCCCGATCTCCAGCATCAAGCATGTCACAGTATTGCTAACTCAATTTATCGAACAAGTGCAGCCAATAAAGTGACGCCACGTGTTCTCTTTACGATCCTGCCATTGGCCGGAATTGAATGTGGAACGCAGACGGCATGCAAACTCAAATGCACCTGAATTTAATCTAAAAAGTCGATTGCTTGCACTATTTGTGTTAGAATGTGAAAAAGAGCATCTTCATTGCATAGTGTTATTGTTTAAAAATATATGTCTGATGAATATATTGATAGCGCTGCTGTAGAAAATTTAATTTCAAGTGGTTTTATATAATTTCATCTTAGATCATTTTCATATCTTAATTAATTTTGCTTCCAGTATTTTTGAAATTAATTTTATTTAACCGTCATAGCTTTACATTTGAGCACCACCTTACCTGATGTTAAGTGGAGTGGTGGTCTTGGACTCGATGAAAGATCCAAAGTTAAACGTAGATGTCAAACTACCGCCAAAAAGAGATGGTCGAGATGGTCAGTAACCGATACTCCTCAAAAAAGTAGGAGTCAGATAAAATTGACTCCTTCGGGGAAAAATGGACTTTACGGGGAACAGACGCGCCTGCGTATTTCTATCCTTAAACTTAACGTTTTTAAGTAGTAGAACGCTTGGCGGAGTCCACCTGGAGTAGTACCACACCTTTACCAGTTATTCTACCGCCAAGCAGTAGTGTGCAAACAGTACTGTGTTTCGGTTTGAAGGGCAATGTTTCTAGAGAAATTACAGGGCTTAGAGATATAACATCTGAGATGTCTGGGTGACGAGCGCAGTGCAGTGCTAGGTAATGATTTGGACTCTTCATGTTCCAATAGCTGCATGTCACTGTGCTGTTATGTGGCATGCATGTTGCTTACCATCAGGCACATGTCCTGCTCGTCTCGTTACTCTTTATTTAAAAAAAACTTTGCCCAAATTAGCATCGACCTGCTTCAAGGGCTCGACAGCCGCTCGAACATACTCTCTCTCTCAGTGCCTGAGCTTATTGCCCACTAGCTCTCGCGCTAGATATTTTAAGTAGCTCTACTACTCTCTACAACTGTGCATCGCAGAGAGCACCGATTCTTGACTGCGGCATTGATTGCCATTTTATCCTACAAGCAGCCATCAATGAGCACTCGTACAGATCGACCCCGCAACTTCAATAATGCAAGCGTAGTGTGTGTAGTCTGAAATCCGTCGGACTTCTTTCTCTCAAGAAACATTATTGAGGACGCTAAAATGATTATTAGAGTGCAATTTATACTCGTTGACATCCTAACATCAATATTTCATTTAAACATCAAAATTTATAATGTTAGTAGAATTATACGTGGATAAGTTTGCCTGTTGGTCTCATAATTTTTTCTAAGGCTTTCTGCAAAATGTTAAAAGTCGCTCATATTAATTACATTTACGTAACGTGAAACATGAACTTTAGCCACAAATAAGATACCCTAACTCTAGCGTTAGAAATTACGTTTTAAAGACACAATAGCATTTTAATAATTAATCTAAATATTAGATCGTGTTGTGTGTGAAATGTCCACCAGTATAGAATTGAGAAAAGATGGCATCCTGCCACATAACATTATAAAATTGTAAATATCATCAGTTTATGATCATAGATCTTCTTTTTTCTTAGATCTCTTGACGTTAGATCACAGACTAATCTAACTTTCCGTAAATTTGTAATCTTACATTTATTTTATTCATTATGTTTTGTTGTAAACTGATAATTTTTGCGATTTAACGGTGACATAATATATAATATGACTATTAGTTGTGTGTGTAACATAACTAATAGTCATATTAAATACACTAGTAATAATGGCGGTTTTACTTGCTTACGCACAGATTTTTAGAAATCTGTGTGCTTACGTATCTATCGTTCCCGTAACTTTCCGCCGTAACAAAGCATATGTATGTATTATGCGCTATTTCAGACTAAACTGCGTTCGTGATTTCAAACCGTTCTTCTGAGGTAATTGCCTCAACTTTCGCTTCTAAAAATATGGGTAGCATAGCCTAGAAATTCGGGACATCCTTTAGCATAGTGCGTCCGTAAAAATATAAAGGCGCTTGTATGCGAGTCCCGTTTATTTGACACATTATAAAAGTCGTTCGGAGCAGGGCGTGGGTTTACGAGCGGCGGGCGATATCCGCGCTACTGCTGTTTTATTGATGAGAGGTGACGTACAACTCAAATAAGATAGTGTACTACTTATGTGTATGTTACTCATATATATACTAATATTATCAAGCTGAAGAGTTTGTTTGAACGCTAGGATCTCGGGAATCAGTCCGAATTGAAAGAGTATTTTCCTATTGGGTAGTCGATTTATCGCGAAAGGCTATATATTATTACGCTACTATCAATAGAAGTGGAGCATGAATGAATAATGCAACAAAATTGGGAAAAAATATTCATTTTTCTGAGTTAGGTATATTTGCGCGCGCTCACGAACGCCGAAGTTCGTGACAGCATGTGTCTACCTTTTAAGATCTTCGAGCGTCTTTATAACCTAAGCTATATACTAGATAGTCCTAAGCTAACCAAATGTGTTCTAAGTCTGGATTAGTACGACCAATATTCGATAGGTGGCATAGCAACGCGCGCAGGTTTCAGCTAGTGAGATTGTTTATAATCTGTCGTATGAAGAGTTACATACTACTATTTTTGGTGCAAAGTCAAATCGATGAAGAAATTCACGGTGTTTTTGATCGAATGACGAGTGTTGACCAACAAGATCTAAAATTAAGTACATAAATAAAAACGATATAGTGCGGTGAGCCCTAGAATTGAAAACTGTAATAGTGTATTTTACTAGTATATTAATTTCATTTGGTACCCCTATTGAGGGTTTCATCTTATATTGAGGGTTTCATCTTAAACTAGAAAAAAAATTTAGGTAATCCGCCATTTTGTGGCAGCGGTCATTTTAGACCAATTTTCATCAAGCGTACATTCAAAACATCAAACACTTCCGAATTTTCAAACAAAAAGAAATTACAATCAAAATTGGTTTCGAAGAGCTACAATGCCACAGAAAGTCACAAACACTGCGAAAAACGCGAAAATTACAAGGCCTTGTCGTTTTTGCGTCCGAAATAAAAAAAGAGTCCTACGAATCGTAATTTACTTAAGTTGTCGTTTAGGTGATTTGGTGCCGTTTTTGTAAGAAATCCCAAAAACGTCAGATGGATAAATTGAAGCCAACTTCGTTATCAGAAACACCGCAGATGCTCGGAGCTCGGATTACATGGCATGTGTTTGTCTGGCCAGCCATATTTGAGCTGCACTCGCGGATGCACTATTGTCTACTGAGGCTGAGTTGTAGGCCTTAGTGTTGTAATTTTAATCCATTTTATAGTTTCCCATCATTAAATGATACTAAAGATAGCATGGATAGGTTATGCTCGTAGTTAATCTACTTTGGACTTTTTTAATTGGTCAAAACGTCATTGACTTTGTGGAGAAGCAAACAGATATACTTTTAGGTCAATTTGGAGAATTCAGTAATTCATAAAAAAACATTGAGTTTTTCACCATGTGCTTGTGCAACACACATTCAACCTTTAACATTCTACTAATGTTATTAATGTTAAAGTTTAGATATTTTGATGTTTGTAGTTCAATGAAGTAGGAACGACTTAATAGAAAAATAAATAAATATTAGTGGACAATTCACACACAACACCATCTGACCCCAAACTAAGCAAAGCTTGTGTGATGGCAGCCAGATAGCTGATATAATACTTATATAGTTTTAAATACATACTTATTATACATAGAAACACCCATACCTAGATCGGGTTGAAATTTGGAATTACAAAAACAGACAGTACTTTGTCTCGAAAAACACATAAGCTACAATTTATCTAGAGAAAATAACGGGATTGAGAACTATGCTGATAAAACCGCGGGGCAAATCTAGTTTATATATTTATTAGATAATAGGACTCTTGGGAGTTGAATTGGACCAACATAAATATACAGTTAACTGTTTGGTTCATTATTTCTATACATATTAAACGATGATTGCTCAATTTTAAGTTATATTAAACTGCAACATCGTTTTCCGTATTCCGTATTACAGTGGCTCTAGCTATCCAGTAGGTCATCGTTCTCCACTAAACTAGGGGTAATAGTTGACCCCGGGGCACGGCCGATCCGCAAATATTGACTGCACATTGCACTACTTTACCTCTATATCAGCCGGTTCTCTACGAATAGTTTCTAAAATATTTTATAGATGAGATAGTCTTATCTATAAAATGTTTCAGAAACTATTCTATTATATAAACATCGGTAGCCATAGGGCTGCCAATGTTTTTAGACGACTGTAAAAGTTATCAATTCGGTTGCATTTTATTTTGTACTAGCGACCTGCCCCGGCTTTGCACGGGTGCAATGCTGATACTAAGCATACGGATAAAAATGGTTATTGTGGGTTATCCCTAAGAGATATACTGATAGACATATACCATTATGGACTTTTTTGTAGACGTTCTTAAGGGGTACAATATTTAAAAAACCGCATCAAAATCTGTTTAGTATTTTAAAGATCTAAACATATTACATAAGAACGGGCAGTTTATGACTTTGTCAGAAGTGACTTTGTTTTAAACTATGTAGTGATATACATAGATATGTTACAGGATAGCGCCTGCTCCACCAATTGTAAATCGAATTTGATGATTCTTTTTTTTTTTGTTGATTCAAAGTCCCATATAAATTTTATCGACATAGCAGTAATATCAACAAAAATCAAAAATTTGCTTGCCTTTACGACGATTCATGTTACTTTGATGTTTCGTTTGACCAGTGTATTTAGCGCTCACAAAAATCTTGAAATTTAGTTGAGTCGATTATTTTCAATGTTTTTTCTTTGAAAATTGCATTATTTTTCTTTAGATTAGTTTAACTTTCCTTTTTCCGCACTTGTTCTCTTAATTGGGTCATTGTGCGTTCTATTTTCGTTTATTTATTATCGACTTTTAAAACCTCTCCCACTGATTATCTTCCTCCCTCACTGCCTCAGGGCAAAAACTACATCTTAAAATACAGTTTCCGTAACCAAGTACGTCCTTACACCCTCCATTATTTGCAGGCACATAAGTCACCGCATAATATGAGAGAGCCAATAGATCAGGCCCTCAGGCAAGGTACTCCCTGAATCTTAATATCTACTGGCTTTTATTACTGTATGGGGACGGCTATCTACTGGGAATTTCATATTTCTGGGCCTCTTCTGTTTTTCTTGCGTGTTATTACGTAGTTTGTATTTGCCGGGTTTTGGTTAAAAGTTTGAGGATGTTCGGATAGTAGGTTTGATTGAAAATTTGTCTGTGTTACGTATTTTATTGTATCTCAGATTAGCAGATTGGACATCTTATGATAAACGGAGATTTTCAGAATTGAATCGTTAACAAAAGTATTTTTGATGTGGCAACTTATTTCGCCGCGTTATTGGCTTGCTTAGCAGGGAGAACGGCGCCTGCCGATCCGGAAGCCCCGGGTTCAAATCTCACACGCACCACTGTCTTTTCGAAGACATGTGCGTAATACTCGCAGTATGTGCGTATACTGAAAACTTTAAACGAAGAAGGAAACCGAAATTTACCTTAAATCTTTTGAGGTCAAGTGTCATCCACCAACCCACACTGGACCAGCATGGTGCATAATCCACCATGCTTTGACTCCCTTCTAACAAGAGAAGGCACGGAGTCCCAGCAGTGGGAAAATTTAGTGGGATGTTTATGCTGTTTATGATACGCGTTTTTTGGTAGGGGATAATCTTAAGAGTTCGCGTCACCAACAAGATAATGTCGGGTGGTTTGAGTTCGTGACACCGATATCCATAAAAGTACTGTGTACTGTCTTTTGGCGCGCCTTAGACAAATTTTTCGTGGGGTGTGAATGGAATTCTAGTATCACGCTCGGGAATGATACGAAATCTTCGGGTAAACTCGGGACCATGGCCATTGGCCATCAAGAAATGTGTTAGGATTTCCCATTGGCCATCTAGAAATGGGTTAGCATTTCAAGATGGCCATGATCATGACCACGCTATCCGAATTCATACGCGTAGTTTCCAAAGTATGCTATCAAATTCTGAATAACAAGTATTCACTTCTATCAGTAGTTCCTATGACTGTCAATTAATTATTTTTTTTACTTGTACACAAGTAAACAAAATAATTGGTTTTCGCTTTACTTCCATCTCGCCTGATGTTAAGCGACGATGCAGCCTACGATGGAATTCACTTTTGATTTGAAGGCACAAAGGTTGCAACCACCGGAGGAAACCCACTCAGGCAACGCATTGCGCAGCCTAGACGTTCTTATTACAAAAGTAGAGACAAATCTCTTCGTTCGTGCCCTTAGAACATCAACCATGAAATAATAATATAAATACTATTTTAAAATAAAATAATAGTGAGAGACTAGAGCAAACCATCTTATGTTAAGTAACACGCTTATCCAAAATCGCTACAATGTCACCACAGATTACTGAAACAAATGCCAGATGGAACACTCGGAACACAGATCCTGAGGTCCACAAAGCAAATATCAAAGGCCAAAGCAAATACAAACTCCAGTCAGTACGAAACCGACTTCCGTCTCGTACTCGGGAGTTCCGTGTGATATTAAGTTTTGTTTTAAATTATGCCGTCTTGTGTCTTCAAACATTGCAAACATTGTTCCCAAAAATAAAAAAAGGAAATTTCATAGAAAAGTTTGAATATTTTTACTGGTAGGTATTTATGTAATTTAGGCGATTTCATTTAGATTGATGAATAGAAACATAACACCTCAACGAAAATAGGTTAGTGTGGCTATACTAAATTGAAATTATTTTCCCTGAAATTAAGATAAAATATAGATAATAATATTTATTTTTGAAGATACAAGTAGACCAAATTACTGATGGCCATTGCATTATTCAATTTTAAGCTCTAGTTTTTCAATTTAATGTGAATCAATGCCTAGCACAAGTCTACACCGTTACTAGTGTTTATAAAAATACTAATACTGTTAATGAAAACTATAGTTATGAAGGGGTTTTTAATAGGTACTTGTTTGTATTGTGGAGCTTAAAAAAGTAGGCGAGTTCTTTTGAGAAATCTAATCGTTTTAATTAACCTCATGCTATCTGGTCGAGTGAGTAATGACATTGTTAAAGTTTTATACGGCGCTAATTTGTGCGTAGGTACATACTTATCCAAAAAAGATGTTGGGATCAGGTCAATTGCTGTTGGCACCACAAATACTGACCTTGCTGCCAAGGTGGGTTGTAGGTAAAACTTTGCTCTTTTGAGCTCCCTGTCCTAAACAACTCGGGTTTTGGTTCTCTGGGCGGATGTGAGGCTGCCATCAAAATTATCAAAACAATCTTATGCTATCTTTCGTTGGCTATCAACTTGGTGAACCTTCGGCCATGTGACCTTCGCCCTAACCATTCACCCTGTCATTTAACGTCTTCAATCCAATTTAAACGTTTAGTACTTGGACGACGGAACTTTAGGTGGTGATGTGAATACTGTTCAACTGATTTACAAAAACTTTGAGACGGTTTTTGCCTCGTTGGTTTGTATATTTTTTTGAAAAGATGAACTTTTCATTTGCGACATTCGTCCAGACAAAGATTGGATAATACACAAATTGAATGATCTGGCCCCCAACATCAAATCAGTTGACAAAAATTCCCTGCACCTCCTGTGTTCACCGATATTAAATGAGTAGTTACCACCTTTTGTCGAGCATAATATTCAAAATTTCACGAGAACCTCCGATAGACTACTCAAAGTAAATACACACGTGGCGCTTACTATTATTCGGCGTTGTCTATTTGTTCCGTTTTTTCTGTACGAATTTTTGAATTTTAACAAGAAATCCTTGCATAATATTATAATCGGTGTAATAATCAATTATTTTAAAATAATAATATGTTATGTGTTTATTATACGCGAAGATTTCCGAAGCTAAGACAACAATAGTGGGACTTTTTTCTTAAGACAGACAACATTACATGTACGTAATTTCACATCGTTGATGAGCGCTGTCACGCAGCATAACTAATTACTGGCCTCCACAGAGTAAGTAGAGAGATACACTCAGGCCTCACAGCGTCATCCACGAAGGTGGCATTTGCGTTTTGTTTCAGTAATCTGTGAATGGGACGCATCTATTATAAATAAAGAGTCCAAATCATTGACTAGCGCACCACTACGCCCTTAACCTCTGCAAAGTAACTAAGTATGTACAAACTCACTAAGTTACATACGTATAGAAAGTATGATCGAAATTGAATTTCATTAGATACTACACTTAGCGATTGCAGCCGAAAAGATTTCATTACTTTCTCGAAATAAAAATTACCCAATGTGTTATTCCAGGCTATTGACTAATTTGTGCGTACATACTTATACACTAGCTTTTTATGTATAAAAATGGCAGTTTTTGCGTGAAAGAGTTCCGAACATCGAAACAAGTTTTCTTTCGGACTTACATTTGTTATATTAGTAAGATTATTTGTGTTTCTTGGTTAATATTTTTTAGTTATTATTGTAACTCCATACTGACATTCCCTAAAGATTCAATACCAATAAGTGAGCGCAAATCAAATAACACACTCAACAGGTTTACATCCACTGAAACAGATCTATTAAATTAAATATTTCTTTGAGAGTCGAATTTATTGTCTATTTTTCTAAGAACTGAGAAAATTTCATTGCAGCCGTCGCCATCGCGTCGATAGAAAACAGTTGTAAAAGGTGCCGATAGATATTTTACTGCCAGATATTCAAAACATTTATAGCATGGTTTATGCGAACTAAAAATCTGTTTTTGAGAAAAGCCAGAGGTTTAAAAATGAAATTTGCGACGTTTGTATACACGAAAACACTAGATTTATTTTATAGTGAAATTGATTGTTAACATCTGATCTAGTTACGTACCTGCCCAAAAATGTATGTTGTAAAGAATTGTTTTATCACTAACTTTAGTTGTTTATTGCTGTTTAACATACCTACCCCAGATCAAAATGAAAGACAGAGTATGTACCTAACTCGTTCATAAAACTCTATATACTGTATTCTTAGCTTTCTCAACCATACAGGCGATTCGGATAAAACAAGTTTTATGCACTAATTGAATAATCTTTTTATCTATTATATTTTAATCTTTATAATCAACTCGCTATGGCACATTGTGATGCAAAAATTAGATAAAAACAATCCTTGATGCGGATTATATGTATCTAATATATAAAATTCTCGTGTCACAGTTTTTGTTGCCATACTCCTCCGAAACGGCTTGACCGATTTTGATGAAATTTTTTGTGCTTATCCGGTATCTATGAGAATCGGCCAACATCTATTTTTCATCCCCCTAAATGTTAGGGGTAGTCCAACCCTAAATTTTTTTAATTTATTTTTAGACGAAATTTTTAAATTCTATTTTTTTACGAAACAACATACAAAAATACATACAATCCTCAATTTTCACTCTTCTACGATCAACCCTTATTTTATTAGGAAATTTTTGATATGGCAAAACAACGTTTGCCGGGTCAGCTAGTATCATTGTAAAATTTCAGCTCGATCGGTGCAGAACTCTTGTTCTAATACCACCTTGCCCTTTTTTCTATCGGAATGCTCGTAGCTCGAAAAAGCGACATCGTTTCATGGTTGATGTTCCAAAGACACGAACGAAGAGATTTGACTCTACTTTTGTGATAAGAACGTCTAAGCTGTGGAATACGTTGCCTGAGAGGGTTTTTCTCGATAGTTACAATCTTTGTGTCTTCAAATCGAGAGTGAATCGGTTTCTTCTAGGTAAACACGCTTCATCGTAGACCGCATCATCGTTTAACATCAGGCGAGATGGCGGTCAAGTGTAAACCTCTAAAAGTTAAAAAAAAAGAACTTTTTGAGTTTTTGAAGCGTATACAAACCAACATAACATTTTTATATATAGAGATTGTTCATTATTAATATACATATAATTGTCACAAAAAAAAGTTATAAAAAGCCTTATTATACAGGGTTACTAGTAATCAGCATGTATCCGTTTAAGGGCATATTCTGCATATTTAAATAAACAACTCTTGTTCCACAACTTTTGCTACAACTCAATACATATCCCTAAAAAAATATTTTAGTTTTTGTTGTCCTATCTAGCATTGATTATCTCTATGCACGTCGGCCTTTATTTATCGATTTTTAAAGAGTGCGCGAGTCCTTGTTGTTAAGAGTTCAATGTTTTTAGACCGCACAAATACGCTTTTTAGGGTTCCGTAGCCAAATGGCAAAATACGGGACCCTTATAGATTCGTCATGTCTGTCTGTCTGTTTGTCCGTATGTCACAGCACTTTTCTCCGAAACTATAAGAACTATACTATTGAAACTTGGTAAGTAGATGTATTCTGTGAACCGCATTAAGATATTTATACAAAAAAATTGAAAAATAACAATAAAATATAGGGGTGTCCTATACTTAGAACTGGAACTCAAAAAAAAAATTTCATCAATACCATACGTGTGGGGTATCTATGGATAGGTCTTCAAAAATCATATTGTGGTTTTTAACACATGTTTTTTCTACACTGAATAGTTTGCGCGAGAGACTCTTCCAAAGTGGTAAAATGTGTCACCCCCTCGTGTAACTTCTAAAATAAGAGAATGAATAAAACAATTGTATAAAAGTTTAAATTTTAAAGTACATTACCATGTAAAAAAATCATTAAAGTAACAACGACGAGCTACAAGAACTTTTATGTTTCTTATTATGTTTCTTGCTGCTACGGAAGCCTTCATGGGCGAGTCCGACTCGCACTTGACCACGTTTTTTTGTAAGGGATGAAAACTATACGAATTTTAAAAAACTATACAATAAAAGTTAACATATCTAATCTACTTAACATGTCCTTAAAATGCTATGCACGCTGATAACCAATAACCCTGTACACTAGTTTTATTTAATACAGGAATTTACCGTGGTTACTAAACTATATTTAAAACCTAATTGTAGTATAATAAAAGTATTAGCATTAAAATTGTTAGTGTGGCATTATTATTACATCCAAAATAATACCAAATTCTACACTTCCCCTGTGGCTTTCGCGATAGTACGAAGTTAGCTAGAGAGTTAGCCAATATCTGAGGCCAAACGCCATAGTTCATTTTAAATATGTTGCAAACATTACTGTGTTCCGGTTTGAAGGGCAATGTTTCCAGAGAAGACTGCAGATGCAGTACTAGGTAATGATTTGGACTCTTCATGTTCCAATAGCTGCGTGTTACTGTGCTGTCGTGTGGCAGGCATGTTGCTTACCATCAGGCACATATCCTGCTCGTCTCGTTACTTTTTATTTAAAAATATATATTTTTTGTTTTATTCCCCGTTGTCTTAAATGTTACCCATCTTATCTACTGCATCTACACAATACTGTGATCTCTCAGTAGAGTGTATTGGCTTGGCTATAAGGCGGTCCAGTTCCGTATAGATTATTTATGAAGTGTACACACTGGGACTCATAAATATCCAATCATAGAGATTGAGTCTTGGATGGTATGAGAGAATTAAATCTGTATGATGTTATGTTGAAAGAAATGTTTTTTATTACGAAGTAAACTTTATGGTACCATATTTCAGTTCTCATTGAGTATCTAATCAATCATTAATGTGGATGTAGCTTGGCGAGTTGTATTACCTATATCTATCAATTTAGTTGATATTAAAGCTTGGTCTGCGAACAATTACTATTTGTCCGAGTCCTTTCCAATCTACTAAGTTTATAATCCCTGTCTAGTTTTGATGTCTTAAGTGTGCAGTTTATATCTAAACAGGTAAACATATTTGCTGTAGCGACGTGATTCTTTATCTATGATTTATATCACGGATTCATGATCGCGAATTAGTTGAAATGCAAATATTAGCATCTATTAAGTATTGTTTTTGGTCATAGTAATTTATTTATATGCTACCAATTGTACTAATTACTCGTCCTAAACATATTTCTACTATGTGACTAATAACAATCAATAAGTCATTAAGAACACGAATGTACTTATTTAATAAAGAAATTCAATTACGACTTTGTGTACAAAAGTGCTGTTATTTTAGCAATATAACGTAATATTTATGTAAAATATTTATCAATGATGCTCGAGACTTTAATACGTTTATCATAAGGGTTTTTGACGTGACAACGTCTTATAAATTGGTTTGCCGGGTGACACTTCAAGAAACTGCGTTACGCTCCGCTCACGTTATGCGCTCACAACGAGAGCGAGTGAGAGGCACGCGTCCCTTCCACTCGGGCATGGTTAGCCCGCCTAAGAGCGAGAGAGACAGACATAAAAAGTGAAAGGCACGCGTCCCTTCCGTAAAATTATTTTACCACTCAAAGTCGTTGTCACGTAAAACTTTCGCCCGTATACCGACTTTACAGGCAACCAATTTTTTGAATATTATGTCTAGATAATTAATTACGTATATTGAACACCAATCCTGCGTTTTTATTTATGTAATTTTTGATCCCTTGATTTTACTGGGACTTGATTTTACTTTGTTTTAAGGTGTTTCTGTATTTTGTTTTATTATTTAAGTGCAATAAAGAGTTTATCTATCTATCTGGGATAAAAAAAGTATCCTAAGTGTCATTTCAGAGTATTAAGGCTGTGTTACAAAATTCTACCAAATCCATTCTGTTCCTATGTGATTGAGCAACAATCATCCAAATTTTCATATGTATAATATAAGTATGATTATCTTGCTTTAGTCTTGAATATAAGAATAAGAATATTTATTGTCAACAAATTAATGAATACAATCGCACTTAACGTTAAATCTATACTAATATTATAAAGCTGAAGAGTTTGTTTGTTTGTTTGAACGCTAGGATCTCGGAAAGTACTGGTCCGAATTGAAAGATTATTTTTCTATTGGATAGTCCATTTATCGAGGAAGGCTTTAGGCTATAGAAAATAACTCTACTATTAATTGAAGCGGAGCATGAAACAAGAATGTAACAAAATCGGGAAAAAATATTCTCTTTTTGAGAGTTTTCGTACGTTTCGTGTTTTGACATGACACATGACAACATGTGTCAAAGATTGCGTCATTGAATTTCAGTAATCTGTGCATTGAATATAAACCTTTGCTAATTTTTTTTTCTAAATCTGAATTGGTACGACCAATTTCCGACAGGTGGCGTAGTAGTGGCCAGGTGGCTGAAGTGGTTTTTTGTTTGAAGTCGATATTCTCAGGAATGAATGAACCGATTTCAGTCATTCTTTCACCGTTGGATATGTACGGGATCCCGATGAGTGCTATATAATATACCACGGGCAAAGCCGGGGCGGGCATTTAGTAGCTTATACAAGTACATTGGTAAATACAAAATAACAACTTATAAACATTAAACATTAAGTTGACGAGCTTCAGACCTCCGAACTAAGCTTGTAGCTTGTACTTCAGAGGTCTGCGCTCTCCCTAAATAAGCTTTGATAGCTTAGATAGCTAGATAAAAATGTGCTAAATCTTATGGACTATTTACATTAATTTACGTTTAGTAGTTACTTTTAAATATAACAATCAAAGAAGAAGAAAAATTTAAAATAATAAGATAGACGAGAGTGTGTGTGTGTATGTGTGCGTGCGTGTGAGGGTAAATATATTATATATCTATTTCACATTTTATCTCAATAAAGTTTATCATTTTCATTTCACGTTTATCTTTGACGGAAACGAAAAGTTGCGATTAAGAAACATCCTTCAGTATCAATTGAAACATATTCAAAGTTGTTCCGTCACGTGCCGTACATAACGCCGGTGTAATACAATACGGAGGCGCACTAAACTGGTATAAGTATTGCAGCCGGACCGGCCCGTTTGGGGAGCGCGCCGTGCATACCGATGTTGACCGGGAGTACGAAGATTTACAGGTGGATTATGGACAGTGCCATAAATATACTAACGTCAGCGGTTTCCAGACGCCGAGTGCAAATCCTAGAGAACGCACATTACTGTAACTGCGTCTACCACATAACTAAATTGGCCGACACACACTACAGCTGCTGTGGTGCTTGTTTTAATATTTCTAAAAAAATCAGCACTTTTGTTTCCAAGTCGTATTCGAATTTCATTATCACATAGGTACGTAGGTACTGAAGACCGATAGTGGTAACGTCGTCTCGTCGAAGCGTGAGATTTTGGAGGAGATTGAGAGGTTCTATGAACAGTTATACACCTCTACGCAAGCACAAGCTGTCGTTAGCATGGCAAAAGACCCCAGAGC
Source organism: Ectropis grisescens (assembly GCA_017562165.1). Classification (NCBI taxonomy): domain Eukaryota; kingdom Metazoa; phylum Arthropoda; class Insecta; order Lepidoptera; family Geometridae; genus Ectropis; species Ectropis grisescens. The sequence continues at coordinate 14,109,328 of CM029780.1, read as the reverse complement.
CAAGCTGACCCGACACTTTACCGAAGATATGCCGGAAGTCAATCTGTATGAGATTAGGATGGCCCTCAAACAACTTAAAAACAACAAGGCACCTGGCGACGACGAAATTACGACTGAGCTTCTGAGAGCGGGTGGAAAACCGGTACTTAAAGTCCTCCAGAAGCTGTTCAACTCCGTCATACTTAACGGTAATACGCCAGAAGCGTGGAGCAGAAGTGTGGTGGTGCTCTTCTTCAAAAAAGGTGACAACACCTTGTTGAAGAACTACAGACCCATCTCACTTCTGAGCCACTTTTATAAGTTGTTTTCGAGGGTAATCACGAATCGTCTCGCACGCAGGTTTGACGACTTCCAGCCACCCGAACAAGCCAGTTTCCGAAAAGGCTATATAGTACCATAGACCACATCCATGCGCTCTGGCAGATTATACAGAAAACCGAGGAGTATAATCGGCCACTATGTATAGCGTATGTAGACTATGAGAAAGCCTTCGATTCCATCGAGACCTGGGCAGTGCTTCAGTCTCTCCAGCGATGCCGCATCGACTATCGTTATATCGAAGTGTTGAAGTGTATTTACAGCAACGCCACAATGTCTGTCTGACTACAGGACCAGTGCACAAAACATATCCAGCTACAGAAAGGCGTGAGACAGAGAGATGTTATATCTCCGAAACTGTTCACTGCCGCGCTGGAAGATGTTTTCAAGCTACTGGACTGGTACGGATATGGCATCAATATCAACGGCGAAAGCAACACTCACCTTCGGTTTGCCGACGACATAGTAATTGTGGCGGAGTCGCTAGAGGACCTCGGTGCTATGCTCAGGGACCTCAGTAGGGTATCCCAACAGGTAGGTTTGAGGATGAATATGGACAAGACGAAGGTCATGTCAAATGTTCATGTCTCACCTGTACCGGTTATTGTTGGGAATACCACACTCGAAGTTGTTGACGAATACGTCTACCTGGGTCAAAAGATCTAATTAGGTAGATCCAACTTCGACAAAGAGGTCCAGCGAAGGATCCAACTCGGATGGGCAGCGTTCGGGAAACTTCGGCACATCTTTGAGTCCAAAATACCCCAATGCCTAAAGACGAAAGTCTTTAACCAGTGCGTGTTGCCAGTGATGTCTTATGGAACTGAGACGTGGTCCTTCGCTGTGGGCCTCATAACGAAGCTCAAAGTCACACAGCGAGCTATGGAGAGAGCTATGCTTGTATCTTTGCGCGACAGAATCCGTAATGAGGATATTCGCAAAAGAACGAAAGTGGCCGACATAGCTCAAAGAGTAAGCAAGCTGAAGTGGCAATGGGCAGGCCACATCGCTCGCAGAACTGACAACCGATGGGGAAGAAAGGTTCTCTCGAGAGGCGACCACGAACCGGAAGACGCAGCGTTGGACGGTCTCCCACTAGATGGACAGATGACCTCACAAAGGTCGCTGGAAACCGCTGGTTGCAGGTTGCGCAGGACCGTTCGTTGTGGAAATCTAGAGGGGAGGCCTATGTTCAGCAGTGGACGTCTTGCGGCTGATGATGATGATAGGTACGTACGTGCTCTTAATACCATATTAATATTAATCTACCTGTTTATTGCTTCCTCTCTTTCTTCTTGTGGCGCAATCATGTCTCAATCTTTGACTGGCCTCGTGGCTTAGTGCCGAACTCTGCCTGCGAAGCCGAGGGTCGTGGGTTCGATTCCCACCCAGTGCAAATATTTGTGTGATGAATTCAAATGTTTGCACTGTGTCTGGGTGTTTCTATTTAAAATAAGTATGTATTTAAATCTATATAAGTATTATATCAGCTATCTGGCCGCCATAGTACAAGTTTTGCTTAGTTTGGGGTTAGATGGTGTTGTGTGTGAATTGTCCACTATTTATTTATTTATTTATGTCTGAGAGCCTTAACAAGAAAGATTGAAATTTGGAACTCAGATAGATTATTGTCTGGAAAAACACATAGGCTACTTTCTATCGCTGGTAAATAACGGAAACCGCAAGGCAATCCTAGTTATTTCAAAAATATCTAGCGGCGTTTCTCACACAATATTAAGTAGGTCTAAACTAAGCAAAGCTTGTTATGGGAGCCAGATAGCTGATATAACACTCACTTAGTTTTATCGTAACAGTAATACAGAACGAATATTTATTTTCATCACACAAATCTAATATGTAGATAGTTCCTAAATATACTGAGTCAAATAAAAATTTTTGACAATGGCATTTTTTACAAAGAGAGCATAAGGACAATAAATAGCCTACTAAATGTTCCCACTGCTGGGGCTCGGGGCTTTTTCTCGCAAGGAGAGATTCGAGGCCATAATCCACCACAGTGGCCCAGTGCGGGTTAGTGACACATGCCTTCGAAACATTCTAGGTATCTACATATCGGTTCCCTCACTATGTTTTCCTCTAAAGTTTTAAGTTAGCAGCATTCCACACATGAATTCGGTGACAATGTGCCTGGCGTTTGAGCCCAAGACTTCCGGAACGACAGGCGCCGTTCTCTCGACCAGACCAGATCAGGGCGATAGAAAATGGTTTAATAAAATTATTTGTTAACATTTTGACGTGACAACGTCTTATAAATTGGTTTGCCGGGTGACACTTCAAGAAACTGCGTTACGCTCCGCTCACGTTATGCGCTCACAACGAGAGCGAGTGAGAGGCACGCGTCCCTTCCACTCGGGCATGGTTAGCCCGCCTAAGAGCGAGAGAGACAGACATAAAAAGTGAAAGGCACGCGTCCCTTCCGTAAAATTATTTTACCACTCAAAGTCGTTGTCACGTAAAACTTTCGCCCGTATACCGACTTTACAGGCAACCAATTTTTTTTTACTACAAGTAGATTCAGTAAACGGTGCCATCTCTTTGATTTGAATGAGATTTCAAACCATAACCTTTAGCTACGCGAGCTAGCTTACCTAGCTAACCACCAACTAAAAGCTATTAGGTCAATCATAGAAATAAATAAATATTGGTGGACGATTCACACACAACACCATCTGACTCCAAACTAAGCAAAGCTTGGAAGATGGCAGCCAGATAGCTGATATAATACTTATATAGTTCTAAATACATACTTATTATGCATAGAAACACCCAGACACAGTACAAATATTTGAATTCATCACACAAATTGATTTTGCACTGGGTGGGTATCGAACACACGACCTTCGGCTTTGCAGGCAGAATTACTATCCACTAAGCCACAAGGCCCGTCAATGAAATGAAGATAAAGATTATTTATTCCTTGTTTTGAACTTCAAAGTTAAAAGTGTACCTATAAGTGTATCAAAACAAACACACCATCGAGATCGCTACCGCGCGGCAATCTGTCTAGAATGCTAGCATTGTAACTTTATTTATAATCGCAGAAACACCACATCCAACATTTCTTCTTCGTTACCCTCCACACTAACTTGGCTACTTTATTTCGCGCGAGCCGGGCCTCGTTGAAAGTGAGATAGTTCACTCTACTCGGCCACAGTAACAAAGAAAGTATTCCTTTCTATCTATTTAAATGTCTATCAAATTAAGAAATAGCCGCTGATAGAAAAAGAGTGCGAGATTAAAAGCATTTATTACTACCAAAGTGACCTTATAGCTTAGTGAGTCGACCCAAAAGGGCGCAGGCCGTCGGTTTGATTCTCATACGGGACAAATATTTGTGTATATATATATATATACATACATAAATATATAATATTTTTGTTTGGATGGTTCCTGTGGTCGATGTACCATAATTTTATGTTTATAACAGCTCGTAATCTCGTGATCTATTTACATTACCGCATTTATGTTACTCAACAAAAGCACATTGTACAGAAATATTGTATGAGTAAATATTGTAAGTACCTATTATTGTAGTTAGTACAGTACTACCTATATGATTATAATTTATTATTTCAAGCTCCAACAAAATCGCTAACGTCTGCGACTGTGTAAAATTTCTTATCTTTCGCCGGAAACAGAAATCGGTACGAGAAAGGAAATCCTATAAAAGATAAATATTTAATGTTACTATTGTAAGTTTTGATAACAATGGTTTATATTTTAAAATATATGACTTTTGTTATCTTTACCGTTAGTTCCATAATTTTGATTCAATAAATATTTAAGGACTGAAGAGAAATAAAATATAACGGAATAGTTTACTTAAAGAAGCACACATATAAAGCAACTAGGTATTGTATAAAATAATATTTATTTATATATTATTTTATTTATTGTCTACTAGCAGTGTCCCGCGGTTTTACCCGCACAGTTGCCGTTCTCATGTTTTCTGGGGTAAAAAAAAATTTGTTCTTCCAGACTACAATCTATCCATGATCCAAACTTCGACTCTGGTGTGGTCACGGCGCAGTTTTACGCGTCACTCCCATTACATATTTTTCTTACAGTTTTATTTCATAATTTAAGAGCGACGCTCTTGTCGGTGGAGTTCCTTCCATGTACTTCTACACTTCGCCTTCTCCTTGACTTCCTGATACGACATTTATCTTCTCCTTCACTTGGTTCATGTAACTTCTCCTAGGTCTACCACTCTTCCTCCTCCCCTTCTAATTTACCTTCCATTATTGCTCTAATGAAGTTGTCGTGTCGTATCAGATGTCCTTACAGTTTTAGTGTCACATTATTTTCAGTTCGGTCGCACAGCAAAACCTTTACTAATACAAATACGAAAATTTTATTGCTTTTTGCAGGTAAGGTGATACAAAACATTTTTAAAGTTGACCCACACAAACTGGCCTCTTCTTCTAGAGGCATGCAATATGTCTGGCAACACAGTTTCCATTAGTCTGAATTTATACAATGATAATAATAGTCAGCTTACAAAGTTTTCTTCTTCTTTTTTCATTTTTAGCTTTTAATCGGTTGTATCATATTATATGTCATCTAATTCATCGTCTATTAATTTCTGGCTTCTATCCAGTTGTGCTGTGTAAGTGTGATATGTTTGGTGAGCACAATGAAGCCAACGTCTTGTGCTTCAGCAGGGTGTTGATAAGGACTTTGTCCTTTATCTTCTCCAAGCCTGCTATAAGGAACTACATTTCAAAACACAAAGATGTTTAATAAATCCCCAGTTGTCTCACTCCAATTGTTATCCTATGTCCTTATTGACTTCTCAGCTCGCATTCCTCGCACGTCCACACAGACTTTTTAACCGAACTTTTGTATAGTTTCTTCAGTGATTATGTTGCTGTCGATAAAGTTTTATGGCGCTCAAGGTACAGTAACGTGCTAGACGAGTTTTTATTGTAACTTAATAGTTATTTTGCGAAATATATACTGGTCTTCGTACACTTTCAGTGGTTTATTCATACGCGTCTCTTTCTAGTTTGTCGTATCTACCCATGGACGTATAAAAAAGTTGGACGTAATCTCGCTGAAATAAAAACTGTGTCCTTCGAGTCGGCCACATAATATGCACGTGTGCGCTGTCATATACAGGCTGACACGCACACATCAGTGGGTCATTACGCACTACTTGTGTATATGTGTGCGTGTCAGCCTAACAGTGACAACCTGACAACGCAAACGAGTCAATGTGGCCGACTCTAGTGACACAGTTTTTGTTTTAGCGAGACTACGTCTGACTTTTTTATACGTCCGTGGTCTTACCTATTATTTGTATAAATATACTAAGAGCGCCCCGCAGTTTCCCTTGCACAGTTCCCGTTTTGGTATTTTTTTCAGGGTAAAATGTTGCCTGTGTGCTGTTCCAGACTATAATCAAAAGATGATTTGAATTTCAACCCGTTCTGTTTAGACCTACCGAGGTCATTGAGCAACAAACATCTAAAGATCCAAACTTAGTTTTATTTAATATTAGTTGAATTATGAAAACAAGGAAAACTAATAAGAAAGTAAATTCTTATTCTCTGAGATTTTGTGACAGTGCTATTATTATGGGAAAGCGTATTACTTAGATACTATCAAGCGTAGATCTGATTTGTCTTGTCACTCTATTTGAATATAAAAAAGTTTTTGTGGTGCTGTAAATGTAAAATCAATAAATATCTATGAAAAACAATCAACACAAATAATAAATAACATTTTTTTTTACGCAAACTTAGCCTAAAATGCCCTGAAACTCTATGGAGTGACAATTTACGTAAGGCAGCAGGAAGTGTCTGGAGAAGAAAACCAGATGATAGGGCTCATCATGGGAGAAGTTTATGTCCAGAACCAGTAAGGGCCGATGATGATGAAGTTTTTTCACTTATTGTCATAAAAAATATTTTCTACACGTTCCCATCATTCGTAATTCGAATTTAATATACTTAATACTTTATTACCAACAAAATAATTCCCCATCATTGACATTACAAAAAATGATTTTATACAGAAAACTAGTGTATCAGAAGTTCTTTTGTCGTGTTTTGAAGGTTTTTAGCGAATTAAATATAAGGTCTATAAAATAGCGTTGGAAACTTGAATCAGATAAGCCGAAAATCCCTCGGAAGGCTCCACAAAGGCCGTTTGTAACGGTATATCGCTGTCTCAAGAACTGCACTTTTAAGATATTGGCTCCCGGCTACCGCGAGACTGTAGGGCTGACAACATGGTGCCTACCACAAAATATTATTTCAAGTAAATATGTTAAGTATTATCCTACTTCCTACTAATACTAAAAATGACAAAATTTTGATGTTTGAATGTTTAGTATAGTACGTACAGTCAAATTACTTGAAGAACCCGCATTAACAGCAGTGCCTAGCGTAAAAGTACCCATAACGCTGATACCATTGCCCCGCTGGATGAAGATACCCATCTTTTTTGAATTAGTTTAAACATGATTTTATAAATTTAATAAACGTGCTAATCGTTATTGGGCACCTAATTTACAAAAACATCATTAAACTTTTTTGGTATTTTTTCCGAGCGAGTAGCAACCCTAGAAGAAGGGAATTATGTGTTTGCCGCGATTGACTCCCAAAGACTTGTCTGCGTTGGTTCATTCAAAATGGATATTAAATGTCCTAGATCTTCAGGCATTCGAATAGTTTTCATCATATTAGCGTAACATGTATTCTTCTTCTTCTTCGTGTCGATGATGTTGTCTTTTTTTGTGTGTGTGTGAGTCTTTTAAGTTCTTGCTGCCCAGTATTCCGCAACTGTGACTCCTGGTATCGAGGCCGCCATCAGGTCGGTTCTGGTGCAGCTGGTTGGACACCGCGGGCATGACAGCAGGTGCTGCATGGTCTGAGTGGCACCATAGTCGCATAGTCCACAGGGGTAGATAGAAGGAGCCTCCCCGAGCGGTGTTATTTTGATCGATAACTGTGATTGCGTTTACACCCGGCCCACCCTGGACAGTCAGCATTTCGGTGCAGACTGACTAATCCTTCTACAACGATGATGCCAAACGGTAACATGTATTATAATAATAGTAACCTGGTTTTGTGGTAAATTTTCACGTTTTGAATTTTATGTACATTTTGTTGTTTCATAATAGACCACAGGCCCGTGAACAAAATTTATAGGTCAAATGAACCAACAGGAGAGCTATGTAGGATGATAGAAGAGTTTAATCTAATAAGATTCAACGCTATGCCGTCACTTGTAAACTGTCCAACTGAGTGCAGTTGAAGAGGAGGGTTGCAACCCTCGATCGTTTCTCCTTGTTGTCGCATGATTTTTGTACGGCGTTGCCAAATAACGGATTAAAACAGATATTGCTTCAACTGCACTTAGTTGGCCAGCTTACAAGTTACATCACTTTGCCGGAACTTGTAGTTTACAAGTGACGGGTGTTCACGGGTTGAAGTGTTCACGGGCCTGTGGTCTATTATGAAACAACAAAATGTACAATGTAATTCAATCTTAATAATGAAAATAGATTATAGCGAGATGAATCAGATAGAAAATATTTCATAAAACTATACAAAAGACACCGAATCAAGAAGCCAGACAATACATATGTTATTAGGTTATATAATTTAGCAGTATACCTAATGTGGGCAGCCCAAACAAGGGTAGTAATCAAATATTTGCTGAGACAAACTGCCTCGGGGTGGGCTTCTTCTTGGTAGGGGTGTAATATTACGAAGACATTTTATCGACATTCGGATGAAAATTTTGTTATACGTAACGTATGAAAGTGTGAGTAGGTATACCTTCGGACGTGTGTCATGATGCAGGCGCAGAGTCATACAGATCTCCAGTTCTATAGCAGATAGACGAAAATACCATTAATTATTATCTTTATCACTACATAGTATAAAACAAAGTCACTTCCCGCGTCTGTCCGACCCTAAACATGCTTAGATATTTCAAACCACCAAACAGATTTTGATGCAGGTTTTTTCAAATATAATAGATAGAGTGGTTCAAGAGGAAGGCTTATGTGTATAATACGTGCATAAAATAGCAAAAAAACACAGATAATTAATTTTAAAGGTTTCTAATGTAGTGTCATAAACACATTTTTGCGCTTACTCTGCAAACGCTGGCTGAACCCTACGAGCTAGATCAAAATAATGTACAGCAATATCTCTAGTCTCTAGTCTGCAATTGTATACGTTTAGATCTCTTAGGAATAACACAATAACCATTTTTATAAGTACTTATATTTAGCATCACCATTGCACCCGTGGAAAACCGGAGCGGGTCGCTAGTAATAACATACGAACGGGAACTACGCGGGTAAAACCGCGAGCACTACTTAGTATTTTGATTTGATTTGGTAGTATTTTGATATTTGCTCAAAGTTATAATCTATACTAATACTAGCGGCCCGCCCCAGCTTCGCCCGTGGTACATATATATAACCTACAGCATTCAAGGATTACGTACATATGAAAGAACGGTGAACGATTTTTTTAATCGGTTCAGTAGTTCCCAAGATTAGTGTACAAACTATATATATATATGCTATAGGCTACTTTTGATCCCCAAATTATCGTGCTGGTTACTGGGTCAGAAGTGACACCTGTAGACAACTGGCGGGGATAACTAATTAAATGACGATTGATAAGTTATCGACCGGGGATGAAAAATGATTAAATTACTAAAATGGCTATTAAAAAATAAGGGTTGATTGTAGAAGGGTGAAAATTGAGGATTGTATGTATTTTTGTATGTTGTATCATAAAAAAATAGAAATTAAAATATTTGTCTAAAAAGTAAATAAAAAAATTTAGGGGTGGACTACCCCTAACATTTAGGGGGATGAAAAATAGATGTTGGCCGATTCTCATAGATACCATATAAGCACAAAAAATTTCATTAAAATCGGTCAAGCCGTTTCGGAGGAGTATGGCAACGAAAACTGTGACACGAGAATTTTATATATTAGATTACAAAGCTGAAGATGATGACTGCGATCGTCATCCAGAGACAGTATGAGATGCTTATACCCTATGTTTTTCGGTAATTTAAATAAAAAGACTGCAGTTCAATCCGTAGCACAGCGATGTCTTGCACATCGTCACAGACTAAGTAGAGATACTCTGTTTGTACCGTTTTTCAGAAAATAATAATTATGTTAAAGATTTAAAAATGTTCATGTCAATGTCAATAATTTGACATTTATTTTGATATGTCCATTTATTTATCCATATATTGTCCATATATCTTAGAAATCTGTAGTTCTCAGAACGCCTCATTTCAACTGAAGTTTGAAATAAAACAATAAGTATATGTAATACAAGATATGAAAATAATACAAAATTAGTTTTAGACTTTTAAAAAAATCTGAAAAGTTTATTTTATAGAATATCAAATTCATGGAAAGAATAATATTGTATCAAAGTATCGATAACTTTGCTCGTCGTATTTCGTTTTCTATGTGTGTTCTTTTATTTGTCGGATAAATGTATTTGATTATAAGCAGTAAATGCAATTTCGAGAGTAGACCGATAGCAGAACATGTTTTTCCGTTGATAGTACATTCAATACGTCTTAGTTAAATGTAAAGAATTGTCTTTCACAACAAAAGTTGGCATAAGGTATTTATTTTGCAAGAGATGTAGGCAGTACCTACTCGTTAAATATGGTGAGTATGCTGTGTATGTGGTATGTTTTGTAAGTAAGAATAAAAGAGTTAGCAAGTGTGGTACAGTTAGTAAAATTTGGTTATGAAGGCACTTTACCTTCTGCGCTGCCCCAAAGGCCAACTGACATTGTCTATCTAACAAATGAAACGTGTTTAGACTGTTGTTGATCAATCTGAACTCGCTTTTAGTCAGATCAAACCAAAGAGTTTACTAAATCTATGGGTTGAACCACTGATTATCGCCTCATAGTATAAAACAAGCAAAGTCTGGTTGAACCTTAGGCTAATTAGCTGAAGCCCGAGGATCGGAGGGCACGCTGAAATTGTTTCCTCGCACGTATTATTCATCTAGTACTTAGTTCATTAACCCTACACATTTCAACTAGACCGAGACTAGTGTGCTGTGAACTGAAAAGGCTTGCGAGTCCCTGATTTCAGTACAACCGGCGTGGCCGCGTTTCACAACCTTTAGGAACACTTGATCGGTCGCTGAACATAAGCTAAATCCTATTTCTTTGAATAGGTACGTTTGAAAAATGTCGAAAACATGGACAGCTTAGTCAGTAAGTAAGGTAGAAATAAGTTTCTGAAACACAACGAAGAAAGTTTGGCTCGTCACATCAAGTACATTTCACTAGTAGAGTGTAATTTCTGCAACTATAATCATAAATATGCTAACATAATCAAACTAGCTAAAAATCTGGTCTTGATTTCGAAGAATGTAATTATAAAATCAAAAATTCCTCTCTTACAAAGGTTTCTGAGAGGGTTAACCCTGCGAGACATGTGCACGAGTTTTTTTCCTTCTCTAAATGACACAGTATTGAAAATCCATCAATTATCATTATTGTGGCATTTATGTTTCTACGTCTAACAACGTAAGCTACTTCAAGTTGCTACAGACACTCATATAAAAACGTACTTAACGAACTTGTCTGTACCTTTTCTAAAAGTTACCCTCCAAGTGAACTCACGTCTACAAAAGATCCTTAACATTGGAAAAGAGTCAACAATACCAAACTAGATTAGGCTATCGACACCTCCGAAGTTTTGTAAGCACACATTTGCGCTCCGGTCACGTGTCGAAGGGTCGAGGAAGTGAGTTAACTTATCTAAGGTCGTTTAGGTGCTGTATTGTTAAGACATGTGACTTTTGTGAATGGGATAAATACTTTCACCCCCAAATGTTTTGTACTCCAAAAAGAAAGCCTTCGCCATTCAATTGCTGGAAAGCACAGAGTTGTTCGCGCCATAGTCCCCATGAAGAAATTTCATTAAACACTTAGCTTCAATAAGAGTGTTGAACTAGACAGTGTTAACACACTACATAATTCTCAAGTTACACGAGGCTAGTTTTTCAAGCTAGGTGCTATCCTAGCTTGAAAAACTAGTGTTAGTAAGTTAGCAAGCAAAGTACTTGCTACTAGCCTCGTGTAGACAAAACTAGCGTTGCGTAGCATTGTCTACACGAAGCTAATCGTACCTACTTCTAACTTCGTGTAGACAACGCAAATCATTTGAATTGAATGAGTAGTTTCGGCGTGATAAGTGGTTATCATACAGATGGACTTGAAAGAAAAAAATGCAATATGGCGTCATTTCGATGAACAGAGTGTCTCTCGAAAAAAAAAATGTACAGAATGCCTATTACAGTTTTAATATGACTGTGGATTATATCACCAGTTTTATATGTATGTAGTTCATTTGTCAAATTAAAATTAGCATTTTAATGTTAACTATAAAATCGAAACTAATTCAATTAATCATAACCTTTGTTCAAAACGATATAATAACATGTTAAATCCCCAGTATATCACTGTATTGAAAATTGAACGTGCGCTAATGACAAGAGATTTAATTAATAGCATGATAATTTGTGAATGCTATTGTTGCATTGAAATTCTAACAGCCCACAGATTTTAATTTTCTATGCGAAATAGAGTTGAATTAATAAAATGCTGGAATTTATTTGGCTCAACACCCAACGGCAATACTTAAGCATAATATATATATATATATATATATATATATGTCTATATCTATGTCTATGTCTATATCTATGTCTATGTCTATATCTATGTCTATGTCTATATCTATGTCTATATCTATATATACATGTAGACATAGATCTTAGAACTCAAGATTAGCCCTCACAAACTTTAGGGCACACGGAATCATGTTAACGTTGGGAAGAGTGAGCTCACTCTTGCCGTACTAGTCGGAAGTCGGGTCGTTAGATTGTAGGAAGCGGGGGACGCCGGTCGTTTATACCTATCACTGATTTAGATAATTTTGAACATAAATATAAAAGATTATGCCTTCCTGTGCATTCAAAAAATGTTCTAATAATTCTAGACACTCAAATAAATCTAATAGAATTACATTTCATGCGTAAGTTTAAAATTATTTTAAATATTTTCTAATAACATACCCTTGAATATTTTAAAATGGCTACCATCACCGTCGCCGGTTACACGTCACCGTGTGACAGAGAGAGTATAATACCAATTATAACTAGCGCGAGCGAAATAGATGTCTTAGGGAGAGACAGATTTGTTTTAGATAGAGACAGATGTCACAGACGCAATTTGTTACCAATCTCAAAATGTTCAGGACAAATCTTGAGTTCAATAATCTTTGGATGTAGATACGTATTTCCCCATTAACATTATCATGCATCATTCACATATCTGTCCAGACGAATTCATACCCAAGATATCCCGTTTTAAGGCTACATGCCCAAAGAGTAAAACGGGGTCCTATTACTAAGACTCCGCTGTACTTCCATCTGTCTGTATATCCACTTGTCACTAGGCTGTATACCTATCATTAACCGTGATAGTAAGACATTTGTAATTTTAATCGATGATGTACATTTATTGCCGCTTTAACTACAAATACTAAAATACAGGATAAAATAAATGTTTAACGGGGCTTCCAAACAACAACTTTACTGGACTCTGGATCAGAGTCTTACCACTATACTACCAATAAAAGAAAAAACAACTTTTACTGCGCTATGATAGGAGTTCAAAAGAAAACGAAAGTTTTACAAACAATTGTGTCCGTTCAATCAATATCATTATTTTAAAACCTTTTTTTAACTTTTATAGATGTATACTTGACCGCCAAATTCACCTGATATTAAGTGACTATACGGTCGACGGTGTTGTTTACTTAAAATAATCTGCTTTACTCTCGTTTTAACGACACCAAGCAAAGCACTCCAAATCCTGAACGTTCATTTCAAAAAAGTAGATGGCTCTACTTTTGTGAACTTGTAACTTTGGCCGAGTTTGTGAAACGTCAACCATGGAACGATGTTGGTTTCTCAAGCTACGAACAAAATGTATATATTCTATCACAAAATGCGCAAACGGTAAATAAAAAATAGCATCAAAATAATTGTTATTTTGATGCCAATTTGTATACGTACGTACAATTTGTATACCTATGTACATTCCGAAATAGAGTTTCAGCGTCTACAATTGACCAAAGCCTGAAGCCTGAAAGCTGTCTATCGACGGTAGTTTACAATAATATTGCAGCTGGGAAGCGGACGGCTTAGACGCTCATTTCTCAGGTTCCACTTCCAGTATTGATATTGCTCGGTAATACGCCGAAAGCTGTTGGCATTCATTGCTATAGAACGTATAGAGGGTGCGTTTTTAACTTGATTGCTTTTGACTTGAGCTCGTTTAGTTTTGAAGTAAAAACTGGTTTGGAGCAAATAGTTTTGGAAGGGGATAATCTAAGGAGTTTGCGTGGTAGTAGCTAGCGTCAGAACGGCGCAGCGGTGGAGTAGCAGAACGAGAGGTGCGCTTCAGACGCTCTATGGATCGGTGAATGCTAATGAGTTCTAGCGACATGCGTAAAAGCAGTATATTTGAAGCTTTACGTTGACGTATTATAGTGATGTACTGTTAATGAAATTGTAACTTTTAAGTTTTTGGTTTTATCGACAGACATCGTGAGGAAATCGACTGTAGGTACGTAGAATCTTTCGAGGTTTAGCGTCATCCACTAACCCGCACCGGACCAGCGTGGTGGACTGTGACCTTGACTCTCTCCTTGTGATAGTACCCCTCGATATTCAGCAGTAGGAATGTTTAATAGACTACTTAATCCTTATGCTCAACACGTACCAATGGGGTTGCCTAAATAACATAGTCAAGGATGCGCTAGGCTCACTCACTTTTTACTATTGTACTCGTAGGTACATTAACATATGTATGGGTGTATGTTTAACTTAGTCTCCTTTTTGTGTTTATTAAAACTATGGCTAATGCTAATAAGGGATAAGCTAGGTTTTTTTAATATGGATATCATTCTAATATGAATGCCAGTTCTATGCGCTACATAGCCCGTTGCTTTCGTCGGGTAATATTTGTTTAATCTACAGCGACGCGCCGCCGCCGCAGTATTGCTCGATAATCTATGCTCTATATTTAACATCCGCGACGGCTGTGATATTGGAGTGTCGTGCGTTTGTTTTAGAAAATAAATGTTCAAAATACTGCATCTTTCGTAGTGCAAGGACAGTTGGAGGGCGAATTTATTTCAGTTTGCATGTGTTTAGTTTGTGAGTCTGGTCGCAACTTTGCGTATTACGCAATAATTGGCAGTCATTGAAGTGTCGATAGAAATGAAAACTTATGATTAAAAATTCTAGCCATTCATAAAACGTCACCCTTAGAGAATAAGTAAATAGGTCAGGTTTTCCGCACGGTTCCCTTGTACAAATTGTAAGCAGATGACGTGAATACTTGCTTTGGCAATAGAGTGATGTGCCGCGACAAAAGTATGACACTTTCACAAGAGCGATAAGGCAAGAGCGATCAGACCCGTGCTTTCGGTGTAAAGCGTTTGTTTCAACTCTATACGTAGTATATGTAAACTCTGTGACGTTTCATGAATAGCTAGCTAATTTTTATTTTGACAAGTATTAAAGTAAATGTTTCAGCTAAATAGTCTGCAATTATGAAAGTGAGTATTTTTTATAATTTTAGAAATGTTTCAGTAAAATTAGCGTAGTGCTAGTTTTTCCATATAATCCAGTAGAAAGTCAGGTTTGCCTAATTTCCCTCGAGCTTTTAATTGTGCTGACACATTTTTATATTAGGTACTTTGAGTGTGTAGTGTGTAGTGTAGTGTAGTGGCTTACCAATCTAATTGAAATGTTCCTAATTTTACTTAGTAAATATTTTACCTGTATGAAACATATATGTACATAGATAGCGGTATACATATTTATCTATGTAGAGATAGGATAGAGGCAAGTATAAAAGGAGTAGGGAGGCATTTGGTCCAGATAACAATTATTTAGGCTTTTGATAATAGAAGTATAGGTCGATATACGCTTTGCCGTTCAGAGTGCTTATTCCGCCAACCTCTCTGAGTATTTGTCAAGTGCAAATAAATAAAATAATGTCCAACTTTGTCATCGTCTCTGAATGAATGAAAAACACCGTGAGGAAATTACAAGATAAACATGTTTCGAGGGTATGCGTCATCGTCCAACCCGCACTTGAACTCTGGTACATGGTAAAGTATAGAAAGTGTCTTGTTGTAGCTATTGCAGTGACATGCTTACATAAACCACAAAAACAACATGTCTTTACTGGGAAACTCGTAAAAAAACATTCGAAAAGCACGCAAAAGGAAGTAAGTACAACAAATACACATACACCATATTCAAACGTCTTCCAGCTTTTAGCTAACATAATATTATTAGGAGAAAAATCTCTATACGGCGCGGGCGGGTGTAAAATGGCTTACAAGCCGGCATTATTAAATTGGCTAGGGCTACATGGTGACCACGATTTTTAATATTTGTATTAAATTAATAAATACTTATGGACAACATGTTTAGTTTCCTTATTTGATCAACTGGTCTGATATCACGATTCCGTGTGGTTTAAAATTACCTTGAAATATTCGAAAGAAAGCCTATAATTGCAAGTAAATTCTTCAATGATCGTTTAACTGAAAATATGTTTTTATTTGAAAAAAATAAGCATTAAACGGTAAAGCTCGCACTATTAGATTTGATAACATGTTAAATGTTTATTAATCAATACGTAATATATTTATTAGAAATACTGAATATGTTTACTAAGACAGATAAATGAATTTACAAAGGGGCAATAACTCTCACAACAAATAAAAGTCGTACTGTACTATGTATGTTATTTTTTCTTTCACGCTTTAAATTTAATAGTTTAATACTACGTATATAAACATTATCCATTACCAGATATTACCCATGGTTAAGGAGAGAAACTACTCCTCTATGTTTGTATACAGTTTTATGCACCATTAAGGGTAAACTCATGAAATTTTGCCGAGTAGATTGTGCAAAAAATCCCGTAATTGTAAATACGGCTTGTTCGCAAAATATCAGATTCTCAAAATATCAGATTCTCGAAATAGCAGATTCTCAAAATAGCAGATTCGCAATATAGCAGAAGTACAATCAAGAAAAAAACCATTAAATTATTTTTCAATTTTTATTTGCAGATTTGTTTACAAAGTATGTAATAAAAGCAAATAGTAAATACTACTGTATATAGTGAACAACAATGAGAGCTTAAAACAAAATGTAATGCTGTTTTTTCGTAATACGAGTATTATTGTAAGTATTTCCTTTAATCTGTACTTCTATTTTAAAACGACAAATGAAAACAAAATTGCTTTCATGATCAAGTATAGTTTGGCTAGCGGTCCGCCCCGGTTTCGCCCGTGGTGCATATAGCCTATAGCACTCAGGGCGGATCACATACCTACATGTATAAAATTGAAGTATTTTTTCAAACCGGTTCAGTAGTTCCTGAAATTAGCGAGGTCAAATAAAAAGCTCTCCAGCTTTATAAAATTAGTTTAGACAAAAATAATTTTGCTTCTCTTAAATGCATGGTCACAGTAATCGTGGCTCAGACATTCCCAGCGCCATTGAGAATCGCGCGGAAAAATACGGAATCGCAGAATTACCCTGCATTCAGCGCGAAGCGCGGAAAATGGAATTATACTTGTACTGAGACGCTTGTGTCTGACTGATGGCTTGATTACTGTTCACTTGAGGGATAATCCTACTAATATTGTATTTGCGAAAGATTGTATTTTAGTTGAGGTACAAAGGCTTTTTTTTAATTTATTTAATTATAATTCGTGGTCCTTAACCCTATTTGAGATTGAGTATTTTCAAAACATTACTCTTACATTACGTCTGTGTCGTTTTGCCGTATTCAGACAATCGCAGGATAGTAAAAAAAATGATAAGAATTTATTAAAACTGTGTTGTGTAATTAATTATGTGCGCACGGAAGAAGTAACGTTGCGTCAGCCGCTCGTCAACGAACGTATGACGAGCGGCTGACGCTTCGTGGACACAGATTTCATTGTTTCTACGCAAGATGCAAGCATTCGTCATGCATTTGTCTTGCAACCGTCAATTGACGAAAGCGTGCGTATAACGTGAGGCTACGTGGACAATCGGCCATTGGCCATAGTCATTCCATCTGTTTATTGAAATTCAATTTCGAATTAAAATACTTCTAAACCCCTAAACACAGTTTTAAAAAAATCAAAACTACTTACTATTCAATTCATACTTTTCTGCGTTCCCCGTTTTCATTTTACCATTTGTTTATTTCTTCATTGAAGTGTCGGCGGCGTCATAAAAACTCAATCTCTAAATTGCAAGCCTACGGCCGTTAAGGGCGTGAATCCCTTATTGTGTTAGCTGATGAAAATTTTATCAACCAGATATATAACCGCTTTTAGTTTTATTCCAGAATTGGTGTTTTTTATTGGTGGTTGAGCTATGCGATTTTTATCAAACAGCGTGATCCAAATTCAGGTTTTTTTTTGAACATGGGCATTTATTGACAGAAAAATAGACTTATAATCGTAACCGTATTACCGTCTGTGTATGGGCATGTACATACTTCTTAACATATGCAACGCGTTTTACAATGGTTGGAAAATTAAAACAAAACTTGTTATATTATGTTCGAGCTAACAATCACTCCTAGTATACCTAGTATATTATACTCACTCATAGTCATCATCATCATCATCAGCCGCAAGACGTCCACTGCTGAACATAGGCCTCCCCCCCCTAGATTTCCACAACGAACGGTCCTGCGCAACCTGCAACCAGCGGTTTCCAGCGACCTTTGTGAAGTCATCTGTCCATCTAGTGGGAGGCCGTCCAACACTGCGTCTTCCAGTTTGTGGTCGCCTTTCCTTTCTTCCCCATCGGTTGTCAGTTCTGCGAGCGATGTGGCCTGACTCCTAGTATTGTTATATATAGTATGGGTTTGCCATTGATGAATCCGTCGAAGAGGAATATAGATGGAAATACTCTTATGTATGAATGCATTCATGTGAACTCAGTTCATAGTTACATAGTACAGGCACAGTAAGTTACGCACGTAAGGTATGCATTGTAAGTACTAATATTTTCACAGCTTATTAAAAGTATTTTTTTGTCGCGAAAGTTTTTTGTGTAAGTCCGCTATTCCTTTCGTCAAGTGCAAGTTGTAAAAAAATGCATGCTAAAGACATACTGCAAGGACCGCTGATTTTGTTTTAAGAAATTCGAGATTTTTCATATTGGCGAGTGTAATTTCGTATAAATATGAATACAATATACAAGTACTATATTACCTATTTTAAAAAACTCTTAGTACTTACGTTTTTGTACTATTTACATAAATGCTTATTAATACAAAATTTGTAGATGTAGGTATAGTTTAGTTTTTTTTTAAAGGTCTTAAAAAGCTTTATTTTAACTTGCAAGTACTATGACACGTAACTTAATAAATAAAATAATTTTGGTTACGACTTATTCTGGTACAACCATAGTTTTTGGTGATCTTACAGGAACACAAAACTTCAAACGATTGCAAGCCGCCAAAACAAAAAGAAGCAATAACTACCCTTTCAATTCTGAAGGAGCTAGGGCGAGGGTGTGAAACGTCTTTCGGTCGAATTACAGCAGTCATGGACATAACAACAACTAGAGACCCGATGTACACGTATTGTCAAAGCAGATTAAAAAAGTACGAAAACGCTTTATTAGCGAAGGCTAACAAAAAAAAATTGGTTGCCTGTAAAGTCGGTATACGGGCGAAAGTTTTACGTAACAACGACTTTGAGTGGTAAAATAATTTTACGGAAGGGACGCGTGCCTTTCACTTTTTATGTCTGTCTCTCTCGCTCTTAGGCGGGCTAACCATGCCCGAGTGGAAGGGACGCGTGCCTCTCACTCGCTCTCGTTGTGAGCGCATAACGTGAGCGGAGCGTAACGCAGTTTCTTAAAGTGTCACCCGGCAAACCAATTTATAAGACGTTGTCACGTCAAAAATATTGAGAAAGCATTTAATCATCAAGACGTGTAAATGAGTATAAATTATCATTAGAAACTATACTTTGTAAAAAAAATATTGTAGGTAAAGTTAAATTTCATAGAACACTTCATAGAGCCAATTTGAGATTCAGGTTCACGATACGCCGCACAGGAAAAGTACGTGTTGCCAAAATTAAAGTCGCATCATGTTCACATGACTCGCATTTCTTAAAACTACTTTATAAATATGCGAGGTTATATTTTTAATTTTTATAATAATTATTCTGCGATTGCTAAGTGCAAATTTTCATGTACCAATCTCTGCGTGACTCTTTGCTATTACAAACAGGCGTGTTACTTACTGTCAAGCAGACGTCCGGCTCGTCCTGGCCAGATATACTGTAAAAAATTTAATAAAAAATGATTAGCTTCGGATTAAAATATCACCGGGTTTTAAGGCCGCGTCACACCGTCTAGTTTATATGATACAAATTGGTTATCCTACTAATATTACAAATGCAAAAGTTTGTATGTTTGTCGTTTAGCCAAATTGGATCGTTTGAACATATCCGATTGAAATTTTGAAAACAGTAAGATAGTCTGGAACAAGAAATAGACATAAATAGTACTTTTTATTCAGGGATAATAACAAGATTGGGGACTGTTACCCGGAGGCACTGATAATTCTTAATAAATTACAAAATTAAACAGCAAAATAGCAGTGCTGATTTGTTTTAACATGCATTGCAATGTCGATATAATTATGTAAGTAGTAATGAATCCAAAGAGTTTACATATACTATCTATAGAGTTAGATTTTCCGCACGGTTCCTTTGTGTCAATCGTAAGCAGATGACGTGCATACTTTCTATGGCAACAGAGTATTGTACCGCGACAAAAGTATGACACTTTCACAATGCGACAAGGCAAAAAAGATGACCGGTGCTTTCGGTGTAAAGCTTTTGTGCCAACTCTATATGCAGTATATGTAAACTCTTTGAATGAATCAATCACCAGCTGGTCGACTGAAATCATCTAAACCTTTAATTTCACGAATCTCACGAATTTTGTTGACTCTATTTTTTTCGTAAATTTTGCCGTAATTACACATTATTATAATTACTGTCTACATGATTTTTTCTCCATGTTTAGGTACAAATCGTATCCTCAACCCTTTGTCGGCGTTTATTGGGATAGCGCGGCCATCCGACTCCGACAGCCCTTCGAATGGATGTGATTGAAAAGATAGCACTTGTGTACTATGGACATTTGATACTTTGGTTTGTTTTAGGCAATTGGTTGCTTTACCTAGTTCTCAGCGGAAGATCGCCTTCTTATGTCAGGGAAGAAACAAAAAAAAGAAATATTTAACGCAACGTAATAAGATTCAGCAAGTAAATCTTTACTTAGGGTCCTTTGCTTGTCATCTATACTAATATTATAAAGCTGAAGAGTTTGTTTGTTTGTTTGTTTGTTTGTTTGTTTGTTTGCTTGAACGCTAGGATCTCGGGAAGTACTGGTCCGAATCGAAAGATTCTTTTTCTATTGGATAGTCCATTTATCGAGGAAGGCTTTAGGCTATAGAAAATAACTCTACTATTAATTGAAGCGGAGCATGAAACAAGAATGTAACAAAATCGGGAAAAATATTCCCTTTTGAGAGTTTTCGTACGTTTTCGTGCTTTGACATGACACATGACAGCATGTGTCAAAGATTGCGTCATTGAATTTCAGTAATCTGTGCCTCGAATATAAACCTTTGCTATTTTTTTTCTAAATCTGAGTTGGTACGACCAATTTCCGACAGGTGGCGTAGCAGGTTGCTGAAGAGGTTTTTGTTTGAAATCGATATTCTCAGGTATGAGTGAACCGATTTCAGTCATTCTTTCACCGTTGGATATGTACAGGATCCCGATGAGTTCTATACTAATATTATAAAGCTGAAGAGTTTGTTTGTTTGTTTATTTGTTTGTTTGTTTGCTTGAACGCTAGGATCTCGGGAAGTACTGGGCCGAATTGAAAGATTCTTTTCTATTGGATAGTCCATTTATCGAGGATGGCTTTAGGCTATAGAAAATAACTCTACTATTAATTGAAGCGGAGCATGAAACAAGAATGTAACAAAATCGGGAAAAAATATTCTCCTTTTGAGAGTTTTCGCACGTTTCGTGCTTTGACATGACACATGACAGCATGTGTCAAAAATTGCGTCATTGAATTTTAGTAATCTGTGCCTCGAATATAAACCTTTGCTAATTTTTTTTCTAAATCTGAGTTGGTACGACCAATTTCCGACAGGTGGCGTAGCAGGTTGCTGAAGAGGTTTTTTGTTTGAAATAGATATTCTCAGGAATGAGTGAACCGATTTCAGTCATTCTTTCACCGTTGGATATGTACGGGATCCCGATGAGTGCTATATAATATACCACGGGCGAAGCCGGGGCGGGCATCTAGTTTTATTGATAAAACAAAACCTTCTAAGTGGCGCCTACGAGTAGATACTAAATATTTTGGATAAGCATTTTTTTATAGTATAGAGTGTACGAGTACGAGACGAACTGGACATGTGCCTGATAGTAAGCAACACGCCTGCCAAATAACGACACTGTCACACGCAGCTATAGAAACATGAAGAGTTAAAATCATTACCTAGCACTTAACTAAGCTCGTCACCCACAGCTCTAAGATATTATATCTCTAAGCCTTGTTTTCTCTGGTAACATTGTAATGTTTGCACATTACTGCATGGCAGTAGAATAACTGGCAAAAGTGTGGTAATTCCAGGTGGACTCTGGCAAGAGAACCTACCACTATAAAATAAGCCTGACCATAACTACGCCATTTCTTACAAATTATATTATTATTAATGCGAAATTTTGGAGGTCGGGTTATTTAGATATTTGTTATTTAGATATTTGTTACTCAATTACACTAACTTTAAAGATGAAAGAACACATCGCATGGAAATCGGCATGTGTCAAGAAACATGTTTGTGTAATTTTCTAAGAAACGTTTTATTCATTAAACTAGAGAGAAAGCCCCGAGCCCCAACAGTGGGAATATATACTCGTAGTGGGCTGCTTATACATACATGTTAAATTAATTTTCTATTTTTGCGATATAAAACGAATTGGTAGACAAAATGTTAATGTCAAACTCTAATATCAGTAGAGGCTAATCTTTATCACAGAACTGAGCTGGCACCTGCGGGAGAGCGGCCGAGACCTTCGATCTGGTCAACACTTATGCCAAAATGTTTTCATGGCTATACTAAAATGCTGCAAGCAACGACCAAATGTTTCCATCATCAGAGGAACATTTGGTCGTAGAGTTGACTATCGCAGGGTTAATCACATGCGTGTGTATAAATATTTTTAAATATCATGTTATTTATAATATTTAGTTCTATTAGGTTAAGGATTTCTTAATTGATTTATCATTTTATGTACTCTTTGGTGAAGCATATTTCCATGAAAGTACATAAGTAATAAAGTAAAGACTTGAAGGCTGATTTTATAACTGATCGATCCCCATTTTTCGATATTCCAAGATATTTAACCCGTAAAAAGCAATGGACGCGGTATAGATAAAGGAGGTCGTGAGACGAAGGCCGGGGTCCGAAATGCCCGCATTCAGTTTTATTGGCACTGTGGACGATCGACAACACTCGATAGCAGCTACTATAAACTTATCAGGGGTTGACAGAGAAAAGACGATATTTATTAGTTTTCGTAATCCTCGCCACAGAGCACTGTGGCTAAAAAACCTATAGTGCTGCAAAGTCACCAGATCCTAATAGATTACAGGATCTCAAACATTCAACGTCATTTGAGCCACCAGGAAACCTATGTAGAAAGGTAGATCGGTATAAAGTATAAAAAAACTCGTAATAAGATTCAGCACTATGCCGTCACTTGTAAGCTGTCCAACTGAGTGCAAGTGAAGAGAAGAGGTTGCAACCCTCGATCTTTTCCTCTGGTCGCATGATTTTTCTACGGCGTTTGCGTTTCAATATCTCTTCTAATGCATTATTCCGTAGTGCCGTAAAAAAACATGGGATAAGGGGAAAATATCGAGTGTTGCAACCCCTATCTTCACCTGCACTCAGATGGACAATTCACAAGTGATGGCATAGTGCTGAATCTTACTTATTATTTTATACTTTATATTTATCTTTCTACATATTCTATAGGTCTTCTGGTGGTTCAAATAACCATACATTTTAGACACGGCCCTGTAGTCTACAAGAAATGACGTTGCAGATCAAGGAAAAACGTCATTGTAAACTTATCGCTAAGTTTCTTCTGTCAATTGTATCTATGGAAAAATATTGTTTTTGCCTGTAAAATTACAAAACCCCTAATACATTAACAAAAATGCTGATAGCTTGATGCGGCTGAATCGATTTTATGGAATATATCTAAAACCCATTGCTAGAAAACTTGCATAACAAAGCGGTTTTCCCGTTTCATAGCTACATTGTCATAGGCACACACACATACCCTCTGTCACACTAACACACACACGCTCTCACACAGTTTGGTGAAAATTCATTTATAACAATACAATTATTTTACTGGCAAGCGTTTTGCTTACAATCCTGGTCGTCCGTCATTCTAAGTATATTATTAAAAATATGTCATGGGACACCAGTCCCTACTTACGTTTTAGGGTTCCGTAGCCTAATGGCAAACCCCTTATAGATTCGTTATGTCTGTCTGTCTGTCCGTCCGTATGTCACAACCACTTTTCTCCGAAACTATAAAAGCTATACTATTGAAACTTGGTAAGTAGATGTAATCTGTAAACCGCATTAAGATTTTGATACAAAAAATAGAAAAAAACCAAAAATTTTAGGGGTGTCCCATACATAGAACTGAAACTCAAAAAACCTTTTTTTGATCAGTACCATACTTGTGGTGTTTTTATGGATAGGTCATCAAAAATTATTTTTATATTTTTTTTCTAAACTGAATAGTTTGCGCGAGGGACTCTTCCGAAGTAGTAAAAAGTGTGTCACCCCCTTAAATTCTAAAATAAGAGAATTACAAAAATAAAATAAAAAAGTGTATGATGTACGTTACCATGTAAACTACCAACGAAAATTTTGAATGAAATCTAATAAGTAGTTTTATTTTAATCTATACTAGTCTATACTAATATTATAAAGAGGAAAGATTTGTATTTTTGTATGCTACGAATAAACTCAAAAACTAAAGGACCGATTTCAAAAATTCTTTTACCAATAGAAAGCTACATTATCACTGAGTAACATAGGCTATGTTTATTACGAAAAAAATATCTAATATTATAGATATCTATGGAAATTTTTGCTAAAACCAACACAAGGTATAAAAACAACAGTCATCAAATGGCTTTCATCGCGTACGCTGCGGAAAGCACTAATGATAGACCAAAACAATGTTCTACAATATTATAGAGCGTATTAAAATCTACAAAAAATCTCGCGAGACCATATGTCTAACTACAGTAATTACGTCGCTACAGCTACTTTTTTACATTTTAAAAGTAGGTAAAAATGCCTATCAAATTCAGACCATGTTATCAACACATTTGTATTAATTCTTATCCAAATAAATTATTTTTTATTCAAGACTCTTTTAATACCTATTGATTACTTTTTGAATTATTGAAGTGGGACATTCCATTCAAAAGATATAACGAAATCAAAAATATCAATCCTATCAAAATGCGGCGCCGCGCGGCGTAACACCGATAGAGGGGACACCGAGGCACGGGGGAGAGGTGTTCGCAGCTATGAAATAGGTAAGTACGAGTAGCCGCGCGCGCGTCTACTAATTCGCGTGGTCGCCTCGCTACGTAGGTAGGTAGTGTTACCTTTACTGTTATTGTTCAAGTTTTCTCGCACTTTCTACACAGTATTACATTAAATTTATTCCATTTCTGTTTCCTCGCGATGTTTTCTTTCACCGTTTTAAATTGGAGGCATTACGGATATGACTTCGAAAAAACAGTGATGCGCGTGTAATTTGAGCTGGGGGGATAGGATACGATATTGGTCATCCCCAAAGGTCCCCTTTATCCTACTTACTAAATTAGAATAAAACGAGCATTAAGGACTACGATGATGAGACGATCAGAAATCTAGCTGAGTCAATAGATTCAATAAGCAGCCCACTAAATATTCCTACTACTGGGACTCGGGGCCCTCTCTCGCAAGGAGAGAGTAAAGTCCATAATCCACCACGTTGGCCCAGTGCGGGTTGGTGGATGACACATGACCTCAAAAGATTCTAAGTACATGGCGATTTCTTCACGATGTTTTCCTTCGCCGTTTTAAGTTTTGCGGTATTACGCATATTACTCCGAAAAGACAGTGGTGCCTGGTGCATGTGGGATTTAAAACCGGGGCTCCAGATCGGCCGCCGCCGTTCTCCCGACTAGACCAGCCGTAACTATTTAGTACGTATTTAGAACTAATAGAATTTAGTAGTTACATAAAACATTGCACAACCATAAACTACGTCGTAGGTGGCATTAGCAGATTTTTAACACTAAATTACAACCATTAAATATTTACTGATTTAATTTTTGATTTGATGCGTAAAAGTAAAAAGAGGAATAACAACGACGCCAGACACGCCTAACGTTTTTAGAACTAATGATAATATACCATAACAACTAACGCATAACAGTTTTCGCATAATTTTTGCTACCGTATATAGCATAAACATAACTTAGCATAATGTTTAAAGGCACATATTGAGAGAAGCATAACAATACCTAAACATAACAATTGGTCCTATTATGGTCTATCACTGAAGTTCGACTCCGGGTGAGCTCCCGGAGCCAGAAGCTCTATGTCATTGAGTGTAACCTCTCGCTACGGCGGCGACCTCGCTTGGCTCGCTCCTCTCAGGACCTCCCTTGAGATTGTGGCTCCCGCATTTTTTTAATAAAGTAAAATAGGCAAAAAAACATGCGATTCAAATGATAAACAGATGATTGGGATTGTTTGTTTTGTCTTGGTCGTATGTACTAAAATTTCTAAGTCTAATAAATTTTTTTTACACTTATTTTCCATAATACCCGTGCGAAGCCGGGGCGGGCTGCTAGTACGTCATAAATTGACTATTGTTAAAACACTGATTATAGTAACAACGAAGTACAACAACTTTTGTATTATGTTACTTGCTGCTACGGAAGTTTTCATGGGCGAGCCCGACTCGAACTTGACCACTTTTTTTGTCTATAGAACGATCATCTGAAAATTTAAGTTGGCAACACTGGTCACGGTCAATTTTTACGCGACACTTCCGTTATATATTTTTCTTACGGTTTTAGTCCCACATATTTTTCAGTTCGGTCGCGCCTGAAAATCTCTTTCTCCTCCAAGCCTGTCAGTAGGAACTTCGTTCCTAAAACTTTAAAACACTCCATTTACCACACTGACTTTAGGTACCTAATTTTCAAATGAAAATAGAGAAATTCCTATTTTCCAATGTGTTAAGTCTTTACTCCCCAACATAATCGATAAATTGTTGGACAGATTTAGGAACAGAAGAATGCTTTTAACCAAATGTAGTTTAGATATCGGAGTGGTTATTTAACAAATCTAAAGCCAATATTGCTTTAAATGTAACTGAATTTGAATATTCAAATCTTTGCCGAAAACGAAAGAACAAAACGTAAAATTTTAACATTGGGAACTTTTGTTTGATAGGAAGTCGTGGTTGTATAGTGGCGAGATCGTCTAGTTCTAATTGTCAGGTCTTAGGTTTAAAACCCGCCGCCATTTTTTATTATTTGTCCGTATTATTATTATTTGGTGTTGTGTGTGAATTGTTCACCAATATTTATTTATTTTATATATGTATATCTACGAATTCATAATAATTAATTTGTAATCACTTGGCTTAACCCAGCAGCGAAGCAGCGAAGGTTTAAGGCAGCCTTCCAAGAATGACATTTTCCGAGGATATGTTTCATCAGCCAACCAGCACTTGAAGGTAAAGTTCGTAAAGTTTCCAATTAAAAAAAAGAAGTGTGGCACTCGGGGTCTGCCGCGGTAAAGCTATTACATGTTGCATGCATTTTTATCAACATAAGCAATAGGGATGTTAACAATTTTTCGGAATTGCTTTTATTTTGAAGAGTGACATTTGTTTACCTTAAAAAATATCACGGGGAAATCCGTTAAGTTGGAAACACTGCTAAGAGCATTTAGTCTGTAAAGCTAATACAAATAAGATTCAAAGTCGACTGACCGAGTGGGGAGGACGGCGTTACGGTCTTCTATCCCTCTTTCTTGTGAACATAAGAAAGACATGCACGATCACTAAAATTCGGTCCCCAGGCCCGCGATAAAAGCTATGCAATAGCTTAAAAAATCTTGTAGCCGAACTGCCGACACGTCTGGAGATCCTTTTAGTATTATAAATGAAAGAGTTTGGATGTTTGTTACTCAATAGTGTCGGAACGGTGGAATCGAGCTGATTAGATTATAGTATGAAATAGCACGTTTATTACATTTATCTCAGGAAATTAGAGTAATGGGAAGTACATGGATAAAACCGTGGGAGTTGCTTGTTAAATAATAATTTTGATTGTAAGTAAGTCCTGTGATGTTTACAAGTTACTTTTACGTAAATTTTTAAGCTATTTTACTATCTCAAAGTCTACTCTACTCTGCTCCGCTCCACCCAACTCCACTCCACTCCACTCCAATCCGCTCCGCTCCACGCCATTCCACTCCACTCCGCTCCAGTCAACTCCGCTCCCATCCGCTCCGCTCCGTTCCATTCCGCTCCGCTCCACTCCACTCTATTTTACTCTTCTCTACTCTACTTTACTTTCCTAAATTATGTTTTACTCAATTGACAGTTAATGTTTCTAAGATGTCATGTTGATATTTCTAAGAGGTCTGTGTCAATTTTATAAGCCACAAAATTCTCAAGACGATTTATTTTGCTTCGCAACCAACATTACCTGCAAAGTGGCTCGATAAAAGAATTCGCGTTTCTCATTTACCTGCTTTTAGCTTTCTTTGATCTCGCAAGTGGCTGCGTGCAGTGCGGGATCACTGTAATGGATGAGCCTCTCAGACAGGGCTGCGTAAAACGAAACTGAGGGATTTTTTTCTTATTTTGAAAAATAGATAAAAACAATATGACATTTAATGAAATTCTTATGAATAACTAGCAGTGCCCCGCAGTTTTACCCACGTAGTTCCCGTATTTTTTTCGCGATAAAAAAGAGCCTATTTGTTCTTCTAGACTATAATCTAAATGTGTTTTAAATTTCATCCCAATCCCTTGGTTGATACGTTACTAATGACGTGATTAAGCAACAAACATCCATACATTAACATTTATATTATTAGTAGGATGATAGTTAAATTTTTGTACTTACATTATTTTGCCATATATTTTTTATCAACTAAATGAAATGTTTAACTGCAGAGGAGTGCAGAATGCTTTTTTTATATATACTTTTTTAATAAATAATAGGTATATGGCGTGAAAAAATCATTAAATCAACAAAAAACCCACACTCCCACATGCATATATTATACTGTTTTGTTTAAATAAGACTATGATCAAACCAAGAATAAATCGATATTGGTTTAGGGTTGAATTTGGACCACTTGGAGACATATATAATTTCGTCTCCCAAACATCTGTTGAATTTCATTGTATAATGAATGAATGTCATCTAATATAAAAATAGATCTTCTAAATATAAACTCATAACTTTTGAATGACCGCTCCATATTAGATGATTCTTTGTTTTATGTATTTGTTATTCTCGGGACGAGGTTTCTACGGCAAAAAAATTAGTGGTACAAATACATGGTACGGTGGTTTACCGAATCAACTAGTATGATATGGTTTTTCGACTTGATTCATTCTTACGAACTCGTAATAAATATTAAAGTCAAAGTCAAAAATTACGTAACTAGTTTACGTTAGAGATCCTTTAAAACCTCCAAAGTAGAGATGATCGAACAAATACCAAGTGAGAGCCCTATTTGTGCCTGCGGGTAATAGATATCCATTACTGGCCACTTGTCCCAGACTTGAGCTCGACATGTTTAGCTCAGGGGTACTTACTCTACGCCTCTTGTGATTTCCGCCCTTAGGTATCTTTTAGTTTTTTGGGGAAAATGTAGCTGAAGGCTTTAATAAGATTTTTTTAGCGAATCAGATTAAAACTACTTAAATCAGATTAAAACTCTTAATATGCCATCATTGCATCGAAGTTCCACCTACGACAGTCGTCGTACCTACGTCGTCGATATATATTGACGACGTAGATGTATATCGAGAGTCTCGCTTGATACTCAGTTTAGTGAAAGATACCTGATTTCAGTTAAGGTATAAATGTAAAATATTATTCTACAAAGGGTCTAATAATGACAGAATCCTACATTTTAAAAGGCGATGATGCTTTTGGTAAGAACCATACTTATCGAAAAAGTTACCATTAAAATGCAAACTTTAATTTAATTTCACTGGAAACATTACCCTTCAAACCGGAACACGGTAATGTTTTCATTATATGATTTTGTAGTGGTAGGTATATAATAACTGGCAAAGGTGTGGTACTTCCCCAGACGGACCCTGCAAAGAGACCTATTACTACGAAAGTTTATTAACGGTATCTACTCTCTATACTAGAAAACGTATAGATTATTCATCAGAACAGTAAAAATAAAGGTCTAAGAACGCAAAATCACGAATACAGAGCGTTTAAATTGAATGCCTGTTAAGTAAGCCCGTTTAAATGGGTTCGTTTCCATTCAGGGGAGACAAAAATCTCATTTCCTGGTTTAGAAGCAAGACACGATAAGGAGTACGCTTCGCTTGCTCGGTCCCAGTTAGCTCGCGTGGCGTGGCGTGTTGTTATGTGTTGTTGATCGATCATGGCTTGTTTTATTCCTGTCCAAGTTGATTAATGATCACATTTCTTTGCAATAACTATAAGTATTATATCAGCTGTCTGAGCGCCATAGTACAAGCTTTGCTTAGTTTGGGTTCAGATAGTATTGTGTGTGAACTGTCCACCAATGTTTATTTATTTCTTAACTGCATCTCGTGGTTTTATTTGCGTGGTTTCGGTTCACGTAATTTTACTGCAATTAAAAGTAGTTAGTGTTTGTGTAGTTTTTTTTACCAGGGTTTCAATTTCTACCCGGTTCGTTCAACTGTTCCGACGTCATTGAGCAAAACACGACCAAACACCCAAACTTTCGGATTTATAATATTAGTAGTATAGGCAGTCTACTTTACATTCCCACTGTTAGAACTCGAAGCTTTCTCCCACAAGGAGAGAGTCAAGAGTGAAATCAGATGTTCTTTCCACTAATAACACAATGCTAGTTTTGTCTACACGAAGCTAGAAGTAAGTAAGCTTGCTACCTTACTAATACTAGCTAGCTATGCTAGCTTGAAAAACTAGCCTCGTGTCGCTCGGGCGTCATGGATTTTTTAACAGTAGGCTAACTACGTAACCTAGTGTTACATAAAATCCTGTAAATAAATGGAAGATTAGAAGCGTGTCAAATCCTGTCATACTTACTATAAATGTAAATAAAACCGTGTCAAATCATAATACATCCTAATCATTTCTCTCCCACTAATAATATAAATGTCAATGTTTGGATCTTTATTGCTCAGTCACGTCGTAGCGCCTCAACTGATCGGATCGGGCTGAAATTAGAAACATGTCTGGAAGAACACACTACATTTTATTCCGAAAAAATAACGAGAACGGACACTAAGCAGGTAGCTCCGCGGGGCGCTGTTAGTTAATAATATAAATACAAATACAAAAATCTTTATTGCTGTTTGTAGGTAAGATAAGATGATACAAAACATTTTTAAATTTGCCCCATACAAACTGGCCTCTGCGAGAGGCATGCAATATGTCTGGCAAGACAATTTGTTGTAGTCTTAATTTATAAATGAAAAAAAAATTAGTCAGCTGTTTAAAGTCTTCTTCTTCGTCATCTTCTATTCATTTCTGGATTTTATTTAAGTCATCTGATTCTTCATCTTCGATTCATTTCTGGCTTCTGTTTGGTTGTGATATACATATGTGTGAGATAAATGCTTGGTGAGCACAATTTCGCCAACGTCTTGTGTTTCATCAGGATATTGTCTTGTAATATAAATGTCAATGTTTGGATGTTTCTTGCTCAATCACGTCGTATCGTATTAACGGATCAGGCTGAAATTTGGAACACAGATTATTCTCTGAAAGAGCACGTAGGCTTTTTATCCCTGAAAACAACGGGAACGGGAACTACGCGGTTAAAAGCGCGGGACGCTGTAGTAGGTATTAAATAAAAATAAAATATATTGGTGGATAATTCACACAAAACACCATCAAACCCCAAACTAGGCAAAACTTGTAATATGGCGGCCAGATAGCTGATATAATACTTATATAGTTGTAAATACATACTTATTGTACATAGAAACAACCAGACACAGTGCAAATATTTGAATTCATCGCACCCACGTTCCTTGGCTTCATAGGCAGAGTTACCACCCACTAAGTCACGAGGCCAGTCAAATATTGCATATTTTGCATTGTTTTGGTTTACGGGTAAATCTTTTTGTAGTGGTAGGACTATTTGCAAAGGGCGCCTGGGGAACTATCACACCTTAGTCAATGTTTCTAGCGCCAAGCAGTAATGTTGCATCAGTGTGTTTTGGCGTGAAGGGCAATGGTGCTCGATAAATTACAAAGCATAGAGGTAAATCATCTTATGTCTCTGGGTGACGAGCGCAGCGTAGTGCTAGGAAATATTTTGAACTCTTCATGTTCCAATACCTACGTGACACTGTAATTTTATGGATTGGCGTGATTATTTATGGTAGATTAGTAGTCCTACATCCTAGTCAATCTTTTTGCAAATTTGACAGCAAATCCGAAAACCTTAGACGTATCGATATAGCATCACGTCTAAGTTTTTGTAGGACTACCAATCTACCATAAATAATCACGCCAGTCCATAAAATTGCAGTGTCACGTAGGTATTGGAACATGACGAGTTCAAAATATGACTGAAATTTTACCACTCATTTAAAATGTTGTCGCAAGTAATAAATACGTTCGATTTTCTATTTCCCGCCTTTTCTAACCCGGACCGACACAAACCTACATTTATCCAAGCCTGTATCCGGCAAAAAAGGCGCGCGATGCGTGTCGATCAGCCGGAAGTAGTAGCGGCCAGTATTTACAGCTTCCGTTGTCGACACAGTCTAAAATTACCAGTAAGATACCTTTTTTACGTGGAGGATTGCATTTATGCTTCCCCTTCGACGTAGGGGACGCGGTGAGGTTATATCAGACTCAACCACCACGGGCATGGTGCCACCTGCCGAATAAAATCTACACGAGGTTCTGTCTTTGACCTCTTTTACCTCTACTAACCCATTATTCCACAACGCGGTACAGAAATCATGTGACAATTTGCATCTTTAACTTGCACTCAGTTGGACAGCTTACAAATGCTGAATAGTGCTGAATCTTATTATTTTTATACCCTTCTATCATCCTACATACTAGGTCTCCAGGAGGTTTATATGACCCATACATTTTGTTCACGGGCCTGTAGCCTATTTAGGTTTCAGACAAATGTCATAATGTTGTTGTCTGAATAATTGCTAATGGCTAATTGAAGTGAAAAAAAGGAAAATATCCGTCGTCAATGTTGTGTCACTGTTCTATGTATGTACTGTGACTGGGTTTGGCGGGAACCAATTAATAACTTTTATAGCTACCGGTGTTGGCGGTCAATTAGTGAAGCCGTAAAAATCTTCACGCGCCATTGGGGCGGGCAGTTTGTGCGATCTACAGCCTACAGAGCCGATTGGAACTTAATCAAGGCTTAGAAGTTCTACGGAGATTTTGTATCGCCTACTACTCCTCTTATACTCGCGTATCTTCTTTTTGACAAAACGAGAGTGTTGTTGTGTATGTTGTATAGGATTTTTTTGCCATAGTATAGAGTGTGACGACGAGACGAGCAGGACATATGCCACATAGTAAACAGCACGGCTTCCCATAACTGCACAAGTGCACAAAGACACACAGCTATTGGAACATGACGAGGCCAAATCATTGCCTAGCACTGCACTGCGCTCGGAGAATGAATGTGTTTAATTAAGGCTTGAAAGACAAAAAATGAAGAGATGAAAAGAAAGTTTCTTATTAAAAAAAAGTTAAATTGGTTTCCCGTGCAATAACGTTTATGTAAGAGGCTGCCATTTTTGGCTTCCGATGCACAACAAATACCAGAACTCATGCAATATGAAATTCTCTAAAACAGTAAAATAGAAGCCAGAAATGAATCGAAGATGAAGAATCAGATGACACAAATAAAGACCAGAAATTAATAGAAGATGAAGAAAAAGAAGACTTTAATCAGCTGACTATTTTTTTTTTCATTTATAAATTAAGACTACAACAAATTATCTTGCCAGACATATTGCATGCCTCTTGCAGAGGCCAGTTTGTATGGGACAACTTTTAAAATGTTTTGTATCATGTATCATCTTATCTTACCTACAAACAGCAATAAAGATGTAGTTTCTTTTCTTATTCAAGCAAAGAAAATCGTCACATTTCACATGAACGCAAAGAACAAATAATTTTGGAAAAATTTACGATTTTTTTTTGGTGAATCTGCAAAAGGTCAATTTGGTCAGACCGAACTGAATGGAGAGGTAGAACTTGTACTCTTGTTGGGGTTTCCGAGGTGCGGGAGATTATTTTCTACTGCCAGGAGTACTCATTATGCTTGACGCAGGAGTACCTTCTTTTGCCGAGGTACAGATAGCGCGCGAGTTGTATGGGGATTATTTATAATAGGACACCCTCTTTTTCTTGAGATGCTCTTGCCAGCCTATCAATAATGTTCAGAAATCGCTAGCCTGAAGTCAAATGGTGACATGTATGAGTCAGTCTTGCATAGAATCACAATAACCAAGCAACTAACATTTAACTGCGGATATGTCAATCATGTGAAAAAATAGTTTTTTATACCACTGAGGAACCGTTATTTTGATCTTAGATAGACCTAACAAAGAAGTAAACAAATCCGCATCAAATATATCAAATACACACAGACGAACATAGTTACGTCATCTGTTTTGAAGTCGAATAATAAAATGAATCTGCTGAGTTTCCTTTTACCTAATTGCAATAGAATAACTGAACCGTTGTTTCTTATAATATTTGTACTCAATGTGTCCCTTGGATATATTTTTTTTCATCTCACAATGGTGAACATTTTTAGTAATAATTTGGATTGTGTAAAAAATTGGTACTATAATAATAATAATTTATCGATATTGTGGATTAAAATAAGTATCAAAAGCATACGATCTGGAATGAATAGAATAGAATAGAATAGAATATTATTTATTGTCATGGAAGTAACATTCACATATATAATTACAAAAATTAAGTACATAGTATGAACGCCACTACACAGACTCGTCACATTACAATTAAATTTCATTTGATGTACTTACAAAATATGTTTGAGACCTGTTGAAATAAGTAGGTACTCTGTTGTATCTTCTTAACTCAATCTCTCACTCACTCAAACTCTTTTCTTCACTTAATTCAATCTAATCTCAAAATATATATTTTCTTTTTATTCTACGTCAAAGAAAATATCACAAAAAATATACAAATACGACAAAAACAATAATATAATAGTGCATATACTACCTATGTAGTATATCTATTTCAGCCTACCTACCTTTAACGTAAGAAAGCGACAATATCACCATTAAAACCATCACAATTACAACAAAAACAAAATCAGTACTTATAATATAGCATCCACTATCCTAAAGATCCAATGACGTCAGGAATATTAAACATAAATTTATTAAGTACCTAACTTTATTTCCAAAAGGTGTTTAATAAGTAAGGTGTAGGTACTTAAATATTCAATTTCGTTATGTTCCGTGTCCATAGATATAAACAAAAAAATATATTATGTGACTACCCACATTCCCATAATTACTACAACATATGCCAGCATTAATATCTACACAGAATGGGAGTGTCGATTGTATGTTGACTTTATTAAGTTTAGTCCCATCACAACTCAGGTAAACTACCTATGAGACATTTCTCAACAAAAGTCACTAAAACTGAGCTATTTATTATTCATTAGCGCTTATCAATTTATACTCGGTATAATCATTATTTAGAAATTCTGAAATCTTATAGATTGCTTTCGACAAAAGTAACTTTTTTGACGTTGGCACGAAATCTGTTTTCAGTATGAGTAAACCATTGATGTAAATAAGACTGTGTCTGGGTGTTTCTATGTATAATAAGTATGTATTTAAAACTATATAAGTATTATATCAGCTATCTGGCTGCCATCACACAAGCTTTGCTTAGTTTGGGGTCAGATGGTGTTGTGTGTGAATTGTCCACCAATATTTATTTATTTATTATTGTTTAATTGGAATGTACTAGATATTATTTATTATCAGGTATAATGTAACCATCTTATCTATTATTCGATCACCTAGATAATCTTATTAAGACTTTTATCGGTATATGGATGATGAGGATGATTCGACGTAGGTACTTAGAGTAAGCTGCTCTGAGTTTGGAGCTTGTTTTGACTTATTTTTGGTAATAAAGGCCTTACGAGAGAAGTTTGGAGAACGTTAATTTTGTGTGCTGCTTTTGCCAATAAAAGTCAAATAATAAAAATTACCAAGTGATATCTAAATACACCTCTTTTTGTAGTTCGGATTCCACCACCTTCTAAAATGGTTGTACTTACACCATGTTTTTCTCAAATTTCTCTTTGTTATTTAATGCAGCACAAACCGCACAGATAACTTCCTTGCTACCAGGTTGATTGTATGTGTAATGTTCTTTCCATCTAAAGAATTTGTTGTATATCTCTGGATTCTTAATAAGCTCATTCGTGGTGGAAGCTAATTTATTAACTCCCATTTTTGTCACATCTAAATAGGATTCTGGCGGTAAAAATCTGGAAAAAAAACAATTATGTTACTGTAACTAAGAATGTAATTAATAATGTAATTATGCAGTGAACGTCTTGCGGTTGATGATGACGATGTAAACAGGAGTATAATAATTAACTCGAGAAGGTATACAGGTGACATACTTAACAATCGATGTGTTTGTTTTATTTTTGTAATACAAACATCAACAAAACGGAGCTGCAATCATTGTAGAGCCAGACGAAGCATTACATAGCTTAGTTTTAGACAACGTTTAAATATTTGTCACTCGAAATGAAACCTTCATTTAACTAAAATGAGTTTACACTGAACTACCTACTAGCCTCATGTTAAGTTACTATACGATGGAGTAAATCACCCAATAGAAGCCAATTCAATCTACACTTGAAAACATCCACGTTTACATCTCTCAGAGACTGCCCACTCAGGTTACCTATTCCAAAGTTTAGATGTTTTCATTATGAAAGTGGTATCTAACCTTTTCTTCGAGTCCCCAAGAATCAGAAATATTAATGGGGCGTTTTCAAGACGTAAAAACACCTAAAAAAAATAACTTGCTATGTTTATGTTAGGTATGTTTAAAAAAACTGCTAATAAAATTAACAACTACGACAGGTTCGTGGATCAGAAAGGAAAATTAACAAATTAAAATAAAATGTAGCTTACTTTGAATAGTTGGCTCCACCGTATACAATGGGTATTTTGTTGTGATGCAAGCTTGTAATTACGTAATCATCCGAAAAAGCGTTTTCAAACGATAAATAATAGACAAATAAAAGAAATAGTCCTTAAGTTTTCAAAACATTTTGCAATTGTTTAACAACTTTTTCTCGACCACTCCTGGTTTTACAATGAGATACGAACCATGCAGCAGCTTTAGTTTTATTCCACATTCTAAAAGGTGGTTTGTCATCTGCTTCAGTAAACAAAGGCCATTGTATCTCGTTTTTTGGACCAACGATTTGTCCTTCATTATTTATTATATAGACATATAGGGAATCGGAACGTCCGAGTTTAGTTTATAAGTTGCTGTCCAATTAAAAAACCCCATCAAATTTCTTCTCGCAGACTGGAAAATTATCCGAAGACTTTCTATTTAAGTAAATATATTTCTGGTGGGACGATCGCTTCGCCGGTAAACCATTGACAGAAAGAGAACGTCCGTGGAGCACAATTGCATGAAAATTTGTTACATTTCCTTTAATAAGAGTTTTATTCGCGGTGAAATAGCAATTTATAGAGCAGTTGTTTTTGTTAAAATAAAGTTGACCTTCTTCGAAATCATGGAACAGAAAGTAAGCAGGATATGACCACAACAGAATGTATTTTGGATCAGTAGAATTGATTGCGTTCTTAGAATCTAATTCAAGAAAATCATCATTATTTTAATAGTTTGCTGCAAAATGTAGTAACATTTTTGGTTGTGTCCCTGTAGCTACAATGTTATTTGGAACCCGCTGTAGCCCCATCCAGTAGAAATATATTAAAAGACTCACACAGATCACAAGAAATCCGATTTGATACCGAACTTTGTCAAGCCATGACTGAGAGTGACTTTGTGTACGATTCAATTTTTCGTAAGCGAATGAATATGTTTTATTTTTATTCATTTTCTTAGATTTCTTATTCTGATTTAATCATCTAAATACTGATTAGTATTTAGATATATCTGCTTATACTTGTAATAAAATTGATGCTGTGGGAAAAAAGTTTTATTATTTTAAACGACTTCAGAAAAGAAGAAGGGTCTCAATTCGATTGTTTTTTTTTGCTGTAGAAATGGGACCTACTGTAGCTCCGCTAAAACTTTAATCAGTGTTACAACAATAGTGAATTTATTACATATTAAAATAAAACTACTAACCAGATCTCATTCAAACCAATTTTCGTTGAAAGTTTACATGGTATACATCAAATTTTTATTTAGTTTTGTCATTCTCTTATTTTAGAAGTTACAGGGGGGGGCACATTTTTGTTTAAATAAGAAGTGGCGAGACGACCAGGACATGTGCCTGATGGTAAACACCGTGCCTGCCATATAACAGCACAGTGACACGCAGCTATTCGAACATGAAGAGTCCAAATCATTACCTAGCACTGCACTGCGCTCGTCACCCAGAGATCTAAGATCTTATATCTCTAAGCCCTGTAATTTCTCTGGAAACATTTCCCTTCAAACCGGAACACAGTAATGTTTGCACATTACTGCTTGGCGGTAGAATAACTGGCAAAGGTGTGGTACTTCCCCAGGCGGACTCTGCCAATAATACGTGTATTATTTTAAATACATTTAAAAAGAAACTCAGA
Source organism: Ectropis grisescens (assembly GCA_017562165.1). Lineage (NCBI taxonomy): Eukaryota > Metazoa > Arthropoda > Insecta > Lepidoptera > Geometridae > Ectropis > Ectropis grisescens. Next base: position 14,070,639 of record CM029780.1, on the reverse strand, counting down.
CACGGACGCCATTCTATATTTACCAAGCAGGTGTTGTAAATAAGAACTGAACAACTGTTTAAATCTTTACATAAAGTTTTCAACATAGATTTAATTTACAGACGCGTGCATCGGCGTTGTGACTTTTTTTTCTGTCGAACTAGATAGACTTCGTGTTTCAGATTTGCATAACAAATGAATGCCAATGTTTTAAAACGTCTACTAATATTTCGAGAGTTGGAAGCAAATGAGGCAGGCTGAAAACTAGACACATATTTGTTCTATTACACCACTACACGGCGGTGGAGACCTGGTTGGTGAGTAGTGCAACAAAATTAATCCATTTTTTTTTATTATAAATATGCAATTTTAATATGTGTATTGTGGTTAAATGCTTAAAAAATAAAATAAAATAACTTTAATTTAAAACGTGAGACGTTACGTTACGAAATTACAGACTTACGTGAGACGAATCTAACGAAATCTTAATTGTCAAAATCCATCCACCTGTTCGGAAGTTTCTTTATTCCCACATGGAATAAAGAAATTTACAAACATACAAGATACGCGCGAAAAACATAACCTTCTTTCAGTTGGGTAAAAATAAGCCAGACGATTTATATTTATTTATAAACACTGCCAGGCGCAAGCAAAAATGTTTTGCGAAAAATATTAAAAACATATTTTAGACAATTTGAAATTGTAATGGTAACTATAAACTTATTTTTATTATAAGTAGTAATTTATTATGACTAAAACATAGGGACACAGAAAAAGACAGATCATTGTGGTGGGACTCTGTGGAGGATCTCCCAGGTGATCTAAATTGTGGGATTCTTTTTATATAATAGGATATAAGGTACGAGTATAACAGGAGAGATATGTGACAATTTTCAGTTTGCCTCAAATACCTACCTAAAAATGCTACTAGCTCTCGAAATATTAGTGAAATTAGTATGATACCTAAAGTTACTAATGCATTGCTAGTGTGAAATAAATTAGTGTCCTACTCTTACTAAATATGCTACTAGAGGTACATTGTATATCTAATGAATAAATCTAAATAAACATAAAAAGGTCTCGAGTATGGTATTATTTTTTAATTTATTATTTGGTCACTTAGACTCCTAGACTATGTTTAGTCTTTCATTGGTCTATGGATGATGATGATGATTCGACATATTTAGAGTAAATTGTTATAGATATGATTTATAAATCATAAATAGAACTGTTGCTGTTATTTTAATTCAGTTTTGGTAGTAAAGGCTCTGACCAGTAAAAAATAATAACTAGTGAGATCTAAATACATCTCTGTTTGTAGTTGGGATTCCACCACCTTCTAAAATGGTCGTACACCACGTTTTTCTCAAATTTCTCTTTGTTATTTAACGCAGCACAAACTGCACATATAATTCCCTTGCTACCAGGTTGATTATACGTGTAATGCTGTTTCCACCTAAAGAATTCGTTGTACTTCTCTTGATTCTTAATAAGCTCGTTCATGGTGGAAGCTAGTTTACTGACTTCCATTTTTGTCAGATCTAAATAGGATCCTGGTGGCAAAAATCTGAAAAAAACAAAACAGATTTAAGTCTCCACTTGCAGAAGCAATTATCAACAGCGTTCATTGTCTATGTATGTTTTGTATACACATAAATATGCGACACGAGGCTAGTTTTCTCATACTAGGATAGTAAGGTAGTGTTAGCAAGCCAGCAAGATAGTACTTGTAGCTTCATGTAGACAACGCTACGCAACGCTAGTTTTGTCTACACGAAGCTAGAAGTACGAACTTGCTACTCCTAGCATACTAACACTAGCTTGAAAATCTAGCCTCGTGTCGCTCGGGCAATAGGGATTGCTTACGGATCACAAGCACTCATGTTTGCTAGAAGATGCTTTTAGCATCTTCTTAACATAGCATTCTATGCTCTCTTATCCCAAACGTGGTCGAGATTAGCGATGGCTCACGTACGCCATATCCGTGAATGACGAAAATCGAGCTTCGGTGCAGACAACAATAATAACAAGAACAAAATTAAAAATTTTGATTAACCCCCGACTACCTCGGATTTGTTATCTGTACAAAATTCTACTAGTCAAGCCCTTTCATTTGATACCCATATTAAGGACGTTCCTAGGCTAAATGAACTTAATAACAGAGAAGCTAAAGAAGCAGTACATAACTGGCTAAGAAACTTACATTATGAAAACACAGAACAACTTACTGATGGTAACCTTTAAATGAGAATCTAACAATAAATTATTTACTAATCAACTAACTCCTTTAACTAATCATGAAACATTTTAAAAAACAAATAATGATTATAACATTTGATATTTAATAAGACTAAAAATTAATATTATATAGTGTCAATACAACACTAACTAAATCCGTACCATTTGAGTAATGCACTATTCTAAGTTTGGTTTAATTATATTGGTTACCGAATTAACACATAATATAATATAAATTAATTAATTATTTCGATTGGATTCGTGTGTAAACGGAGAAGGGTTAAGGGAGTTCTAAAAAAAGAAATGTATTTCGCCATTTTGTGGAAGCGGCATCTTGCATTTGAAATTTGACATAGTGCAGTGTATTCTACTAATCAAGCCCTTTCGTTTGATACCCATATTGAGGAAGTAGTAAAAAAAATAACGTAATTCGCCATTTTGTGGTGGCGGCTATCTTGAATTTGAATTGTTTTATACTATTTTGCTAATCAAGCTATTTCATTTGATATACATATTGAGGTAGGTTGTAAAGAAATATTTTATCCGCTATTTTGTAGAGGCGGCCATCCTAAATTGATATTTACCAAACATAGCTAAGAACATCCGCACGGACATTAACTTTCAAATAAAAAAACCGCATCGAAATCGGCCGATCCGTTTGAGCTCTGCAGTGCCACAGATAGACACACACAGAGACAGACAGACAGACATCGACGTCAAACTTATAACACCCCCTTTTTTGGTCGGGGGTTAAAAACAATTATCACAACATATTACAAATAGCAACTTACAACATTAAAACTCTATCGACTTATTCACATCTACTTGAACTAACAGAATCCGTAAGGAATGCAAATTACGACAGATAATGTCATCAAAACAGTAGTAACTTACTGGAGGCAGGCTGCAAAAGGTAGAAAACATTGACTATCTCTGGCGGAGGCCTTTACCTTCCACTTGAAATTGAAATAAGTAGGTACACGAAAAATTGCAAACGATTATGTATACGATAGTGTATGGAAAGTGTATTGAATTCTACATATAAATATATAATTATTATCAAATTAACTATTACCACAATACAAATTGCAACACTAAATCAATTCATTAATATTTATCTACTTTTACTAATCAAGAATCAACAATTTCTATAAATAATTTAATTATGTAATTTTGCACTTGCACATTGTTTTTAAATTGTCAATCTCTATAAGTTTTGTAAAGTAAGAAATAAAAAGCTTTTTTATTTATTTTATTTATACAGAATTCGACCCGTGTCAGTTTTATTATGAATATAGACTTCTCGTAATTTGGAATTTTAATTTATATTTCTCGTATAACAGATTTGAAGACCACAAAGATAAGGATAATAAGTAAATAATAATAAAATTTAGCTTACTTGGAATAGTTAGCTGCACCGTAAACAATGGGTATTGTGTTGTGATGCAAGCTTGTAATTAATTTTTCCGTGACGTAATCATCCGAAAAATCGTTTTCAAACGACAAATAAAAGAAATAGTCTTTATCCAGCAGTGAGTTGCATCTCTGCGCTTCACTTCTAGGACACTTTAGAGGTCCACATTTTCCATAGATATCTACATTTAGGCCATAAGTTTTCAAAACATTTTGCAATTGTTTAACAACTTTTTCTCGACCACTCCTGGTTTTACAATGAGATACGAACCATGCAGCAGCTTTAGTTTTATTCCACATTCTAAACGGTGGTTTGTCATCTGCTTCAGTAAACAAAGGCCATTGCATCTCGTTTTTTGGACCAACGATTTGTCCTTCATTATTTATTATAGACATATAGGGAATCGGAATGTCAGAGTTTAGTTTATAAGTTGCTGTCCAATTAAAAAACCCATCAAACTTCTCGTTACAAACTGGAATATTATCTGAAGATTCCTTATTGAAAAATATGTATTTCTGATGGGATGACCGTTTCGATGGTAAACCTTCGGCAGAAAGGAACCGTCCATCGAACAGAACTGCGTGAAACTTTGTTATGTCTCCTTCGAGAAGAGTTTTATTTGTAGTGAAGTAGCAATTTGTAGCTGAGCAATTGTTCTTAATAAAAGAAAATTGACCTTCCTCAAAATTACGGAAAGGAAAGTCATCAGGACGTGACCACAGCAGAATGTATTTTGGAGCAGTAGAAACGTTTGTGTTTTTAGGATCAAACTCAGGGTAGTATTCAATTTTTTTGTGGTTTTCTGCAGACATATTAACGTTTATTTGTTGCGTTCTTTCAGTTATAGTGTTATTTCGTGTATGCTCTAGCCCCATCCAGTAGAAATACATCAAAAGGCTTGCACAGATCACAACAAAACCGATTTGATACTTGATTTTGTCAAGCCATGACTGATAGTGACTTTGTGTACGATTCAATTCTTCGTAAGCAAATGAATATGTTTTGTTTTTATACATTTTCTATAGACTCCTTGTCCTGTAGCAATCGTCTAAATACTGATTTGTTAAGCACAATGGAAAACTGGAAAAAGAACTGATTCTGTGGAAAACTATACCAATTATATATTTTTGTGAGATTCATAATACGTATCTTTTTATCTCTACGTACGTACCTTAATGAAATATAAACTTATTAGGTTCATGAATACATTTTTTTTACATTTCGATCTATTTCAACTTCACTCGTGATTTTTGAAACACTTAATTATTTATAGACATATATCACTTCATTTATCATACACTGAAAGTATTTATTTTATACGGCCAAAGTTTTTGCACATCTCACCGTCATAACGCAAAATATGTAATGTTATGCTTAATGTTACTGTGTCATGAGCAATTGTTTTCCTGTTAACTTAAGTTATTTATTATTATCCTTCTAACTGTACTATCAATTTACGGAAATATGAATAATATTCGTCGACACTTTTTCACTGAACGCCATCTAATCTCTAACTAAGAAAACCTTGTGTTACAGAGAGCTTGCATAATTCGTTCATTATTTTGAATACTTATACATTTATAGTAGGTACATAGAAACCCAGATATGGAACAAATTCTGTATTTACCACGGCGATGTTGTAAATAAGAACTGAACTGCTAACGTATTATAAACGAATATTTCGTCATAAATTGAATAGAATCGATTAATTCCGCAGAGGTGGGCGTCAATATTTTTTTCTCTCCATCGAACCAGATTTCTTTCCGCTTTCTGATTTCCTAATAAAATTAGTGCCGATGTAGTTTACGATTGAAGATAGTAAATACTACATAGGACTAGCCTCATGGCTCAGACGATGGTGAGCTGGCTCACTGAGCCGTGAGGTGTACCGTCTGCTTTTCTCAATGTGTGCCTTTAAACGTAATGCTAAGTTATCTTTATGCTAGTAAAAGATATTAAAAGCAGTTATGCGTTAAGCTGTTATGGTAAATATTCATTAGGCCAAGTTACGGCTGGTTTAAGTTACGGCTGGTCTAAGTTACGGTTGGTCTAGTCGGGAGAACGGCGCCTGCTGATCCGGAGACCCCGCGTTCAAGCCCAACACGCACCACTGTCTTTTCGAAGCCATGTGTGTAATGCCGCTAACTTAAAACGGTGAAGGAAAACACCGTGAGGAAACCGACATGTACCTAGAACCTTTCGAAGTCATGTGTCATCCACCAACCCGCACTGGGTCAGCGTGGTGGATTATGGCCTTAACTCTCTCCTTGCGAGAGAAGGCCCGAGACCCAGCAGTGGGAACATTTAATGGGCTGTTGATGATGATGATGATAATGATCGTCAGGTCTAAAAACGTTATGCCTACTTAAATTAGTACAAAAATGGTTATACTACCACATTTAGACCCAGTTCATTCCACCACCGACGCAACTCTGTTACTGCCAATGAAAATCACTTTTCGTATTACGCTCTCCAGCTACTGAGGCGGATGAGTTCCAAAAATCGCACAGTTGAGAAATATTTGGTGTTTTACAAACCTACAGGTATGACATACCTGACCTCACTCACGCCCGGGTTAATAGGAAAAAGCAGCACTACATCACTCATTTGAACTGGACATTGTCATACTGAACGGATCTATACAAACAAATAAAATTGACTGTCTGTATGTTATATCAAATTAACAGCTTTTTATAAGTTCAAATAAAAGATACGGTACCTATGTATATCTAAAAAACTATTTTTAAATGTTCTGTATATAAATATGTCAGTATGTTCCGGGTAATTTCCAAAACGGCTGAACTGATTATAACGGGGCTTTCACTACCAGATAGCTGATCTTCTAACATGAGTTATGTCACTTGAGGAAAATAATTAGGGTTCCGTGAAAAATTAAGAAACCCCTTGTAACGTGGGTAAAACCGGGGGTACAGAGTACAGCTAGATGTGAATAAATGTCGATTGTCGTTCGCTGCCGACGGTCAATCGCGTTTCGTCGTCGCGACGCGTTCGCCGCGTCGATGTGAAAGGATTTCGCGCGTTACCATGCGTTACTTTGCGCCCGTATTCTCGTATACGCAAAGCGTCGATTGGTGCGGCGCAATAGGTATGATGACAAAAAAAGAATAAAATTAGTCCGTCAATTACATCTATTAAAAAATATTTGAATATTGTGCACGACTTTTTTCTTTTGTGTCACAAACAAAATTTCTCTCAGAAATTTCGAGTGACGTCACTTCTATACAATATGATTTTTATGTAGACGTGACGTCACGACAACACACTCCGAAAATTTGATGGTCTGTATCTTCGTCGATTTTCAATAAATTGATAAAACAACAAAAATATGTCCCATAAATATATTTTCATAATCTACCTGACGGACTAATTAGAATAGTACGAGTATATTGTTGACCCAGCAATTATCCCAAACCTTTATACTTTTTTACAATACAACTTGGTGGATTTACCCCCAACAATATTAACAGTCTATTCTAACACTAGTGTAGACCTCACCCAAGGCCTATTTCCCCTCAGCACGGGAGATCAAGAGATAATTCGAGTCAAAGTTTGACGTAAAATTCCCACCAAATCACCAGTTTCAACCCTTACGCATGTACAGCTGACAAACTACCTTGCCGCTGACGCCGCGACGTCGTACAAAAATTGGTGCCGAGATCTGGCCATTCGGAGTATGTCAAAAAAAAATAACAAACAAAAAATGTTTTTTCACTTATCACATATATGATTCAAAACATAATGTAGATGAACTACCATAAAAATTGTTGCACCTTTCTGCAATACCTTTTTTTTTATAATCTTTATTTATGCGCTTTTTCGCGTTGCGAAAATGTCGCGCTAATTAATACATTATTAATATTACAACTACACTTAAGAAATTAAGTAATACACTCACACATTTCACTCACTTTTACGTTCCGTAAAGCACAAACAAAAACACCAACAATATCAAAGAAGGTTCGTTCTATTGGCTAGGCCTATTTTTGTTATGTTTATTATTTCTTTAATGACATCCGATGTTGGACAAGACAGGTATGAGTTACATAATCCAATGGAACTATCGTTAAACAATAGGCGTCGTGCAGGTTCGTTTCGGACACACTCCATCATAATATGATAGGCGTCTTCCACTCTCTGGCAGTCAAAGCAAAGTGGAGATTCCACTTTGCGCATGAGGTGCGCGAACGCATTCAGCGGGAGGTGCCCGGCACGGAGCCGCAGCAGCAGGACTAAATCCTGCAATACCTTGTATAGACAAATAATGTGATAAGATAATATGCGCTTATATTTTTTCTTAAGCATTGTCCTTCAAAACGAAATGCAGCAATGTTTGTACATCACTGCTTGGTGATAGAACAAGTAAAGGTAGGCCCCAGCCAGACACTGCAAAGAATTGTTCCACTGCAGGTAAAATAGGGCTGAAATTTAATGCTAGAGTATCTAATAAGCGTTGGATGTGCCCTCCCAAACTTCAAGCGCATGAAATTATGTTATCGTTGGGATGAGTGAGATCACTCTTTCTGTTTTAGCCGATTGTAGTAAGCGGTGAACGGCGGACGTTTATAACTATCGCTATTCTAAAATTAGTAGAACCGCAACATACCTCGTCTGTGGCGATTCTAGGGGTTAAGTAGATTGGTAGTTGTAAACCACTGACGCTACAGAGATACAGAGACGCAGTTTGTTAACAATTTCAAAGTGCTCAGGGCACATCTACAGATCTAAATCAATGCGTCGTATGACATTAGCAACGAGTTTAAGGTGTTAAAAGATGTTGCGTGTATTTTTTTACAAGCTTACAAGTCTGCACTGCGCAAACGTGACGTCTAGCGTTTTTTCTTGGCTACTTTTAACAGAAGTTTGCCTATGGAATGAATTCCTATAATGTAAGCACGCTCCATTGTATATCGCATCGTCGCTTAACATCAGACGATTCCGTTCAAGCGTAAACGTATAAAAGTAGAAAAAAAAGTTTTGATGCCTCCGTAAATTATTGTAAACCAAATTAAAAATAAAATATTTTTGTATATTTTTATTCACTGAATCATTTTTTTTTTATTCACTGAGTTTTTTTTTGGTTCACCAATACTTTCAATTTATTAAAGTTTTAATGCACTTAACACTTATCTTGCACACTAATACGCATCTATATCACAGGATTTAACGTTTTCGACACCTTTTTTCGTAATTAGGATTCCACCATTTCCTAAATTTGTTGTATACAGTTTTTTGTGTAAAATTTTTCTTCGTTGTTGAGCGCGGCACACACGGCACAGACGTTTTCCGTCAGCGCTGGATCACTGTATGTATACCGGCTCTTCCACTTGAAGAAGTCATCGTACTTCTCAGGTACGTTCATCAGTTCTTCCATGACGGCAGCTAACTGAGTCGCGTTGTATTGTCTCGCATTGATGTAAGACCCGGGTGGAAGAAATCTAAAATGAACAAAATAGTTTAGTTTAGCTGAGTTTTTTCCGCACCTAGCCTCTTAATTGGGTTATTGTGCGAAAATAAAAAAGTGATGGAAAGGTTGTGGAATAAAACATGGGGTAAAAACGTCCGATTTGTAAAACGTGGCAGCGTAAAAAGTTAAGAGACACTGAAACTGATTTTTTATTTATCAATAGGTACGGAGATCTTATATTTGAAAGTACACTCCAAAAAACATTGCAGAGAGTATATCTTGAAATTTATAAGACAGTGTTGTTTTGTTTTATGAGATACTAGGATAACTGAACACTATAGATATAGTTTCCACATATGCAACGTCGTCAACGTAGCGTAGTTTTAGTCCAATATTTTATTACAGATCTCATTTGTATTATTGTATGCATTTAGCTTAAGTTTAATGGTTTTATGTTATGTTTAGGTTTTGAAGGTATTTTATAAGGAGGAAATACATTTATGCAAACTCATCTCGACACCAGGAATAGCCTCTTCCAGACAAAAAACTCCACACCTACTGCAAAGGTGTATATAATAGTAGGCAGAAGGGTATGCGGAAATGTATTTCCTCCTTATGACGGAAACGCGGGATCGCTTCTGTACTCCTCTCCGAACCCGCCTCGACCCGCCCGCCTTTTCTTGGGCCCACCTCAGGAGCAACTCCCAGTCACCGACGTACCCAAAACAAGCCGTTAACATCTCGGCGATTAACTGTGGGTGCCAGACACCCTCACGCCTGGACACCCCTGGTCACATGTGATGTGCCAGATGTTTGGCCCTGTCACTATCCAGCTTCAGACGACAGGAAGAAAAGTGCATCGATACAACGGCACTCTTCTTACCCTGCAGCCCCACCACGTCTGTGCCATCACACGTTGGCGACCATGCAAGGCAGTGGCGGGCTGGGAGAATAGCACACCGAAATCGGACCCCACCTCGTCAATGTGGGAACCCATCGGGGGAGAGATTTTAAGGCCTTGTGTTATCTGCGCTAACCCAAGTAGCCTTAATCACTAGTCTGTGGGTAGAGGCCATTTGAGGTCGACCGTCATAGATCTTTCTCAAAGTCATAATTTGGAATTTCAAGCCATTTCAAGCCACCTAAACCGAAATATTGCGTAAACATAGTCTACATAAGTATATCTAATTTTAAACAATACTGACCTGGAATAATCCGCTCCTCCATACACAATAGGCACTACCTTATGCTGTAAGGCAGTTAGCAGTTTCTCTGTGACGTAATCTTCTTCAAAAGAATTTTCAAGCGACATATAAAAGAAATAGTCTCTTTCTAGTTCATTATTACATCTTTTTGTCTCATTTCTGGGACAATTGAATGTACCGCACTTTCCATATACGTCCACCGCACGTTTGTATGGTTTTAAAGCTTTTTGCAATTGTTTTATAAACTCGTCTCGACCGCTTCTACTGCCACAATGGGAGACGAACCAAGCCGCAGCTTTGGTTTTATTCCATAGTCCGACTGATAGCTGCTTATCCACCTCTGGAAATGTTTTGGGCCATTGCATCTTATCTTTAGGACCGATAATATCCCCTTTCTCATTTCTTATCAATATGTATGGAAACGGGATATCAGAGCTCAGTCTATAGGTCGCAGTCCAATTGAAAAAATCATCAAACTCCTTGTCGCAAGCGGGAACGTTGACCGATGATTCCATGTTAAAATAAATATATTTCTGATGTGGAGATCGTTGTTTTGGTAAATTTTTGCGTGACATAGAACGCCCGTTAAATGCTACCGCATCAAATTTGGTCAAACTATCGAAGAATGTCCTATTAGTGGTGATGTAGCAATTCGACACTGAACAATTTTTCTTGAGAAACGTTGTTTGGCCTTCCTTAAAGAATGTGAAAGGAGCCAGATCCAACTTCGACCAAAATAAAATGTATCTGAGCTCAGTGGTGTTTCTTAATTTCTGCTGCTCATTCTTCTGATAAGTTTTGGCTAAGTCTTCTTCAGATTCTGATACATTGATGATTTTCCCTAAAGCGTCTACTTGTAAATAATCAAGTTGTATCCAGTAAAAGTACAGGCCAAAAGTAGTGAAAGTGGCTGCAAAAACTACATATTTGTAGCCGAACATTTTGTTTCGACTGAGATGAAAGTTGGGGAGAAGAGCATCAGTCTGTTCGATGTGTGGCTTTGTAGTGAGGCATTCTATCAGCTAACATATGCTTTGTTCTTCTCAGGAGAAATCACCTCCGGTGACTCGTTTAAATCTGTAAAAGAGAAATAGAGTTTAACATAACGGTAATAAATATATTCAAATAACGTTCTTCTATTAATATACATTATACATCAATTACTACCAATATTTTACATTAACTGTTATCTTATTAAAAATCTTCGATATAAATCATACTTATTGTATGCCTAATCAAATTAAATGTCCGCGTTTTTGCCCGACTGAAAGAAAGGTTATATTTTTCGTAAATCGCTCAAAATAAGCTTTAAAATGTTGTCCTAAACATTTTTTTACGTAGATTATGGTTGTAGCCTTCGTGTCTGGAAATTAATTGATTTGGAAAGTTTCAGGGATTAACAACCTTTTTCGATTGCATTAATAACTTAATATTACGATCGTAAACTATACCCAATAAATTTTTTTAACACCAACGAATTGAAAATATGTATTTTAAATACCGTTAAATTACAACATTAAATTATAAACTAAATTTAACCTAACCTAAAGAGATATTCTAGCGATACATTGCACAAAAAAAATGGACACGTAATATTTTAATTAGCACTATTGACTGCGCTATGTAATGTACCTATTATCAACTAAAATTTTCAAGCTTTCTTTATCATGTACTTGTGTAGGACTGACAGAATATTTCTTTACAATAATTAAATTAAAAATTGATATATGGATGGATAGATAGATAGATAGAAACACTTTATTGAACACACCAAATAAAAATAATTTGCAAGAACATAACATTTTATACTATTAAAACTAGTGCGACAATCGGCGGCCTTATCGCTAAGAGCAATCTCTTCCATGCAACCTTAAGGTGGAAAAATTATGGAATTCTTTGAAAGGTAGCTTAGTAGATTATTTATTGTGTACTCACGTCTAAGGAAGTGACAAACGTATAGCGTTTGCGCAATTGTTTACGGCAGAATAAATATAACATAATAATTTCATTACCACTTAAGCAAAAACACTTACTAACAGATAATATCTTATCGTCAAAATATCTGTATTTATCACTTCCATGACTATGCCATCTTCTATATATGCTATTCTGTGTAAAAAGTATCGGGAATATGTCAATAAAAAGACCCGTGTAAAAAGAGGTCGTTCTAATTTTTTTACTGCATGTTGGTAGCACTGTACTGATTTAGCGCGCAGAGTTTGAGCGGGATCTGTCATTTAATTTGTTTTAAACTACACTTTTTGTTGGTCATAGTTTTGAGTTCTCGGCGATTTTTACAATGGAAAATATTGTTGAACAAAGAGTGTGCCTTAAATTTTGTGTTTCGAATGATATTTCATGTGGTGAATCACTAAAAATATTGCGAAATACCTACGGCGAATCGTGTATATCGAAAACAAGGGCTTATGAATGGTATAAGGCTTTTAAAGAAGGCCGAGAAGTAGTAGTAGACTGCCTCGTTCTGGTAGACCTTCAACCGCTACGACCAAAGGAAACATCGACAGAATCAAGAAGCTAGTGCTCGAAAATCGACGTATGAGTCTGAGAGAGTTGGCAAGTGAGGTGAACATCTTTTAAGTCCGTCCACAACATTCTCATTGACATTTTAGGCATGAAACGCGTCGCCGCTCGACTAGTTCCAAAAGAGCTCAATTTTATTCAAAAAGCGCAGCGAAAGCATGTCGCTGAAGACATGGTTTCCCGAGCTTCTACGGATCCGACCTTTATGAAACGTATTATAATAACTGGCGACGAGACATGGGTTTATGAGTACGACATGCAAACAAGCCAACAGTCTTCAGAATGGCGTCTCGAGCCGAAACCCAAAAAACCGCGGCAAAGTCGCTCTAAAATCAAGGTGATGCTGACAGTTTTTATTGACTACCGTGGTGTGGTTCACTCCGAATTCCTTCCAGAGAAAGAAACAGTGAATAAAGAATATTATTTAGACGTCATGAAGCGTTTGCGTGAGAGTATCCGCCGAAAACGTCCAGATTTGTGGCAACACAACTCATGGATGCTGCAGCATGATAATGCACCACCACACACAGCCATTATAGTAAAAGAGTTTTTAGCGAAAAATTCAACAAAAGTTCTCGACCAAGCACCGTATTCACCTGATATGGCTCCGTCTGACTTTTTTTATTTCCTAAGTTAAAATAGGGATGCATTTTTTTTTAATTTTAAATTCACTTTTTACATTATTATAACACAATAAAAAATATAAATTCTCTTGTAAATGTACAAATTGATTTTTAAAATAATATTTAAAATATCGATATAATTTGTCCAGTTTAAACGCCGCCATCTTTCCCGCGCCTGCATGACGTCACAGGCCACGACCTGTGTTTGTTTACTACAAGTGTTGCAGTTACTTTATACCGATTTTTGAGTTGTGCTAGCTAATCAAACGACGGAGAACACGACTTTTCTCTCTAACACTACTAGCTCAATACGAATATCGACACCGTTAAAGCAGAAAACATGCCATGTGACGTCACATTTGGTTTCCACAGATAGTGATGCGTTTCGCAAACTTGAATTTCCCGCGCCTTTTTTGCACTTTTTAAACAATATTTTTATAATTAATAACTAACTAAATAATAAAATATTTGTTTTGGCATAATGGCGGGACGGGAAAACTACATGCATATTCCCTATTACCACTTCGAGGAAAACGTTTTGAGTCGATAGAAGCCATAAAAGAAAATTCGCTGAATGAGCTAAAGGCCATACCGCAAATAGCCTATGAAAAATGTATGGAAGACTGAGTGAAGCGTTGGAGATGTTGTATTGCAAGCGATGGGGCCTACTTTGAAGCGATAAAATAAATTTAGATGAATATTTTTGTTTTGTTGACAAATTCCCGATATTTTATTTAGTACACAGAATGTATATACAAATATAAATAAATAAAATAATATATAAAAGCGAAAGGTCATCACGAAATCTGAGAAACTACAAATGCTAAGAGTCTGAAATTTTGCATGGAAGTGTCCATTAGCACGTAGGTGCTTGCTAAGACGGGATTTTGCGAAATTCAGCCCCTGAGAGGGTGAAAAAAGGGATGGACGGACAATTGTATGAAAATTCCGTAATTTTCAAAGTTACATGCATGAAATTCATACAACCGATTTCAAATTTGGTGAAATTTGGTAAACAGATCTAGATCCCAATAAAGTACATAAGCTACTTTTTCTAGCAACTTAGTAATTTAAAACTGTACGGGGATGAAGTATGGGATGAAAGTGTATATGGAAGTTTGTCATGTTTGAAGATAAAACTATGAAATTTTGCAACTTGCCACTAGATATTGGTACTAATATTGTGAATGTGAAAGTAACTTTGTTTGTCTGTTTGTTAAGCTTTAACGCCTAATCCACTGAAGCGATTTTAATGAAATTGTATAATAATTTGCATTTTTAGCGAACGTAAATTTGTATGGGAGTACACGTATTGCCTCGGGTGCCTTAATATTTACTTTGCGAGAACGAATTCCGGGTAAAAGCTAGTAAGTTTATAAAAAAAATACTGCTTGAGTTACTTTGACATTTAATATTTATTTCGCGTGGACGAAATCGCGGGTAAAAGCTAGTTATTTATATGATAAGATACAATCTTCATTATATCTCAAACACGTCTAATTAATTAGTAAAGTTTTTGAAATAAGATAATAATAAATATCGTATGATAATCATTATCTTTTTCAGATATGTTTCAAGTAGGTATTTATTTAAAGAACTAGCTGAAGCCGCTAGTACGCGTACGCACATGTTGCGGACAAACTTATTAGTACATTATTAGTAGTCAGTACGTAAAAATATTTGGATAGGTAGCCATTGAAAAAACCGAGTGATTTTGTTGTTCCACACAAAAATATTATTTAGTTTAATTTAATTTTAGCAACTTTATTTTTTGTTTTTTTGGCAACACCAAACATAGTAAAGTTTCGATGTACATAGCCGCAAGTGTTTAGTTTTTTAAGTGAAAACTCCTTTTGACGCGTCTTAACAGATTTTTCGTCGGCTGTGAATTGAATTCTAGCGTCCCGTTCGGGAATGATAAGAAATTTTCGGGTGAACTCGGGATGCTAGAGCGACAAAAATAATATAATGAACAAGTGCGCAGAGCAAGAAAGATAATATTATGATCAACTGCTCTTCGCTGTTTGTCTGTGTGTTTAGTTTATTTATGTATTTTTGATCGCGACATTAACTTCTAGGTACTTACCACATTAATTGAACTAGTCACGAAATATTAAATTTGCATTTGACATCAATTGCAAAAAGTTTTGGTTGTAATATATCACTGTTTTATCACAGCACTTACACTCTGTAAACACATGAAATGTAACCTATTTTCATCACAGTACTTAAACATACACTATAACACAATATATTTATCCATTTTTAGCGAGATACCTATAAAATAATTAAATAGCAAATACTAAAAATTTGCGAGTCAATCACCATTTCCAACCCGCACAAAAATTTGTTTTTAATTATTTTTTTCTTGGCAAGGTTCGTTCTTACAAGGTACATTCAATTTCAGTTTTATAAATCATTTTTATTTTTAACACGCTTTTTTATTACCTTCACTTGTAACTATGGATGTAAAAAAATCTTGGAATCTTAATTTGACCCACTTTCCGGTCTTCAATTAGGGTCAAATTTTGCATGCACTCTGAGTTCTGATGACAATACATGACTAGCTAAGAAACGTCATTACTGTACACAATTTGTTTTGAAAGATTATAAAGTATTTTATATTTTATGTTTAATATGAAACAAGCTATACAATGTTATCTTTTGTTTCTCAGTTTACGACTCTGGTGCAGAGTTATGCTGTGTTGAAATTGAGATAGCGCGTTTTAATTCAATTCAATTCATATATTCCTTAAATATATTTATAGCTCGTCTTTTTAAAAGCTCATAAGTACTTCTAAAATGAAAGTGATGACAGGTTTTAATCTTTGAATACGTTTGTTATCTGTCGTTTGTTTGTTGAAAGTAAATTTAATAGTAAAATCAGAAGAACTAACGTACACACCCCGCACTGAATCAACATTCAATGACAAGATTGACAAGGAACGCTTTTTTTATATAATATATATAATATGTTATATTTAAATATATATCTAATATATAAAATTCTCGTGTCACAGTTTTCGTTGCCATACTCCTCCGAAACGGCTTGACCGATTTTGATGAATTTTTTTGTGCTTATCCGGTATCTATGAGAATCGGCCAACATCTATTTTTATCTCCCAAAATGTTAGGAGTAGTCCACCCCTAAATTTATTTTTTAATTTTTTAGACAAAATTTTTAATTTCTATTTTTTTATGATACAACATACAAAAATACATACAATCCTCAATTTTCACCCTTCTACGATCAACCCTTATTTTTTAATAGCCGTTTTAGTAATTTAATCATTTTTCCTCTCCGGTCGAAAACTGATCAATCGTCATTGTGACAGGTGTCACTTCTGACCCAGTAAACAGCACGATAATTTGGGGATCAAAGGTAGCCTATAGCATATATATAGTTTGAACACGCTAATCTCGGGAACTACTGGACCGATTTAAAAAAATCGTTTACCGTTATTTCATATGTTCGTAATCCTTGACCGCTGTAGGTTATATATATATATATATATATTTAAATATAACATATTATATATTATATAAAAAAAGCGTTCCTTGTCAATCTTGTCATTGAATGTTGATTCAGTGCGGGGTGTGTACGTTAGTTCTTAGCCGGTACCTAGAAGTTAATGTCGCGATCAAAAATACATAACTAGTCAGGACATTTTAGCGTTTCGATTTTGTTAACTACTAGTTGACACGGGCAACATGATATGGGTATCAAATGAAAGGGTTTAGTGTCGGGAATACGAAAATAATAGTCACGTGACTTAAATCCACCATGGCGGACATCTAAAATGGCGGAATGGCTATTTGAAATGCAGTCCCATATTATGGGCATTAAATGAAAGGGTTTGCTGAATGGGACACTTTTGTTATAAAACACGCTTTTACCACGCACTTTTGGTGCTTTTAGTTTTTAAATTATTAGATTTATTTTATTATTATTATTAAGAGCCCATTGTGTCCCATTGTTGAGCAAAGGCCTCCCTACCCTCGTTCCATTTTTGTCTGTCTTGACTCAAAGTAGTCCAGTCTTTAACGTGTTTGTCGAGGTCATCCCGCCATCGCCTATCATTAGATTTATTAATTATTAAAATTATTTAAGTTAAGTATTTCTGGTTTTAGTGTTCACTTCTGCCGTCACATTTTTTTAAATGATATATTATGAAGATTCTGAAGCTGATGTACGTGGTCTGATACCTACTTATTCATTTATTTCTAGGTGTTGCCGTTACCCGATACTTCAACCAACTTCGCCCGTGTAAAATTTTGAATGAAGCCTGTGTGAAAATTTACAACTTTATCAAAATGGTATAAATTTTGAGCTATAATGTTACTCAAGCAAAATTGAACCTGTAAATCAACACCAAGTCTAAGTGAAATGTTAATCTATGATTTACTACACTGCATGCTTTTCATCTTAGGACTGTTATTTCACGTACTTGTATTTTAAGCCTCCGACAAAAAAGAAGTGTTATAAGTTTGATGTCGATGTCTGTCTGTGTGTGTGTCTGTGTGTGGCACCGTAGAGCTCAAAGGGATGGGCCGATTTCGATGCGGTTTTTTATATGAAGGTTGATTTCTGTGCGGATGTTCTTAGCTATGTTTGGTAAATATCGATTCAAGATGGCCGCCTCCACAAAATGGCGGACAAAATATTTCTTCACAATCTCAATATGGGCGTCAAATGAAAAGGCTTGACTAGTAAAATACTATACACTATAACAAATTTCAAATCCAAGATGGCCGCCACCACAAAATGGCGAGCTATAT
Organism: Ectropis grisescens; assembly: GCA_017562165.1. Classification (NCBI taxonomy): domain Eukaryota; kingdom Metazoa; phylum Arthropoda; class Insecta; order Lepidoptera; family Geometridae; genus Ectropis; species Ectropis grisescens. The sequence goes on along the minus strand of CM029780.1, from coordinate 14,052,435 downwards.
TAATTTTTTTCACTACTACTATGGGTATCAAATGAAAAGGCTTGACTATTAGAGTACTATGCACTATGACAAATTCAAATCCAAGATGGACGCTACCACAAAATGACGAAATACATTTCTTTTTTCACAATTCCAAGGTAGTTGGGGTAACCCCCAACTACCAAAAAAACTATCACAAAAATGTTTTTTTCTTTTATTATAAAGAGTGATGGGACCGATACGACAAACCTACGCTTGATGGTAAGCAAAACGCGCCTGCCCAAAACAACACACAGCTATTTGCGAATAGTCCAAGCCACTGACACTGTACTGTGCTCATCACCCGTAGTTATAAGAAAATTCTTTTTTTTTTCTTGTATATTTGCTGAACACACTGTTTACATTTACACATTACTGGGTTCTGGTTTGAAGAGTAGAGGACTGTAAAATAATTAGCCAAGGTGTGGTATTTCCCCAGGTGAACGCTGCAAAAAGATTATTTTTTTACTTACTTTAACAGTTTTCCCACTGATGAGCAAAGGACTCCCCCAATTTCCTCCATTTAATCTAATTAAGTGAAGCATTAACCAACATACTCGGCAGTATAAAAATTTAATTAAATAATTGTCCCTTCACCAAAAACAAAGCATTATTATTTACCTTCATAGCGTAATATAAATACTTAATATACACCTAAGGCAGGAAGGAATCAATTCGCATAAGTAAACGTATACTTTCAATACCTATTTCCAAATAATTTTAGAATTTAGACTCCTATTTCAATGGAATTAGATTTCAGTTCACACAACGATCATCCTATACTAAGCCCACCATTTGTAAGCAAAGTTAAGTCATTGCTATCACTTATCGCTATTGTCTATTTTAACGTGGCACTACTATCGTATCACAGAGTAGACCTTATTTACAAAATCGTAGTTCAAGACATTCGCCAAAGACTTAAATGGTGGCGCAGACTACGGAAACAAGCCCAGACGTGAATAAAAATGTATGTACAGGTGCTTTTAGAAATTAACGACAATATGTGGGTACCGTTAATAATCAACTATAAATATTATTTAAATACTAACGTGGAACTTACATTAATTTGATTCAATTAATTGTTAATATTTTCACAAAATTTGTCAGGTGTCTGTTCCTGTCGCGTTTTAATGCCGTAGCTCGCTGGGAAAATGGCGTAAAGTCTCGATCACCACACCCTGTCCTGCGCAGGACGTAGCATTCCAGTTTGGATGACATCATCTGACACGGAAACTTGTACCCGAGTGTCTACCGCCTAACTAATACTGTCTTAGGTTGGATATTTTAGTCTTTTTTTTATATAAAAAGAGTGACAAGACGATCAGGACATGTGCCTGATGGTAAGCAACATGCCTGACACATAACAGCACAGTGACACGCAGCTATTGGAACACGAAGAGTCCAAATCATTACCTAGCACTGCACTGCGCTCGTCACCCAGAGATCTAAGATCTTATATCTCTAACCCCTGTAATTTCTCTGGAAACATTGCCCTTCAAACCGGAACACAGTAATGTTTGCACATTACTGCTTGGCGGTAGAATAACTGGCAAAGGTGTGGTACTTCCCCAGGCGGACTCTGTCAAGAGTCCTACCACTACAAATTCTTTCTTATTTCTTTTCTTTTAGATTCTCTTTCTTTTCTTTTCGCTTCAAATGATAGAGACAGCAATAGCAAAGCCATAGCCGATGTAGTTGGGTGGTTTTCCGGGGTTTTCCGGCCTAATACTTTGATAAGTGCTCCGTGGTCTCACTCGCGCCGTTTCGAATCCTGGTATTTTCCCGGGATAAAATGTAGCCTATGTGTTCTTGCAAACTATAATCTATCTCTGCTCCAAATGTCAGCCCGATCCGTTCCGACTAACGTGATTGAGCAACAAGCATCTAAACATCCAAACATTGACATTTTAATATTAGTAGCAGCGCCCCGCGGTTTTACCCGTGTAGTTCCCTTTCCCGTTGTTCCTGTTATTTTTTTCGGAATAAAAAGTAGCCTATGTAAAACACAAAAACGTGTACAAAAAACGGTTATGTAGTTAGTTTATACGCTGTAGAAGTGGGAGCGAGAGGTATACCAGCAATTTCTCTCTATAACCTACTGAAAGACCTTGGCTTATCCAGAAGTGCAGTAAGTTCTATACTGGAACGAGTATCTAAAGCTGCACTAGTGGGCTCATATCAGATTTGGCTGGGCAGGGAGAGAAAAGCGGGTAGTGAAGGTGAGTGTTGATGTACGTCAGAAAGGGCCCCTTAAACCTACGCCCTAGTCACAAGTCTCGGGAACTACTCGAGTTTTTCTCTCTCTGCCACACGATGGACCCGGCACCCGCACGGTGAATTCATGGAATGCTAAGAAGATCGTCTCTCTCTTTGAGACCATAATCTATGTATGTTCCAAATTTCAGCTAGATCCGTTCAGCCGTTAGAAGTGATTGAGCAACAGACATCCAAACATTGACATGTATTTTATTAGTAGGAAGTTGGATGATACTTTAACTAGACTCTAGGCATGAGTTGGCCGTATTTGTTTGCAAATTTATGTGATGAACTAGCGATCCGACCCGGCTTCGTCTGTGTTACACAATATATAGCCTATACTACTCAAGGATCACGTAGATATCCAACGGTACTACTAAAAATACGACTAAAAAAGGTTATTGTGGGTTATCCCTAAGAGATAGACATATACTATTGGTGATTTTTTTTGTAGACCTTTTTAAGGGGGTACAATACTGCAGTACATTATTTTGATCCATCTCGTGGGATCCAGCCAGCGTTTCCAAAGCAACTGCAATGTGTTTATTTATGACATTACATTAGAAACCTTTAAAATTTTTAGTGTTCCTCTACTGTTGTATGCACATTGCACATATTATACATATAAACCTTCCTCTTGAATCACGCTATCAATTAAAAAACCCACATCAAAATCTGTTTGGTAGTTTTAAAGGTTTAAGCATACATAGGGATGTAGGAACAGAGAAAGCGACTTTGTTTTACACTATGTAGTGATAGTGATGTACAGATACTAATAAAATATTTGTTGTGTGTACCTATGTATGTTTCCATGTATCTTATTTTATGAATAAGTAGCAACGCCCAGAGGTGATGGAAAGTTGTTATTCTAGACTATAATAATATACCTAATATAGTGTGTGTTCGGTGAATCTCGGGTAAAATGGAAACAACATTTCATGTAGGGGTCAGTTCGCGGTGATCTTCGATCTGATGTGAATTATTGTCTATTTGACATTTCAATTCTAATATTTTTATACATACAAATAAACAAATAAATTAAAAAAAAAAACAAGAATAAAATAGATGGTCAGATTAAGGGTCAGATGCACGCGGCGGTCATCCTCGACACAGCGCGCATCGTCAGGAAGTTCCTCACTCTGCAGCCCTAACCACCGGTACGATAGCTTGGGCCCTGCCCCGCTGCTGGCGGCATCGGCACCCTAGTTTTTAAATGTTTGTATCTATTTGTTAAATTTTATTGTAAAAATCTTAAGATAAGAAATAAATGAAGTGAATAAAATAGCAAAATATTATGTTTTATCTATGAGGCTATGAAAGTACTATTTATGTGGACGTCGCATCAACTAATTCTAACGATGTGTAGGTATTATTGAATCATTTTCCCGTTAGACTTACCCGTTAGACTCACTTAGAAAATAATTATTAATCTTATCTGTTTTAGTACCTAGTGAATTTCCAAAAGCAGAAATATCAGGTCCGCTAAATGAATCCGGCTATGTTTTCCTTATAAGTTTAAAATACCTAAGTCTTCTTGTGTCGTTTCATATCACTAATTCCTTCTAATGATATAAATATAATCTTGGTCGCGATAACCCTGGCGATTATTTGGCCCCACGTAGCTATTCAGCCATTCAGCGTGGTAATGCCGCCAGCATGCTGGGCACTTTTCCAACAATAACTGTATGATCATCTAGATTATCTTAAGACCTTCATTGGTCTATGCTTGATTCATTGATGTTATATTATATTGATGTGCGTTGTGGAAGTAGTTTGTTAGGGCCGTAGCGTAGAGTAGTTCTCATTATATTATTATGGTCAATGGGACTGCTTATTTTAAAATCTCGAAGTTTAATGTTCCATAATGTCGTAAGAACTGAACGGACCGTGCTGAATTTGAAAATTACATTACAGTTAGGAATTTCAAATAGGAAAAAATATGGTGCAACCTTATTTCTGTAAAAAAGCAGATTTACAAAGGGAATTCTTAGTTTTCGCAAGAAGATAGTCAAGGCGAGTTAAAATAACCCATTTAATAAAATGAATTTAATATTTTAGTATTCTCTTTGTGGTTTTCCTTTTCCGTTTACCTTATCTCGTTTATTTTATCGTCATATTTACAATGATGCACAAATATGAACCTGTTTCGGTTTGAAGGTAAAATATCCCGAGAAATTACATTAATTCAATATTATTAATATAAATAATCTTATATCCCTGAGCGACAATCGCAGTAGGTACCTACAGTGGGTAGCACTGTACTGTTACGAGTATGATGGGGGTTATTTACCATTAAGCGCTAATCTTTCTCGAACCGTCACTCTGTACTTAAAATAATAGCTGTGATAAAAACAGCGGTGGGTTCCCAACGAGTCACACCAAACGAGTCACACTGTGACTCGATGGGAATTTTTTCCCAACCAGTAACACTGTTACTCGTTGCAACTTTCTTTAATAGTTTAAATTCCCATCGAGTCACACTGTTACGATAGTGTGACTCGTTGGGAAAAAAAATGCCCATCGAGTCACAGTGTGACTCGTTTGGTGTGACTCGTTGGGAACCCACCAAAACAGCAGGCACCGCATTAAAGTTGTATTTTTTTGTATACTTTATTAAATAATTGATAATATCCAATATTTATTGAAAAAAAAATTATGGTTTCAGTAAAGTGATATGTTTACTAAACCATTTAGTACGACAGATACGAACGGTACTTTCGATATTTTGCTTTGCAGCGGCTTAACTTAGATTATTTTGTGAAATATCCAAACAGGAAATAGAAACTGAGTATACCTATAGGTATACCCTTTGGAACTTATTTTTTGACATTTTTGTTATTGTGGATTATATTGTAATTAAATAACTGGTTGTAATTTGAATTTCAATTACTTAAGTTTGTTATGTATTATTACTATTACTTTATTTACATATACGGAGAGTTTGTAATACATAAGTATGAGTATGAGAAACTCTTCGTCTGAATCATTTCTCAGGATTAAAGAAAAACTATAATTGGAAGGCGTTAGAACAGCTCGCAAAAGGGACTCTGCAAAAAGTTACAAATTTGACGTTTTCTATTTATACTCTCTATACTTCCCGACCTTTAAACGACCAATTCTTGTAGGTATTTAGGTATATATATATATATATAGAATCTGAATCTCGAAAACGACTCGAACGATTTTCATGAAATTATGTATACAGGGGGTTTCGGGGACGATAAATCGATCTAGCTGGGTTTTATTTTTTTAAAACATCATTTTATGCGCGTTTTTAGACAATGAAAAACTCCTACAATGTTATTAGAATACGATAACTTATTTCGCCACTGTTTTTTAAGTCTAAATGGCTCAGTCGGAATATGCTCGCCCTCGGAGTCAACAGGCCCCGGTTCGAATCCTGATGGTTACACTCGGGTCTTTTCTTTTTCTTCTGAGAAAATCTTTTACTTAGAGCCCTTTATAAACGCATTTAAACCGAGCAAAGCTCGGTCAACCAGGTACTGATATTAATGCAAAAGAAACTGTCTGTATATTTTGTCTGTGTGTCAGTCTAACAGTTACGCTTTCACGCCTAAACTACTTAACCGATTTATATGTATGCATTTTGACAGAGAAATAATCTACAGCTCTAGAACCTGGGAAAGGACATTTTAATTAGAAAAGAGTTTTAGTTGTGTGAAAGTTTAATCATTTTTGAAGCTCGAAACTTGTTTTCGTTAGTTTGTTTATATAAATAAATATAACTCAAAAATAACTTAAAATTCAAAGTTTGTAAAAATGTTCCGAATACCCTTGGCGAATATAAACTATTTTAAAAATTAACGAGTTGCGGGTTACACCGCGGGCCACAGCTAGTATAAGTATACATTTAAAACATTTTGCTTTATCAATTTTACAAATAAGTATGTGAAACGGAAACAGCCATCATACAACAATACGTTATTATGCCCCTACAGTCTTGATAAGAAAGTAATTAGAACAATTTACTATGCAACTACATATTTTTCTTTCAAATAACACAGCGTAGGTAGTATTATCCTTATTTACGTATATCTTATCAACTTCATCATTTTATTATATCTTACCAGCTGTGCTTAATTTTCGTATGTACCTAATTTGCTCAGCTTATTTCATTATATTTCCAATATTTTATAGCTCACTGATTGCAATCATTGTGAGGATGCATAAAAATAAAACACCATACATTAGGGAGCGGGGTTGGGGTAGCAAATCAAAAAAAAAAAAAGGTGGAAAAAGACTTAACTTTCTGTGACAAAACCCCGTGATCCTACACACAGAAAAATTGTGCTCTCACATTTTAAAACCGACGTTATATTTAATCTTCTACGAAAATATTAACGTAAAACTTCACGCTAGCAGACAGATCTAAATTTAACAACAGAATTGGGTTCGAAAAGTCATTAAATCCAAGTAATATGTGGATGCCCCAATGGTTTTGGAACAATCGCTGGTCGACACACCTAGCGTCTTACTAAATCGGCTTTGGTTTTCCTATTCCTGTCTCTATAATTTTAAGCGAAAAGAAAATGGAGAGCAATATCAAGGCTAAGACAATTTTAGTTAGGCTGTAGACCCTTCGCAATGGAATAGAGATAAGATATTTAACTTACTATACTATATATACTTACTATACTATAATATATATACTATACATTTGTTTTGATGTACAGGACAGTTCAGTAACGTGAGAAGAAAGTGTCTAAATAATGGTAGGCAGATATTTTCCAGATAGATAAAATACTCACGTTGCTGCACCTATACAATTTATTATCAAATAACGTGAGAATAAAATTGTGGCGTTTATTTGGCCCAACGCAATAGCATTGCCATTCAGCGTGTTAATGTCGCCAGCATTATGTCCGTACATCTTAACGAAAAAATTTTAAACATAGGCTTTGCATCAAAATTTTGGTATTGATAGGTACTAACTATAAATAGCACACACAGTGGACTGAAAAACAGAGAACAACAAGTTACTAATTAATCATTTAATTTTTAGTGGATTTCCTTTAGGTACAAAATTCTACCTACGCGTAGAAATTGGCATAATATAAAACTCTTATATTTTATCATGACTAGCCTTTCTGCCTAGCATTACGTATATAAGTGTACCTTTGACCGACTTTAAAAAGGAGGAGGTTATCAATTGAGTTGTATGTTTATTTTTGTACCTATGTGAAGTGATAGCTCCGCCTACAGTGAACATCTGCAACATCAAAGGCGTTGACGATGCCTTAGGAACCCGCAGAAGTGTCAAAAATATCCTTTGGCTGAAGTATCGTACTAAATAAAACGCCATTGCGTAACATACAAACAAAACAAACAACCAGCCAAATTGAGCACTTCTTCCTTTTGAATATCCGAGAGATTGGGTGTCGTATACGTAACCAAAGTGGTGACTCTCGCTCTGGCTCGTTCCTGAGGCAGAGGATAGCAATCTATTCAGCGAGGCAACCCAGCCAGCGTTTTGGGCACATTTGCACCAGGAAAGATTCATGGTGGGTTATTTCAGTTTATGACCGATGATATATGATGATGTGACGTGTAACATTGTACTAAGGCATTAAATATTATGACAATTAAATTTAGCTAAAATTAAACTTTTTTTAGCTTCAATAAAGTAAATGACCTAATTAGAATATACCCTAGGCAGTGGAGCCTAAGTATGTTTTCTATTTCCATTACTCATCGATGTAAATCAATCCTTTTTAGGGCAGTGATTGTTTGCAATGATTGCATAGTTTCAACATCATGTTTAAGACCACTTCACACCTATTCGTTGCCATAGATAGTGTGCGAGATTTAGAGGCAAAATCATTTTACTTCATGATGTAAATTTTAAAAGGATAACATTGAACATTAAATAATAAAGTAACGAAATAAATAATAGCCAGAAATAGATATTATGTAATTAGTATTTCGCTATCTTAAAATTTAAATTCGAGTGTCATGATATTAATTTGTTCCCAGTGAACTCTTACTAATTCAGCCGATATTCACGAAAGTTGGCATTTATGTGGAATTTGGTCCAACTTGAGAGATAAGATAGTTTTTATTTCTATTAATGGTATTTAACTGAAAATATCTGAGCAGAACTGGAACTGATAATGTGTACATTTAGGTATTTACTTTTCTGCTATGAATATAAATGTGAATGTTTCTTACTTTTTCTTTTATAGTATAGACTAAACGAGCAGAACATGTGCCTGATGGTAAGCAACATGCCTCCTATAACAGCACAAGCTATTGGAACATGAAGAGTCCAAATCATTACCTAGCACCGCACTGCGCTCGTCACCCGGAGATGTAAGGCTCTTAGCCCAGTAAATTCTCTGGAAACATTGCTCTTCAAACCAGAACACAGTAAAGTTTGCACACTACTGCTTGGCAGAAGAATAACTGGCAAAGGTGTGGTACTTCCCCAGGCTGACTCTGCAAATAGCCCTACCATGACCACCAATACCAAACGAAACCAAGTAAGACGTAAGGCATAGCTTGTCGCAACATATAGTTATTTCATAAGCATAAGCATTGCCATTTATCGTGGTTTTGCCGCCAGCATGCTGTGCACGCTTCCGACTGGTACTGGGTTCGAACATCTTGATTATTTGTAGACCTTTATTAGTATATGGATAATTCAGAAGTGTTTAGTGAAAGTAGTTAGTGTATGTAGCGTAGTGTAGTTCTCATTGTATGTCACTTTTGTTAATAAAGGTTTTGCATTTAATAAAAAAAAAAAGTTAAACATACCGTCATTCATAAACAAATTACACTAAACACATCTAACTTTTGCGCCATAGCGAAATTAAAAAGTACACAAACACAACTCAACCGGCAAAAAAGTGATCTGGACAGATAGTGAATCTGCAAATCATTAATATAGTCCTTGGTAGTGATTTACAGCGTGTGTTCAATGTTGCCAATAAAATTGCACTAGTATCTAATTACTAGATAAGATATGACAATGTGTCTCTTTTATCGAGTGTTACTACAGCGGTGTGGCAGACAGGACGTTGAACTTAAATAATTTACATTCTCCGAAAAACAATTTTAGGTTTCAGTTCATATTTCCTAACTCGGACATGTTCTGCGGCATGACCGATATTCTCTCCTACAGACTATCATGATGGGGAAAATTCCGGGGAAGCGTAGTGTCAAAAGACACAAGATGTCGTGGCTCCGCAATATCAGGGAGTGGACGGGGATCAAGACGGTGGAACAACTGTTCAGACTAGCGCTGGACAAAGAAAATTTTAAGAAGCTGACTGCCAACCTTAAGTAATGGAGAGGCACTATAAGAAGAAGAAGTTCATATTTCGAAAACCGCTGCACGGATTTCGATTACATGTCTATGGGAACTATGTCCTACCATACATAAAAGAGAACTATGAAAATTGATTCACAATTGGCGGAGTTATCTCGTAACATACGCAAAAAAAGACATACAACCGAATTGAGAACCTTGTCCTTTTTTGAAGTTGGTTGAAAAGATAATAAATAGTACAAAAAACTATGGAAATTAGTAGCTAGGCGTATAAAATATACATATATTATTTTTATAGTTTCAATGCCTCTTCTTATCCATTATTCCGCTACGCCGCACAAAAATCATGCGGCAAGGAGAAATGATCGAGAGTTGCAACCCCCTATCTTCACCTGCATTCTGTTGGGCAGCTTTCAAGTGACGGTATAGTGGCGAATCTTATTATTTTATACCCTTCTAGAATATGACATAGGTTGTTTATATGACCCATAAATGTTGTTCACAGGCCTGTAGTCTATAAATGAGTATTGTTAAAACTCACACTCAGGAAACCGACAACTTTAACGGTCGTATTATGAGTAGGTACATTATGAGTACGACATAAGTGAAAACCTAGTATAGGTTTGTGTTAATTTTCAGTTTTTCTTGGAAAACAGCGGTTGCTTGTACGAGTAAATTCACATTCTACTACAGTTAAGATAAGAATAGCGGCTTTTTGTTATAGTGGTGTGTCAGACATGAAACGGTCAATATCGTGACAGATTCAGGAAATAATTTATGCCTTTTACCGTCGTGTAAGTCGTATTATAAATAAATAAACAAATATTGGTGGACAATTAACACACAACACCATCTGACCCCAAACTAAGCAAAGCTTGTAATATGGTGGCCAGATAACTGATATAATACTTATATAGTTGTAAATACATAAAAGTAGATTTATTGCCTTATGCAAGAGTAATACAAAGAGCTAATTTAATGGTAGGGGGGAGCACATGATGCTAAATAGGAATTTACTCGAGCGTCATAGAGATCTTATTGGGACAAATCTTAGATAATAAGAAGAAAAAAATATATAGAGGTAATGTTCGCGGCGGTAACTTCATCATCATCATCATCATCAGCCACAAGACGTCCACTGCTGAACATAGGCCTCCCCCCTAAATTTCCATAACGAACGGTCCTGCGCAACCTGCAACCAGCGGTTTCCAGCGACCTTTGTGAGGTCATCTGTCCATCTAGTGGGAGGCCGTCCAACACTGCGTCTCCCGGTTCGTGGTCGCCACTCAAGAACCTTTTTTTCCCCATCGGTTGTCAGTTCTGCGAGCGATGTGGCCTGCCCATTGCCACTTCAGCTTGCTTACTCTTTGAGCTATGTCGGCCACTTTCGTTCTTTTGCGAATATCCTCATTACGGATTCTGTCGCGCAAAGAGACTCCGAGCATAGCTCTCTCCATAGCTCGCTGTGTGACTTTGAGCTTCGTTATGAGACCAACAGTGAAGGACCACGTCTCAGTTCCATAAGTCATCACTGGCAACACGCACTGGTTAAAGACTTTCGTCTTTAGGCATTGGGGTATTTTGGACTCAAAGATGTGCCGAAGTTTCCCGAACGCTGCCCATCCGAGTTGGATCCTTCGCTGGACCTCTTTGTCGAAGTTGGATCTACCTAATTGGATCTTTTGACCCAGGTAGACGTATTCGTCAACAACTTCGAGTGTGGTATTCCCAACAATAACCGGTACAGGTGAGACATGAACATTTGACATGACCTTCGTCTTGTCCATATTCATCCTCAAACCTACCTGTTGGGATACTCTACTGAGGTCCCTGAGCATAGCACCGAGGTCCTCCATCGACTCCGCCACAATGACTGTGTCGTAGGCAAACCGAAGGTGAGTGATGCATTCGCCGTTGATATTGATGCCATATCCGTTCCAGTCCAGTAGCTTGAAAACATCTTCCAGCGCGGCAGTGAACAGTTTCGGAGATATAACATCTCCCTGTCTCACGCCTTTCTGTAGCTGGATATGTTTTGTGCACTGGTCCTGTAATCGTACAGACATTGTGGCTTTGCTGTAAATACACTTCAACACTTCGATATAGCGATAGTCGATGCGGCATCGCTGGAGAGACTGAAGCACTGCCCAGGTCTCGATGGAATCGAAGGCTTTCTCATAGTCCACATACGCTATACATAGTGGCCGATTATACTCCTCGGTTTTCTGTATAATCTGCCGAAGCGCATGAATGTGGTCTATGGTACTATAGCCTTTTCGGAAACCGGCTTGTTCGGGTGGCTGGAAGTCGTCAAACCTGCGTGCGAGACGATTCGTGATTACCCTCGAAAACAACTTATAAACGTGGCTCAGAAGTGAGATGGGTCTGTAGTTCTTCAACAAGGTGTTGTCACCTTTTTTGAAGAAGAGCACCACCACACTTCTGCTCCACGCTTCTGGCGTACTACCGTCAAGTATGACGGAATCGAACAGCTTCTGGAGGACTTTAAGTACCGGTTTTCCACCCGCTCTCAGAAGCTCAGTCGTAATTCCGTCGTCGCCAGGTGCTTTGTTGTTTTTAAGTTGTTTGAGGGCCATCCTAATCTCATACAGGCGGTAACTTACCGCCGATAAAAAACATCGGTGGAGAAAGCGACTACACAGTTTCATTTGTAAAATCAGCTTTATCGATGATTTTTTTTTATACTTCAGCTTGTCGAATCGTCGTCGTAATCCTTGAATTATTTCCTCATACAAAAAACAAAAAAATAGTTACAGTCAAAAACTTTTTCACATCTTTGTGGTCCTCCCTTTTCTTTACGTCACTCTCAAACTGTCATATCAGTAGAATAAACACTATTAAGCTTGAAATGAATTCACACTACCTTAATCTAACGCTCGCGAAAATTCTGATACGCAATTTTTTTTATCGTTTATCGGATCACAGATTATTAGTAGTATGGATACAGCTGTTTTTACGTAAAATTTAACAAACATCCAGACATACTCACGAACTTTCGCGTATAAATTACTAGCAGCGGCCTACGTTTATTTTTTGATCCCGTTTTTTCCACGGGATAAAAATATAGCCTATGTTATTTATTTATTTATGTGTTCTTCCAGACTATAATCTACATTATGTGTTCCAAAATTCAGGCCGATCCGTTCATATGTTACGTGATTGCGCAACAAACATCCAAATTTTTGTATGAAAACTAACGTGGTTATTGCACACATTTTAAATAAATACACGGGTAACTCACGTTTGATATAGTCAGTCCAGTCCGACTCAAGTTTCGATCGCGTTTGGCGATCTTTTTCAAGGTGAGTTCGCGTGTTCGCAGCTCGTTTAGCACTGAAAAGAACGCCGGACGCGATCGAAACTCGAGTCGGACTTGACTGACTATATCAAACGTGAGTTACCCGTGTATTTATTTAAAACATCAAAATATTGACATTTTTAATATTAGTAGGACTAGCAATACCCCGCGGTTTCGCTCGCGTAGTTCGCGTTCCCGTCAGCCTGTGTGTTGTACCAGACTATCGTACTAATATTACAATTGTCAATGTTTGGAAGTTTGGATGTTTGTTGCTCAATAACGTCGTAACGTATACATAGATTATAGTCTGGAAGAACACATAGGCCTTTTAAACCGAAGAAAAGATGGACTCTACGCGGGTACACTCCGCGAGGTATAAGCTGAGCTTTGCATTAGTGTGAGTGATCACCAATCAGGCAGGAGCTTGAAATTTTGTCCGCGAGGTATAGGCTGAGCTTTACATTAGTGTGAGTGATCACCAATCAGGCAGGAGCGTGGCGAGACAGAATGCCGCCGCGCCTAAGGCCGGTTGTCACACCTACACTATCCATGTACACTCACACAAATGCAAAGCTCAGCTTATGCCTCGCGGAGTGTAACACCGCGGCTGCTGCTAGTATTCTATTATATGCTCCAAATTTCAGCCCGATCCGTTTATACGTTACGACGTGATTGAGCAACAAACATCCAAATATTGACATTTAATAGTATTAGTAAGATGTATCTATTAGTGAGTATCTATTAGCATGTCATTTATATTGCATTAATTATTTATTCTATGTTTCATACATTTATATTGATTTTATACCTTTTTTTCCTTTTTTCTAACTGTCTATTTACTGGCAACTTGCGAATGAACTTTCACTCAATTTATATCGTATTTTTCACTGGTTTTGTATTTCCAATACATTGATTCAATTATTTTTCAATTACGACTGGTGATTGAGTCTGAAAAAAACACCTGTTTTTATTTGATTGATGATTATTGATTATTGTGATATTATCGAGCAGTGCCCGCGGGTTTATGCGTGTAGTTAACGTTCCCTTTATTTTCTCGAGATAAAAAGTAACAACTTAAGTTCTTCCAGGCTAAAATCTATCTGTGTTACAAATTTTAACTCGTTCCGTGCATACATTAGGACGTGATTATATAAGCAATACAAACATAATAATGCCATTAATTTCAGTAGATAATTCTATGGTTACATTAAATTGAAATACTATAAAGTCCTTTACAATAGAAATACATATTATTAACATGTTTTTTGTTGTTGCTTTTTACCCGACTGAAAGAAGGGTTATGTTTTTCGCGAGTATCTTGTATGTTTGTAAATTTCTTTATTCCCAACGTGGGAATAAAGAAATTTACAAAATTTGAATAATCTTCCAAACGGCTGCATGGATATTGATAATTAAGATATTGTTAGATTCGTTTTAATCACCCAAGTGTCTTTAGATCTATATATATAAATAAATCAATGCCACTTTTCGTTGTAAGTGAACTCCTTCTAAACGGCGCGACAGATTTCAATGATTTTTTTGTATACGCTCGGGTAGGGCCCTGGGCGGTTTAGATTCACAAATCAGCCTGGCAGATGGCACTGCAATTGGTACCTTGGTTAATATCCGAGCGAAGCCGGGACGGGCCGCTAGTAGTATATAATGTATTTTTACATATTGATTTTTTGCAGTCGGGTTTTTAAATTAAAGTTTATTATTAGCTTGGTATGTTTCTATGCACCTAACACCTATGTATCTATGAATCAATGTATCTATGTGAATCTTTGAACGTGATTATTACCACTTTCAAAACAACGCGAGGACCGATGACAATACAAAAAATTGTTTAGTTTGTTCTATTCACCATTCATCTTCACCACGTTCATCACAAATAATTCTTTTGTTCACTGACTAAGTAGAGAGATCAGAGAGATATTCTGTTTGCATTCCATTTTCACGAACATTATTTATATTCATTTACATTCTCTTTGATTTATATAAGTGTCATACTGACATATGAAGTCAGAGACTACGTTTCGTTACCACGGGTAATCGATTTATTTAAATTTGTCAATTATGAATAAATTAGGCAATGTGAAAATCTTTTAAAAGTTTTATACAATCGATAGGAAATGATACGTGACGGTTGTAACCTGAAATATAATTCAGATTACTTAATACATAAGAAATATAATTTATAAAAACTTAAAATTCATTCTTTGAAATCATTAAAGAAAACCGTCGATTTACCGGAAATGGCTGAACGGAACGTGATTTTTGATATTTCATTGAGTGTTCCCACCACGTTCCCACTTTTTTATTTTGTAAAAATATTATCTTACTTAGATCTCTAATTTGTAATAATTATTTTATATATACAAAACGCAAAATATTAATTTTTTTATTACTTGTACCAAAATGTTTCCCTGGCTATAACAGCGCAGAAATGCGGTAAGCCTGATGGAAACATTTGGTCGTGGAGTTGACGATCGCGGGATTATTTAATCACATATAAATATTTTTAAAATTTTGTTTGTTTAACTTTATTTGTTTATTTTTTTCACGTTAATACGCAAAATAATAAAATTACAAATAGAAATAGGTACGAAATAATTTATTTCCATAAATAATGTAACTAAGCACAGAATAAAATAGGTAACCCGGGTCTGCTGCTTTAGCGTTAGCTGTGTTGCAGCAAACAATGTCTTCCCAAAAATGTGCAATTAAATTAGGTATTTAAATTAATGACACAAAACAATTTCTCCAAAGTATCATTATCACATTGCTCAAGACAGTTTTTATGGTTGTGTTTACCTTGTACTAGTTTTTTATTTTTCTTTGAAAAAAAAAAGACATGAGGTATAAAATCATGAGATTCAGCACTGTGCCATCATTTGTAAACTGTCCAGTAGTGAAGATACGTAGCAACCCTCGATCTTTTCTCCTTGTCGCATGATTTTGTACGGCACTGCGGAATAATGGATTAGAAGAGGGATTGAAACTGTATGAAACCAATGCCGTACATAATCAAATGACCAGAATAGTACATATAACACAGTGCCACTTAAACTTAATCTATAACTTACAGTAACTATACAGCTAATGAGGTTAAACGTTAAACATTCTAAATTCCTAGGGGTTACTTTGGGCTCACATTTAAATTGGAAAGATCATGTTTCCCAGGTCAATTCAAAAATATCCAAGTATGTATTGTTACACTCTGTCAACTCTTATTTCAGCGAAAGAAATTGCAAACAATGGGTACTATGGCCACGTATACCCTCATTGTATTCATTCATTGTATTGGGAAATTTTAGTAATTGCGGAAACTACTTGCAAAATACAAAAGAAATGGATTCATGCTCACTTTGACTTGAATGACACAGATTCTCGTATAAATATTTTTAGACAATAAATTATTACATTCTTTATCTTGACTAGCATACGTTCTAGAAATTTACTTGTTTGTTAAAAATAATAAAACTATTTTTTTTGAAAATAAGTCTTCCCGAGTAGAGAGCTTATGTCTAAAACACACATTTGAAATCCAGGTATTACAAGTTTAATATTATACCTAATGCCGTCCACTACACAAGTCCACTAAATACAGCAATAAAAAAAATACGAGATAAGCAGGACATGTGCCTGATAGTAAGCAACATGCTTGCCACATAACAGCACAGTGACACGCAGCTATTGGAACATGAAGAGTCCAAATCATAACCTAGCACTGCACCGCGGTCCTCACCCAGAGACCTAAGGTATTGTATCTCTAAGCTCTGTAATTTCCCTGGAAACATTGCCCTTCAAACCGGAACACAGTAATGTCTGTTAATACTTTACCATTCGAACTGATATCTTTAGAGATATCAAACAAACATTGAACACTTGGATAGTTAATACTAATTCATCCTATCATCAACATTATCATCATCAGCCACAAGACACTGCTGAACATAGGCCTCCCCCTAGAGGTCCACAAAGAACGGTCCTGCGCAACCTGCAACCAGCAGTTTCCAGCGACCTTTGTGAGGTCATCTGTCCATCTAGTGACTAGATGTCACTAGAAGTCACTAGACTGGACGGCCTCCCACTAGATTCTAGCGGGAGACCGTCCAACACTGCGTCTTCTGGTTCGTGGTCGCCACTCGAGAACTTTTGTTCCCCATCGGTTGTCATCAATTAATTCATCCTATAGTATTAAAGAATTGAATGAACCCTTCAAACATTTATTTAGGAAAATGGTTTCTGAAATAGTGCTAAGAAAAATGCAATATATCTTTTTCGCATCGCATTGTACATATTAACGTATAGCATTTATTAGTGTTATTTATATCTTAAAAAATATAATTATTTAATTATTATTTTATTAGAGTATCTTGTCCCAACGTTGAGCAAAAGCCTCTCTTCCTTTTCTCCAATGGTATCTATCGAGAGGTATTGTGAGCCAATATTTTCGTCAAAATATAGAAACTTTAAAATTATTTAATAAAAAATAAATTAATTTAACGTTAGTCCATTATTAGTCGGATTGATTTATTTAAATAATAAATAAACAGACAAAGTTGTAATAATATCACACTATTACTATAAAAGCGAAAGTTTGTAAGTGTATACTTATGTTTGTTTTTTTTGTAGTGTTTGTAAAACCAGAAGGGATTTAGTAGATTATGCTACAATGTAAAGTTGGTGATTACGTACAAAAAATAATTGTGACTACGCTACGTCTTGTGCTACGTTATTCTCCACAAGACGTGCTTTTGTGGGATAAACTAATTGGCTGATTTACACAAGATTATATCTATCGGGGAATTTCGGGAGAATCGGCTCGCATTCCACAACTTAAACGTTTTTATTACAAAAAGTCAAAACTCTTAGTACAAGTGTTTGGCACGTCTATAATAAAACGATTTCGTTTCTTTGAGGTACGAGCAATCCGATAACAATGGTTTATGATTCGATATTATTTATTTTATTCGTTAAAAAATAGATTATGCTATTTGTTATATACAGTGACGAG
This sequence comes from Ectropis grisescens, assembly GCA_017562165.1. NCBI lineage: Eukaryota > Metazoa > Arthropoda > Insecta > Lepidoptera > Geometridae > Ectropis > Ectropis grisescens. The sequence continues at coordinate 14,034,534 of CM029780.1, read as the reverse complement.
ACGAGCTCCACATGTGCCTGATGGTAAGAAACATGCCTACCACAACAGCACAGTGACATGCAGCTATTGGAACATGAAGAGTCAAAATCTTTACCTAGCACTGCACCGCGCCCGTCACCCAGAGCTCTAAGATCTTATACCTCTAAGCCCTGTAATTTCTCTGGAAGCATTACCCTTCAAACCGGAACACAGTAATGTTACACACACATTACTGCTTGGCGGTAGGATAACTGGCAAAGGTGTGGTGCTTCCCCAGACGGACTCTACTAAGAGTCCTACCTACTTAAGTACATGTCTACAATATTATTATTAAGTTCCCAAGTTCACGAAGTTCCCGTTCCCGGTATTCCCTCGAGATCAAAAGTATTCTATGTGTTCTTCCAGACTATAATCTAATCGTGTTCCAAATTTCAACCCGAACCGTTCCATACGTTGCGATGTGATTGAGCAACAAATATCCAAACTTCCAAACATTGACATTTACAATAATAGTAGGATTTCGTACGCCTTAATAATAAAAGTTCAATGTTAATAATAGTAGGATTTCGTACGCCATAATAATAAGAGTTCAATGTTAATAATAGTAGGATTTTGTAACAAACACAGTCTTCAGTGAAATTTAAGAAGGAAACATAAATATACAAATCAATAGCGTTAAAATTTTTAACCGACTTCAAAAAAGGAGGTTTCTCAATTCGACCGCATATACATATATTTTTTTATGTGTGTTCGCGGATAGCTTCGTTGTTTATGAAACGATTTTGATAATTCTTTTTTTTTGTAAAGAAGATATTCCAAGGGTGGTACCGTGATAATGAAACCAAAGTCTGATGATGACATCCTAGATAAATCGAGGAAAACTTTTTAATTTTATAAGTTTTCTGTTGAAAGTCGGTTCTTTTTTGTTAAAATTATAATATGTACAATTAGGTTGTAAGTACTTACTTGTATTATCCGACTGAAAGAAGGGTTATGTTTTTCGCGCGTATCTGGTATGTTTGTAAATTTTTTCACGTATCTTCAAAACGGCTGGATGGATTTTGACAACTAGGATATCGTTAGATTCGTCTCAATCACCCAATCACCTTAGTACAGTCGGGTTTTTATATTAAAGTTATTAGATCAAGAAATTAATGAGAAAGGGAAAGGGTGTAATAGATTGAGTATCTACTCAGTTGCATACTCTCTGAAACATATCATAAGCTTACAACTTCTCGTTGATGTTCTTGGACTTTGTAGTAAGTAATTTTCGAATAGAGAGTATAATAAATATGACACAAAGGTCGCTGAAAACCGCTGGTTGCAGGTTGCGCAGGACCGTTCGTTGTGGAAATCTAGGGCGGAGGCCTATGTTCAGCAGTGGACGTCTTGCGGCTGATGATGAATAAGTATGAACGTATAATAGTAAAAAGTACCTACATAAAATATCTTAAGGCATTTAACGAGTATTTGTAGTCATTTTATCGCTTAATCATGTTTAGAAAATCAATTGTTAATAATGACAAAGTTTTTTAAACTCATAAGAATAAGGAAAATGTGATAAAAATCTAAATTTATATAGCTATTCATTGTATGATAAATAATGTACTTTAAATTACCCATTATACCAAATCTTCTATTTTTTATAAAAAAAACTGAGTGAGCTTATAATATTTTAATTATTTTAATTTATTTTTCGCTTTTGAGTGCCTATTTGTGGTTTTGAAGTTGGTTTAATATTTTGTACGAAAATAGTTTATAATAAATCTCGTCCACGGTTCCACAGACTGAACGCTTTTTTACATTTGTATAACTAAGACCAAATTTTGTTCCTATAGTTTGATAGTTAAGATTTTAAGTATTTATCAATTTAATTACTGAGTCCAGTTTATTTCGTTTTTATGAATTTGTTAATATTGTATCTTCGTTTTCAATAGCTGTTTGGTTCTAATTGATATAGGCCTATACGTACCTAATATTAAAAAAGTTGCACATTAGCAGAATCGTTCAGCATCGAAATCAGTCCAGCATCGTATTGATGTAGAGTTTTAGGATACTATTATATGAATAAGATAAAAGATTTTTTTTTTATCGCGTATAGGTCCGCGTTTGACCACCAACTCGCCTGATGGTAAGCGACGGTGTGGTCGAAGATGACGCACATTGACCTAGAAGGTACCTATTCACTCTGACCTTGAAAAGTTCTAGATTGTATCTCTCAGGGAACAAGGAGGCCGGCAACTTATTCCACTCCAAAGCTGTACGTACGAGAAAAGTGGATTCAAACCGTTTAGTACGGATTTTGGGAATATCCACAGTGTATGGGTGGTAGTGAGCCGGCTTACGACTTGTCCTGTAGTGGAAAGGGGAAGGCAATATCAGGTCGTGCAACTCCGCTGCACACTCTCCAAAATGTATCCTGTAAAACACTGTCAGACTAGCCACTTTTCGACGATGTTCTAGGCTTAGCAGTTTTTTAGCTACTAAGTACATGTGAAGAGTAGTTTTTAATTTACCCCCCATATGTTAACCCCATATTTCGAAGCAGTCTCATGCATGGTGCATCTTACGCGTAAACGTCGTAAAAATATCGCAGACTTTTTTTACTGTTTATTTTCATGATTGATGTTCCATAATTATTTAGAATGTTATTGTGGGCTGCCATGAGTTTTTAAGAGGTAGAGCCTTTGTCTACAAAACTACACGACATACATAACCACTTCTTATAAAAGTGGTCAATTGCGAATCTATAAGGGTCCCATATTTTGCCATTTGGCTACGGAACCCTAAAAAAGAAAAATAAAAAAGTTAATCATAGACCGATGACTCCCGTGATGAGACGAATGACTCCGATGAGTCCCACTTGCAGTAGGAAGCTTGTCCAGCCGGCTTTACCTCTACAAGTCAAACAAGTTCCTGTGTTCCGGTTTGAAGGGCAATGTTTCCAGAGAAATTACAGGACTTAGAGATATAAGATCTTAGATCTCTGGGTGACGAGCGCAGTGCAGCGCTAGGTAATGATTTTGGCTCTTCATGTTCCAATAGCTGCGTGTCACTGTGCTGTTATGTTTCAGGCATGTTGCTTACCATCAGGCACATGACCTGATCGTCTCGTCATTCTTTATTTAAAAAAAAAAGGTTCTGCATTTCAGTCACGCGTCTTCACGACGAAGCGATCGAAAAAGTTTTTGAAACAGATAATGCCATACAGATATAGATGATAGGTTAAATCAGTAAATACGAAGTATCCTAATAATTCACAAATAATTAGTGATTGTTTTAATTATGAAGTATAATTTAAAAATAACATTAAAACGTAAAATACTTACCGTTAGGTAAAGCTAACATATTTCACGAATTTCACGAAATCTTCAAAGATAAATATTATATTTCACCATGCAAATGTATTAGGTACAGTTAACTTTAAGAATTAAACTATTCTACTAAAAAAACTGTTTGATATAAAAACAAATATCACTTTCACTTGTTGTTTACACAACAATCTTTTTCACCATAAAATTTAAAATATCCGTTTAAGAAAATACGAAAAACTTGGTTTTAAAATTTATACGCCGGCAGTCCTTCGCCGTGACCGTTCATACTCGTAAATCGTACGACCGACCATCCATGTCATTTTCTAACACTGACAAGACCAGTCTCATTTCAATTGAAACAAAACGAAACTGGTGAAGCGATACAGTAGCAATGTTATCTCAGCAGCGACTGAACTACAAACCTTGGCGTCATTATCGAAAAGCAAATGCACGAGCGATTCGCGTACTCGGCATAGATAAAAATACTTCACACCCACAAGAGGCCCGGCAGCCGGAAGACGTATGCTCCGGCCAACAAGTATGGTGCCTATGAAAAAAAAGCTACCAATATTGTATAAATCATAGAGATATATTTTCCATTTACATTAAAGCCTTTTTTTATTTCAGGTTAAGTTACCTATAAATTATACATACATACAATACACAAACCAAAATCTGTAAAAAAAAAATATTGTCTGTAAAGTCGGTTGGTTTACGGACGATAGTTTAAAGTGACAACGTAACGGGACATAACGGGATACTTTTTCATGCAGTCAGCGTACATCGATTAATTAGACGTTGTCCCGTCAATAAAAAACAGGCTTTTTATTAGACAAGTAAAGAAAAAAACGTACACAAATAAACAAGACTTCAAGTCGTCCTTCAGTCCAACAGTCAAGAGCTTAACCTTAAATAGTAGAGGTATAGACGATGAACAATAAATGGGCATTACATTTCCATTTTAATTCCATTTTTTGAGTTTACCAAAAAAAAATTAAGCCACTTCAAAACTATGTTGTATGTTCAGTATTAGGCTAGAAAATGCTGTAAATTATTAATAACGTCTATAAATTTAAGAACATTTACTAGACTACTCGTATTCATATCTTAACGCCTGAAGTCTGTTTCAGAAGCACAGGAAACTTTCTACAAATTAATAAATTAAGACAATGTAGAGTCCGCAACTGCTAAAGAAATCACTTTCTTTTATGCACCTATTTTGGGTAAGTATTTTATTATTTATAGTGATAAACATAATATGTTGCACTCTTTAAAACATTCTCTCACATTTTCTTGGCCTTTGTTAATCGTTCTTGGAGAAATAGTTTTATGTCTGGTCTAACTAGCATCTCACGACGCAACAATTTAACCTTGTCCTGATTTACTGTAAACACACACCTTGGTGAAGGCAGTGATTATCTTGTTCAGAGAAATATTATAGAATGGAAAATAAAAGAACACTGTTATTTTTATTATATTTTTTTCCGAGATACGAAACAGCCGACTATAATTTAATAATTAAAGTCGTACAGTACGATTAATTATTTAACAATAAAATTGTTGGATGTGTTTTTTATTGATATTACTAAAACCACTTCACTGATTTTGATAAAATTTATATGACACTAATTCTGAAGTCTGTCAGATCTACCAGACAGAAAAATAATAATCGAAATCGAATCATATGCGTAAACTACAAAGTTATCCGCGAGCACACTTAAAGAAATACATAAATATGTATCCGCTCGAGTTGAGAAACCTTCTTCTTTTTTGAAGAAAGTCAAAAACCTGCTTCTATATAAAAGTCGGTTAAATATCTTAGAATAATAAAGAATTAAATCATTATTCATCTTTTGATTATAGCTTCGGCCCGCGACTTTGCTCGGATCTAGTTTAGGAAATGACACATCCTATGGGCAGTTTGTAATTTTATATTTTATTGGATACCCTCTGTGCTATTCCAAGGTAAAAGTCCCAAAAGTCAGCTAGATCCAGTTCTTCTCCATAGCATAATCATAAGCACCCCAATAAGTGTTGCCACCACTCGGGACCTGCTCCCACAAGTAGATAGTTAAGGTCATAACCCACCACGCTGGCATGACGTCAAAATATTCTAGGGCCCGTTTCCTCTCAAAATTTTGCACCGTTAAACCCAGTGGTCATGACGAATTGGCACGCTTGGAAAAAACTCAGAGGTGCAATCCGGATTCAAACCAGGATAGGAGGTATCCTAATCGTGAAAACAAACATCCAATGTTTTACGTTTTTAATTATATTTTAGTAATATTGGTAACTTAACTTACCTGTGGACCTGTCGAGTCGGTCTAGTCGAGTCTAGTCTGAGGTATTGACTACCCGTTGCACCATGCTCTTCCATGTCTTTCTCTCCTCGGCGGTCTTCAGAGCTTAAAAAAGCTTCGGTTATTGGTAATCCAATGAGTGGTTTTATCAGATCTGACCAACGGGTAGGTGATCGTCCACGAGGTCTCTTCCCATCGACCTCCTCACAAAAACTCATGGGCCTCATAACAAAACTCAAAGTCGCACAGCGAGCTATGGAGAGAGCTATGCTAAGAATCTCTATTCGCGACAGAATCCGTAACGAGGATATTCGCAAAAGAACGAAAGGAGCCAATAGTTCATAAAGTAGAAAACTGAAGAGGCAATGGGCAGACCACATCGCTCGTAGAAGTGACAATCTATGGGGAGGAAAGGTTCACGAGTGGCGACCACGAACCGGAAGACGCAGTGTTGGACGGCCTCCCACTCGATGTACAGATGACCTCACAAAGTTCGCTGGAAACCGCTAGTTGCAGGTTGCGCGGGACCGTTCGTTGTGGAAATCTAGGGAGAGGCCTATGTTCAGCAGTGGACGTCTTGCTGCGGATGATGAATGAATGAAAAAAGTATTAGTAAAATGGTTGGGATGAAGTTCAACCTAGGCTTGGTTCTCTCATCTGTCAAATCTCTCGTCCCTTAACTCTGAGACGGGAAATCAATACTTGTAACACTACGTGGTTTTATCCGGCGTAAATCTCATAGCATTTTCCGCGATAAAAAAGTAATTTACTTATGTGTTGTTTTAACCTATGGACTTTATCTTTGGAATAAATTTCAACGCGATCGATAAAATTGTTTCGACGGTCAATCTTTCTTATTTAATATCTATGACTGACAGAGTACTAGTACTAGTCGCCTTGTATATAAGTAAGTGAACATTATCATGTGCTGTGGCGGCTTAAAATTCTCATTACATAGATCATCTTATGAACCTTCCCCGAAATGTAACAAATATGCCGCGAGAATGTCAAGTTTTGATCAATAATTACACCCAGGTATTTAATACTACAAACTCTATCCATTGAGCTATGGGAGCAGTAGCCGTTAGAGTAGCTGCTGTCATATGGAACTCAACAAAGTTAGACTTTCCAACATTGAGCGTGAGGAGATTTCTGTCCAGCCATTGCGAAAGAGTACTCATGCCACATTTGGCAAATCTGGCGACAGATTCCCAGTCCCATAAAAAACGGCAACGGTGTCGTCTGCCTAGCAAATGAGTGTATAATTCGGTGTGTTCAGACTAAATATGTAATTTATAGATAGCGTAAACAGAGTTGGAGCTAATATTCCGCCTTGAGGAATTCCGTAATCAACTTGATTTACACTACTCGTGAAATTCCCTATTTTCACTCTTTGTTTGGGAAACCAACCAGCGAAATTCCTCTAATAGCGAATGATTCTACTTTCTTCAGTAAGATCGTATACGATATAGAGTCAAAGTTCCTGGAAAAATCGAGGAAAACACCGATACATCTCCTCTATTAATTCAGATGAGAGGCTACTCTCTGTGTCAAAACGTGAACTGCGTCTTCATTTGATTTTCCTCTTCTACAACCGAACCGATTACTATTGAGTAAGTTACATTTTTCAATAAAGCTTACGATTATCCGATTAACCGGTTTTTCCAGCACTCCGGAGTTATTATGTTCAATCAACTTTATCACAATTCACATACTTCAACATTGTAATTTTGATAGGACTAGCAAAAATCGAGTCACTGATTTTGTATCGATTGAGTTTACATTTGGCCTTGCCTTGCCAATTAACATAGCATAAATATAGCGACAAAACTCAAGGCGTAAGACGGTCGCCAAGAAGATGTGATATAAATTATTAATGCTTCCACAGTTTCTATAATGATTTCAAATTGAGACTTTGTCGATTTCCTCAAGGTTAACGCTCTGTCGTAGATCCTATTTTTGCTTAACATCAAGCTGGATTTTAATAGTCTTGTCTACCTTTTGTCGATGAAACAACGTAAGATCGTAAGTTCTTAGCTCTAGGTTCTTTGTACTTTTGTAGTAGTAAGATCCACCTTCCTTCCACCTGTGAAAGTACAACTTTTCCCGATATTCTACCGCCAAGCAGTTATGTACAAAAGTTATTGTGTTTTCGTTTGAACGGATCGAAAATGCAAGAAATGACACCAGAGAAATTGAAAAACAAAACGATAATAATTTTACTTCTCTGGGTGAAAAGGTTATCTTTATGATCTGCGTGATACTGTGCTGTTTTCGGCAGGCATGTTGGTTACGATCAGGTTCACGCTATGTTCGTCCTGTCACTCTAAAATATAAAAACTTGTCCAGACATCGTCATGTCGTCAGCGCCTGACACCCGCTTACCGACTTACCTACTGGCTGGTCTTCGAGGTAGTCACGGCGTATCCTCGGTTCAGGTGCATCGGTGATGGGCGTATGCTCCATAGGAGGGCCCGGAGACGCAAGGCGTAGTTCACGAGCTCACGAAAAAATGCGAGAAGCCAGAGCAGTCTCGCGTTTCTGGTGTAAGCGTCTAAGATGGAACCTCGTGGAGGTTTTAGTCGATAGGGGCCAAATATGTCCGTAGCAAAAAAAAAACTATGATAAGGGCACCATGTGAGTCAGAAGTATCAATTCAGATATAAACCTACCGTCTTCCCCAGGCAGAAAGGTTTATGTTAATTAATTTATTCCGCGTATAAAAAGGAATGTCCAAAAAAAATTCATAATGACTTATTATTTATTTTAGAATTCTAGTGGCAATATGCAGCTACTAGGACAAGGTTGTCAGTTAACATCAGGCGCTAGAATTTATCGCGGTACTCGGTGTTTCCTAATAGGGATGTTAACAATTTTTCGGAACTGCTTTTATTTTGAAGATTGACCCTTGTTTACCGTAAAATATAACATTTTATTTCAAAATATTAGTATTTTCGATGAGTAAATATACAATATTAGACTAATTTTGAATTTTGCCGCTAAAACACTAACGATTGACATTACGTCACTAGTCGCAAAACATTGGTCGCGATTCATCAATCACTGTATGTCCAGTTTATGTGTTTTCTTATCATTACTTGAATACAAACAATCAAAATCGTCGTCGCTAAGATCGCAAACTATAATAAAAAATGCAGAAAAGTAAACAGTTTAATTTAATCAGTTACGACAGTTTGTTTTGCGACTAGTGACGTAATAATTCATATTGGTGTTTTCAGTCACGTGACAACAAATTAAAAATATAGCATTTAAAATCATGTATAATAAATTTACTACGTAATATTAGTGATTTTCGATATTCTATTAATGCAAACTATCATAAAATAACATTAAACATTAATGCGTGATTAGTGTTTAACATCCCTATTATCATACTTTTCAAAAAACTAAACAACCTACCAAAACTTAACACCACTAGAGGAGTTTGCTATCTAATCCAACTATCGGATAAGTTGGATTTCAGTTTGCACGTTCTCTCCTGACGCTAGTGGACTATTTTAAAGTTATAATAACTTTTATTTTTTAAAGTAAAAAGATTGAACATTAAGATAAAAAAATAACAAACTACTAAACCGATTTACGTTTAATTTATGAGACTAATTTAAAAGTGCATTCTTTCAAAAAAAAAAATGTAGATCGAAATTGCTTAGTTTATTATTGACGGAGATAGAAGTTACGAAAACAACAATAAAAATACCTAGATATCTACTTAGTTTTAAGGATAACTCAACCAAATCAAAATGAGAAAAAGATAGTACCTCTCTTTGCTTACTTTTCAATATGGTGAAATCTCTGAATTTAAATTTCAAATTGAAGTCAGTTGTTGTTTTTTTTTTTTGAAGAGAAGAGAAGTGTTCCCGCTGCTGGGACCACGGAGCTGAAGCCTCCGTGGCTGGGACTCAAGGCTTTCTATCGCATGGAGAGAGTCCTGCCCATCCACCATACTGGCCCAGTGCGGGTTGGTTGGTCGACCGATTCAACGTGCCTTCATGTCGTTTTACTCAAGATGTTTTCCTTCACCATTTTAAGTAATTTTATTGCATTCATAATATTACAAGGGATGTAGAAATACAGATGACATTCAATTTTTTTTATTAGAAATATATGTAATATGTATGCCAGGTCCACCGTAGGCGCATCTAGTGTTTATGTAAAACAGTTATAGGATATAATAAAGTAAAAATATTTAAAAAAGAAACATTTACTTATTTCTTAAAATTATATCAATAAAAAAATTTAATACGGCAGCTAAGCTAACCAAATGTTGTTTTAAACTATCACGATTCTTAAACTATACTACTATTATTAATTACTGGTTCTTGACCATGGAAGTACATCGAAGTATCGGGAACTTTTCCACCATTTAACCTCGGTGAATATCCCGTAATAGGTATGGTGACTAAAAAACTAATAAGTATAATAGTTAGATTATTAAAAAACTTTGTACAAGTAATTTTTTCATCACGTTTCACAAATAAAAATAAGCAAAGATACAGTGGTTAGAAGGTTCGAGTGACGTCGCTTTACTTTTCTTCTCCCAATCCAAGATAAATGTAAATAAAACCGTTTCAAAAGAATCCAAGTAACGGATGTAACGGAACCCGGACTCTGGTGAGTTGCCAAATTTGATTTAAAAAAAGTGACGTCACTTCATTGTGCGATTTTTACGAAGATGTGACACCACAACCCTCCCGCCTCTCTACCGCCTAACTAAATCGGATATTGCTTTGCTATTGCTGTCTCTATCATTGCAATTGAAAACAAAAGAGAGATAAATATCAAAGCTAAGACATTTTTCGTTCGGCGGTAGATCCTAGAAATAGATAGAAATTTGATCACCTACATCTATGTCCAATAATGATAGTTTGGTAAAACAAAAATATGTGTCCTATTATTTTTCCATGATCTACCTGATGGGTTAGTAGACTACAGTCCCGTGAATAAAATGTGGGTCATATGAACCACCAGGAGACCTATGTAGGATGATAGAAGGGTATAAAATAATAAGATTCAGCACTATGCCGTCACTTGAAAGCTATCCAACTGAGTACAGGCGAAGATAGGGGGTTGCAACTTTCGATCATTTCTCCTTGTCGCATGATTTTGTACGGTGTTAGGGAACAATGGATAATAAGAGGTATTGAAACTATAAAAATTATAACATTTAATTTTTTTACTGTTATTTTTGTGGGAAAAAATCTGATTCCGAGGGTAAATTTGGTAATTGGATTATGTACGGCATTAGTTCCATACAGTTTCAATACCTCTTCTAATCCATTATTCCGCAATGCCGTACAAAACTCATGTGACAAGGAGAAATTAGCGAGAATTACAACCTTCTATCTTCACCTGCACTCAGTTGGACACCTTTCAAGTGACGGCATAGTGGTAAATCTTATAATTTTATACCCATCTATCATCCTACATAGGTCTCCTGGTGGTTCATTTGACCCATACATTTTGTTCACAGGCCTGTAGTCTATAATTAGAATCGTATAGTTTGATCTAGTCATCATACCAATTAATAATACTATGTCGTTAAGCTAACCTTTGCCGACGCGTCGGCAAGCACTTCTATATTTAGGATTCCACCATTTCCTAAATTTACTGTACACTGTAGCAGTCTCAAATTTTTCTTTATCATTCAACGCGGCACAGACATTGCAAATGTTTTCCGTCCTAGTAGGATTGCTGTACGTGTAGAAGTTCTTCCACCTGAAGAACTTGGTATATAGCTCGGGGACTCGCATGAGCTGATACATCGTTGCTGCTAGCTGGTAGACGTCAAAGTTTCTTGAGTCCAGATAAGAACCGGGTGGGAGGAATCTGTAAAGAAAGGATAACATTTTCATCACATTTGTCAAAATAAATAAATCCTCGATTCCTTGTGATGGATGTCCATCGTAGACCGCATCGTCGCTTACCATCAGGCGAGATGACGGTCAAGTGTAAACCTATAAAAGTTATAAATAATGTAGTTACATTTCATTTGGGACGCTACATAAAAATTGTCACTTCCTGTCACCTCTCCGCAATCCAGCGAGTCTTAGGTGTGAACGCTTCTGCGTTCAATGCTGCGAAGAATATTCAATCGAATATTCCGCTTTCGATTCTGTCTACGAGTTTGTTCTATTTACTGTGGAAACGTCCACAGTTAACACTGCACAATCCATGAACTCGGAACGGATGGGACCTTGCGGGTTCTGGGGTGAAAACTTTTGTTGCGGTATTGGTCCGCCTGGGAGATTTCATATTTAAGTAGCAGAATAACACAATAGTATATTTGCAACGTCTTTTATCATATAACGTGATGGAACGAGCAAAACAAGCATCTCACGTTTGCACATTAGGTACTGCTTGACTATAGAATGGCTGCTAAAGGTGTGGTGGTGCCAAAGGCGAACTCTGCAAAGAGTCCTCTACCCACTACAAAAAGAAATAACAAGTGAGGTTTTTGATGTAGTTATATACCTAATTAAAAAATTAAAAGTTAGATTTGACCACCTAAGGAAAGTTTTATAATACATAGTTAATTTATTCTCTATTGCCACAAATGAGTATTTTAATCAGTGTTAACCGACACGCTAATTTACCGATTAGATAATTCTAACTGTTCAGTATACCGAAAACTGTTACGAATGTAATTATGTTAATTTTTGTAGCTGAACAAACAATTAGCTAACACGCTACTTTGTGCGTTTGTTCGAAATAACGTATTACCAACGGTGTTGTTTCAAGTATTGTACCCAATTCGGTCAACGCTTTTCCAAGTTTGAGACTAGCGAAGATGTGGTAACTGCTGTCCGCTTTCTTTTGTTTAAACAAGAAATTTCAATTACAATGATTGTCTGTACCTACATGTGTGTGCACGTGAATATGTACATATATTTGTAAACACGTACGTGTGTGTGTGTTTAGGTGAGAAATGGTTACTATTTTAGCAGTGTTATTTTTGAATGCGCGATATTCACTGTTGTTATATATTATGGTGCAAGTGTAGTTTAGCTGTCAACAGATGTATGAAACAGCGTCGAATTATCGAGGATTTTATAGAGGATGGGTTAGGTTAGTTTGTGATCTGACGTTGTTAGAAATTAATCTGACGGTTTTACAATTTAACGGTGACATTGCTTACAAAAAAATCGGACATAATACTGAGTGTAAATGGCAATAATAATTATTGAATTATAGGTGGACAATTCACACACAACCCCATCTGACCCTAAACTAAGCAAAGCTTGTAATACGGGGACCAGATAGCTGATATAACACGTATATAGGAGTAGTTGTAAATACATACTTATTATACATACAAGCCACAGTGCAAATATTTGAATTATCACACAAATATTTGCACTGGGTGGAAATCGAACCCACGACCCTCGACCTCGCAAGCAGAGTTACTACCCACTAAGCAACGAGGTCAGGCAGTATGTAATGATATAGTATGGCACTACACACATATTGACAGACTGGTCTTATTTAGTATTTATAACACAAAAAAATGCCGCTTGTGTAGGTTTAGTTGATAATCAAACGCAACAGCCTGGCCTTGAGACCTTGAGCCTTGAAATAAAACCAAGTAAATTTTCTAATAAAAATTGTTTCTCACCTGGAATAATTAGCTCCACCATATACAATAGGGACTGTAGCATGCTGTAATCCTGTCAATAGTTTTTCCGTTATGTAATCTTCGGCTAAAGAATTCTCCAAGGACATATAAAAGAAATAATCCTTTTCTAACAAGCTATTACAGGTGTTTTCTTGGGCTCTGGGGCACTGCAATGTTCCACACGATCCATATATATCAACTGTGAGATTATATAATTCTAGAGCCTTCTGCAAACGTTTAACGAAATTATCTCTACCCCCTCTGCTAAAACAATGAGAAACAAACCATGCGGCTGCTTTAGTTTTGTTTGTCAGCCTGGAAGCCAAACCTTTATCTTCCGTAGAAGATATATTCTCAGGCCACGCCATGTTAATTCTAGGACCCACTATTTTTCCTTGTTTGTTCTTAACCATTATGTAAGGGAATACTATGTCAGAGGTTAGCTTATAAGTTGCAGTCCAATTAAAATACCCATCGAATTTCTCATCGCATACTGGACCGTTATCTGATGATTCCATATTAAAAAATACGTATTTCTGAAATGGTGACCGTCTGGTTGGTAGATTTTGGACTGACAATGTGCGGCCATTGAACGCGACCGCATGAAAATTTGTGATGTCATCGTTGAGAAGCTGCCTATTCGTGGTAACGTAGCAGTTTACTGACGAACAATTGTTTTTTATGAAAGATCTTTGACCTTCTTCGAAGAAATAGAAAGGAGCAAAGTCGTAGTCTGACCAGAGCAAGATGTATTTAACGTCTTTGGCAAGTTTGGACTGCTTTCTAAGGACTTCGGAGTACCGGGAATCTTTGGCGACATTTTCTAATGCTTCATTGAGTAAGTCTTCGGTTTCTTTTGTGTGTATGTAGTTCAGTTGCATCCAGAAAATGGAGATAGCGAAGCTGCAAGTAACTAGATAGGTTCCCCGTCTTAGTAACTGTTTGACGGACAACCGACGGGCGTTCCCTGGGAAGCACCGACACATCTCTTCGACTTCATGCTCGAATATCGTCGTAATTCAGATACAGACAGCATTTGGGCGTTTCACGCAAATCCTTGGCTTGGTCTGAACCTGGAAACAGAAATGATAATATTAAAACTTATATAAATATTCAATTTTACTGGGGTTGTCATGACGTTACGTTAATTTTTCTCTAGGGCCGTACCGTGAAGCTCTTATTGCGAAAATAGATAGACATATAAAATCTTTATTGCACTTAAATTACAAAGAAAAATAACAATAATACAGAAAAAAACTTAAAATAAAGTAACAATTAGCGACCTTATCGCTAAGAGCGATTTCTTCCAGGCAGCCGTAGGATACTAAAAAAGACTTTAATAATGGAAGACGGGGAGAACAATACACATATACTATCGAATGATAATCTGATAATAATAACTAACAATTAATTTAAATACAACAGTATAAATACATATATATCAATTTTACTAATACACAAATAATTTTATAATAATAGACTAATAGATAACTAACTAATAATAACATTTCAACGAATGAAAGTATTGATTACAAATACGATTTCAAGGACAATAATTACTGCAACAAGCTGATGACTGTAACAAATAGAATTATTTGACTTGGTTCTTAAAAACAGCAAGAGATGGAGTTTGCAAATGTTGACGAAACGTTCCACAACTGGGCATCTTAGAAAGTTGACTTGCAATAAAAAGTTTCACTGCGCGTCGGCGGTGTTCGAAAGAACAAGTTATATTTTGACCTGAGAAGTAGACCATGTGCATTGCTCCAATAGGTAAAAAGATTTTTCAAATACCGCGGACAAGAGGTATTAAATAATACGCCAAAGAGAAGTGACAAGATATGTGCATTCCGACCAATGCGAGTGGGGGGAGCCTCTTGAGCTGTATACGAAATTGAGGCACATATTTATGAATCTTATACAATAATTTTGGACACGCTCAAGTTAATCCAGCTGATAAGTAAATTAATAATAATAAATATCACCCTATAATATGTCAGGATGGAACACATGTTTTATGTAAATACATATTTCATTTCCTTTACACCGTTCTTTTTTTAAATTTTGCATTGGAATATCAGGAAAAAGTTGTGTTACGTTACTCCTACTTCCTTAATAATATTAGATGTATAAATGCGAAACTGGCTCTGTCTGTCTGTTACACTTTCACACCTATACTCCAGAACTGGATAAAATGAAATTTAGTACTACAAAGATAGATTTAGACCAGAGGTTCCCAAACTTTTTTTTTCTTGTGGACCACTATCAAAGTTTTACTATATTCGGTAGACCCCCTGTCCCTGCTGTTACATTTGTACTACATTCCCAAAAAATCACTATAAATTGAGGATGTTGAGAAGAAAAAATGTAGCACATTTTCTTGTGTCCTATTTATTAAAATAATATTATTAGGCACGTTTTTAGGTTTGATGAATTGACAGTAAGTTATTTCGAATATTTTTGAGGTACTCAAAAATATTGAGGTACACAGTGAATGGGTGGCTACCTGCCTACGTTGCGTTAATCCAAGCCAAAATTTTTGTTCTTTACTATGAAACCAGAAATTATTTTGTGGACCCCACTTACAACTTGCGAACCCCTATTATCTTTTCATGTCTACGTGGACCCCCGTGTGGTCTCCTGTGGACCCCTGTGGGTCCACCTGGACCACTTTGGGAACCTATAATTTAGACTATAGCTTCATTTTTGAAACTTTTTAACCAGAAAATTTTAGGCTTAAAGATTTTAAGGGGCTGCAAGTTTGTATGAATGTTTCGAGCTTTTAAAGCTTGAGCCTTAGATACGAGTTTAACTAAATATGATATTTAAAGTTTGTAAAAATAAATTGTATTCGGCCAAAATAATTTAAAGTTAAAACCTGATACGTCTTTCGTACGTTCGTTTACCTGCAAATGATAAATCCTAGTAGGGCCTTCACCTCCACCTGTCGTTATCGGCAATTAGAAAAAAAGTCGGTTAATAAGAATCTATCCGTATTTTACATAGTTTCATGTCATTCAATGGAAATAATGACTAGTGCAAAAAATATACCACATATCAGTCCGACAGGAATGGGAAAATATGGGACATGTATTTTTGTCTCATAAATGATTAATAATCGACAAAGATAATATAGATAAACGGACTTCCGGAGTGGTGGTTGTGCGGTCACGTCTTCGTAAAAATATTACAATGAAGTGACGTCACGACACGTCGAAACTTCTAAGCACTGTATCTTCGTATTTTTTTGTTCATGAAACAAAAGAAAAATACGTTTACAATATTATTTTTTTTAATCTACTCGTAATTGACGGACTAATTAGTATTTTAGTCATCATGCCTACGTTTCTTTGTTTTGGTAGGACTTATTTTGCGTTGTCTTCTTTTGCACAGAATTGTATATTATTTTCACAAGAAATATAAATTGCTAATAAAATTGTATCACCCTATTAAACATGCAAAATGTTGTGAATCACGACTATAGTTCTTATCTTTAACTAATAAGCTGCAATTTCATATTGCCGAGGAAGTAAACTGCATAAGAAACTAGGGCAAAGAATTCAGAAATTATGCTTCGCTAATACGAGTACAACTGGTTCATCATCCAACTGGTTTTATTTAATTACATATTCATGACACTCGTATATTCAAACACTTATAGTGTGCTATTTTGTCCAGATACGCTCGTTCTTTCACATTTAATATTGTGTTGACATTACATATTACGTATATTTACAAACATTTAAATATCTAAAAACGATGATAAGACGACCTCGACGAACATCAAAAAGATTGGCCTTTATGAAATGCATTTAAGTATACCTTTCCATTTTGGGGAATGAGTTGGGTTATGTCGCACTCGACACCATGGACCATGGAAAGACATGGTGCCCCTACCAACAAAAACCTCCACGAGGTTTCTGTCGTCTTTGACGTTTACGGAGGGAACATGGACCACTCTGCAACTTTCAGCGGCGCACCTGAACCGAAGATACACCGTGACCACCTCGGAAACAAATCAGTAAGGAGTACCAGACATCGATATAAATCAATGTGCTCTCCCACACTTCAGGCGCACAGAATTATGTTATCGTTGGGAAGAGTGAGCTCACTCTTTCCATTTCAGTCGATTGTAGGAAGTGGTGAACGCCGGACGTTTATACCTATCGCTATTCGTTGCCAGAAAAAGTAGAACATATAGAACATATTTTTGTAGTGGTAGGACTCTTGGCAGAGTCCGCCTGGGGAAGTACCACACCTTTGCCAGTTATTCTACCGCCAAGCAGTAATGTGCAAACATTACTGTGTTCCGGTTTGAAGGGCAATGTTTCCAGAGAAATTACAGGGCTTAGAGATATAAGATCTTAGATCTCTGGGTGACGAGCGCAGTGCAGTGCTAGGTAATAATTTGGACTCTTCATGTTCCAATAGCTGCGTGTCACTGTGCTGTTATGTGTCAGGCATGTTGCTTACCATCAGGCACATGTCCTGATCGTCTCGTCACTCTTTATTTAAAAAAAAAAAAAAAAAAAAAAACATAGATACCTACTAGTTGTAAACCACTCACGCTACACACAGAGACGCAGTTTGTTAACAATTTCAAGGTGCTCAGGTCACATCTTTTGATTTATATCGATGGTGCCAGACACTTCTACGTCTGAACATGCTTGATCCACCGTGATTAGTTATGTCTGTGGTCCCACCACCTACCACTTTTTGCGGCTGCAGAGGATAAGAGAGCGTCACACCACAATACCGGCACTCCTTTTCTAAGAGACTGGTATGGTTTAGCTATCGATAGGGAAAAGTGGAAGGAGGATAAAAAAAACCTTGCCCAACATTGTGAAAAAACAAGCACATTCTTAATTCAATAATAAATCTACAAAACTCTGTTTTGTTTTTATTTAAAAGTAAAAGTTTATTAGTCTACTAAAACAGTTTTATTCATAGATATACCTACATTGAATGAAAAATTTATGAAACCTCCAACGCAATTTATTGCTGGCCTGGTGGACGGACTAGTTGGTAGTAAGTCTGCCTACGAAGCCCATGGGTCGTGGGTTCGATCCCCACCTAGTGCAAATATTTGTGTGATGAATTCAAATATTTGTGCTGTGCCTGGGTGTTTCTATGTATAATAAGTATGTATTTAAAACTATATAAGTATTATATCAGCTATCTGGCTTCCATGGTACAAGCTTTGCTTAGTTTGGGGTCAGATGGCGCTGTGTGTGAAATGTCAACCCATATTAATTAATTAATACTAATTTTTTGGAAGTATATGTTTCACGTTTGTTTGCAAATAACACAAAATACCCATAACGCGTCAAAGATTTCTATCACAGCTAACAAAAGAACTGATAACGTTGAACCTACGAGGGGTGATCCAAAAGTAATGATAATCAGTTATTTCTAGTGCACACAAAAATACAAAAAAATTACAGTCACTTGCTCAATTACCCACTAGTTCAGGAAAAAAAAATCATATAAATAGGCCACGATTCCCGGGAGCTACATTCATTTGAATACGGACTGTCAAGGAGTGAACATCAAAATGGAAAAACACGAAATCAGAGCTGTCATTAAATACCTCTGCTTGAAAAAAATGTCTACCAAAGACATACACAGCGACTTGGTGGAAACATTAGGGGACTGTTCTCCTCCATATTCCACAGTTGCACGCTGGGCTAAAGAGTTTAAGCTGGGAAGAACATCGACGGAAGACGAACACCGCGAAGGGCGCCCATCGACGTCCCTCACTGGAGAAAATGTGAAAAAAAGTTGAAGAAGTTGTATTGGAAGATCGAAGAGTGACTATCAGGCATGTAGCTGAGGTCACAGGGATCTCATATGGCAGCATTCAAAGAATCTTGTGAACGAATTGCATATGAGAAAGGTCTCCGCGCGTTGGGTACCGAAAATGTTAAACGACGAGCAAAAGAAGAAACGAGTCGACATGTCAAGAGCAAATCTCGAAAAGTTCCAGGCAGACAAGGATAATTTTTGTCACGTTTTGTGACCATGGACGAAACCTGGATCCACCATTTTGATCCTGAAACAAAACAACAATCGATGACATGGAAACGATCCGATGAACCGACGCCGAAGAAATTCAAAGTGTCAAGCTCAGCAGGGAAGGTCATGGCGTCTGTTTTTGGGACGCTGAAGGAATAATCATGGTGGACTACTTGGAAAAGGGGCCACTATTACAGGCTCCTACTATGCAGAACAAATAAGAAGATTGCGGGAGGCTATTAAGGAGAAAAGGCGAGGCAAACTGCGGGCTGGAGTGCTGTTCCATCAAGACAACGCACCGGTTCACAAAGCTGCAATTGCCATGGCTGCCATTCAGGAAGCGGGCTTTGAGCTGGTGGAACACCCCCTATTCACCAGATCTAGCCCCCAGTGACTTCTATCTCTTTCCACGACTCAAGGAACACCTCCGGGGCAAGAAATTTGACGATGATAGCGACGTGCTGGCCGCGGTTGAGGACTTTTTTGAGAGTCAAGATAAAGATTTTTTTTCTAAGGGAATTTTAGGTTTAGAAAAGAGATGGACTAAATGTATAGACTTGCTAGGAGACTATGTTGAGAAATAAATTTAGTTTTTGATTTTATTCATTGTGTTTATTATTGATTATCATTACTTTTGGATCACCCCTCGTATTTTGATAAAACATACCTAAGAAGACTCGCGACTAATTCGCCTCTAATAAAACACACAAACAAAATCAAAATCGGTTTATCTACCTCGTTAAAAAGTATTGTCTGCATCTTTAGCACTACATCAAAAAAAAAAACTAAAAAAAAAACATTTTCAAAATGTCAGATGTATGCAAAATCTTTTCATAAACTGGTATCAGTTGCGCCACATGTTGGATATATATAAATAAACATGATAGGCGACGTAAATTTTAATAATAAGACATATTTTCCAGCTACCACTGACATAGTCAGTCATTTTAAAAACGCATAATTTTTCGTAATGTAGACACACAAAAGCAAAGAAATGAATACAACTTCTGACCCATAATTAAAATACAGAATTCATCTGGCAAGTAAATTAGAATTGTAACATTTCGTGTTATTTATAAACGAGTAAATTACTATGTTTTAGAAGGCACTAAACGAATTTAACCACATATTTCTCTACAAAATATTAGCCGAGGTTTCTGTATAACACGCCTACGTGACGCTATACGCTAAGTGACTGAAAGATAGCTAGAGATTTTCCCATGAAACACGTCTGGACAGCTCTAGGTTACTCACATTAGATGTACCCACTGTCTCGCAAGCAAGTATTTTATACTGGTATAATGTACTGGTAGGAAAATCTCTTTGCAAGGTCCGCCTGGGGATGTAATACACTTTTGTTAGTTATTCTACCGCAAAGTAGTTGTGTGCAAACATGTGTTACGGTTTGAAGAGCAATGTTTACTGATCTGTGCTCGTAACCCAGAGGTATAAGATATTTTATCTCTAAGGCTTGTAATAAGCATGGTGACAAAAAAAATCGAATTAATCCGTCAGACACTTTATTAAAGAATGTTTTAAAATACTTACGTATTTTTTCTTTTGTTTCAAAAACAAAAATTGACGAAGATATGTTGCTTGGAAATTTCGACTGACGTCACGTCTATATACGATTTTTATGTAGACTTGACGTCACAAACTCCGGAAATTTGAAAGTCAATATCTTTGTCGATTAAAAAAAATCATAAAAGAAAAAAATACGGATCCAAAATTTGTTCAAAATCTATCTGACGAACTAATTAGCATTGTATATTTTTGAGCCAGTCATCATTCCTATTTATCTGGAACATTGCTCTTCAAACCGGGTAACAGTGGTGTCTCCACATTACTGCTTGCTGGTAGAATAAATGGCAAAGGTGTGGTACTTCCGCAGGCGGACTCTGCAAGGACTCCACTGCAAACTGTCAACTCTTAACTTTTTTTGTGTAAATTTATATAAACTTTCAAGGAACTACAGATTCTTCCATGACGTTACATGTTTGAGTGATTATACGTAAAAGTAAATGGAGAATGAGAAAAAAATCCAAGGCTAGCCACGCCATAAAGAAAATAATATATTTTCTTTTCTTTTTCTTATGGCTTCCATTCGGTAAGAAATTATTTGTTCAACGAATGTAAAGCGTCGAAATGACGTATATCAACCATTGAACTCTATCAATGCTATTAACCTAATTGACATTGATAGGATCTCAAATTTGGACAAAAGGCGATAAGCGCCAACGAATAAAATATATTTCAATCTTTTTTGTTTCGTTTAAAAACAGCTCATTAAAAAAACGTTAAGTAAGCCCAATATTGAATACTCATTCTCATTTATTTCATACTCTCTGCACATATCAATAAAATAACAATTATGTTAACAGACATAATATTTTATATTACAACTACGTATGTAGTAATGTCAAACTGATTAAAAATTAATTTAATATAATATTTAATAATTAATTAATAAATTCGTTTCATGTCACACACGTTGAATAATTATATCTATGTCCAACTAACGTTATTTAAAAATTTGACAAGATTTTGGCTC
The DNA here is from genome assembly GCA_017562165.1 of Ectropis grisescens. Lineage (NCBI taxonomy): Eukaryota > Metazoa > Arthropoda > Insecta > Lepidoptera > Geometridae > Ectropis > Ectropis grisescens. The sequence continues at coordinate 14,012,742 of CM029780.1, read as the reverse complement.
ACGTTTTGAGTACATATACATAATATTTGAAACACGACAAAAATTTTAGTATGAAAACTAACGACAAAAATTCCAACAAAAAATATTTAGCACTCGCTATTCTGTTATCATTTACGGATATTAACGGAATATTTCGTGGTAATTTTATGAAATTAATCCCAGTAATTTAGATGCTGTGATTTACACCATATCCCCGATATTTTGATGCAGTTTAATAAAAAAATGCAGTTGAATATAACTCTTCTCGCTTCACTATTTAACCACGACTTATTAATACATGTAATGGGTAATACTAGCGTACTTTACGTCTGTTCTTGATAAGATAGATTTCTTCAAGCTTTCGTGATTAGTTTCAATCTCAACAAAGGTATTCGTAAAGAAGACTTCAACAGAACTATACTGTTTCTGCGTGACTCTCGGATTGGGCCGAATGCTTTGGCAAAAATAACATTATCAAGGTCTGTGGAGATACGAAAACAAACGGTGGCGTCTGCTACAAAACGAGAAACCGTCGTATTCCAAATATTTACTGAAAACTTACGAGAGCAAAAAACCGTGAAAATTATACGTAAATTTAAATTGGTGATCGTTCAAAGAGCAAAAATTTTACTTAAGTCAGCATTCATAATAAACATTAAAGCTACTATTGCTTGCGTAATAGCATATCAATCAAAAGCATCAAATTGATAATATTTAAATAACACAGCATATACTCATATGTATATTTTAATATTTCCACACGAATGATTTTTCGGAAGTACTCACCGTGCTTGGGTTTTTATGATTTTTGTCCAATATTTAAATCTATATATCATTGACCCACATGCTGTGCTACAGTGATATTGTACTTCATAATTGTTTGTACTAAATGTGATAACACAATGTTTTTATGAGTCCCATAAAAAAATGGATTTTTATCCTAACGGTTATTTGAACTCTCTTGATTGAAACAAAAGTGTCTTATACCTAAGACAAATCACTAGCCGACGAATCCTAAAGGTACGGACACTATTCCATATACACGAAAATCTGTAGAGATTGACTCTGCCAGATAAAAATAGAGTTTATATGTGCAGAAATAGATATTCCACGATTCCAGTAAGTAGTTATTCCAGTAATTTTTCAAATACAGTTATCAGGTACTTTTGCTCCGAAGTATTGTTTTATAATATCATTATTCGCAGTTCGAAGGGGTGTGAAGGTGTTTTAAGAGGTTTAACAATGTCCATTCGACTTATTTAAAATCTAGGGAAAATAAATAAATATTTGCGGAAAATCCTCATACAACACTATCTAGCCCCAAAGTAATCAAAGGCTGCATTTTTTTTTTAACTTTTATACGACGATGCTGTCTACGATGGAGCGTGTTTACCTAGGAGAAACCGATTCACTCTCGATTTGAAGACACCAAGTTTATAACTATCGAGAAAAACCCACTCGGGCAACTCATTCCACAGCCTAGACGTTATGGGCAATAGATAGCTGATATATCTATTTATAAAAATGTTATGTTGGTTTGTGTACGCTTCAAAAACTCAAAAAGTTCTGCACCGATCGAGCTGAAATTTTAGAATGATATGTAATCCGCACCAAGGTTTGTTTTTATCTAATTTTTGCATCACAATATGTCACAGCGAAGCGGGGTACAGCTAGTAATACTATATAATTATAAATAGGTACCTATGGTACATAGACATAGAGCAATAGTATTCACTATTCATCATACTAATATTTGTTCTGTGTGGGGATCAAACTTAAGGATGCGTTGACTGAGCCACTAGGTTGAAAACCTATGGTGAATAGTTTTTAGTAATAACATGATTTATTTTTGTATAATTTATTTTTCATTCGATCAAAACATTTGATTGGTTGCCTTAATTAGATCACGGCCGTTGTCCGCTTCTAACTCGCTACTTGACTCTAAGACGCCAAGTTTCTTAGTAAAACAAGAAAAAACACCAAAAGCCGAAATGGTGACTTCTAGCAGCGTTCCACAGGATAGTAATAAATTTCAATTTATATCGATTGTACTAATGTTACGTTATTATTAAGATGATAGGGGTCATCAATTTATTCTCCAGAGCCGACGAATTAAAAATGAATACAAAACAATGAGAGCATCTTAATGAAAACACCCATCATGTCCTAAATTTCAATTTGCTTTGAAAATAACTACAGCGAGCGGTATGTGAGCTTATAGAGTAAGATCCCAGGGCCGCCACGCTCACGTATTTTCTGATGGATGAAATGTCGACGATTGAGTAGAGTTAGTACGTACTAAGAACACATGCTTACCCCTAACTTGCTTAGACGGCCAATTTTGAGATATGGGGTCCAGAAGATACACGTATTTTCTCAAAACTGATCTTCACGTTTGTTATAGGCAGTATCTTTAAAATAAAGCCCCGATACTCCCAGGCACTTTCCGTCGGGCGTTTTGCTTAACAGAAGTTTTAAAACTCCCAAAATAATAGAGTCTAAATCAGTCGAGAAAATCAGTTATCAGAAAAGACGTGAAGTGAGTAATGTATTTTCTGGACCCCATATCTCAAAATTGGCCGTAAATACGTGACGTCTGGCGGCTCTGGGATCTTGGACTTTTATTGCTGTAATATAACACTCTAAATCTCTAAAATGTATCTACTTTGTATAATTCTAGGTCAATATTTACTTTACTTTTAAGTGCAAGAACCATACAGTATAAATTGCTTGCTTCGGTAGTTCATAATTCCTTTATGTACCAGCCGCTTTTAAGAGTTCAATGTGTACCAGTGATTAATCCATTTTATTTTGGTCTCTGATTTCAAAGCTAAGATTACATTAATAAAATTTATGAGACCACTAACCACTACTTTCTAAATATAACACACCCAAAATGTCAGGACTAGGCCAGACAGCAGAGTTGCGTGATAAAAATACGAAAAACATAGTGTTTTTTTGCTTAACGTAAAAAAGATTTGAATTAATGAGTAGGTACTTTAACATTCATTATTTATTCTGTAAAGCTCTTTATAGGTACGTTGACACGTAAAATACAATAAAGTTCTCAAATATTTAAACAGCTTGTTTTTTTGTAACCATTGAATAGTAAGGAAAGTAAAACGCAGGTCGTAACACATAAAACATACTTAAGAACCGGTAACCTAACTAACATATTATTTTCTTTTTATGATCGAAGTGTTTCTATTACAAACTTAACCACTATCGTGGAACTTTATTGCATAGACCGTGAATAGAGGCTGACAAAAACGAGCTGAAACTAAAAATCGAGACGAAAACAACGATCGAATTCCGTGGAAAACGTCGGAAAATCAACACAAAATCTTGCCAAGCGATTTTAACTCTTCTACCAACTATACACACCTGTTGTTACTGTTTCTCCCGATGTTATAACCCGACCGAATGTGATATACGAGATAGGATTACTCTCACTCTCACCACGGCAGCCATCTTCATTTCTTCTAGTTGGCCTGCACATGCGCACTGATTCTCTTGTTACATTATCTTTGAAAAATTATTGTGCATGCGAATGAAATGGTTTTATTACTTCGTTTTGAGTGTATTTTTTGTATGTTATGAAGTGAGGTGTAGAATTTTATTGGTGGTGGAAGTGATTGCAGTATGGAAAGCGAAGCGGCTGTGTTTTAATGCTTTGTAAAGAGCGCGCGAGTCCGTTTGACGCACGCTCTGCTCCGGTACTGACAAGGTCACTGGAACATGGCAGACGCCTGGCGCCTGTTTTCTTGCTGACTCACCTCGATCCGTGTTTGTGCTATGGTTTATGCATTTGGTGTTACTGATAGTTCATGGCTCTCACCTGACGGTGTAATAAACTCTCACAAGATCACTTACTCGAGATTAAGGTACACTGACTGAATTATCACAATAATTGAAGCATCGATAAGTTGAAACATAAGTACCTATGTGAATTAGGTATAGTTAGAGGTTCTCGGTGAAGTCACTAATTAAATAAACAATGTTCGCAAATCACGTTACGAGCGTTACTTCAGAGATAAGACACATGTCTGGTGTATGCTGTATGCTGTAAGACTAACGTATACACAGATAATATTTCGTAATCACAGATTCATAACGACGCGGAATGTTAATACCCTTGGTTTTTTGCACGGATATTCGGGTTTTTTGCCAGATGTCTCGTCACTGTGCTATAAAAATAATAAAAATGTTATAACGGTTTTTTTTCATGGTTGGTTAAATTTCATATAAAAAAACATTACAAATAAACTGATCGGCCTAGTGGCGTATTTGGTAGTAAGTGTGCTTAAAAAGCCGTGGATTGTGGGTTCGATTCCCACCCAAGATAAATATTGGTGTGGATGTTTTTTATGTGTATGGGTATGGGTGTTCTTTTAAGCTTTACTTAGTTTGGGCTCAGTATAAAGAAATAGACTGTGGTTTGAGGTTAGGTAGTGTTGTGTGAGAAATGTCCACCAATAAATAAATAAATATTGGTGGACATTTTTATTATGCAAAGAAACACCCATACACATAAAAATATTCACACTAATATTTATTTTGGGTGGGAATCGAACCCACGATCCACGCCATCTCAAGCACACTTACTACCAAATACGCCACTAGACCGATCAGTTTATTTGTAATGTTTATATGAAATAACCAACCATGAACAAAATAACCCCTTTTAACATTTTTATTATTTTTATAGCACAGTGACGAGGCATCTTTTGCTATGGGAGTCAGACTATTATAAAATTGATTTATTTAAACAGGGTGTTTCTATCTATCATAAGCATGATTTAATTTTAATTTAACTTGAATTAAAATTTATCTATGAATTTATAACTAGCGCTCTCCCCGATTTCACCCGCTAAGTTCCCATTATTTTCCCGCGCCTATGCGCCTATGTGTTATTCCAGACTATGAACTGCCTGTGTTCTAAATTTTAACCCGATTCGTTCATTCGTTTCGACGTGATCAAGCAACAAACATCAAAACTTTCGCATTCATAATATTAGCAGGATGATATGTATTATACCTACCAGTTATAGTAGCAGTAGTGGTAGTTGGCTAAAATAGTGCAAGCTTTGCTTAATTTGGAGCTAATTATTAAGTACAAAGCCTAATTGTTTTATTTGGAAACGGCTCGAGCGCGACCATTTTGCCATTTTATTATGACCAATTCACGTTTTACCCTTGGTAAAACGTGAATAAATTTTACAAGTGTGTTATTACGAATATTAACTTGACAAAATTCTTTACCCCCTCCCTAACAGACTTTGTTACAAAACCAACACATGACGTCATTCACCATAACCGACCTATAGTTTTATCCACTTAATACACTCCGCGAGGTATAAGCTGAGCTTTGCATTAGTGTGAGTGATCACCAATCAGGCAGGAGCGCGGCGAGACAGAATGGCGCCGCGCCTAAGGCCGGTTGTCACACCTACACTATCCATGTACACTCACACAAATGCAAAGCTCAGCTTATGCCTCGCGGAGTGTACCAGGCACGATACGTCAAGAATAGAAATAAGGAAAAACACAAATGAAAAAAATCATAGCTGTTTACTGTGAATATAACTCATCACCTACCAAGTAGTGTGAATGATCTCAATAAATAATTATAAATAAACTGTACAATGAACGAGAATGTGGTATTTATTTATAATTTTATCTGACTGAATATGTTTGTAATAATTGTATGTTTTGATAAGAACACGATAATGCTTGTTCCAAAAGGTCGATGATTCCGAAATGGTCTCTTTAGAGGTGGACTTTTTTTCACATGACATAATTTATGCATTAACAATGAATGACATTGTATACTAATCTTTATATTCTTTACTAGCGGCCCGCCCCGGCTTCGCCCGTGGTACATGTATATAACCTACAGCGGTCAAGGATTACGAACATATGAAATAACGGTAAACGATTTTTTTAAATCGGTCCAGTAGTTCCCGAGATTAGCGTGTTCTAACTATATATATGCTATAGGCTACCTTTGATCCCCAAATTATCGTGCTGTTTACTGGGTCACAGAAGTGACACCTGTCACAATGACGATTGATCAGTTTTCGACCGGAGAGGAAAAATGATTAAATTACTAAAACGGCTATTAAAAAATAAGGGTTGATCGTAGAAGGGTGAAAATTGAGGATTGTATGTAATTTTGTATGTTTTATCATAAAAAAGTAGAAATTAAAAATTTCGTCTAAAATATAAAAATAAAAATTTTGGGGTGGACTACCCCTAACATTTAGGGGGATGAAAAATAGATGTTGGCCGATTCTCATAGATACCGGATAAGCACAAAAAATTTCATCAAAATCGGTCAAGCCGTTTCGGAGGAGTATGGCAACGAAAACTGTGACACGAGAATTTTATATATTAGACTAGCGGCCCGCCCCGGCTTCACCCGTGGTTCATATATATAACCTACATCATTCAAGGATTACGTACATATGAAAGAACGGTGAATGTTTTTTTAAATCGGTCCAGTAGTTCCCGAGATTGGCGTGTTCAAACTATAAATATGCTATAGGCTACTTTTGATCTCCAAATTATCGTGCTGGTTACTGGGTCAGAAGTGACACCTGTAGACAACTGGCTGGGATAACTAATTAAATGACGATTGAAAAGTTATCGACCGGGGATGAATAATGATTAAATTACTAAAATGGCTATTAAAAAATAAGGGTTGATCGTAGAAGAGTGAAAATTGAGGATTGTATGTATTTTTGTATGTTGTATCATAAAAAAATAGAAATTAAAATTTTTGTCTAAAAATTAAAAAATAAAATTTAGGGGTGGACTACCCCTAACATTTAGGGGGATGAAAAATAGATGTTGGCCGATTCTCATAGATACCGGATAAGCACAAAAAATTTCATTAAAATCGGTCAAGCCGTTTCGGAGGAGTATGGCAACGAAAACTGTGACACGAGAATTTTATATATTAGATAAAATGTTTTTTAAAATCTTGTACCTGCTTAAAATTATTTTTTTGACATAAACCTAAATTGTCTGTATACATACCATTTGTGGTAGAAATTAGCGAACTCATATTTAATTATACCATCTATATATACCTAATATGTGCATACCACCTCATTTCACAGACCAATAAAGATTATAATTATTATGATTATGATTACATGGCATCAAAGGTATAATATTATCCTGTAATACTTATTACCTAAGTACATTACCTAATATTGTTAGTTTCACTTTTAGTCTTGTACTCTGTAAGTTTGTGAGCAAGTAACTGTTAAACCCAATATTAACCTATCGTAGCTTATAGACAATCATCATCATCAGCCGAAAGACGTCCACTGCTGAATATAGGCCTTTCCCTAGATTTCCACAACGAACTGTCCTGCGCAACCTGCAACCAGCGGTTTTCAGCGACCTTTGTGAGGTCAGAATCTGTCCATCTAGTGGAAGGCCGTCCAACACTGCGTCTTCCGGTTCGTAGTCGCCACTCGAGAACCTTTGTTCCCCATCGGTTGTCAGTTCTGCGAGCGATGTGGCCTGCCCATTGCCACTTTAGCTTGCTTACTCTTTGAGCTATGTCGGCCACTTTCGTTCTTTTGCGAATATTCTCATTACGGATTGTGTCGCGCAAAGAGACTCCGAGCATAGCATTTTAGACAGTACATAAGTCCAAAACCTTCTACGGCTCTACACGGGCCCTAGAGGTTATCGAAGGATGATATGAAATATAAAACGGAGAAAAGCAAAAATAAGAATGCTGTCACCTCCATGTGGAACTGGAACATCGAGATAGAAAGAGAGGCCTAGTGAAGTTTAATTCCTGATTAAAATCGTAATTTATCTTTCACTACGACAAAATTTCTGCACAGATTTAATACAATAATGTTAATATAATTAAAACGTGCATAAATTATTTAATATATAATATATTATATTAAGAGATAACGAGATAATATATTAACAGATAAGTATATACCAACAATTATAGGACGCGCTGAGATTAGATGGAGTGACGATATACGAAAGACGGCTGGTGACGGTGGGAAACGTAAGACCGAGGATCTGTCTGAGTGGCGTATTATAGGAGAGGCTTATGTCCAGCAGTGGACGAATTCGGGCTGATGATGATGATACCAACAATTATAAAATCTACATGTAAGTAATTATAGAAGGTTATTGGTGATGAGCCTGGATTATTTTAAGAAAATGTGACGTACATTTAACTTGTAACCTTTTTTTCTGCATTTTTTAAAGGTTTGTATATTTTGTCCCATACAAAATAAAAAAAAGAGTTTATTTGCCCGGTCTCAAAATACGGATCTCTTCGTAACAGGAGTGTGCGCGCACTCATTAACACTTGGTGAATGAACTATAAGCATCAGCGAGCAACACGGAAGGGAATAGGCATACACACTACACAGCGTTTCCCCTTTGTCAAAGTACAAGTCCGCGTAGACCATGGAGTTTGATAGTATACTGTGGCTGAGGGCGGGGCTAGATTTGTGAATGGTGGGTTATTTTTTTATGTGATAGTGATTTGGCTGTGTGAGTATGATCGGCTATGGATCGGTACATGTATGTTTTGTATGTAATAGTGCGGCTTTGCGCTAGTGTGGAACTTTCCCCTTCCGCAAGAAATGACAGAAAGATTTGAACAATATTTTTAGCTAAGGCTACTTCCTTTCGTGCTAGCGCGGAAGATCGAGTTGCTCGATGATAAGCATAGAACTAAACAGTACTAGAAGGGAAAACAAAAACTAGTTTTTTTTTGCATATGTATTGAGTTTGAACAAATTTTTTAGAACAAGAGTTTTTTTTATTTAAATACACAGAACATGTCCTTAAAAGGAATGCAGCCTGATTGCCAGTAACTCTGTATAGTGTAAATCTTTGTAAATTCTACAAATATTTTATTGTGAAAATTTGGATGTTTGAATGGTTGTTGCTCAGTCCTGTCAGAATGCCCAAACGGTTCAAATTGAAATTTAAAACGCAGTTAGGTTATAGCATGTGTTGTTATGTGGCAAGCCTGTTGCTTACCATCAGGCACATGCCCAGCTCGTCTCGTCACTTAATAATATTAAAAAAGTCTGGAATTGAACATACTTAATCTATTCTTTGTATCGAATAAAAACGGGAACTACGCGAGCAAAACCGCGAGGCACCGCTACTATTATAAATAAATAAAAATTGTCCACCAATATTTATTTATTTATATTTTAATTTTAATTTTTTTAATTTTAATTTTAATTTTAATTTTAATTTTAATTTTAATTTTAATTTTAATTTTAATTTTAATTTTTAATTTTAATTTTAATTTTAATAATTTTAATTTTAATTTTAATTTTAATTTTAATTTTAATTTTAATTTTTTTAATTTTAATTTTAATTTTAATTTTAATTTTAATTTTAATTTTAATTTTAATTTTAATTTTAATTTTAATTTTAATTTTAATTTTAATTTTAATTTTAATTTTAATTTTAATTTTAATTTTAATTTTAATTTTAATTTTAATTTTAATTTTTTTAATTTTAATTTTAATTTTAATTTTAATTTTAATTTTAATTTTAATTTTAATTTTAATTTTAATTTTAATTTTAATTTTAATTTTAATTTTAATTTTAATTTTAATTTTAATTTTTTAAATTTTTTTAATTTTAATTTTAATTTTAATTTTAATTTTAATTTTAATTTTTTTAATTTTAATTTTAATTTTAATTTTAATTTTAATTTAATTTTAATTTTAATTTTAATTTTAATTTTAATTTTAATTTTAATTTTTTAATTTTAATTTTAATTTTAATTTTAATTTTAATTTTTTTTTTAATTTTAATTTTAATTTTAATTTTAATTTTAATTTTAATTTTAATTTTAATTTTAATTTTAATTTTTTTTAATTTTAATTTTAATTTTAATTTTAATTTTAATTTTAATTTTAATTTTAATTTTAATTTTAATTTTAATTTTAATTTTAATTTTAATTTTTTTAATTTTAATTTTAATTTTAATTTTAATTTTAATTTTAATTTTAATTTTAATTTTAATTTTAATTTTTTAATTTTAATTTTAATTTTAATTTTAATTTATTTTAATTTTAATTTTAATTTTACTTTTTAATAATTTTAATTTTAATTTTAATTTTAATTTTAATTTTTTTAATTTACTTTTTGTTCATTTGTGGAAATTGTAATTGTGCCTACGAAAATGAGTCATTTGAAACTCGAAATAAATGAATTTTATTTTTTTAATTTTAAATAAATATGGGAACTAAATATCTGATATTATACTTACATAATTGTTAATACATTTTCAGGATACGTAGAAACACCCAGACAGGGAAAAAATATATCTAACATACTTATATATTCCTCAAATATTTTATTTTGTATTCAGTTATCACCAACAATTTTGACCTCACGACCAACAGGTATGTAGACAGGGCCTGATTAATCCCAAGGTTAATCATAATTAAGCCTAATTCGCATAATAGCAGTATATTTGTAGCTATAGGTACGCATTTGAAGTTTTAACTTCTATCGGCAGTCCCAATGAGTGCAAATTTTTTATACTACTTCAGAGTAGTAATAGTTTTGTAATGTAAGTTATAATGTTAAGTTTTTTGGGTCTCCTGCTTAACAAATATTGTCTTGGCTTTGTTATTGTTCTCTATCTCTCTCTCTCTCTCTTTCTCCCGTTATTTTTCTACCGAAATGATGAGAGAGTAATAGAAAAGCCGTCTCATTTTAGTCAGGCAGTAAACCACCGCAGTCATCTTGTCAACGGAGGATTTAGAATGTTTTATAATATGTATGTAAGGTTTCTTATGATTGCTTGCTTTTTACAGGTTGTTTTAGGGTGCGTCCACGTCTATTACAGGTTTTAAATATCGGATGGTCTAGTCGGGAGAACGATGACTGCCGATCCGGAGCCCCGAGTTCAAATCACACGCCCACCACTGTCTTTTCGAAGTCATGTGGGTAGTGCTAACTTAAAACAGTGGAAGAAACCATTGTGAGGAAACCGACATGGACCTAGAATCTTTCCAGGTCATGACTGTGTCATCCACCAACCAGCATTGGGCAAGCGTGGTGGATTATGGTCATGACTCTCCTTTCGCGAGAAAGCCCCGAGTATAAGCAGTAAGAATATTTAATGGGCTCCTTACGCTTATGTTTTAAAGACAGAGGTACTTCCGTTAGAACGCACCGTCATCCAGCACTATCTCCGGTTTTCTACTTTAAGTTTTAGCATTACATGAACCACAACGTGACTATATCTTCGCTATGTTATACCTTGATTGTGGTTTTACAGGTTTTTTAATGATGAATACGAAGCTGGCTTTCTGTCTTAGGTAGTGTTTAGAGCTTCTTCTAAAAAACGCGATCTGTCGGTATATATCTCTACTATATATCTCCCAAATGTTAACGAGAAAGTAGTAATTGCTTTTGCAAAATACTAACTTTAGCTACAAATTTCAATTCACTTACGCGTGCTTGAAATGCGATAGCATCATATATCGATAGGGTGTACCGTGGTTCCTAACAACAAATAAATTCTGTTTTCAATTTTATAGTTTTGAGGTTACCGATGTTGGTTTTCCTTTCGGTTTTGCTAAGTAGTCACTCATCTAGGTACTGGGTTTTCTCAACATTAATTTACTTTTGTGATCGTCAACTCAGTATTACATCAGTACAAATGTTGGCATGTAAACCAAAGTGATTTTTACACACACATATGTAATTAATTCACGGGCATCTCACGTTTGATAGTCAGTCCAGTCAGACTTAAGTTTCAGCCGCATCAAGTGGCATTTTTCTAAGGGAGTGCACGCACGTGACCGCTGCCCGTTTGGCACTGACCGGAGTCGGACTGGGCCGTATCACATGTGAGTTGTCCGTAAAATAATTACAAATGTTGGCGAGTTGGCGTTGGAGGGAAAATCGAACCAGCAAACTACAGCTCTATATGAAGACGTACTAGCCACAAAGCCAGTCTGTATTGAGTACGGTGGTATGTTAGTCATAATATCCGGATAGTTTCATAATTCCATTGTGTATACTCATTCATGTCACAATGAAATTATGAACTCCGTCAGTTTTGTAATACACGTTATCACTGCTAACTACACTTTTTTGTGAGGGGAAATGCATTTTTTTTTAATAAGAAGTGACAAGACGAGCAGGACATGTGCTTGATGGTAAGCAACATGCTTGCCACATAACAGCACAGTGACACGCAGCTATTGGAACATGAAGAGTCCAAATCATTACCTAGCACTGCATTGCGCTCATCACCCAGAGATCTAAGATGTTATATCTCTAAGCATTGTAATTTCTCTGGAAACATTGGCCTTCAAACCGGAACACAGTGATGTGATACTGTTTGGCGGTAGAATAACTGGCAAAGGTGTAGTACTTCCCCAGGCGGACTCTGCTAGGAGTCTGCTACCACTACAAGAGGCTTGTACGCATCGTTGGTCTTGGAGGGAAACTGCGGGGTCTGTCGGGTTCGACACCCTCAGAGTGACCCGACTAAAGCCCTCACAGGTTTCTCCAGCCGTGGCTTGGCAGCACAGTCGTGGGACGTCTTTCGCATTTGACCGTGAAGTTGCCACTGCCACTGCTCTTTCCGTAGGGTCTACCGCCTAACTAAAACGGTATTCGCTTTGATATTGCTCTCTCTCTTTTCTTTTCGTTTGAAATGAAAGAGACAGCCATAGTAAAGCCATAGCCAGTTTAGTTAGGCGGTTGAAGGGCGGCTCGTCTCGTTGCGAGGTCCACCCTTACGCAACCGCGGCTAAGGATAGACGCGCTTTATCCTCCTTGGGCACGATGCTTACCAAGTAACACAGTCTCCACTTAGCCATTTCAGCACTTAAAGAGCAAATCCCTGGCAAGAGGCCACCCCTTTTGGAATGACTTTGGAACTGGACTGGAATGATTGGTAAGAATATTCGACTGGTAATCTTAGCAGGCAAATATTTTTTTTAAGTTTCTAGATGAAGGTCCTCCGCGAGCATTCTCTTAAGCAGAGTGGTAGGAATCACATGACCTACGGCTCATTGGACTGACTATCAACTAAATCACGCGGCTAGTGAAATAATCTAATTCAATGTATCATATAACAAAAATCCTTTAGACTCAGAAAAATAAATAAACAGGAAGGTAAACTGTAAAAAATATAAGACTTGACAGCTCATGGTGACATTATAATAATAATACCTTTTATTTCTCAGATAACATAGATCCATTTTCAATTGTAATAATTTTCGTGACATTTACGTAATGTGAAAGAGCGCTTGAATAAAGATTTAAAAAAATTATAATTTAAAATAGTATATGAAATGTTAAAAATTAAAGTCTCAATTAAATTAACAAATTATGTCATAACAAAATTATAGTCCAAAGAACAGTAACTCTTCAATTCGCACACGCATGACTGTTTTGTCGAAGTCATGTGCAACATTATGAGGAAATCGATATTTCTAGAATCTATGTTTCTAGAATCTATGTTTCTAGAATCTTTCAAGGTCATGCGTCATCCGATAACCCGCACTTGGACAGTGTAGTGGATTATGGCCTGATTCTCTTACGATAGAAGGCCATCGAGTCCCAGCAGTAGAAATATTTAGTGGGCTGCTTAAGTTAACCTAAGTGCTAGAATCTATTACGTAGCCACAAAAAACGTTATATTCACTCGTGTAGGTATTGTACGTCTATAAACTTATACTAAAATGTCTTAGATACAAGGGCGGATCCAGCTTTTTCACGGGGGTCACATAGTCGTGGTCATGTCACAAAACTGTGCGATAAGTACATGCATGCTTTTAAATCAGTACTCCACCTAGGTACTGGACCCAGCCCAGGGGGGGGGTCATGACCCCATGAACCTCCTCCCTGGATCTATGCCTGCCTAGATAAGTACTAGATGTCGCCGGACTGACGCCTAGAATGGGCAGGCACGGGGTGATCTCACTCCCACTCCCCCTCCCCCTCTCAGTGTCTGGGCGATAACGTCATCCCTACAGTTCTACTGATAGATACTGGCGGTAAATAATTGCCAAACTCAAAAACCAAAGCTAAAAAAATAAAAAACTACAAAACAAAGACATCAAAAACAATACTTGAATATCCAAGCTTTCGCATTTATGTGTATATATTTTATTTTAGCTTACCTATAGTGATGAAACGAGCAAAACATGCATCTGATCGTAAGTAAAATGCTTGCCCATAACAGGACAGTGCCCATAATACATATTAGTAAATAATAATGGTACTCGAAATAAATGACAGATTAATAACTTACCCATTATTAAATAATAATTCAAATTTTCTAATTTTGAAGAATGTAGACTAAGCTCTTCACGAAAATTATTTTGTTCCGTATTCTTGAGTCGATATTGAATCTTACAGTTCTGTTTATTCCAATCCACGTCACTATCTTGACTTATTTATAGGTACAAAAATAAATTTATCCAATTAAATTTTATCAAAAAATATTAATAGGTACTACGTTTAATTTTGCTGATATCAAGCATTTTTAATTACGATTATGTTTACTCGATTAGTTTTCGCAAAGAAATGACGTTTCGTTTCGTACAACACTACCGCGTTCCGTACGTAGATGGATTTGAACTGATGCTATTGTAGGCGCGGCGTCCTGACAAAAATAATATTAAACTGGGTTACGCAGAAACAATGCTTTTTGAAGTGAATACTTCTTTTGGCGCGCCACAGATTGATTGTTCGTGGGCTGTAAATTGAATTCTAGCGTCACGCTTGGGAATGACAAGAAATCTTTGGGTAAACTTGGGATCATAGCAAATGGCCAAATAGAAATGCGTCAGCAATTACCACTGGCTATCTAGAAATGCATTAGCATTTCTAGTTGGCTATGCTCATGCCTCATGGCCATGCCCTCCGGTTTCACTCGCGTAGTTTCAAAAGTAAGTTATAAAATTCTGAGTTATGTCTTTTAATTATGTGTTGTTATACATCGATTCAGAATGGCCGCTTCTATATAATGGCGAATTACATTTTTTTTTTACTACTACCTCAATATGGGGGTATCAACTGAAACGGCTTTACTAGTAGCATACTATGCACTATGACAAATTTCAAATCCAAGATGGCAGCTACTACAAAATGGCGAAATAAATTTATTTTTTCACAACTCCCTCAATATACCCATAGTCAAATCACGAAAAGTATCTAGTGCCAACTATGCTCTTTTTAAATTGAGACCGTGTGACCGAGTGAGTGTTGATAAAAAAAACGTTAATATCTGTTTATTACGCATATGTGCATTCATTGCTGAGCTACGCTACAACTACATGGGGTAATGCAGTAGAAATTACAAGGCTATTAAAATGTCAGAAACGATCTATTAGAATAATTAATGAATCAAAAAAAGGATGTCTGCTACGAAATATTTTTTACATAACAAAATAATGTCAGTAATATCCCTATATATTATATATGTGAGTATTGTGCAACATTCGCACTTTTTAACTCTCTACCAAAAAGGGGGTTATAAGTTTGACGTCGATGTCTGTCTGTGTGTGTCTGCTTGTGTCACCGTAGAGCGCTAACGGATGGACCGATTTCGATGCGGTATTTTTTATTTGAAGTTTAGTTTCCGTGCGTTGGGTCTTAGCTATGTTTGATTAATATCTAAGAAGGCATCCTCCACAAAATGGCAGACGAAATATTTTTTCTCAACCTCCCTCACCATGAGTACCAAATGAAAGGGCTTGACTAGTAGAGTGTTTGACGAATTCCAAATCCGAGATAGTCGCGGGTAATTTTTTTTGTTCTTGTTAATACTGAAAGTCTTATAAATAGTTCCGATGACCGCCATTCTGTTTTAATATAAAAAGGCAGGACAAGTAAGATTTACGCCTAACTGTCAGGAACACGCCTGCCCGAAACAGCTCCGTGCTACGGGGCTATAAAAAAGTCCAACTCACTGTACTACCTATCTATTCTATGATTCTACTGTAGGTAAGTACTCGTCATTATCTACCTATACTAATATTGTAAAGCTGAAGAGTTTGTTTGTACGCTAGGATCTCGAGAAGTACTGGTCCGAATTGAAAGATTATTTTTCTATTGAATAGTCTATTTATCGAGGAAGGCTAAGGGCTATAGTTATATATCCATAACGCTACTATCGATAGAAGCGGAGCATAAATCAAGAATGTAACAAAAACGGGAAAAAATATTCCTTCTTGAGAGTTTTCGTAGCGTGTTTTGACATGACAGCATGTGTCTGAGATTGCGTCATTGAATATAAACCTTTGCTAATCAAAGTTTCTATATCTGAGTTGGTACGACCAATTTGCAACAGGTGGTGTAGCAGGTAGCTGAAGAGGTTTTTTGTTTTAAAGCGATATTATCAGGAATGACTGAAGCGATTTCAGTCATTCTTTCACCGTTGGATATGTACGGGATCCCGATGAGTGCTATATAATGTACCACGGGGGAAGCCGGGGCGGACATCTAGTGAAATATAAGATGACTTTCTCTTTGCCCCATTACTTTGCTGGACACATTGCTGTTTCTATAGTTTTATCGGATACACTTCGGAGAGTGTGCGACTGGTTTGTACGATCTAATACCACCTTGCCCTTTTTTCTATCGGAATGCTCGTAGCTTGAAAAAGTGACATCGTTTCATGGTTGATGTTCCAAAGACACGAACGAACTCAACTTTCTTATAAGAACGTCTAGGCTGTGGAATACGTTGCCTGAGAGGGTTTTTCCCGATAGTTACAATCTTTGTGTTTTCAAATCGAGAGTGAATCGGTTTCTTCTAAACACGCTCCATCGTAGACCGCATCATCGTTTAACATCAGGCGAGATGGCGGTCAAGTGTAAACCTATAAAAGTAAAAAAAAAGGTTTTTAAACTTTTGAGATTGGAACACTTACGTATATAGTACCGAAACGTCCAGGTATTCAAACAATGCATTGTTCGTGATTAAGCCCTATACTATATAAACATTACATTGCTGTTCCAACAAGAATACAATAGTGTTTGCACATTACGGCTTGATTGATGGCTTTATTAGAATAATATGCGATACAGTAAATGTGTGATACTTTCGCTGGCGGAATCTACGAAAGGCACTTAAAAGAAATGGCGGTTACAGGAACTGCTGACAGATGTGAAAACTTATAAATCAGAATACTAATACAAATAGAAGCTATCAATAGCTTACTTTGCAAACTATGCGGGTAAAACATGTCTTCAGTGTCGGTAAAGCTAATATTCATCAGTTTATTGCTAGCTAGCGTGTCTTTGGAACATCAACCATGAAAAAATACCCGATGGAGATAAAAAACCTTAGGTTTTTTATCAGATGCACGTCGGAGAGTGTGCAACCGATCTGCATGATTTCGAGCTACCGAGCGACTTGTTGTTGGACAACGTTTCATGGTTGATGTTCCAAAGACACGAACAATGAGGTTTTACTCTACTTTTGAGATAATAACGTAAAGGCTGTGGAATGCGTTGCCTGAGTGGGGTTTTCCCAATGGCTACAATCTTGGTGTCTTCAAATCTAAAGTCAATCGGTTTATTTGTACTGAGCTGCGCAAACGGACGACTTCCATTTGGTGTCTGTATTTTGGCTTTCTCATACAGGGATCTAACAAAAATGCTATAAGGACACAAATTATAGAGGTACAATTAAATTGTATTTCTGAAGTAAAAACTTATTTTGGCGCTTCACACATGTCTTTTGTTTTTTGAGCTGAAATCTTCTTTTGGCGCGCCACACACATATTTTTCATGAGCTGTGAATTGAGCTCGACCGTCACGCTCGTAAATGAAATTAATCTTCGGGTGAACTCAGGACCATGGCCATCTAGTCTGAATGGATGATGTTGGATGATGAATATTTAGATATTTAGACGACCCTGAAGATTTTTTCCAGTCTAACAGCGCCCACCAGTTTCAGCCGCGTAGTTTCCAAAGTGAACTATCAAAGTCTTAGTTGTAAGTTTTCAGTTCTATCGGCAGTCCTTATGACTGGCAAAACTGTTTTATGATTATACTGCCATAGCAATAATAAATACGTGTTTATCGGTACCTACATAAAAATGAAATTACAATTTATCGTGTTGCTCTGTAAGTAAGCGATAGGCGACACTAAGCAACTACATGCCACCCATTTTTTTACAATACAGTCGACAAACGAGACGAAAATGTCATGTGTCTGATGGTAAGCCCATAACATCACAGTGACACGCAGCTATTGGAATATGAGGAGTCCAAATAATTACCTAGTACTGCACTGCGCTCGTCACCCAGATATATAAGACATTTTATCTCTATGCCCTGTAATTTGTCACTTGACACTGTACTACACTTACTGCACTTGTACTGATACCATTTTGTGTGCTAAGTTATTACAGGGGACTAGAGTATGTACTCAGTGATTTAGCTATGTCGGCTGTTCAAGAACTTGTAGGATTAACTTATCCTTTTTGTAATGGATCTGTACATTACCATCCATGCCTTTATTAACAACACTAAAATACAATGAGAACTACACTACGTTACATACCTAACTACTTAGACTGAGGTCTATAGCTCTATAGGGTTTATATTTTTGTACTAATTTCATTAGGCATAACGTTTTTAGGACTAATATATATTACCATAACAACTAAACGCATAATTGTTTTTGAATAATGTTAATTATCATAACCATATAATATAACATACAGATAACATACCATAATGTTTGAACTCATAACTATTTACAGTATAATGTTTAAAGACACACACTGAGAAAAGCGGACGGGTACAGTAAGAAAAATGGTGTACTTTTTAACTCCGGGTGGGCTTCCCGCCAGAAGCTCAAGGGAGGTAGTACAGCGCAGGATGAGTATGGAGAAGCGACACTCAGGGCAGACCGCAGTGCTTCTGGCTCTCGCATTTTTATATACACTCTAAGGGTAGTAGCAAGAAGACTAGGTGAAGTCGGGGTGCTCCGAGTCGGATCTGGGTTCTATAAAACCTGGGTCTTTATTTAGTAGGACAAAAAATAACAAAAAATGCCTAAAGACTATATTATGCGTCTCATCAATATACCAAAAAACTATTATGCAAAAGTTATATGACACTATATATTATGCTGCATTCAATATGACAAAGTAAATTAGGAAAAAAAATTATGCGTTTTAAATGGCACCCCTTACACTAAGCACACCTGAACTATCCATTGACCAATGAAGGTCTACAGATAATCAAGATGTTCAAGCCAATAATTTGGATCAGAATGTTAGATATATCGTCTTCGTTGCTTCGCTTAAATATCTGTACTCGTAGTATTATACGTCGTAAGGAATGATTAACGAATGGTACTTTGTATATTCGAACATCTGAGAAATTACTTCGCTCCACGACAGCTCTACTTTAGCCTTTGTCGTTTAATTATAAAGTCCAAGTCGTACTTGATGAAGTAGTTGAGATAAATCTGATACAGATTCATTACATTTTTTTGTAAAAACTTACGCGTTATCTCCGCCAGTTGTGAAACGATTTCAATGATTATTTTTTTGTTTGGTAGATCATTATTTAGAGTTGGTTTAATTAAAATTTTATCGAAATCAGTGCGGCCGTTTTTAAATATGATCAAAAACTAAAATTTACAGTCAATTAACTAGACGACTTAGCGATGATAGAAGCTATTTCTTACGAAATTTGGTCGTATGTCTGAATTTGATTTCAAACTGAAGTCGGTTTTTGCTTTTTCGGAGAAAATAAATAATGACAGAATAGTAATTACACTATTTTGTCGTAATAAATAAATAGTACATACAATGTCATAGTATATTTACAATTCTGTCATAATTTATTTTCTCCGTACTTGGAAGTTGGAACAGCAAACACTTTAAATGAAATCTTGCAAAAAAATATGTAAAGCCCGTACCTTCAGTACAGCCGTGTGAAGTCCTACTACCGTTGCGTATCAAATTAGGACACACCACGGGCTAACCAACATTGTTTCAAATGCAATGATAGTATTTTTTTTGTGTCTTACAGAGAAATAATGTCCTAAATAAGCGATGCAAAGATAAAAAAAATATTTTTTTGTTATACCTCAATTTAATTAAAAGATTTTAGATTTGAAGTTAAAGTGAATTTAGAAGCATGGAAAGCTTGTAAATAAAAAAATTCTCACACAACACCATCTTGCTCCAAACTAAGCAAAGCTTAACTAGCCAGATAGCTGATATTAATACCTACGTAATATTATGTGTCGGAGAACCATTATTCTTATCGACATTGTCATCAGTGAGTGCTATCTGTTGTGGGCGTTTTATACGTAGGTGCTAGCTTTCAAACAAAAGGATTTGACAGTTTTATGGTAAGTATACAGTCAAGGACATATAACTTTTTTTATACGTCCATGTCTACAGTATACAATAAAATTTTAAAGAAACTACTCGTAGTAGCATGGTCATGATCATTGACAGATAGGATCAGTTTGCATACGTACTTGCATACGTAGATAGCATAGCTGCCAGGTGATCTAAATTGAGGGATTCATTTTGCCAGATATGCCAGGTGATCTAAATTGAGGGATTCATTTTGCCAGACATGCCAGGTGATCTAAATTGAGGGATTCATTTTGCCAGCTATGCCAGGTGATCTAAATTGAGGGATTCATTTTACCCCGCTACATACCAGTCAAGTCTCCACCATCGTGTTGGGGTATAATAGAAAAGTTATATAACAAGTTCTGTGGCAAATTCAGCTTGCCTCAAATACCCAGTACCCAAAATTTGCGGCCAGCTCTCGGAATATTAATGATGGCTTCTTGAATGAAATTCAAGTGTCGAGTGTTTGAATTAAATTTTGAATTAAAAAATTTGAAAAAAATATTTTTTATGCGTTTTAATGATATATATATATATATATATAATATATATATATATATATATTTACATTATTAATTAATATATTTACATTATTATTATTAAATGCACTTTTTCCTTCAGAGGACGGCTAATTGTTTGGAGGATGTAAATATATATATATATTTTAAAGTTGATACAATAGTTAGGCAGATATATAGATATGAAATGTAGTTTTCATTGTTATTTAGTTGTGGTATACTAACGTCAATGATGTCATTAAGGTAAAATAACTCGATGAAATGAAATGAACAATTCAAACAATTTCAACCACATGGCTAATGTTATAGATTAGCAAACCAGTTCTCCGTTATCTTATCTTATAGTGTTTCAATTAAACAATGACTGATCAAATCATTTTAAAACACACATGTTTTTATAACATTAAACTGGCTGAAATCTCGATTAACACCTGCTCAGCTTAAAATAAACTGTATGTAAAATAGCTTACTAAGATATTATTGTATGTATGATGTTTCTAAGTGCACTGTAAGTGTCGATAGAATAAAATTAATTTTGATTTGATTTGATTTTAAATAATATATTTTCATAAATTAATATTACAACCGCAGTTTTATTTAACGTTTTAATGAATTTCACGTAATGATTTAGGCAATCGTAGACTGCATCGTCGCGTCGCTTGAAATTAGACTAGTGAAAACGAAACAAATGACTTCAATTAAAAAATTAAAATCATACAGTCCACAAATAAAAAAAATATGGGTAGATAATAAACAATTGTCGTCGATTTCTGTACTTTTTTTGAAATTACAAAAACCGCTCCTACGATTTAGATTAAGTTTGTATGGGGCCTTTTAAGGCAATTGACATAGTTAGCACATAACACACGAGCGGTGCTAGGTAATGATTTGGACTCTTCATGTTCCAATAGCTGCGTATCACTGTACTGTTATGGACAGGCAAGCAGGCATGTGCTTACCAAGGACATGTCCTGCTTGTATTGTCACTCTATACTATACCTACTATACAAAAAAAATTACAAAGACGGTAGGGTAAGTCCATGATCAGACTTTACGGTTGTAAACTTTTTTACTGAAAGGAACAAACGTAGTAACTAATTAATGGTAGGTATTTCAAATGGTCAAGAGTGGTTGAATTGCCCTTGACATCTGTTTGACTTCGAATATACGAGCTATAGAATTAATGAACCTATGTAAAACGTTTGCGATTTGGGAACAATTTCTGTAGGAAGTTTTGTGTGACCACATAACATACTAGATATCTGTTTTCAAATGCACTGTAAACGATTATCCTACTAATTTTATAAACGCGAAAGTTTGTTTGAATAAATAAATAAATATTGATGGACAATTCACGCACAACACAATCTGACACCAAACTAAGCAAATCTACTATGGCGGCCAGATAGCTGATATAATACATATCAATACCTTAATTCGCAAAACCAATAACTCCATAATAGCAAATTTGAAAGAGGCCACTAAAAACTTAATTACCTAGATAAAACTAAACCATCAAAAGAAAAAACGAAAATGCCTGTGGCAGTTGTGTTTATTATGAACTAATAAACAATTAATTAAAAAAATGAAATATCAGTTACACAATAGATTTTAGTGATGATTTAGTGGCCTGTAAAATTTTGCTACTACGGAGTTATTTGTTTTGCGAATTAAGGTATCGACATATAGATATAGAATGGATGTATGGTTATTACTAGAGATGGGCCGAGTACTCGGTTTAAGAAAAGAAATATATCTAGATAGAAATAATTAAAACATCAGTGTTAAGTAATTGGAAAGTATTTTTTTACTAATTTAGGAAATCTTTGACAATATCAATTAATAGAATTAAAATTATATAATATGCTAATTAATGAGTAAGTAATGTAACCTGTTTGTACATGTTTACGCGCGATAAATGGGAATTTGATTGAACCGTTGAACCTACTCGGCCGAGTACTCGGTTGAAAAAAAATTGAACCGAGTAAAACTCGGTACTCGCTACTCGGCAAAAGTGTTACTCGACGCATCTCTAGTTATTACACTTTCGCTCAAAAACTATAGAAAGAATTTGTATGACATTCGGTGCATAGATAGATAGATAATAAATACATGGAATGGTTTGAAATATCATATAGGCAATTTTTTATCCGGGTAAAATATCGGGATCGGGTAGGATGTGGGTGAAACCGAAGAGCGCTGCTAGTGAAGTATATGATTATGAGTGAGTGATGAGTATGGGCTCCAATGTTCTCTAGAAAACATGAACATAACAATGAATTCTACTAGTATATTTATGTGAAAATCATGGCGGCCTAAGGGTTAAACCGCGCGAATCATAATCCACCACGCTGCCTCAGTGCGGATTGGTAGACGAGTCATGACCTCAAAAGATTCTAGGCACATGGCAGTTTCCTCGTGTTGTTTTCCTTCGCCGTATTTATTTTAAATAAGGGCATTATGCAGATGACAGCGAAAATATTGTGTTGCGCGTGGGATTCGAACCAGGGTCTCGGGATCGGCTGTTGCCGTTGGCTCGACTAGACCAGCCACATCTTGCTAGACCAACCTTAAATTAAAGCAAAGCAAGAATATTTAGAAAGCACAAAAAACTGAAAATAACAAAATAATACTATCATTTACATAGTAGCCATCGTGAAGTAGGTACATATATAGATAATGATACCTATAGCTATAGGAAAGTAATTTGCAAAAACGTGTAAGTCACGCAAACTTGGTCAATAGGTAGCACTGTATAAAAAATTCAACTAGCCCCATAAATGATAGTACAAACGATAGCTACTACTCTGACAGAGCTTTTATACATAGGGTTGGTAAAACCTTTTATTTTTAACCCCCGCCGCAGAAACGACAACGTGTTAAAAGTTTGACGTGTTTTTCTGTGTGTGTGTCTGTCTGTGGCAGTAGCTGTAGCAATGAATAAAGTAATTTTTAATAATATTCCGGAGGTAATACTAAAATAGACTTTTTAATTTGAAAAATTTAGATTGGTATTGCCAAAGGTAGGTACGCCTTTCATACTGTTTACCTGACAAGCCAGGATGGCCCAAACTTCATAATGGTCTATCGTTCTTACCTGTGTTGGGAGCATGCGCTTACAAACTTTCATATAACGACGGTCTTGGTTTCACGGGCTCTAACTCTATTAGCTAGCATTGGAATCTTGACACATAATAAGTATTTATTTGCTTGGGTTGCAAACATACGTGTGACCTAGAGTTTGAAAACATAGCGATGGGTATGAAAACTGTGTAGATAAGATAAATCTTTATTCATATTGTCATTCATTATCTCTTCATTCTGTTCCCATGTATATAATCTTTACAATTTGACAAATAGTAAGTAGAACCTAAACTCGGCAAGATCGGTATCTTGGTATACCTTTCGTAGGGTTACACAATTTCCGCATGTTTTAGAGTGATATTAAACTTAATAATTATTTTTTTTTCGAGCCTTTATCAACAAAGCTAAATACAATGAGAACTACACTACACTACATAGGTACCTAACTAACTGCTTACACTAAGCACACCTGAATTATGCATAGACCAATGACAATTAAATTAATTCATAATTATTATTATTATTATTAGCGTCCCACTATTATACCCGCGTAGTTGCCGTTCCAGATGTTTTCCCGCGGTAAAGAATAGACTTTGGATGTGCTATTCGATATTTTGTAAATTTTTTGATTTTTCAATTTAACGTAGACGATTTTGGGGGTCGTGTCACATGTGCACATGTCCTGCTCGTCTCGCCTCTCTATACTATAATAAAAAAAAGTTCGGAGGCTTGGTTCTTATCTATTTTGTTCTTGTGTTTTTAACAAACTGGGAAACATACATTAAACATTTAGAAATATTTTAGACAGCTGACATGATTAAATCTTAACAATAAGAAAATCGTGCTAGGTATCCGGCTGGTTAAAGAATTTTTCTACCTGAGATGAAGTTTTGAGCAAAACGTACCGATGAATGTACGATATTGAATTAGTAACGGTGTTTATTCCTTTGACGTAGGTACTCGATCGTCGTTCGATTTGAGAATTTCACATCACTGCTAATTGCTTACGAATAAAGTTTGAAAGGCTTCATCGCAAAAACTGGTATCTAATAGTTGCATGGCTATTACAACTTTCCAAAGTCGGAGGCATGGTGTTTATACCCACCTATGTACAGCACTTTTAAGGCATAGCATTACTTTCCTATCCAAATGATCCAAAACAACATGTTCTGAGTTTGTGTATTAAAAATTGTCTGCAGACCAGATGGGTAATAGTTGTATTCTGGGTACTCGCTGCCAAGACGAGTCCGGGTACGATTCGCACTGGTGTTTCGGTTATAAATCCATGGTAAATAGACGCTTGCTAAAACTGTCCAGCGAGTAGAATACTAGAATAATTACACTTTCCTGAAGAACAAATCATGAAAGAACCTCCAAACTAACTAATAACGTTACCGCGAATCATCTGAATGATATAATTTACTATCGAAAGTCTTACATGACCTAGACCGCAGCTAAGCTAATAACTCCATTTGTTCATATACCTATTCAAAGGCGGAAGAGGGCCGACACTACGACCTAAAGCTTGAAATATTGGACACTCACTACTGCGCAACCACACCTATTGACTAACTAACTAAGCCAATAAATCTGTGATATGGACAGCCCTAATGTCCCTGGAATTTTTTCATGGAGCCTAATTGGCATGCCGTGTCCACAAGGCCGAATTACTTAACCATACATTTGTTTGTGTTAGAAAAACATTCGATATTTTTTATCGAAGGCCTTCGGGTGAAAAGAGGTAAAGAAATTACAATAGACACAGATAGGAATGATAGTAATCTTATGACACACATTACTGAAAATGATCGTTTCTGTCGTGGCCGAAAAAATGAGCATTGAAATATAGCTCTAAACACGTACTCTCTATACACTTTGAAAGAGACAACAAATTGCCATAGACCTGTGTGGCATCTCATCCAATCAATACTCAGACAAATGGCTAAATGCTCTAAGATTAAGACTGTACAATTATTATTATCGTATAGTGAAATGTTCATTTAAACTTTGAGCATGGAAACTATTTGTACACTATTTTTTTTTGTAAAAAACATTCTTCATTTTTCATTAACTGACGTGTACATTGCACATTTATGAGTAAACAACTGTGAATCAGTACGAGTTTCTCATAACGGAATATTCATTTTTGACAATAGCAGTGTGGTACAAGTGAGTGTTTTACAAGCACCAATTTAGGAAACATGAGTTACGCCCGACGTAACTTGATGCTTAAAATCTGATGATTTTGTAATTCAATTTCAATTTTCAGTATTTGGGAATGGTGATCCATTCCCAAATCCTAAAAATTGGTATAAATCCGTTGCAGATAAAAAAATACCGAGTTGAGTAGTTTAAAAGACTAAGCGAACAAGCACCGGAAATTACTTGTCTACAACTATGTCTCATCTATAATATAAAAATGAATTGCAAAATGTGTTGGTAAGCGCATAACTCAACAACGCCTGGACTGATTTGGCCAATTCTTTTTTTAAATATTCGTTCAAGTCCAGTGATGGTTTTTACGATTATTCGAAAAATTCGAATAATTGCCGGGAATAATAATGTACCACGGGTGAAGCCGGGGCGGGCCGCTAGTTATATATAGGTTTACACTTGACAGAAGACACGAAGAAATCAATGCACTCTAGATTTGAAGATACCAAGATTGTAATCATAGGAAAACCCCTAGTTTCTCCAGTCAGGCAACGTATTCATACAGCCGAGACATTCTTATCACAAATGTAGAGTCAAACCTTTTTCTTCGCGTCTTTGGAACCATAAAACGATGTCAGTTATTTGAGCTGCAAGCAGACTGATTTAATTGTATGTTTAGTAAAGAAGATAAAGATGCGATAGTACGTCCAGCAGTAAGGGTCAGTTCACACCGAGACGCGACGCGGCGCGACGCTGCGCGCACATTTTTCATAGAGCGACTCAGAATATACTTTATTCACTACACGAAAAGATACACATTACATTGTGAGAATTCAGATTACGTTGCACCACGCAGCACTGCGCCTCGAGGTGCCTCGCGGCGTAGCGTGACGTATCGTGACGCAGCGGTGCATCGCCGGTACGCGCGGCGTGCAAGAGCGGTGCTGCGTCTCACGGTGCCGCGCGACGCCGCGAGGCGCAGCCTGAGGCCGCTGTGGCGACTTCTCTACTATTTCCGTTCAGACTTCGTTTAGAATTGATGCAGTTCGGTCAAATGCTCGATTGAAAATATAATGAGACTGGGATTTTGTTATAATCGGACTTCTTGCAGAAGAGGAAGAAGTTTACAAAAATAAAATTAAAAAGAAGACATCACACAGGCGTGGGCGGGGCCGCGCGGCGCCCGCGGCTAGTAGATACGTTCCGCTGCGCCTCGCAGCATCTCGCTGCGCAGCGAGGCGTCGTCCTGCTACGATTTTAAGATGCGCCTCGCGACGTTGCGATGCGTCTCGCGACGACGCGCGGCGTAGCGCGAAATCATTGGCCTCTTTGAGTATCGTCGCGTCGCGTCGCGTTTCGGTGTGAATTGACCCTAACAAGATATAGATAGAGAAAGCTCTATCATTTTGATAGTGAATTCATGGAAAATAGATTTTTTATCATCATAAATAGGTAGCCTGTCATACATAAATAAGTTTTACTTTGGTGTGGTCAAGCATTGAGCTGCTACGGTAACACCGCAGCTTTAGTTTTACAACTACGACCGCTGTTTGTTGAAGTTTAGTGGTTTTTCTGTAGTTCGGTTCAAGGTTGCGGTTACGAGTATGAATATTGTTTTGACTGGAGCAATGGATCACACACAGGGAACAGGAAAAGTTGGGTATATTAGGTTTTTCAGAGCATTTGTATTTTTTTTTATCTGCTTAGCATTAGGGCTCGGTTTCCAAACAGAGATGTGCGAGGGAAATGTGTCGTGTGAGGATGTCTAGCTGTGCTGTGAAAATTTGTGGAGGTTTCCACCAAAGCTGTGTGAGGAAAATATGTCGTACGAGGATATGTAGCGGAGCTGTGTATGGTCAAACAAATAATAAATAAATGAAGCGATAGTATTGGTTATTTTATAAACAGATCCCTCGGTACGCATCCTCGCCCAACACTGGTGAAAAGCAGCCAAAATCCACCCTGTCCATTTTGTCCATCAGTTTTGCGCTAACTTTCATTTTTATTTTCATACAGAGATTAAGCCGTGGTGATTCTGTGCTGGAAGGTACGATTCACGTATACTTTTGTGTTTTTTTTTCACTCTGTATATTTTTCCTAGAACATATGTACAAATGTCATCACGGTTTAACGATGAAGGAAAACTTCGTGAGGCAACTGGCATGTTCAAAAAAAACAGAGCGGGCATCATCCGATAGCCCGCACTGGGCTAGTATGATAGGCTATGGCCTTGACTCTCTCCTATTTTGACCCCCACCAAAACGAGGGGTGTTATAAATTTGACATCGATGTCTGTCTGTCTATATATCTGTGTGTCTGTCTGTGGCGCCGTTGCGCTCAAACAGATGGACCAATTTCGATGCGGTTATTCGGAACAAACCGATTCACCCACAATTTGAAAACACCAATATCGTAAATTGGAAACAGTGGACTGCTAAAATGCTACATGTTATTTATAAGGATTTTGAGGAAAATGTTAAAGCTTGAAGAAGTAAAAATAATTTCCACCATTTCAATATTGATATTGTATTTATACAGTTAGCTCTATACAAGTGATTGTCATAAAAGAAATAATAAACAATAATGTGGTTCTTTTGTGGCGCGGACAACAACTGCAAGGGGCGCGGAACAAAAGTGGAAAAAATTCTAATTCGATTGTGAAACACAAAGAACACGGAAATTGTCTGAACGTTTTGTGTTTAAAATATAATGCGATAGGACATAGGATTTTTTACTCTTGGGGTTCCATAAATATTTCTGGAAATTTGTTTAGGGAAAGGACTTATATAATATGTACACAGTACCTAATTATAGAGGTCGTAATTTTTTCAATATTCCATTCTCTTAAATATTGATAAATTACTGGGCTGAGAGATAAAACACCTTGTATCTCCGGGTGACGAGCACAGTGCGGTACTAGGTAATGATATGGACTCTTCATGTTGCAATAGCGACGTGTCACTGTGCTGTTATGGGCAGGCATGTTGTTTACCATCGGACACATGTCCTGCTCGTCTTGTCACTGTATACTAATACACTATAAGAAAAAAGTTCCCGTCTAATGGCAGGCTAGAAATGATTCCTGACTTATGACAACAAAAATACTAACGGATACGGCTTTATGCTTAATACAACTGTATATTTAGTCGTAGACATGTTAAGTCTGCATTTTGCCATTAATTGCCTAATGGTAAGCTACCGTGTGGTCGAACATAACGCTAGTCGAGATTGTAAAGTTCTAGATTGTACTCGGGAATCAATGAAGCCCGAACTTATTAATTCTGCTTTTGAAGAATTTGTAGAGTGCGCCAACGGGATATATCACACATTTGTGCAGTAACTGATTTAGAACTATTTTACCAACAATGATGATGTGATAGCGATGACTATCGCTTATGATCATTTTGGAAAGTCTCTCGATTGAATCCAAATTATCGTATTGACTTGCCATACGTAACGGATTGACAGTAAGTACCTATTCAGCGTACATCAATTAGGTTTTTTTTAATCTAGAATTTAGGCTAGTTCATAATTTCATCACTAAATTTCAAATACTGGACGTCATTAAGTTCCACTTCCTTTCAATGAATTCTCTCTCTCCAGTTTCCCGCCAATCGACTGACCGGAAGCGACGAATATCAACAGTAGCAACGGATGCGGTCATGACGCGATGCGTGCCGCTTCCGGTGCGCGCTGTCACAGAGCCGGAACTGACGTTTATACATCAGCGTGTGCCCACACTTTGCACAAATAATACTACTGAATAAAGTTTATAAAACGCGAACATTTCAGGGAACCATGACTGGACAGTGTTTCTCTGCTATATCGTGAATGTAACACACATATAACCTTTCCTCTTGATTGTCGTCAGTATTATCAGTATTTATCTGTTGCGTAGTTTTATAGATCTAAGATACATCAGGGTATATAGACAGTGGGAAGTGACTTTGTTTTATGCTATGCAACGATTCTACAAAATATCTCCCATGGCTCTCATTACTGACAACTTACAGGTCTACTTACTCTGTTTTTAGTCGTTACTATCTTTCTGTTTTGCACCTAAACCTCTCCCATGATACGCTACTCAGCCCTATGCTCAGTTTGTTTCCTCCGGCCACTGGCAATCTTACATACATACATTCAATATTTTATAACTTCCACTAATTAACAAAAACACGTTGTATATCACATTCATATAAAATGTAAAATTGTACATATTACGTAGCACGTAGCACAATTTGTTTACATTCATTGTCTTTTTGTTAATAGTTTCTCTAATACCGCTAATATTGAAAATGCATATGTTTGGATGTTAGTTGCTCAATAGCTGAAAGATGGAGTTTAAATTTGGAACACAATTATTTTTTTAATCTGGATGAACACTTACTTTTTACGACGGGAACATTACGGGAATATTATTCGGGAGTACTATTCAGTACCTAAAGTTATTTCAAAGACTCTACCAACGAGTATTACATAAAAAAGTCTATGGACGCACGCAAGAAGTTGATACTTCAGGTGCCATTTAAAACGCATATTTTTTTCCTAATTTATTTTGTCATAGGTAATGAATGTAGCTTAATATATGGTATGATAATGTAACTTTTGCATAATAGTTTTTTGGCATAATGTGTTTTTTCGGAGTCAAAAAGTGCACCCATATTTCTTAGGTGTACCGTCTCCTTTCTCAATGTGTACCTTTAAACATTATGCTCAGTTGTCTTTATGCTATGTATGGTTATGTGTTTAAACATTATGGTAAGTTGTCAGTATAGTTATGCTTTTTAACATTATGCAAATACAGTTATGCGTTTAGTTGTTATGTTAAATATGCCTACTTATATTAGTACAAAAACTGTTAGGCTACCACATATACACCCGATATTTCTTCTCTTTGCCCATTCCTTGTGTTAAGAAAGTGTAACTTCAACCATAGAATAGATAAACACAAGAAGTATTGAAGTTAGCTACAATATGTACTAAAATTTTTCGTAATTGTGTGCGAGCGCATAGTAAAAATGTACTGTCGTATTTTTTCCTAACGCGTCAATTAATAATTTATTTTCTCCGAAAACCAAAAACCTACTTCAATTTAAAATAAAATTCAGAAAGTTGACCAAATTTCATAAGAATCTATCACTATGTCGTCTAAAATACACAAACGTCAATTTTAATTTCTTGTTAATATTTCAAAAACCGTCATACTAATTTCAATAAAAATTATGTTACAAACTCTGAATTATGATCTGTCAAACAAAAAAGAACTAGCAAACGAATCACAATTAGCAGCTACATCGCCTAACATACATATATACAAAAAAAAAATACAATCTTCTACTTTTTTTAAGTCGGTTAGAAAATTTGGTAGGTAGGTATGGTGAGAATAAAACTAACCGATTGTACAATGGGTCCTCGAAATCCTTCAGCCTTGAGCTTGAGCCTACAGGGGTATGAATGCTGCTTCAGCATTAAGACAGTAACATGGACAATGTCCGGGGCAAGCCTCAAAGCCTGAGTCAGCCGATTCCCGGATTATCCGGTAAAGATTTATTGTGTTGTCCGCTTGGCGCAGTCAGCAGGGGAGTTATTTTCGAACACGCACTATTCGGCTATTTCACTTGACTCGCTAACAAGCGAAATGACTTGGGGTATAGATAGGCGCTATTTGGTGATCTTCGAGTGGATCCCAGTAATATTATAAATGCGATAGTTTGGAGGTTTGGATCTTTGTTGCTTAATCATGGCAGAACGAACGAACGGATCAGGTTAAATTATGGATCACGATTAGAATAGAATATACAGAAATACGCGGGTAAAGCTCACTAGTTGTATACAAAAATTTATCAACAGAGTTTCACGTTTTATTACAACTGTCACAGAGACTTAAAACTATGATGACAAATACGGAGCAATTAGTTCAAATGTTTAATTTAATATTAAATATTTTTTTTATTTTCCAGTGTAGACCTATAAAAGTAGAAAAAAAAAAGAACCGATAACCGTTGCGGTTGATGTGACGAGTGGATACATCATAAC
This sequence comes from Ectropis grisescens, assembly GCA_017562165.1. Taxonomy (NCBI): domain Eukaryota; kingdom Metazoa; phylum Arthropoda; class Insecta; order Lepidoptera; family Geometridae; genus Ectropis; species Ectropis grisescens. The sequence continues at coordinate 13,980,579 of CM029780.1, read as the reverse complement.
AAAATTAGCTATCATCGAATGATTTTAAACAACGAGCCCTCTTGCTTGCCCCTCTTTCCAAGATATGGACACACGAGATAACGTCTGTAATCCTTTTTCAATTGACGTGGGTGTATTCCGGCGATTTGCAATGAGAATGATTTGGTTGGCTTGGATTTTTAAGGTGTAAGCCATTAATGTGCGGGCGCAATGTGGTATGATTGCGATTGAAATAAATTGTTCAGCGTATTTGTTTTTTTTTTGTAATAAATGACTGTACGGCAAACCACATGTCGGGTTTGTAATCACCACTAGCTTACCTACACCCAACTAATTCCTTTCAAACAAAAGAAAATATGTGAAAACATCAAAACCTTTCAAAACATTAATGTGTTCCGATTTGAAGGGCAATGTTTCCAGAGAAATTACAGGGCTTAGAGACATAACATCTTAGATCTCTGGGTGACGAGCGCAGTGCAGTACTAGGCAAAAATGTTCATGTTCCAATAGCTGCGTGTCACTGTACTGTTATGTGTCATGCATGTTGCTTACCATCAGGCACATGTCCTGCTAGTCTCGTCACTCTTTACTTAAAAATAAAATAAGTAAAATAAAATCAGATCATTTGTTCGGTAGCTACGATGCCACAGATATGTAGATACACACATTTTTAAAATGGTTTACTTTGGGTCACGGTTTAATCAAAATATTACCCATCCAAATGAGTTTATTACAAAAAAAATTGCAGCGGCTAATTCTCAAACGGCGGAAATATGCAACCCTCGGAAGCGGTTATATATTTGAGCCCTTTGGTATTGAGCTATTGGATGGGTGAGACCGGGAGCCCATCTCATCTTCAAAAGCCTTTCCGAGCGCTTGGTCGACGCGACACGTGACCATGATGTTGGCGTTTATTTGGCCCAACGTATTGGCATTTCCATTCAGCGTGGTCATGCCACCAGCATGCACGCTTCCGTCTGGTAGTGGCTTGAACGTTGATTATCTATAGACCTTCATCGATCTATGGATAAATCAGATGTGCTTAGTGTAGGTATGTAGCATAGTTCTCAAAATGTTTACAGAAAATAATGTAGGTACCTACCTAAATATCAAAGAGGTAATTAAATGAGATTACGTGAATAAAAAAACTACAGTAAAATTGAACTAAAATCGTGTAAATTCCCTGGTAGAGGTACAAGTAATACGTCAATCCGTGCAGGGTCTGCGGGGGTAGAAAAAGCCCTCATTACCGCACTGAGCCGAGATAAACTCTCGAGGGAGGTAATTATACTTATCTGCACACGAAGCAGCCTTGTTAGATACACGACCAGATACTTATCAACATACCTATAAATACAGGAATAACTACAGGAAAATGCAGAGTGCTTACCGCCGTTTTCTAAAATACAAAAACCTTTTTTTGCTGTTTGTAGGTAAGACAAAACGAAACAGAATATTTTGAATCTATTAGAATTGACCCATACAAACTGGCCTCTTCGAGAGGTATTCAATATCGATAGATAGATGACTCTTTGTTGTGACACAAAACAGAAATATTACAGTAAAACACTTATGAACTAGTGCCACAAATGGCGGCCTTATTGCTTAGAGCAATCTCTACATATCCTAACTAATCTACTATACTAATCCAGGCAACTAGCTGCAATATGTCTGGAAATATAATTTCTTTTTAGTCTAAGTTTTTTAATGTAAAATGGTCGTAGATGATAATCACATTTTTAAGTTGAAGTACTGGTAGGATTTAAAGGATGAGAGTTTTTTTGGGGAGGTATCACATCTTTGTCACTATTTCTACCGCCAAGCAGTAGTGCGCAGAAATGTACCCACAGCTCTACACATTACTTACAATCCAGCAAGACACTTGTCAGTCATAGCTCTTAACCATATTTGAGGGAAGAGATGAACCTGACGGAAAGTGATACGCCTGTCCTTAACAAGGGCAATGTTATGTGTAACTACTTGAACTTGAAGAGCCTCTAGCGTTACACCCGCTCATCCAGATCATTATATGATAATTAATCTATTAGCATATTATATCTCAAACATTGCCCTTCAAACCGGATCACATTAACGTTAGCTACATCTTGGGTATTATAGAATAATTGGCAAAAGTATTGTCCTCCTTAGGCGGACTCTGCAAGCATTCTTACCGTTACATATCCTACTAATATTATAAAAGCGAAAGTTTGTAAGTATGGACGAATGTTTGTTACTCTTTCACGTAAAAACTAGAGAACAGATCGGGGTGAAGTTTAGAACTTAGACAGATTATAGTTTGTTAGAAAACATAGGCCATATTTTATCCCGAACTAAAATCGAGAACGGGAATGGGAACTACGCGGGTAAAACTGGGGGGCATTTATTCTATGTTTAAAATGGTTTAACAATAAATAATACTATTACTACTTCATATTCTAATCGAAAAAAGGTTACTAAACCTTGGATTACGCCAGGGTTGCTTAAATGTATCAGAAATAGAGACAAAATGCATAAAAAATTAAAGACATCGCCAAATAATGAAATCTTAAATTTAACTTACACACGATATAGAAACTTTTGTAACTCACTAATTAAAAAAAATAAAATGCAACATGATAAAGATAAACTAGAAAAAGCTGGGACAAATAGTAAACAAATATGGGCTGCAATTAAACAAAAATTTCTAAAATATCTGGTAGCAATATAACTCATGAGTGTTCCAAGAAGCTTTTAACTACTTGTAATACACCTGATTCATCACTAAATATGGTTAATGACTTTTTCGTAAAAGATTGGCTGAGAGTATTGAACCTAGCTCACCCAATTTAACTGGTACGTTCACTAATTTGAAGAAAACGTCAGTCAACTCTTTGGGGTTGTTGGAAGTCGATGTGGAGGAAGTCGATAGACTTATATTAGAGCTAAAAAGTCAGTGCTCAATAGGATGGGACGGAATATCTAATGATTTTTTGAAAGATCATAGAAAAGTTTTAGTCCCTCCTTCAGTTATTTGTCCATAGTATGTTTTGAAGCAGCATTGTTTGATCCTTCCGCCCAAAAAAGTCAATAAAATCAATGAAATTTTGGAAATATATGCGTTATCTAGCCATGATGTTAAAATTAAACTCTCCTTATGGCTCAAATCACTGAATTTCGATGAAACAGAAAGCTTGTTAAAGGTTGTCAGTTAGTTTATGCTAAGCTAATCTAATATTTGAGTATAAGTTTGCACAGCAAATTCACCCGCTCTTTCACTCCCACACTAACAAACAATCACCTAAAAGCAAGCACCCAGAACACACATCCATTCAGACCCATACACGCACAGATACATATCCACACGCAAACATACACAAACGCAAAGAGTGGACCAGTTAACTCACTTTTAATAAATTTTTTTCATATTATATAAAATGTAATAATTGCATGCTTAAATTTAAACCTAAATATTATGATCTTAATACCGGTGATAAAAGTGTATTGCGATAATAATTTAATTGTCTTAAAGTTGGGATGGATCAGCTAAGTATCAGCTGGAGGCCCTGGAATCGATCGAGAGACGTGCCAAAAGGCTCATAGGCAATGACTCTCTTCTGCGAAAAAGACTACAAAGTCTTGATCATCGCCGAAAAATTGCCAGCCTATCGGTTTTTTATCGGATACACTTTGGAGAGTGTGCGACTGATTTGCATGATCTGATACCACCTTGCCCTTTTTTCTATCGGAATGCTCGTAGCTCGAAAAAGCGACATCGTTTCATGGTTGAAGTTCCAAAGACACGAACGAAGAGATTTGACTCTACTTTTGTGATAAGAACGTCTAGGCTGTGGAATACGTTGCCTGAGTGGGTTTTCCCCGATGGTTACAATCTTTGTGTCTTCAAATCGAGAGTGAATCGGTTTCTTCTAGGTAAACACGCTCCATCGTAGACCGCATCGTCGCTTAACATCAGGCGAGATGGCGGTCAAGTGTAAACCTATAAAAGTTAAAAAAAAAAAGTTGTATTAGTCAATTGGTTGAAATAGTCACTGGATGCCAGGAGGGCGCTGAACGTCGACACACAGACCGCGAGCCTAGTTCGACGGTAGTTAACTTATTATACTTACTCAATTCTAGCAACTTTGATTTGTAATATTTCTCTGTGTATTTTTAATGAATAAATTATTTATTTATTTTATTATTATTATTTTAGATTCGTCATATCTGTCTGTCTGCCTGTCCGTCCGTATGTCACAGCCACTTTTATCCGAAACTATAAGAGCTATACTATTGAAACTTAGTAAGTAGATGTAAGTGACTAGAACTGAAACTCAAAAATTTTTTTTTGATCAAAACTATACGTGTGGGCTGGGCTATCTATGGATAGGTCTTCAAAAAATATATTGAGGTTCCAAACATTTTTTTTTTTTCTAAACTGAATAGTTTGAGCGAGAGACTCTTCCAAAGTGGTAAAATGTGCCCCCCCCCCCCCTGTAACTTCTAAAATAAGTGAATGACAAAAATAAACAAAAGTGAATGATATACATTACAATGTAAACTATCAACGAAAATTGGTTAGAATGAAATCTAGTAAGTAGTTTTATTTTAATACGTCATAAATGGACTTTTGTTAAAACACTGATTAAAGTAACAACGAACTACAAAAACTTTTATATTATGTTACTTGCTGCTACGGAAGCCTTCATGGGCGAGTCCGACTCGCACTTGACCACTTTTATTTTGGTACTATGACTAGTCGTAGTAGTAGGGCTTGTAAGTAAAAAAACTTGGCCAAACATAGCATCAACAACCCATCTTGAAGTTTCGCGACGCGACATTTTCAGTCGGAGTTTGGTACAAGCAGTATATTCACAACTTCTCATATTCCGACAATATGTCGCCACTCCCCGCCCGCTCTTCCCCTCGTCCCTACTTTTATTGCCAGACTTTTCAATAATTTATCATCAGCACATGGCAAGGTCTACAAACATTGTGATAAAAATGATAAAATGTAGTCAGTATGTTTAGTAGGTAACTATTTTTTAACGATAGTAGATAGATGACCTTGACCGCCATCTCGCCTGACTATGATAGAGCGTGGTTACGATTAGACGAAACCGATTCATTTCGACTTAATTAAATTTGTCTATAAGACGAAATCGCACTACTCATATATCGGAGTAATTCATACTGGACCCATTAAAAGCCCACTTTATGTTTCTCTAACAAGGAAACCATGTCACTGGCCACGACGATTGTGGATTGGCAGTTGAGACTTATATTCTCGAAAACGGTATTTGCTGGAATATTCCAGTTTCCTCAGGATATGTTCCTTCACCGTTAAAGAAAGTAGCGTTGTCAAAGTTGTACATTTTTGCTTAGAAAAAACCTCCAGGTAAATACAACCGGGATTAGAACCTGCCAACCCACTTCTGAAATCGGACATTCTCAACACCAGGCCATTACGGCTTCATTATTAAAAAAACTGTCCAAATTTCTTGATTTTCTATTTAGAGACTGCTATTTTTCTAAAGGTAAAAGGTTTATAGAAATATGATCTGAACTATTTTAAAAGCTCAGGAACAAGTCCGTAAGCGGATTCCCGGCGCCTGTTGGTTCCGACAATTTCGGTTCCAAAGACCAACTTCGTTACATTATACGATACGATTCTTCAGCCAAAATACAGCTAGTTTGACTACTAATTCAAATTGTCTTTGTGATTAATGGTTAAGTTTGCCGCGATCTGCTGAAACCTGATGTCTTTGGATACCCAGATGATAGCACCGTTCGGTTGTGGAGAGTTACAACCAATGCAAGAGACAACAAACCCGAGCATTGACAGAGAATATTAACGAATATCTGAATATCAACCAGTCAGACCTCATTTGGGGTGTTCCTAATCTGGCCAAGTTTAACGAGGAAAGACGTATGCGTTTGTCCTCTGTAAAAAAGAACCCAAAACTATCAAGCCAACACGAATTGACTCCTACTTTTCGGGGTGCACCTGTAGCGGTAGCTGACCATCTTGAGAGTTACTGTATCATCTATTCTTAACTTTAGTTCTTTAATCAAGTCCAAGTCTAAATTAGCTACAAAAAAACTAGATGTCCGCTCTAGGATGGTTCTTGCTCTTGTACCTATGGAGTTCTGTTCGCAGCATTGGAATATGGATCGGTCTAGTGCCAGCTAGAAGCTCTGGTACCGATCAACAGACGTGCCAAAAGGCTTATAGGCAACGTCCTCTTTGTACGACAAAGACTTCAAAATCTCGAATATCGCCACATTGTTGCCACTATTTTTTATCAGACACATTTTGGAGAGTATGGTTTTTTCTATCGGACTATTCGTAGCTTCAGAAAGCGACATAATTTCCTTGTTTGACATTCCAAAGGACTAGGACGAAGAAGTTTGACTCCACTTTCAGAATAAGAACATCAAAACTTGGGAACACGTTGCCTGAGCGGATATTTCCTGATGTTTGTATTCTACTATCTTCAAGTTAAGAGTGAATTGGTAGATATATGAAATGATTTAGATTTTTTCCTTATACTTTCTCTAAAAACATTGCCCTTCATAATATTTGTTATATTTAATATCGCTATGTGTAAATAGGATACGAACAGAGCTAACACTTTCATAGCCAATTTTCGCTGTACATTCTACGGGTTTCGCGATACTTTGAGCTGAAGCCGCTCAAAATACGCCATTACTAGTTGTACCGTCCACGAAACCGGCTTGCGCAGCATACGTGGCTGTAAAACGGTTCATCATGAAATTAAAATCCTAGGTTTATAAAGATTGTTTTAAACACAAATAAACTTTAATCTTATATCGCTCATGTAATGTCAGGCTAATTGTTTGAAATTTTAAGCTACACGTACTAAGTTAACCATTAGTAAAATACCTAACATGTGTCTAAAATTACTTCGTCACCTAGCAACTTGGAAATGACTAAGCCAATTTTGATGAAACTGTTATATAGTATAGTGACGAGACGAGCAGGACATGCGCCTGATGGTAAGCAACATGCCCTTCCTTAACAGTACAATGACAGACAGCTATTGGAACATGAAGAGTCTAAATCATTATCCACGAATCGATTCCCAACCATTTTAGATGTGTATAACCATTAGGGTTTGTTTTAACCGATTACGAGTATATGCACTAGACCGCCATATCGCCTGACGTAAAGCAACGATGTGGTCCAAGACGGCGTGCGCTAACCCAGAAGAAGCTTTTCTCTAGTTGGCTTTATAATAGTGAGAGCCTAATAACGGTACACTCTTCCCTCAAGTATGGTCAAGTAGAGCAAGGGATAACACACGCTTCATACCCGTGAACGAGTGCTGCTCGCGAAAATTGAACTACTCGTGACACAAGATGCTACATAAAAATAAGAATTTTGGTGTAAAGTGCTCAAAAATTTCGCTCACTTAAAAGTACAGATCTGACAAAGAATTCGGACTCTTGTGATGGTAGTGGATAAAGTTTTAAATATAAAAATAATAAATAAGTTAGAATAACTTTGATTTAAAAAACCCGACTGCAAAAAATCTACACAGACCTTCGCATAACAGCACAAAGACGCAAAAAATAACATAGCTCATAGATACAAACCAACCCTTTCCTTTGACTGTGCCACTTACACTCAAAGTTAAAGATATATTATGTCCGTCTCTAAAAAGCTCTAAAGCAAAGTAATCTATCGACCATCATTGGCAGGCCATCTAGCACTGTCCATTTCTAGCGAAGAAGCTATAACTTGTGAGACGAGGGAACGCCGCCGCTTTATTTATGCACGCGCCCATAGATGCGAGGATCACCTTGCCCGAGAACTGATTGAATTCACAGAGTGTGCGCTTCGACACAAGTGAAGCGGACGAAGCTGTTTAGTACCTTTTGCTCCTTTCTCAGCTTCAATTATTATTAAAAAGTAAGTGGCATTTGTTCATTTTTTGCCAGAACTACCCGCTCCTGATAAGTTATAGCGTCGGACCTAATTTTAACCCCTTATGCAAAAACGACAGGATGTTATGACGTGGGTGTGTGTGTAGCACCGTAGCTTCAGAAAGGATGAACCGATTTGATGAGACGATTTTGACTTTTTTGTTTAAAATGCGAATAAGTTGAGAGTATTCTCATTTCTCGCATTTTTGTCTATATTATCCTATCCGTGCATGGTTGCCTGGAAGAGATCGCTTTAAGGGATAAGGCCGCCAATTAAAATGTCTAGCATAAGATTTTCTTAAGTTCCTGTTGTAAATTTTTGTGTTTTTATTGTATGTGGCTTTTAATAAAGAGTTTTCTTATCTTATCTTATTCTTAGCTACGTTTGATGAAAATCAAGTCAAGATGGCCGCCGCCACAAAATGAACACATATTTTTTCACAACTTTCCTCAGCATGGGTATCAAATCCAAAGGCTTGACTAGTGAAATACGATACACTATGATAAATTTCAAATCCAAGATGGCAGCATCACAAAATGGAGAATCATATTTTTTTTCACAACAACTGAATAGTTTGCGCGAGAGACTCTTCGAAATTGGTTAAATATGTGTGTCTTGTAACTTCTAAAACAAGATAATTATAACAAAACTAAAAAAAAATTATGATGTACATTACCATGTAAACTTTCAACGAAAATTGGTTCGAATGAGATCTAAGTAAGTAGTTTTATTTTAATACGACATAAATTCACTATTGTTATATGTTCACACTGATTAAAATAACAACGAACTTTTATATTACTTGTTTATTATATTACTTTTTTTTACTGAAATATTAATTAATTGAATTACTGGAAATATTAATTTCCAGTAATTCTTAAGAATAGCGCGTTCCAACAAAAAACCTCCTCAGTTTTATAATATTAGAACAGATGAAAAATTTCTAATCAAAGATTTTGGGGGTGACTCAAAGTTTTTAATTTTATTCCTATTTATTACCCACGAAGGCTTATTTTTATGTAGTTACTGAAATTCTTCTTCTAAACCGAAATAGTAAATGAATGATATTTTTTTATTGTTCACGCCTTAAAATAATTCATACATAATAAATATAATATAGAAAACAGTAAAATAAATCGCTTCGTTCATGCAACAAAACAGCACCATAACCTCAAGACACCGTAGCCGTACATTATTCAGGCCCGCAAAATTCAACGCACTTTTGTTTGCGTCTTCTTATTACCTCTCCAGTCCTTCAGTCAGATAATGTTACAACAATTGCTTAGAGATAAGGAAGAACATCATTGTTCTTTCTGTTTTGTTTGGGGTTGTTTTTACTGCGTTATTTAACCTTTTTTTTCTATTTCTGATTACGACTGCTAAAAAAACAATAAATTGATGACATTATACATAGTAAAATTTAAAAAACACGTTTGTCCGAAAGAGATTTCAAATGTTTGATCCTTGCCGTTAATTTGTTGTTTGTTTTTTATCAGGTAGGTATATTTTTGAGTGTTCAAAAAATTTGCGTGATTTTTCGTATCAATTTTAAAGAAATCAAAAATCTATAAAAGAAAAAAGGTATAGACTGCAGGCCCGTGAACAAAATGTATGGGTCATCTGATACAGCAGGAGACGTATGTAGGATGATAGAAGGGTATAAAGTAATAAGATTGAGCACTATGCCGTCACTTGTAAGCTGTCCAACTGAGTGCAGTTGAAGAGGGGGGGTTCCGAACCTCGATCATTTCTCCTTGTCGCATGATTTTTGTACGGCATTGCGAAATAACGTATTAGAAGAGGTATTGAAACTGTATGGAACCAAAGCCGAACACAATCAAATGACCAAACTTACTCTGTAAATAGTCGGAAAATCATGAATTTTTTTCACAAACTAACAATTTGAATTTTAATATTTATAATTTTTATAGTTTCAATACCTCTTCTAATCTATTATACCGCAACGCCGTACAACAATCATGCGGCAAGGAGAAATGATCGAGGTTTAGAACCCCCCTTCTTCAACAACACTCAGTTGGACAGCTTACAAGTGACGGCATAGTGCTTAATTTTATTATTTTATACCCTTCTATCATCCTACATAGGTGTCCTGCTGTATCAGATGACCCATAAATTTTGTTCACGGGCCTGCAGTCTAGTAGTGCGCTGGCTTACGACTAAGTACGCTTAGATTGTATGTATATTTTTATTTAAAACTTTGTCTTAAGTAGTACGGAAATGGATGCTTTTCAAGTGCTTTGTAGTAAGTATAGCTTATGTATTTTACAAAAACACGCAATATTTAGAGCTACAGAACTACAAATTGCTGCCTAATACTGCACTGCACTCACATTGCAGTGATACAATTATTATTTGTCAATCAATTTATATCTTTTTGCGCAGTTTTCTATTTTGGTTTTTTTAAATGACATAACAGCCCCAAACTCATCTATTTGAACGGGAGAGTTCAAATCACTACTTAGCAGTGCAATCGTCACCCAGTATAAAGTATATACTTATTTCAAATATTTGTGTGTTGAATTCAAATATTTGTAATGTATCTAGGTATTTCTATAATAAGTATGTATTTACAACTATGTAAGTATTAATATCAACCATTTGGCCGCCATATGGGAAGCTTTGCTTAGATTGGGGTCAGACGGTGTTGTGTGTGAGTTGTCCACCAATATTATTTCATCCCTTTGATTTATAATTTCTCTGAACGCATTGTCTGGGACTACCAGACAGACCCTGCAGAAAGTTCTACGACAACAAATGGAAACAATGGATAAAATCATTACCCTTCAAACCCAAACCAAAATAATTTCTAACTTGTGTTTCTATAGTTCGGTATGTAATTCTCATTGTATTTTAATTTTTAAAGACTCTGCCCTATACAAATATTTATTTAAAGATAATAATCTCTAAGGGTTAGAATGTTCGAGAAAAATTGATAATTTAAAAGTTTCGTGATGCTTGTAAAAGGGCGTGTATTTAGTGAGGCGTGGCGCACTGTCGAAGCAGGTAAATAAAAGTGATCGGCAGCATTACAACCAAATTGGAGGCAAAGCTAGACAAATGGTCCCTGCAAACAATACACTTAGCTGGGGATCGATAAGATGCGTCACAGTGCTTGTATTCTGTAACTACCAAACTTAAAACGCAGAACTAAGGACCTAAAAATATTGTTGCGGTGATCGTTTAATGTCACTCGACAGAGTATGTGGCATGCATTTATAACCCACTTTATGCTCTTACTGCTGGCATTCGAAGGTTTCTCTCGCAAGGAGAAATAGCTAGAATCATAATCCACCACGTTTGTCACGTGCGGGTTTGCGGATGCATATCCGCAAATGCATGCATGCAAATGTCCGCACAAGATGTCTTTCTTCAAACACGTTTCATGACGTTTTCCTTCACCGTCGTGATGATAAACCCGTAAATCTCCACTTGGGAAAGTACTAATAGATAATTATTAATTATTATAATATTACTATAAGACAAAAAGTTATTTTTTACTTTATAGCTTAGTAATGCGATATACTTACTGTGATACAGATACCGCTATAGAGGTAGATTTATCTCTACTATTGTGCCGATGCAATAAAACGCACTCTATCATTATAACATATTAATGTAAATATTTGCTGTTCATTATCATTGATGTTCTGAGATTATGGCACGGAATTGGAAGTAATCCACATGAACGCGATGTCGTCACGATCCTGACTTACAAGATAAACGCTGAGATGTATGTGATCCGCTTATACACGTGAGATAACGTTTAGTTAAACCAAATGACTTCTACAAATAAAAATCTTTTTTTGTAATCTAATTAAACTTATTACGTCTATTATCTTGACCCTACGAGAAACCCCAAAAGGCCAGAGAGAACTGGACTTCTACTCTCTTTCTACGAAAAATGTAATTTCGAAATAAATTCGCGAGTTTCTGTTCTACTTCGTTTTGTCCGATTGAACATTGTTTGACGTTTAAATGATCTAAGCCCTACTCAATCTATAGCCTATGTTACTTCTAATGGTTCCAAGAATATATATACAAAGTTTAATGATGATCGGTTAACTAGTTTTTGCGTCTACAAACAAACATACATTCACATTTATAATATTATATTACAGGATTTGTCCGAAAAATAAAAACAGACTACAATTTAAATTAAAATTTAGACACTGTCTCATCGATTTCAATAAAATTTATATGGGAAAAAAACTATCAAAATCAACTCGCAATTGGCGGTGCTATCGTATAACTTACAAACAAAGAAAAAAAACAATCTAATTAAGAACCTCGTTCTTTTGTGAAGTCGATTAAAAAGGCGATAATACTAAATGTGTGTAAAAAATATCCATAGCACACATACAAATACCCTATTGATAGATTTACTAGTTAAAATCTATTTAATAAACAGCAGTATCCTTAAATTAACATGTGAATGACGTCGATGTAGTGTAGTAGTATGTAAAAAGCCCCTAGTAATGTACGTAACATTACACGCCATTTGTCACGCCCAAAAAAAGTCGAGTTATCTTCAAATTTCCATCTATATTCACCATGCAGACCATCACTAACATTTTATGTCAGTTTAAATGGCTGTGAAGTGTCAACCTATCTAATAAAATGTTTTTCTAATACCAAAATCCACCTCTAGTCGGGCTTAGAACAATATCGTATCCATCCAATAGCATCACAAACGCGTGAATAGTAAAAAAATATTAATATTTTACGATTGAACATATTTCCCATATTTTATCGGTCAGTATATCGACGGATATAATAAAATATTCCAATAAAAAGTCACACCTCCGCTGCGTCCCGGGCTCGTCACGTGTTGACAATCGGTTAGTGATGGGGTATAAGTGAACTTAAAATATCGATTTTATTTTGTTTTCACCTGCTTTTATATGAGCTTTACTGGCAGTGTCCTGTGGTTTCACCCGCGTATTTCCCGTTCCTGTTATTTTCTCGTGACAATTAAATAGTTTTCTAAATTTTGACCCGATCTGTTCTGACGATATGTGACGTGATTGTGCAACAAACATCCCAAATTTGGTATTAATAATATTATTAGTAGGATTTTCTTTAAAAATATTAACACATTATTGGAATACTAAATGGGAACAAACCGAAAATCCTCAATAACTTTGACCTATTTATAACCAATGGTACTTCACGTTGCGCCGGAAAACATTTGTCTACACGTACCAAGCTTTGGTCCATTACACAAACAGACCAAAGCTTGGTACGTGTAGACAAATGTTTCCAGGCGCAAATCGCGTCAAAACTTCAGACTCTTTAACATCGACGCCATGTGGCGTGTACGGCTGATTTTTAAGGACTGTTTTTCTAAGAGTATGTTGTACTGAAATGAGTATAACCTCCAAACCCTTAACAAAAGCTACTTTTAGGTTTACGCAACAAATATATACTTTTTTATAACATACCTACCTCACGTAATAATTAAAATTAAAAATCAATACTATTGGTTGTTATTTTATGTAGCAACCGTTTTTGACATAAGTACTTAAAATTACATTACAATTTAGAACCTACACTAAATAGTTATTAGATTGTATTGCTATTGACAACCTAAACTTTTTGATTTATTTGGTTTATGATATGATAATAATTATTAACAATGTGCAAATAAGTAGTTAAAATTTAATGCGGAAAAAATCTTTTAAAATTTACAAACCATGTGATTCGTGTGTAAAGAACGGACATACCATAATATCAGTGGCACAATAATAAACTACCTAACACCTATGAGGTATCCAATGTTTTATCGATTTCTCAAAATTCATCGATATCGATAATTTTGTCTAACTTCAGTACGCTCTAACCTTACATGTAAAGGGCAAGTTAGGGGTAGGTAATATAAAAAGCACCCGGCGCCTCGTCACCTCATACGTTCAGTAACTACGGACTGTTGTCGAATGTTATTGGTACGGACCGTAGTTCGGGACGATGTACCCAGTTAGTTAGGAGTTTTATCGAGCACCAGGTTCAACTCGTTCTACGGTTTGGGTTTATTTGCCATTTTTGCTATATTTTTAATCAAATGAAACGGAACGTAGTACCGAATACGCAGTGCTGGGTCAAATAGAAACATAAATATATATAGACCTTATAACGAATTGTTACAGTCAATACAAAAATCGATCATTTACATTTTGTCATTAATTCTGTCAATTAATTCTACAGCGTTATGATTATGTCAACTACGGATTAAAATTAAATAGAAGATTAACATTAAATAATGTGGTCTAATCAGGAACAAATACAGCAGAGTAACAATAACGATGAGCTACGCAGGTAGCTAGAAGGCTAGGCTGTACTGAGTGGATTTTCCCCGATGTTTATAATCTTAGTGTCTTCAAGTCGAGTGTGAATCGGTTTCTTCTAGGTAAGCACGCTTCATCGTAGACCGCATAGTCGCTTAACATCAGACAAGATGGCGGTGAAGTGTAAACCTGTTCTATTTAAAAAAAAGTACATTTATTGGGGAACTAATGGTGTACAAACATAGCTTGCAAGCACTGAGATATCAGTACCCCTACAATTATGATAGTGTGTTGCTATCGTATTACGCGATACTTCCAACATGGCAGATAGGTTTCAAACTTGACGGATCTTTTGCAGTGGTAGGACTCCTTGTAGAATCCGCCTGGGTCTGGCACCTTTGCCAGTTATTGAACTGCCGAACAGGTATGTGCAAACAGCACGGCATAGAACTTACTGCACTTCTGGACAAGCCAAGGCAAATGTAACGCAAGATAATGAACGTAAAACGAATAAAAAACCATAAATATCATCGCAAAATAAAACCGCCTCCTTTCTGTCGTGGGTAAAAATGAGTTCAAATCTAGCTAGCACCCGTTGCGCTCGTCATCTGGTTTTCCTTTTGGTCCTGCAATTTCCATGGAAACATTTGGTTTTGGTTGGTTGATGGTTTCAATCGGAATATACTACCTACTTAATGTGTTGCGGTAGAATAACTGGCAAAGGTGTTGCACTTCCTTTAGTAGGCGAAACAGTACACATTTCCAAAGCTTAAGAAATAAAATTTCGCTGTGTTTAAATAACAGTCAATTATTTTATCAAAGCCATTAGATATCATTATGCCTTGCAAGACATTTTTTTGTAAATAAAGAGTGACGAGACATGAATGACATGTGCCTGCTAAGCGACATGCCTGCCACATAAAACCACAGTGACATGCAGCTATTAGAACATGAAGAGTCCAAATCATTACCTAGCACTGCACTGCGCTCGTCACCCAGAGATATACGATCATATTTCTCTTTGCCCTGTAATTTCACTGGAAACATTGCCAACGGAACACAATTATGCTTGCACATTACTGCTTGGCGATAGAATTACTGCCAAAGGTGTAAAAAAAAAAAAGTGTGGTACTTCCCCAGAACGACTCTACAAAGAGTCCTACCACTACAAACTACTTAGAGCTATAGTGTTAAACACCACTAATATTGCACTATACGTCACATGTATATCTGTAGATATACTGATATTACGCATGTCAGTAAGGCGAGCTTACAAGATTTCACTGATTCAAAATGCTGGTTTTGGTCTCACGCTGACCGCACGTGCACCGGCGCTGTTGGCCCAGATACATAAGAAGATTATGAGTTTCGAGGAAGCGTTTTTGAATATCGTGTAGCTATCAGCGCGCGCGGTGGTCGGAGAACTACGCACTGAGCTATCAGCGCGTGCGGTGCGGTATCGGTGACTCGAACTCAGATTTTCCCCAACTAAATAACGCACAACGCGGCTAAAAAAGTTATCGCTTCAACAAATACGTTTCCAATAAACAATTATGACCGAAATCTGCTCCAAGTTTCCTTCTATTTACTCCGTATCCCGGCATCAACTATTCACAGCCACACACGTATTCGTAATGTATTTCTCAAAGTCGACTCGATACGGGCTCCATCGAACGCCGAAATTGCATTGAAATCGCACTCGTTGCGACTTGCAATTCATTCGTTTCACATCACTATTTGAGCCACGTACAGCCCTAGTAGCAACTGTAGGATAAGTAGTTAATCCGGCATTGGTCTGCGGGAGTGGTGTTAGGTTTATATTACTTTAAATCCACTATATTAGAGGCACGTAATATATTTTCAGGCGAGGAAATAAAATGTATCTATAATTTTTTTGCGAAATGGTACCTAGATGCCGCCTAAATTTATTTTAAACATATAGGCCAGTAAAAATAGAATTTAACTTTGCACTAAATTTCCGATCTGATTAGATTAATGAACGAATTAAACTAATATTTCAAGAGTATAGAAATTATAAATGAGCAAAATTGCTGTTCATTAAATGGGCCATAAATAAAACGGTAAGTTTTACAAAAAATTTTACTGGAAACGAAACGTGCCAATTTTTATTTTCCACAATACTAGTCTCTATGACTTTTGCCCTATAGTGGATAGTTTCCGAGGTATCGGCCCATCGAGGTATCGGAAACATTACCCTTCAAACCGGAACTCAGTAATATTTGCACATGCACTGCTTGGCGGTAGAATAACTGGCAAAGGTGTAGTACTTCCCCGGGCGGACTATGGCAAGAGTCCTACTACATCGTTTACAGTGTAATTGTTCAGCTTCAGAAAATATTCTTATCTTTCCTTAATGGCTTCTCGGAGATTCAAGATCTCATTTTCGTAATCCTCGTCTGCCGCAAATTATCAATTTTAAGTAGAAATCCGCCATTTTCGTCCATTATACACCACATTTACTAAATCCTGAGTAACACAATTATCGTTTAATGGATCCTGTTGTGTTCTTTTTCAGATAATTTATTTAGTCATTTAAAAATCTTATCCTATATATACACGAATAAAAAAGTTGAAAATTCAGATGTTTGTTGCTCCATCACGTCGGAACGCCTGAACGGATTAGATTGAAATTTAGAACACGGGTTGTAGTCCGGAATAGGCTTTTTAGCGCGGGGAAATAACGGCAACGTGAACTGCGTGTGTAAAACCGCGAGGTGGTGATAGTATATTATATGTAATTTTAAACAGATACTTATGTTACACAGAGACAACAAAATTCGTTATATGCAACACAGGTTCTAATGTTGATAATAAATTGCGTCTGTGACATCTGTCTCTGTCTAAGACATCCCTGTCTCTGTCTAAGATATCTATCTCGCTCGCGCTAGTTATATATAGTATTATTCTCTCTCTGTCACACGGTGATGTGTAACAGATGACGGTGATGGTAGCCATTTTAAAATTTTAATTTATGTAATTAGAAAATATTTAAAATAATTTTTAATGCAGTACTTACGCATGAAATCTAACTCCATTACATTTATTTGAGTTTCTAGAATTATTAGAACACTTTTTGAACACACAGCAAGGCATAATATTTTGTATTTATGTTCAAAATGATCAAAATCAGTGATAGGTAAAAACGACCGGCGTCCCCCGCTTCCTACAACCGACTAGAACGGAAGTGAGTGAGCTCACTCTTCCCAACGTTAACATGATTCCGTGCGCCCTGATGTTTGGGAGGGCTAATCTTGAGTTATACGATCTATGGTGATAACATCAAAACCGAACGATTAAATCAAATACAAAAGACACTAAAGACGGAAGGTACTTACATGAAGGTGGATATTTGTCAGCCAGCAATACTCCAAATGACACCACACACTAGTTCACAGAAAAATAAATTGCGTAACTAAGCGTAACTACACCGTAGTTGACTAGTTGAGTCACAAGGTGAAGCCATAATCATTTTATTTTACTTATAGAGGGCAGGAAGGAGGAAGGATGGCGGTTGAGGGTAGGAAAAAAGAACCGTTTAAAGGTTAGTGTTGCCTGTATCATAATAAATTAATAATGGCTAAAACGATCATCATTAAGGCACTCGTATTTGTTGTGTAATTGATTGTTAATATTATAACACGAAGAACAGAAGTAAAAATCAATAATCTTACTTAGGTACTATTTAAAATTCGAAAAGGCGTTTCGATCTTTGGACATTCAAACTTAATATTAAATTTATTAGTTACTAGCAGTGCTCCGCGGTTTTACCGGTGTAGATCACATTCCCATTATTCCCCATCCCATTATAATATTAGTAGGATTGAATGTATAAGACGGACTTATTTTTAACATACCTACTCGTAGACTTTACGCCTCGCTTTCTTCGCCCTTATCATCTCGCCTGCTTTTTCCTTGAAATAATGCATACTTAGATTGATCGTGCAACACTAATATGTAATTACTTACAAGAAACTTGTTTCTGATGTCGGCCAGAAGCGCAGTCTAATTTTCCGTACATTTCTAGCGTTACTAAACGTTAACTTGAGCAAATATTTAGCTTTGTAAATATCACAAAGGACGAAATATAAATTAATGCTGTTTAACATAAACATGAACGCGTCATTACCCCATGTCCGTGGGGTGCTCAACGAAATATAGGACATTGGGGGTGCTACTATTGTTTCTTGTTAGATAGTACGTGCTATTGGTAAGTCAACGTGAAAGCCAAGTTGATTACACAAAATTACTCTTATTTTAAAGCAACTTCGATAACAGATTTGTTTTTTACAAAGTGACGAGACAAAAAAATCGGGTGAATTTCTGTTTGATAAAAATATTATGTTAACAGCTGTTCTTGCTAACCTACAAAGAAATGTTTGCTAATAATTTTAAAGAAAATTCCTAGATTTATTTAAATTTAATCAATAAAAAAATATATATAAAGCCTTATTATTTCCTTTAAAGATTTTTTACAAAATATATAAATTAGTTAAGTGTTGATAATTACTAAGCAGTATAGGTATGTTTATATTAGTTACAACTTTTATATATGAGTATTTAAACATTTTATATTTAACTTTATGGAATCCCTGATAGGGTATAGGTCTTCTCCATTTTCCTCCATTTATCATATTGGAAAAAAATAAAGACCAAGGGAAAAAGGTGTTCTTAAAATGTGATAAACTTCAGTTAAACGTCATCATTGACCAAAACAAGTCCCAATCTGACCAACAACAAACAGGCAACAAGAAAAGAGACCTATCAGAATCACCCGAAACACTAAGTAACAGCAATAAAACCAACAACTCAAGCAAAAAAACAACCATTGAAAATAAATAAGCCAAATAACATGCGCAACTTTGTCATAAAAAAGCCTACTTTCATAGTCACCGAGGAAAAGTCTTCTCACCAGCAAAACTAACCAATTGAGATCCACTTATAACACAGAATAGCAATCATCGGCCTCCCTCAATCTTCTTCCAACCCGGTTGGTCACCGTGGAAGAGTATGACCACAACCCTCCAAATTTACTCAATTATTAAGTAAAAATACATTACACGTCCGTTAGGGCAAACTGTTGATTCGATATTTCGTTACTGTTGTTGTAAAACTGCTACCTAGCTAAAGGAGGTAGCAGCTTTTTGCATTAATATTAATTTATTTTATTCCTACTGGAATAAACAATCTCTTTCGTTGAATTTAATCGGCTGCTGTTTATAAGTAGGGAGATTCGAAAATGCAAAAGCAGACACGCCAATGGTAGACCTCCAAAGGAAATAATAATAGCATAATTGCTCTCAACAAGTCTTTATCATGTAAACGAGTCTGAAATCACGAGCCGATTACGTAGTAACTATTTTCTGATCTGTGCCAATATCACTAAGACAGGACCCTAGGGTCAATAATGCGGGTTTTAAAACTGTTCTGATCCTGTATTCTTGATCTAACCAAAGAACATTTAAATTGACACGAATCCACGCTGTAACTCTGCGCTATGGGCAATTCTTCCAGCGAAATCACAGGACATAGAGATATCTAATATCTCTGGGTGACAAGCGCAGTCCAGTGCTTTATGTTCCAATAGCTGCGTGATACTGTGCTGTTATGGGCAGGCACGTAACTTACCATCAGACGCATACTCTGCTCGTCTCGTCACTCTTAACAGAAAACTGCAGGTCTACTACGAAGTCCGATAAACGATACATCGGCCGAAGTTATGGACGTTTTATACCACGAAACACAATCGGTCGATTGATCTCATCGGGCGTTTCGTTCATCCCGACCGACGCTGATTTGACAGTTTTTGTGTCATCAGCCGACCGATTATGTTTCGTGGTATAAAACGTCCATAACTTCGGCCGATATATCGTTTATCGAACTTCGTAGTAGACCTGCTGGTCACTCCTCAGTTACGTGAGCGCTGAAGTTTCACCCAGAGATCTAAGATGCTGTATCTCTAAGCCATGTAATTTCTCTGGAACTGCCTCCAAAAGAAATTGCAAGGTGCTAAGTAATTTATCGGTTTATCAATTGTAAAATTCAAACGCCTACACAAACCTTTGTATT
The DNA here is from genome assembly GCA_017562165.1 of Ectropis grisescens. Classification (NCBI taxonomy): domain Eukaryota; kingdom Metazoa; phylum Arthropoda; class Insecta; order Lepidoptera; family Geometridae; genus Ectropis; species Ectropis grisescens. The sequence goes on along the minus strand of CM029780.1, from coordinate 13,960,284 downwards.
GAATTCAAAAGGAACCACGCATTCAAAGCTTTCGCAAATTAATGTTAGGGACTAGATACAACCGGCTTCAAAAGCAAATATTTCTTCGTACTTTTTGCATGCTTAGTTTTTAGACAAATATGAATAACTAGTGGTTTTAAGGAAGGATACCCTCTTACATTAGATCCATAGACAAGTTAAAAAAGATTCAGTATGTTTATCAAGATAAAATGAACCGATCTGTCAAAGATAGTCTTCTGGCTTCCATAAGTACAAGCTTTACTTAGTTTGGGGTCAGATGGTGTTGTGTGTGAAATGTCCACCAATATTTATTTATTCCACCAAAGCTGGAGGCAATGTTTCATTTTGTTAGACAAGTTTGATAAGCATGACATGTTAAAAAATTCTTAGTATCAATAATTTTTGATATACCTACCAACATTATTTATTGTGTCCTATTTTAAAGGTCGGCTAAACGTCAAAAAAGTATAGATAATAAAATATGTAGAAAATTCTTAGTGGAACAATCGCAAAGCATTCGAGAACAATCCATCCCTTCCAGAGATTTCCATAAGTCGAGGAATGCTTCCTTTGTGATGGTAATGCGCATACTTACCCCCAGACGAATCGGTAATGATAATGAACCCTTGACTTCCCCTCTCTAATTACACGAAGCACCTACTGTCTCTTAATTTAGCTCATGTTTATGTACAAGAACCTTCGAGACAGAAAATCACCCGATATCAGACGTGACATCATCGTGATTGTTTTTTAAATAACATTGTCCTATTTTTTTATCGCAGCTTGAGGCGAAATCGTTTTCTGGTTGACGTTGCAAAGACTCAAACGAGGAGATTTGACTCCACTCTTGTGATAAAAACGCCTAGGCTGGGGTACGCGTTGCCCGAGTAAGTTTTTCCCGATGGTTTCAATCTTAGTACTTATTTTGACGTGACAACGTCTTATAAATTGGTTTGCCGGGTGACACTTCAAGAAACTGCGTTACGCTCCGCTCACGTTACGCGCTCACAACGAGAGCGAGTGAGAGGCACGCGTCCCTTCCACTCGGGCATGGTTAGCCCGCCTAAGAGAGAGACAGACATAAAAAGTGAAAGGCACGCGTCCCTTCCGTAAAATTATTTTACCACTCAAAGTCGTTGTCACGTAAAACTGTCGCCCGTATACCGACTTTACAGGCAACCAATTTTTTTTTTGTCGAGAGTGGATCGGTTTCTTCTAGGTACGCAGATTCCATCGTATACCACATCGTCGAGATGGCGGAGATGTAAACCTGACTAAAAACGCCTACTACGCCACCTAACCTGCCCCGAACGCGTATTTTGCTTTTCCATTACCAATAGGAGGCAGTATTGCCTCGAAACCGGTTTGGTAACCTAATTACGAAATTATTGTAAATCCTACTAAAAGTATAAATATCAATGTTTGGGTGTTTTGTTTGGAAATCTCCCACAAAAAAAAAGAAAGTATATTTTTTAGAAACCCAAGATGTACTTATAGGGAACCACAGAATCGAATACTTATAATTAAATGTTGGTATCCACTGAAATGAGTTCAAACATTTTATTAAAGATTAATCGTGGTAGAACCGTCGGTGGGTGCAGTTCGCACTTGACCTGAGTTATTAGACATGGCAACCCATTTGTTAGATAATAAAACCGGCAACAATTTTATTACGAAATCATGATAATTAGACGGGCCGGCCGCGGCGTTTGCGCTTGCTATTACCATTTACGTGAATAAGTCGTTTTTTTTACCAGTCTTGTTGCTAACACCTTACATTACTACTTAGCTATAGCTTTAGTTTTATTTTATAAAGAGATCTAAAGCAGTTAGCCTTAGATGGCCTCTATTGCCTATTCAATTGGTTTAGTAATTGCTCTTTAGTATACAGGGTTATTGGTAATCAGCCTGCATACTTGTACGGGGATGTTAAGTACATAATATACGTCAACTTTTGTTCTACAGTTAATAAAAAATCGTATTTTTTCCTGTACAAAATAAAAAAGTGAATATACCCGGTCTAATAACGTCGAACTCTTCGTAACAATTCGTAACATAGCGCGCGCGCTTTTTAACGCTCGATAAATGATGTGCCGAAGTGAACAAACACTAAACAGCCGCTGAACAGTGCTAGAGAGAGGACATCTAACACTTTTTTTCTTGGAAATGTATTGAATTTTACAAAAGTTGTTTGTTTAAATATACCTACAGAAAAATTGATTGTTTAAACGGATGCCGGTTTATTACCAGTAACCCTGTATTATTACAAAATTATACAAATGAGTAGAACTTGCTCGTAACTAGAATTTAAAGCATCTAGGTCATTACATTTTAAAGAGTGCAACGCAGGTTTGTAACTACTGCAAAACAAGCAAATGAAGTGTGTACTGAGGAGCTTGCTAAATATGTAAAGGCTTTTATTGAACTTCTAAATACCTGCCTATAATATTTCATCGTTTTGGTCAAAATGAAACATATGAGGTCCATTTTGAAAATTATTTGTTTATTTCTTACAGCGTAACTTGTCTGAGGTTTATTTAAGTATTATATCATTTTACATCTCTGGGTGAAGAGCGCTAGTACCTATTGGTGCTAGTCGTCGTATACGTAGTAATTTACATTCTCTCTTTGGTCGTCGTACGAGATGTGCTAGTCACAAATGTATAGTAAGTATTTAATGCTTTGAGGTACGCTCTGTGATAGTAGCAGAATAAAATTACTTATTAGGACAAAGATGTAGAAAGTCCTTTAAATTTCTGGAATTTTCAGAACGTATGAGATTGTCCTTAGCAATTTACATACATCACCATCTTTGGTGCTCGGACTAGTTTGTAAACGTTTTAATGTAATATCAGTTAGCTAGTAGGTATCACAAAAAAAAATTGTCACAGTAGTCAACAGACTATTATGGTTTTGACCAAGTAGTGACAACTATCATCATTATCAGCCGCAAAACGTGCACTGTTGAACATAGGCCTCCCCTTAGATTTCCACAACAAACGGCCACCTTCAACCAGCGGTTTCTAGCGACCTTTGTGAGGTCATCTGTTGATCTAGGGAGAGGAGGTCCAATACGGTGTCTCGCGGTTGGCACTCGAGAACCTTTCCCCATGGGTTACCAGTTTTGCGAGCGATGTGGCCTGCCCATTGCCAGCTGCCATTCAGCTTGCTTACTCTTTGAGCTATGTCGGCCACTTTCGTTCTTTTTTCGAAATCATTACGGATTCTATCGCGCAAAGAGACTCCGAGTATAGCGCTCTCCATAGCCCACTGTGCGATGTTGAGCTTTGTTATGAGACCCACAGACAGTTAAGGACCACGTCTCAGTTCCATAAGCCATCACTGACAACACGCACTGAATGAAGACTTTCGTCTTCAGGCATTGGGGTATTTTGGAAGATGCGTCAACGCTTTCCGAACGCTGCCCATCCGAGATAAATCCTTTGCTGGACCTCTTTGTCAGGGTTGGATCTAATTAATTGGATCTTTTGACCCAGGTAGACGTATGCGTCAACAACTTCGAGTGTGGTATTCCCTACAACAACCGATACATGCGAGATATGAATGTCTGACTTAATACTCAGGCATGCCTGTTGGGATAATCTACTGAGGTCCCTGACCATACCACCGAGGTCCTGCAGCGACTCTGCCACAATGACTATGTCGTCGGCAAACCGAAGATGAGTGATGCATTTGGCGTTGATATTGATACCATATCTATTCTAGTCCAATCCAGTAGCTAGAAAACATCTTCCAGCGCGGCAGGGAACAGTTTCAGAGATATAATATCTCCTTGTCTCATCCCTTGGTTTAGCCAGATATGTTTTGTGCACTGGTCTTCTAAACGGGCAGACATTGTAGCTTTACAGCTACAACTGTAGGTATAGTTAAAAACATGTTTTTTATTTTTATTCAAAATTACATCCTTCAAATTTTGCAAGTTTCTTCAAGTAAGATAGCACAAAGCTAAATTGTTCAAATTATTGTCTTTTTATTAATAATAGCGGCAAAAAACAGATGATAAAGTGAGGGAGACCTTGCAATAAATCGCCAAGTGTACCTTGACTCGTCTTGAACTTTCGGTCTTTATTACAACAAAATTGCCAAATTTTTATTACAATTTATTACGTTACAAAGTTGTATTGATATTGCCTGATTAAAAACTAGTTTCACAACCGTAAGTAACTTTGTTTCTATTTACATCTACATGACTACTGTTAGACTGTTAGATATCCATACAATCATCTATAATGTAGGTTCTATTATTTGGTATTAAGTTAAATTTATAAAATATCTTTGTATACTTAGTCTACACAATCAATAATTGCAACTGATTTTCATTACATGATAGGTACTGTTTGGTGTTACCGTTGAATGATTGGTATAATGCCATAGTCTTGTTTGATGATGTCTGCGGCTTTTTCGCCAAGCATCATCGTTGGGGTGTTGGTGTTTCCACTAGGTATTTCAGGCATCACCGACGCGTCTGCAATCCTCAGACGGCCAATGCCATGAACTTTTAACCGTTCATTTACTACTCCAGTCGGTCCCATCTTACACGTCCCAACACCATGTGACATCGAACCTACTAAGTTATTAATATAACATTCCCAATATGCATCAGAATCGTAATTAATTCTATTACAATCTGGGATATCTTGACGCAGAAACGCACCACCGTATTTTTCGAAATAGGTAGTATTTTCCAATCTCTTCATAAACTTCAAACCTTCAATTAAATTATGTACGTCCTGTCTTTCCCTCAAATATCCCAATTCTATGTATGGATCATCAAGCGGATCACTACTTTTTAACGTGACTCGTCCTCTTGATAGAGGATGTAGAAGTACCAACGTTGTTTCAAAAATTTCTCTAAAAATATTTGCTTTTGCCAGTGACGAACAAATTCTATCGTTATATCCATATTCTTTACATCCAAATTTCAGTAAAAGTGAAGCCGTCGCACCGACGTAAAGATTAAACGTCTGGAACTGAGGTCGCTCATCCAAATAGCTTGTGGGTACGCTATTTAGCTTGAAGTAAGTACTTTGGAACGGAACAGGAAAAGAATCTAAATGAGTTGGCACGGCGAGATTGTTTAGTGCAGATTCTAATCCAGGTTTCCCAGTGAACGTCATCGGGACAAATACATGATCTTGCATATTTTTGCCTACAGGAAGGTCGACAACTGTTGGAATTCCAAATTTATTTAGTTCTTCTTGAGGTCCGATTCCAGAAAGCATCAGTAACTTGGGAGTATCAAATACCCCAGCAGAAACGATTACTTCCATATTCGCAAATACATTTACTTTTCTCCCATTTCTTAAAAGTACTTCTACGCCATATGCTTGAAGAGTTTCCCGGTCAATTAATAATTTTGTAGCTCTACAGTTTTTTGCTACGAGTAGATTTGGTCTATGTTCATTAATAAATCTTAGATACGCTTCTGCAGTACTTGATCTTCTTCCTTTTGCAAATATGTAATGTGGTCTGGTGGCGCCTAAATTATTTGGGTCGTTACTTTCTAAAACTGTAGGTATACCTATCTCTCTGTACGATTTAAGCATGATCCTGTTGACTCTTGTTGCCACGACATCATCAGGAGGTCGGGACACAAGTACAGGTCCTTTTGTAGAGTGTAGATATGCGTTTTCCGGCGTAAAGACCGACGGATCAGTCATGCCTTCCAATTTCTTGAAGTAGTACAGAACGTCATTCCAAGACCACCCTGGTGCTACTAGGTTCCAATAATCGTAGTCTTGTGGAACTCCTCTGGAGTACACTAAGTAGTTTATAGAGGAACTCCCTCCCAGGACTTTTCCTCGCGCATAGGCTATATAATCTACAGTTCGACCATTTCCAATACCACGGTCTAAGTTTCCTTTATAGTTCCAGTCGCACTCAGTTCCAGCCAGAGTCACAAATATACTAGGGATCTGAAATTAAAAGATTTAAATAAATGTAAGTTAAGTACCTACAATGTATGATCATATTTCTGACTGGGGCCAGAGCCTTTATTAACAAGCCTAAAATACAATGAGAACTACACTACATACCTAACTAACTACTTACACTAAGCACACCTGAATTATCCTTATTTCTTACATCTTAGGGTCGTTGTCCTCATTATAGAAAACTAATTTAATAATGACCAAAGTTATTATACTTTTTAGTTATTGGTTTATAAAAATAATAATCACTACCCAGAAAGGTACCTAATTATCTGATATAATAATAAAAACATCCACAGTTTTTCATTACTTTGGGAGCTTATGAATCAAACCCATTGTACTAAATTGCATTAAAATTTTTTATACATCTACATTTTTTTATTCCAAATAAATAAGTATTTTAGTAGGTACTTATTAGAAAAAGGGAAAAGCTATAAATTGATAATATATAAAAAAAATTGCGTGTGTGTTTTCTTGAAAAAGGTTGCAAAATGGTGTCAAGCCCGCCATACCCTGCATCGTGGGCATACGTAAATGTATTTCCCCTACATAAAAAAGTAAAGTAAATTATTTATTTCCAAAACACAACGTATTACATTAGAAAAAAGTTCAGTTCGCGAAAGAATACGAGAGCATCCCCACGTTTCCACCATAAGCGGCTTTGGTGAAAATCCGTGGATGTGTTAGTCGGTAGGGGTGATATCAAGTCTGACATGAACTATTGTCACTCCTAGCCAGCATAAGCAGCTCACTAAATGTTCCCACTGCTGGGGCTCTGGGCCTTCTCTATCGAGGAGAGAGTCAAGGCACCACCACCACACTGACCCAGTAGGTACGGGTTGGTGGATGACGCATGGCCCTGAAAGATTCTAGGAACAACTGATTTCCTCTACCGTTTCCTTTAACGTTTTTAAATTAGCGCCATTACGAACATACAAACATGACTTCGGAAAGACAGCGGTGCGCGTGGGATTAAAACCAGAGGCTCCAAATCGGAAGTTGCCCTTCTCTCTTCTTCTTCTAATTGCGACTAGACCAGCCGTAACTTAAACCTAGGCAGTGGGTATGCATAAATGCATTTATCCAAGTTAAAAATATTGCTATGTGGTATACCACGCTATTTGGAGGTGGGTCGTCTCCAGCTTCGATAAGTAGCACTCGAAGTGAAGCTTCTTCCGCCAGCCTTGCTGCGATTACCGCGCCTGCTGACCCCGCTCCTATGATCACGAAGTCAAAATGCTCACCATCTGGAATCAGAACAGAAACTTTGAAATTTTCTGCAACTGTTATCCATTGGATAATTACTGCTTACTAACAACTGACGTAACCTGACGACTGAGGGGTTGAATAAAATAGGACGGACGCGTCTGTTTGTCGCTTTGTGTATAAGCGATATCGTGGCTCCAAGATGAAGCAGAATGCTTAGCAAAAGCAGCTTCTTTTGCAGTGATGGGACTCGGGCCCTTCTCAAAAGTTAAGATCCGCCTAGTGCAGATTGATGGATGACACCTCCGCGAAAGATTCTTTATTGGAGCATGGTGGTTTCCTAGCCGGACGAGGAAGGCATGCGCCTTATGGGACATTCATATAATAAGTAATTTTGATTATTTTATTCTTCGAAATAATAAGTAATTTACATATTATGTGTTTGTTATTCTTAAGTATAATCTATCTGAGTTTAAATGTGATTGAGATAAACATCGAAACTTTCACATTTAAATCATTCGTTATGTTACTGGTTTTTTGTGCAAACGAGAAACAATGTTAGAACTACTTTAGATTTATTCCAATGAAATGAATTATCATTATTCTATTCCAATTGATCAGATTTTTTATGTTCATTTATTATTATTTCCTGTACCTCAGTTATTTATAATTGTTACTTATATGATAACATTAACATCTGACTTCGACTTTGTTTGCATCAAATTTCATTTAAATATCTGTAGTCGATTCTCTAAGAATTTCTCAATTATTTTCGGGGTGTATAATTTATTTTACTTTGTGCAATTCTAGATTCTTTCATCTGAATTTCAAATGTCAACCCGATCTGTGTAATCGTTACATTGTTATTGAGCAACAATAAACATCTAAACTTATACATTTATTTTATGTACGTAGGTAGTTTCAATGATAACGTAAGCAAAAGGTACCTACTTGTTTTGACAGTTGTTTTTTGTAGTGGTAACTCTGTGCAGTCTGCTTGGGAAAGTACCTTTGCCAATTATTCTACTGCCAGCAATGCATATATAGCAATGCAAACATTGCCTGCTGTGTATTGTTTGAAGAGCAATGTTTCTGTGAGATTATACAGGACAAAGAGACGAATCATCTTATATTTCTGGGTGACGAACGTAATGCAATGCAAGTCAGTAATTTGAATTCTTCGTGTTCAAATCTTTTTTTTTTGTGTTCAATATAGCTGCATGGCACTGTTGTTATGTTCAGACGTGTTTCTTACTCCAATGATATTACAGAACATAGAGAAAAAAAAATGGCAGACATAGGAACTGCCGATAGACGTGAAAAAAATACCTCAGAACTTTATAGCTTACTTGAGAAACGCGGGTGAAACCGAAAGATTGGGCTATCAAGAAACGCATTTTTAGATGGCCAATAGCCATGGTCCCGAGTTTTCATACTCTAAGATTTCTTATCATTCCCGAGTGTGACGCTAGAATTCAATTCACAGTCCACGAAAAATGTGTCTGTGGCGCGCCAAAAGAAGTTTTCACCCCAAAAAACATGTTATAACTCAGGGTCATGAGCGCTGTGCACTGTGCAGTGCTTGAATGATTTGGACTTTTCATGTTTCAGTAGCTGAGTTTCACTGTGCTATTATCGGCAGGTATGTTGTTGTTTCGTGAATCTATACTAATAAATAAAAGTGGCCAAGTGCGAGTGAGACTCGCCCATGAAGGCTTCCGTAGCAGCAAGTAACATAATATAAAAGTTCTTGTAGTTCGTTGTTACTTTAATCAGTGTTTTAACAATAGTCCATTTATGACGTATTAAAATAAAACCACTCACTAGATCTCATTCAAACCAATTTTTGTTGATAGTTTACATGGTAATGTACATCATACACTTTTTTTTATTTTTGTCATTCTCTTATTTTAGAAGTTAGAGGGGGGGGGACACACTTTTTACCACTTTGGAAGAGTACCTCGCGCAAACTATTCAGTTTAGAAAAAAAATATGTTTGGAACCTCAATATCGTTTTTGATGACCTATCCATAAATATCCCACACGTATGGTTTTGATCAAAAAAAGTTTTTTGAGTTTCAGTTCTAAGTATTGTATAGTATGTCTAAAAATTTATGTTTTTTTCTATTTTTTGTATCAAAATCTTAATGCGGTTTACAGATTACATCTACTTACCAAGTTTCAATAGTATATAGCTCATATAGTTTCGGAGAAAAGTGGCTGTGACATACGGACGGACGGACAGACAGACAGACAGACAGACATGACGAAACTATAAGGGTTCCGTATTTTGCTACGGAACCCTAAAAATCAGGCACATGTCTATGTAATTCGTTCCACCACTCTACAATATATATAAAAAAAGAAAAATCTGTAAAGCAGATACTTACCTCTGATCGGATAATCATCAGGCCACCCGGTAGGCACCAGAGCTCTGGACAGAGCCAAAGCGGTTAGCAGGGTCCTCACCAGCACAGAAGACCTGGATGCTTGCAGGACTTTCAACAATTGCGTCACAGCCACATTCAAGAGATTAGTCGCCATTATCTTAAGAAATCTGACTTAAGCTCAATTTTGTCTCTTTTGTTTTATTTGACGTGACAAATGTTAAAATTTCAATATAAATTTGACGGTACTCAACATTTTTACTTGACAAGGCATACAATATCCTAATCTTCGTTAGGAAGTAGACTATACCTTGAATTCGGTAATTTTTACGTGAAATAAGTGAAACAGATATAAAATAACAATAAGTTCTCTTTTATATATTCACACTGTCAAAATTCCAATTACTTTTATCGTATCTTTTTAGACTTATTCCATTCCATTTGATAATTTATAATTGGTGTAGGTAATTATGTATTCACTGTTTTTTGTTCATTAATAAAAACAGGATGTGCGATAAATTCTCTGTTTTTTTTTTCTAATATCACCTGTAGAGAAAAGTTCGGATTAAATGTAGGTTCCTTTAGCGATAGACCAAAGTAGGACAGTCAATGATGCATCTGTCATCGGTATATTAAAAAAAAAGTGGTCAAGTGCGAGTCGGACTCGCCCATGAAGGCTTCCGTAACAGCAAGTAACACAATATAAAAGTTCTTGTAGTTCGTTGTTACTTTAATCAGTGTTTTAACAATAGAGAATTTATGACGTATTAAAATAAAACTACTTAGGTACTAGATCTCATCATCATCATCATCAGCCTGTATTCGTCCACTGCTGGACATAGGCTTTCCCTATGATACGCCACTCAGCCCGATCCTCGGTCTTACTTCTCCAACCGCCACCAGCTGCCTTTCGAATATCGTCACTCCATCTAGTCTCCTACACTACGTTTGCCGATTCGCGGTCTCCACTCCAGAACCCGTCTGCCCCAGCGGCTATCGGGTCTGCGACAGATGTGACCGGCCCACTGCCACTTCAGTTTGCTAATACGCTGAGCTATGTCGGTGACTCTAGTTCTCTGGCGAATTACCTCATTCCGGATGCAATCCCTCAGAGAAACCCCAAGCATAGCCCTTTCCATAGCTCGCTGAGCGACTTTGAGCTTAATAATGGAATACGGACCATTTTCACTGTCAGTGTCCATGTTTCAGCACCGTAGGTCATAACGGGTAAGACGCACTGGTTATACATTTTTGTCTTGAGACTTTGTGGGATGGGTGACGAGAAGACCCGACGAAGTTTTCCAAATGCTGCCCAGCCCAACTGGATTCTTTTTTTTTTTACTTTTATAGGTTTACGCTTGACCGCCATCTCGCCTGATGTTAAACGACAATGCGGTCGACGATGGAGCGTGTTTACCTAGAAATAACCGATTCACTCTCGATTTGAAGACACAAAGATTGTAATCATCGGGGAAAACCCACTCAGGCAACGTATTCCACAGCCTAGACGTTCTTATCACAAAATTAGAGTCAAATCTCTTCGTTCGTGTCTTTGGAACATCAACCATGAAACGATGTCGCTTTTTCGAGCTACGAGCATTCCGATTCTTCTCATAGCCTCACTCTCAAAGTTACTTCTACCTAGTTCGAGCATCTGCCCTAGGTAAACGTATTTCTTCTTCAAGAGTGATTCCATTTACGGCAATCGGCCCCGGAGCAACGAATTCGTTGCACATGACTTTGGTTTTATCCAAATTCATCCGGAGGCCGATGCGTTGAGAAGCGTCAGCCAGGCTGTCCAACATACACTGCAAGTCCTCCAGCGACTCTGCTATGATGACGATGTCGTCGGCAAATCGTAGATGAGAGATGTACTCGCCATTGATGTTTAGGCCATGTCCAACCCAATCCAGAGTCTTAAACATATCCTCTAGTGCGTTTGAGAACAATTTCGGGGAAATTACGTCCCCTTGTCGCACTAGATCTCATCCAAACCAATTTTCGTTGAAAGTTTACATTTTTAGTCTTGTCATTCTCTTATTTTAGACTAGCTGAACCCGCTACTTCGTTCGCGTAAGCAGATGTTACTGACTTATACATTAATAGGAAGTATCGTACGTCAAATATTTGGATAAGTAGTCATTGAAAAACCTTTGAGTTTGAGTGAATTTGTTTTTCCACACAAAAAATTATTTAATTTTATCATCTTTATTTTTCTTTTTTTAAACAAAATCAAACATACTTTAGTAAGGTTTCGTAGTATCGAACATAGCCGCAAGTGTTAAGTTTGTAGGATTTTTATAGGATACATTATGAAAAGCCTGAAGCTAATGTGCATTATCTGATACCTATTTACCTATTTCTTTTTATCCGCAAGCTGTTTTCTAGCTGTTACCCGCGACTTCGCCGGCGTAAAATTTTGAACGAAGCCTGTGTGGAATCAAAATAATTAAAATTTTGAGTGTTAATGATATTCAAGCAAGTTGAACCCGTAAATCTAAGCCAAGTCCTAGTGAAATGTTAATGTATGAATTTAATTGTAGGTAACACACAAAAAAATCAAGAACAAAAGAATCAAAATTTGGTATCATAATCCTTTTAGCAGCAAAAACTTATTAGTACAATTTAGAATACCAGTAACGCCACCTAGTGATGAAAGAAAAAATACATACCACAATAGCAAAACATCGATTTAAAGGGCCTTTAGTGCTTTTAGATTTAAACTGGCATTAGCGCCGTCTAATGAGAATATTATGTTGCTTGTTATTTTGATTGTGAACGCAAATCACCTACATTATCTACGCCAAAACGGGTGCATATTTTTTCATTTTTGGCTTTTACCTTACCATCACATCAAGTTCCTGACGAAAATATATGCTTATATTAATATGGAGTTAAATGAAAATGTAGACTTATTAGCCCATGTGAAATTTTAGACTCTAAACTATATGTGTTTCGTATGTCAACCCATATCGTTGTGCCGTTTTGGCGTGATAGTTAATATTTGTTTCCGTAGGGCCCATGCTTCTTTTCAGGTTGATAGGTAATAAATACATAAATGTGGTATTTCAGACTATGAGTTATTTCTGTTTCAATTTTCTACCGAATTTGCTTAGTCTTTCCTACGTCACAGTAACGTGTGTTTCGAATTCCATCCAAATATGTTCAGGCGTTCCAACGTTGTCTTGTAAATCTTATGAATGTCACTGTTTGGATGTTTGTTACGTAATACATAGAGTACTTATACATAGGCAATGTTTAGCCTATGTGTTCTTCCAGACTGTAATCTAATTCTATTTCAAATTTCAAGCCGATCACTTGATACGTTCCGCCATGATTAAAGCGGCAATAGAAATACATCATCTGCGAAAATTTCAACTGTCTAGCTATCACCGTTCTTGAGATACAGCCTGGTGACAGACAGACGGATGGACGGACGGATAGCGAAGTCTCAGTAATAGGGTCCCGTTTTTACCCTTTGTGTACGGAACCCTAACAACGGTCTGCTTCGGTCACCGAAGCTTGTTGAACACTACCTTTAAATTTTAAACAGTGTTTGGATTGAAATAATACGTTTTCTAATAAGTTACGGCTGGTCTAGTAAGTTACAGCTGACCTAATCGGGAGAACGGCGACTGTCGATCCGGAGACCCAGGGTTCAAAACCACGCGCACCACCATCTTTTCAGAGTCATGTTCGTAATGCAGGTAATTAAATCGGTGAAGGAAAACACCGTGAAGAAACCGAAATCTACCTATAATCTAAGTTCTAAGTCATATGTCATCCACCAACCGACACTGGGCCAGCGTGGTGGATTATAGCCTTGTCTCTCTCCTTGCGAGAGAAGGCCCCGACGCCCAGCAGTGGGAACATTTAATGGGTTGTTTATGCTGCTACTTATTATGCTGATATGTATTCTCCAAAATACAAAAATCTACTTCAATGACAGGTAATTTAATTCTGTCATTCGACTAAATTTTATAAGAAGGTTATTAAACTAAATTTTATCTATGTCGTACAGATAAATCTTAGCTGATTTTAGTTTTTTTGTTGATATTTGAAAAACTACCGCCCTGTTTTCGATATCTAAGATCACCTCTAAAGTATTTTCTACCAAACAAAAAAGGAATTATCAAAATCAACTAACAATTAGCGGAGTTATCGCGTAAAATAAAACCAAATAAAAAAACATGCAACCCGATTGAGAATATCCTCCTTGTTTGAAGTCGATTATGAAGTCCGAATGATGTTTGTTTTTCCACACAAAAATATATTTTAGACAATTATTTTGTCATCCAAGACGACGCGACGCGATCACGTGGGCACTTTCTAGTATCTAGAATCTAGATATTCTGTGGATCGTCTGTGATACACAGAATACTTAGAAGTTAGTATGTACCGAACGCGCCGCGCGTGTCGTTATTATTTAATGTTTGTGTAATTTCCGAACCAACAGACCGATATTGTTCAAATTTTGACGGGACAATATAAAAAATGTGTTCTTTCTAACAAAAATTTTATTAACAAAGAATTAATGAAATTAAGCAACGCAAACATGAGTTACAGCCAAATACACATTCTGACTTTCACCCCCCTCCCGCACGAAAACCGATCAGAATTTGGGGCTCAAAAGTAGCCTACAGCAATGTCCTTAGTATAAACTAAAATCATGGCAAGTTTCAGTTGAATTGAATCAGTAGTTTCGGCGTGATGCGTGATCCCTATACAGAAAGACAGACAGACAGACAGACAGACAGACATGAAAGAAAAAAAATGCAGTTTCGCCATCAGTATCGAATATAGAGTGCCCCAAAAAAAATTTTTTCAAAATATCTTCAATGTACAGAATTCGACCCGTTACAGTTTTATTATAAGTATAGATGTTATACGGGGGGGACACATTTTACCACTTTGGAAGAGTCTCTCGCGCAAACTATTCAGTTTAGAAAAAAATTGTTAGAAACCTCGATATCATTTTTGAAGACCTATCCATAGATAAACCACACGTATAGTTTTGATGGGAAAAAATGTTGACTTTCAGTTCTAAGTATGGGGGACCCGCAAAATTTATTGTTTTTTCTATTTTTTGTATGAAAATCTTAATGCGGTTCATAGTTTCGGAGAAAAGTGGCTGTGACGTACGGACGGACAGACAGACAGACATGACGAATCTATAAGGGTCCCGTATTTTGCAATTTGGCTACGGAACTCTAAAAAGAACTAAGAAAAAGCACATTTTTATACAAATGTACTTACTTACGTACATAGAAATGATTATTAAGTACCTACTTAGTACTGGTAGGAATCTTTGCTGGAAGTACCACAGCCCTGGGGCAGTACCAAACCCTTTCACAGTTATTATAATGCCAAGCAGTAATGAGAAAACGTCACGGTGTTCCGGTTTGAAGGGCAATGTTTTCAGTGAAATTACAGGGTATAGAGATTAAACATCTTAAATATCTGGGTGAAGAGCGCAGTGCAGTGCTAGGTAACGATTTAGACTCTTTGTGTTCCAACAGCTGTGTGTCACTGTGCTGTTATGGACAAGTATGTTGCTTACCATCAGGCCCATGTCCTCCTCGTGTCGTCACTCTATAAACTATAAACTATGTAAGTAAACATTACAGTAGGAAAAGAAGCCACTGTAATAGGTAGCAAAAACTAAGTGGCATATACCTACAATGGAGCTATTGAATAAAATGCGGGTTTAAAACGCTCTATAAAACAATAATTACATCAACCATTTACATAAACAATTTACATAAACCGTTTCCGTTTAAAAAGTGTTTGCCTTCATTGTAGGACAGTAATTTTATGTGTTTTTGAAGTGCATGTATGGACAACTAGAAGCGTATCGCGGTTTTACTCGCGTGGTTGTCCAACTTATTATTTACTCAGGTTAAAAAGTAGCCTATGTTATTCCAGACTATTACAGCACATATATCTATACCAAATTACTAAGTGTCATCCAGATCCCTTTAGCGTTTTTTCCAAATAAAGTAACATCTGTTCATACACGTAAACTTTCTCGTTTATTTTACGTTCGCTGTGTTCGTACAATTGTGTACGTTCGCTGACAATTCAATTTTCAAATTTTTCAAACAAATTTTCGCCACGTTATGTTGTCTTTAGATTATAGCATACCTCATCTTCGTATCTTTAATTATATCGATGTACCTAATGGTAGGATTAAGTACGAGTACCTATACTTTCTTTGGGCACTGTTACAACTTTTATTGACAAAACTATGAAGCACACTACGCTAAGCTAAATTATTCGTAGGCTAAAAATCTAGTGATAAGTTGAAGTAGAGTATCTAAGTTGACGTTAAAGTACAGAATTATAAAATCTACCTAAGTATTCAGTCATAAAAATCATTCATACGTAGGTACCTACTTACTTTATCAAATTTTACTACATTAGGAGTATGCAGAAGTATTATCTAGAAACATAATATATTTATTTCAAATAATTATCATTGCCAGGAACATAATTATCACAAATATATCATTGAGTAAATAAAATGGATAGCTACTCACAAAAACACGTTAGGTAAGTATCAAATGGTTGACAACATTTTAATACATTTCTAGTACTTGCCGAAATTGAAAATATATACCTACTTAAGTAAAAACACTTTATTAATTTATTATTCACAACACAAATATAAATAAACAAAAAGAGAAGTTAATAAAAAAAAAATACTTGCCAAAACTTTTAACACTTGCCAAATTTTCTACTACTTGCCAAAATTGCAAATATTTTCCAAACATTCAAACACTAGCCAAAATTAATAAAACATTGTTCATTCACAATAATTACTATGAACTGACCACTCGCGATATATTAAATTGCAACGCAGCAACATCATTCAACACATAATAATCGCATGTCAATAGCGAACGATACTGATCGTACTCCTAAATTACGAGTAGAATGAGTCGACCACAAAACTACTGGCTCAGAAACATGAGTAATATTTGAAAATAACGTGTTTTATAATCGAGTGACCATGTTTCGCTTCAGAAGTGGGATAAAAAATATCTTCTTTGCAAAAATTATACCAAATTAAAATACACTAGATAAATAATTAAATACACTCACAGATTATACAACCAAAATCAAAATAAAATATGCCAAATTATTTCTATATTTTACTGAAATTAACTGTGCGCGCTTTCAACTGTTCAGCATTTAGATTATCTCTAGACGTTCATGGTCACGGTACACGGTCAATTCATATATGCTTAGTTGTTAGTTGAAGTTATTATATCAATATATTACATTGCATTTTTTTTGTTAAGTATTACCGAGCCGTAAATAATATGTCAAATTCATTATCAACGTCAAAAATGTGTAGAAAAGTACCTACTTAAACTTTGAGTAGAAAAAATATAAATCTGTAACGTCAAAAAAGTCTAACTCAAATCGGCAAAAAAACATTTGCGTTCGATACGTTAACCCAATCCAAATCAAGAAACATGTCGAACATTTTGTATTGTTTGCAACATCGACATGTTTGCAATGTCTAACGAAATTTAAAGTCTAATCGGTCTAAAATTGTTCGATGTTTGCAATGTCAAACGTGGTCAAAATTCAAATCACTACTAAAATGTTCAATGACACCAACGCCAAACGAAATCAAAAGTCAAATTAGTATAAAAATAAAATGGAAAAGAAAAATAAAAACTAATCTCCGAATGTTAAACCCACCAGAATTAGTATAAAAATATTGAACGTTTATGGATATATGCCAAATATAGTTTTGGAAGATATCTAAACCTCGGCGTATGGAATCCGTGAATTATTCTCCACGATCTATCCACCCTATTCCAAACAAGCAAACAAGACTACAAGCAAAGTCAAATACTTTTCTACTTTTGTGACGAACTAATATATCTCTAATTTGCGCCACATTACCCTTACCCTGCCTTTTATTCACTTTAATGAATTCATTATATTCAAATTTATAATGATAAAACAAGTTATAATTGAAACGCTATAAATTGATGACTTTACTGAAGCAAAAAATAATGTGTCTACTTATTATCATTACAATACTGTAAATAAGCTGTGTGTAAATTAGGTATTTTATGTTTGCCAATCAAAGAAAAATACACAAACATTAAGCTTCGTTCTTGAGGTTATTGAAGCAATGATAACCTAATTCATACTAATATAATAGTAAATAGTCTGTAATAAACACGTAATAAACGTCTAAGGTCGTGTATATATCTATCATTATCCAACTGTTTTGCCAGTTACAAATTTATAAAGTAAATAATCTTTGGAACTGAACGCTATAGGTACCTCTATGAAATAATCGCTTTGAAAGGTATTATCCAGACACATATTTATTACGAATTTCAGTCATAAAAAAACTAGTTATATTTAATGAATATAAATTTAATGTTGTTAAAAAATGAGAAAATGAAGAACAATTCTTCAAAAATTCTGCAAAAAGTTGACTACATTTAAAACAATTAACTCTGATTGGCTAGATTTTTGGTTTTAAAACAACCTTTATTGTGATTGGTTCCTAGTTTTAAGTTGTTTTACGAAGTTAAAACCGTAAGGCGAAGCAGTCCAGCCTTTTCAGATTTTATCCGGTACAAACTGATAGACAGACATTTAGTGAAAAACTGTTAATTTGGAACTCCAACAAACACTTCAATTTTGTTAATATGTACCTATGGACGATAAATTATTGTTTAACGAAACACCGAACACGCCGCTAGTAAAAATAAGAAAATAAACTAATATTTGTAAATATTTTTTCACATAGCACGACCTAGTCCCAAATCTGTACAAATAAATTGTTAAAGTCTCAAACTTACATTTTATGCTTAGTATTATGCGGAACTAATTATTGTTTAATGTTAATAGATACATAATACTTAATTCATGATTATAACGCTGTAAGAATAATATTGTTGGAATTAATTATGACTTGATCGAATTTTGTATTGACTTAACTAATGTAACAATTTGTTATAAGGCCAATAAATATTTCTATTCTATTCTATTATTATCTAATACTTACACGAGACAAAATCCCCTTTTTCACTGAGTATAAATATCCACTTGCCGGTAACATGGATTTCTTAGTCTTAGGGACATTTATACAATGTGACCCTTACACATGTATACACACACTCTGTACTAAGCCAGAAAGGACTTGCTCTACTCTCTGTAATGCACTTCTTTTATTTTGGGATCAACCCTTATGTGTTAAAACAAAGATTCATTTAAAATTTCACGTTTGATTTGAGCATTTTCTCGTTTTTTGTTCAGGGTTGACACAGCAGTAGAAGTTGTTTTAATAAGGTGAGTAGAATGCAAAATTTTAGTCTTTGACCTAACCCAGGTAACCCTGCACCTTTCTTCAACCCTTTTTCTGAAACAATTGACTCACAAAGACACACAACTTCAAAACAAATAAATACATTTTCACTTTTACGACATTTTGCTCACTAGTAAAACAAAAATTTACTTATAAATAAAACATAGCTCGGTCTGAGACGCAATTATGACTAAATTGAGTTTTGGAAAGTAATGTCGAGTAATATCTACGTAACTCGTTTAAAATGCACCGTCCTGGTTTATTCATGGCCAGTTACGCTGCCGCACTACTTTTGACTTGTGAAACAAGTGGATTGGTATTTTGAAACATTGTTACATGGCCAATATATCGGCATAAACATCCTACATCCTACAAACATCCAATTTAAATTTAAAATTACCTCAATTATTTTTTTTTGCCAAACATATTTGCACGTGCCTGGCGGTGTTACCTAAAACCCCGTCTATATCGTCTGACAATTTTTTTTTTATTCGTTAAATATTAAACTACGATATATAAAATGGCTTAATGCCTCAAATGCATTCACTGTTTTTTTTTTAAAGTGTGGGTCCATTTTCCTTTCTTGTCATCAGCCAGGTCTGCACGTTCGTGTTGGGTAATAACATCGATATAAACCAATGGATGTGCCCCGAGTAACTTGAAATTGGTAATAAACTGCGTCTCTATGTGTGTCGTAAGTAGTTTACACATAACCAATCTACTTGACCCCTATAATCGTTAGCGGTGCGATATGCTGTGGGTCTACTTATTTTGGTTGTTGACAACGAATAGTGATAAGTAAAAAAACGTCCGGCGTTCACCGCTTCTGCAACCTACTGAAACGGAATGAGTGAGCTCACTCTTCCCAACAATGACATGATTCCATGCGCCCTGATTTTCTGGGTATTGAGATCTTTGGGTAATAATAGGAGAGCTATGTGAAAGACCCAATATGCTAAGTACAATACGCTATTACCTAATTGTCCAAGAAAAATTATGGTCACTATCGCCGTCTATACGATGCAAGACCATCGCGCATATTAAACAGAGCTAAAAATGCATTAGATTTGTATTATACAAACAGAAGGTTAAACAAAAACGGATCCTAACCTCAATGGGGCACACCTAGCGACCTACCATTATTAAAAACGTTTACCTACTCGTATTCTGTCTAAATATTAAATGAAAAATTGTCAAAAACATTTATAAAAATTTATTTACAAAACATTCTAATATGTTTCATAAATACACTATTCGACTTCATACATAGTCGACCAATATACATTGGTAAAAATATATATATATACGGTTGAATTGAGAAACCTCCTTTTTTGAAGTCTTAAAAGACAGGCGAAAAAAACGTTCGTTCATTCAACGCCCTTTACTCCCTTTACTACACCTACAACGTGACGAATATAAATAACCCCTTTCAAGTAAGTGCACTCGTTTTACATCTTACCATCAATAAAATAATAGTTGTTAGACAAATATAGGTACGATAACATTCAGGTATGTAAATTAACTTTGTCCTTCCAGAGCTCAGCGGTCGATTCTAAAAAAAGCAAACTTGACCTTCAACTCCACCTCACAATCTTTGCTAGTTACCTACTCTACCGCCAAACAGTAATTTACAAACATTACTGTGTTCCGGCATAGAATAAATAATATAGATAGAACGGACACTCCCCACCCTCCGCCAATTTCAAGCTTCCTCACCCCTCAGGCTGTTTCGGATACGCTAGGAGCACTCAACGAAGGGCCGGTATCGAACATCTGATTCCTAACGAAATATCATCATGGTGGGTTGTTGTGCTGTTTACGGCTGTCCGTCAACTAAATGGGACAAGATTAAAAGCTTTATTTAATTTCCTAATGATAAAATAACGTAAGATTAGAAACTTTTCAATAACGTTGCTTTATAATATTACAAGCTTTGCTTAGTTTGGGGTCAGATGGTGTTGTGTGTGAATTGTCTACCAATATTTATAATAACGAAGTCGTTTTTAACTCAAAGTTCGTAACTCACAGAGCCAGTAACTTATGTGCCCAAGCACAGATTGATAATGCCTGGAGGAATAATTGTAGTGACAGAATAAAGTTTCCTTCATGGGTAAGTGTAAAATAAAATGCGAATGTGTACCTACTAACAGAAATAGATATAGATACCTGATCTAATCTATCATCGGTTTCGTTTCATTTTACGCGGCAATACAAACACCCACAGATTTCTGAAACAATTTAGAAATCTGTGCAAACACCTTTTTTTAATTATAATAGTACAATTTGGATCCACTCTATTTATGTAACTCAACATTATAGCAAGTTTATAGTCTACGTCACCAGGTGAACTCAAGGGGCACAACTATTCAATAAAACAATTCAGTAGCCCTAGCGCTAACGCACACATTCACGCGTGTGTACGAACGACATCTGCGTAGTTGTGTGAAGAGTAGGCAACTCCACAGCGGCGGTTGTATGGAGTTTTAGTGGAGTGTCCGGGGTGTGGTTCCGGTTTGAAGGGCAATGTTTTCAGTGAGATTACAGGGCATAGAGATAAAACACTGGCTGAAGAACGTAGCGCAGTGCTAGGTAATGATTTGGACTCTTCAAATTCTAATAACTGTGTGTCATTGTGCTGTTATGGGCAGGCATGTTGCTTAACATCAGTCTTGGTCATCTCGTCACTCTATACTACAAAAAAAATTGGTTGCCTGTAAAGTCGGTATACGGGCGAAAGTTTTACGTGACAACGACTTTGAGTGGTAAAATAATTTTACGGAAGGGACGCGTGCCTTTCACTTTTTTGTGTCTGTCTCTCTCGCTCTTAGGCGGGCTAACCATGCCCGAGTGGAAAGGACGCGTGCCTCTCACTCGCTCTCGTTGTGAGCGCATAACGTGAGCGGAGCGTAACGCAGTTTCTTGAAGTGTCACCCGGCAAACCAATTTATAAGACGTTGTCACGTCAAAAAAAAGCTCGGCGACGACCTCATCTCTTGGATAATCTGACTGTTAAACTCGTTATGTGTCTTGGCATTCGCATTCAAAGATAACAAGTATACAAACATAAAAAAACATCGAAATGTCAAATATCGCGCTAATATAATTAAGGCGAAAGTTTATATTTATAGACGACGCGACGTAAGACCACCAAAGATGTCTGTCTCGAAACATGCTAGTTGCTTCAGGGTGTTTTCCTTCACATTAAAGCGAGAGGTGATGACTAATTTGAACATCTGTACTTAGAAAAATATTAAAAGGTACAGGCGGGATTCTAACGACCTACGAGAGTATAATAAGACATTTTAACCACTACTCCACGACGCCTTCGCAGAAATGACATAATTATCTATAAAACAATAAATTACCTATCATTCTAGTAACGAGTTTTTCTAGTGATTAAAGTAGTAGTAAACCAACTCGTTATGTTACTCAGTTACCAAACTGCTTTACTTTTACCGTGACATAAATAGTGAGATTCTTTCATGAACTAGAAATTTTGTTTTGTTGAAAATTATTGTTGAAATTTTCCTGCTCTCTGCCTGCCCTACCGACGATCGTCATTTAGTTCAGAGCACATACACATTGTAGAACACATAGTGTTACATATATAAGTAATATGAAGGTATACAGAGTATACACATACCATATAGCCGTAACAATAAAAACATTGTTATTTATTGATCTGCAGAAAGAAGGGTAGGTACAGTATGTACTCTTCTCCTTATTTGTAAATCTTTGGCAAGGGAAAGGGTGGGTGGGATGCTAATCTCTTCGGACAAAGCTCTTCGTATTATTATGATAGAACTTCACTTACAGGTAAGTTCGTTTAATCATCAATTATATTCGAGCTTTGGCCTCGAGATTAGCATAGATTACATGTAGATGTTGAGAGTGAGATAGGTTGCATGTAGGTACCTATTTCGCAGGAATATGAACTTACATAACTATTAATTATATAAATGTACGTTAAATTAAATGTACTTTCGATTGAAAAAAATCATTGAAATCTTTTAAAGATACAACAAAATGAAACAGTAAAATCACATAAACTTAAATATATGACTAGATGCTTTCAGCTATCAGATTTGTTTCCTGTCTATTAATTATAAGATGGGAACTAGACCTAGTTACATATATATTGAATTGAATCACTCATAATACTTGTTGCGAATGACAAAACAGAGTTATTTTGCTGATTTATTACTCTATTGTAAAATTTACCAAATGTATTTGAGCTTCCGCTCCACCCAGCTGTCTTCCGAATGAGATCTACATTAACACTTAAGGCCAGGTAGTTCTGTCAAATTAGGCATTTAACGCTGTCTTGTTCTCGCGACCGTCACCGACCGCGGAATCGGTGCCATAGTGCAGAAATAACATTAAAATATTGGACTATGTAATTTAAACTAATTTTTCGTTGAAGATTTGTTTATATTAGTGATAACAATTTTGTGAATTGTGAAGTGATAAGAGTATTTTTGATATATAAACGAAGAAATATTAAATTTATTTATACTCGTAGATATACAAAACTCAACCTTTTGTTTTTCGTCACACTATAAGTTGAGAACGGCTTTTCCAATTTCATGGATCTTTTTAAAATGTTTCCTAACAATTCACAAGTTCGTCAAAAATTTTAAAAAATGTGCTGAAACGTAATGAAAGGCCAGTAAAAATAGAAGGTTTTTTGGTCAACTTTGCACTAAATTTCTAATCCAATTTTTTTCTATGAGGTAAAGATCACTTACTGAGCATAAAATTACAAAATGCTCACAGATCCAGGTAGAGCTTCAAACGCCAATTGCAAAAAATTGTTTTAGCCGATATTTTGGAAACTACATATTTTGACAATAATTGTAGAAAATAAAATTTTGCATCTTTTGTTGCTAGTAAACTTTTTTTTGTAAAACTTACCGTTTACGATTTATAACCCATTTAATGATACGATTGCGATGATGCCGATAATAGTAGATGAAAATGATGTGGTCTACGATGGAACTTGTTTCTCTAATAGAAACAAGCACAGTGTACCTCGTAACCCCAAGGTTCGAACCTTCGACAAAAACCCACTCTGGCAATGTGTTTCACAGCTTAGTTGTTCTTATTACAAAAAAGGAGACCAAACTCTTCGTTCAACTCTTCAATCATGATGATGAACGGTGCTGTTTATTCGAGCAACGAGCAATATGATAGAATAACTTTAATTTAAAAACCCCGACTACAAAAAAATCTACACGTTAAAAAATATTACCTACTATCTAAGGACACTTTAGCGAGTCAGACTAGTCTTAGAATATCTTAGTTACCAAAATCCATCCAGCCGTTTGGAAGATATGTGGAAATAAAAGTTTTACAAACATAAAAGATACGCGCGAAAAACATAACCCTTCTTCCATTCCGGTAAAAAGGAACATGTTTATGCTACTGGGAACAGAATTCACATCTTATTATTTTTACATTGTTATCATCAAATTTGACATAATAAATCGTAATCGGTTTTTTCGAGCTGGTGCTTGAAGCTCCACCTGGATTTGATATTATTTTGTGATTTTATGCTCAGGAAATGATTATATAAATCTTATATAAAAAATACGAATCGAAAACTTAGTGCAGAGCTAAATTCTACGAGTAATTTTACTGCCTAAAAGGCTTCTTATCAAATTTGGTCGAGTGTCTAAATTTCTATGAACAATATTAACATTTTCATACAAAAAAAAGAAAAAACAATAAATTTTGGTGGTGTCACAAACTTGGAATAGAAATAAAAAATTTAACAAAACCATACGTGTATCTATGGAAAGGTGTTCAAAATTGTATTGAAGTTCCTAACATTTTTTTTCTAAACTGAATAGTTTGCGCGAAAGTCTCTTCTAAAGTGGTAAAATCTGTATGCGAGGACTTTTCTTCCAAGTACTAAGTACTTTACTACCAAAGAATTGACCTAAATAGCATAAATGATACCTAACTTGCATTTATATCAGGGGATTTACGCAGGGGATTTCTCCCCTCTCATTATTTCCTTATCCCGATCTCTGATTTGACGGACGAATATTTTACCGATACTTATCTATTTTCCATTGCATCCGCATTAAATTTTTTTACTGATGTGTTATCGACCTCAGTTTTTTTGAGACTCCCCTTTTGGTCTACAACATAAAGTAAACAGCGTACTAATTAGTGTCAGCGTCTATTTGCAATTCCAATGAAAACGGTATCAAAAATCAAGATCATAGCGTGCTTCACTAGTAATACCTACTGATATTGTTATACTGTGGCACTATGATCGTAATATTTAAAATTTATCGGTTGTCAAAATTGCAAAATCAAGCACAGGCCCGTCGTCCGTGAGCGCCGAAACGCGACTGATCAGGCCTGCCGATCGGCGCGCTATATATATGGTAGATATTAAAACATAGTGAATAACTGATACTTTTTATCAAGTCAAACTCTGCGAATGCATCTATAACTTTTCAGTGGCTTTCGTTGAGTACAAAAATTTAGTAAAAAAAATCATTAGTTTAGTCATAAACTTGTAATAACTTTTTGAAAAGGGGTAACTTTGGGATTTTTTTTCTATCAAGTAAAACTCATTAAATCGTGTTATTAACTACGAATTGCACTAGAGAAAATCCTTAACTAATACATATATTTTTTTCAGAGTTTAATACACTATTTTAAAGGTCTTAAAGTTGTTTTAAAAATTCAAAATTACGGCCCACACGCCCTTAATGTATGTGCCTTAGGCCTTAGGCGAAGGTGGCGTGTCTGGTGCTGTGGGCTGTAAAAGTACTTACATTGGTTCTACAGCTGTCTAAATAGACGTAATCCACCTACTCAAAATCTGTGAAGTTACTGTTTTATGAGGCCTTCTTAACCTTAAAAATAATCATTATTGATAGGTAAACATTGTTTTTTGTTTATGTAACAATGCAATGTGCACACAAGGCACAATTCTGGACGGTCATGAAAATAGGGTAATATCAGTTCCGGTTGCGGTCAAAAATTCTATATTTTTAAAGTTGATTTTTGACAGTCTATTTTTCTGTGTGCAGTGGTTAAGGCAAGGCGTGTGACTTAACTTTTTAAAATGATTTCTAGATTTGATGATTCGTTTGGATACCAGGTAGCTATAACATTAGTATATCTTTGTCGTATCCCAAGTTGAGTTGTATTCGGGCATAGGAGGTCGCAACCTAAATGGCCCTTTAAATAATCGTTTAATTCTGTCATCAGCACCTATATGTTCTTTGGCTTAATAATTAAATAGAGAGCTGACCTACAGCTATTTCAAGTCCCGTATTGGGCACCAGATTCATTTATAGTTTTGAAAGGAAGTATGTAGTATGTACCTAATATTCGAAATTGATGCTTCATAGATATCGATCGATGTTATTGTCTGTACAACAGTTAAACCATGTTATAAAACAAGTGTAGTATTGTATTATAGAATTATTTAAATTTCTGTGTATAGAATTGTCTGACAGCAAACATGAGGGAGTCACACGTGTACTCAGGAGGGACGTTTTGATAATATCCCGGCAACCAGGATATGATGTACATCACGGTTGCTAGAATGAGAAACAATAAGATTTTTATAGGTATATATAGGTTTGAAAATAGTGGGTTCTGAAACTAACAGGCTTCTAAAATTTGGATATCACTGTTGAGTAGTCCAGTTGGGAACAACGAGGATACTGTTCGTAGACACATTGTCGTTAATAACGTTTCTTAATGTTTTTAATATGACAACAAGCGCTGGAAAGCCATAAAGGAAAAAAATACCAGGAAACCGTGAATGCGTCAATCGCATAAGCATCTGCGTCCTCGTGCCAGATAGTATATCTTGTCCCATTTGCTATTTAATCTACTGGCAAACACGACATACGTATAACCCAACTTACCCAAATGATGTAAAATGTTCTGAAAATTCCCATTCGAAATCTGGGTGAATGGGTCGTGGCTCTGAAAATTTAAATAACGGCTGACATAAAACCTGATGCTAAATCTTCACAAGTGCTTCAATATTGTAATTGCAATAAAACAAAACTGAAAAGCACTGATATTGTAATTTTGTCTATAGGTGCAAATGACACAAACCCAGTAGATGTAATAAATCAGTTATGTTTAGCGCTGGACAAATTAAGAAATACTAAAGTCTTTGTGCTCCCAACAGCCCGAAACAAGTACTTAAACACAGCTTACTTAAATACGCATATTTTTGCAGTAACAAAACTATACGAAAATTTTACGTTTTTAAATATCATAGACTTTAACAAAACTCAAAAAGCCAGTATCTTACAAATAGCTCAACAAATTATCCACGAAATCTCTAAGCTTGATTATGATAGACACTTCATCTGGTCTCAAAGTAAAATGACTAGAACTTGTAACACCAAACATATCAATAATGATAAAAGAAATACTAAAGGTACAATATTGGCATACTTTAAGCCAAACAAGAAAATATCATATTTAGTGAAAAACACTACCATACAAATAACTACACATAAAAGTGAAAGGAAAGGCACTATTCCATTTTATTTTAAAACTAATATAAATACAGATACAAATACTAAACAACCAACTACAAACAAAACATTTTTTCGATCCTAGGAAGAACAATGAAATAATAATACTCCACCGAAATATAGCAAGTATACTAAATAAACTCGATAATTTAACGGAGGTACTCAATAACTTTCAACAAAGAAAAATGGATATAGAAATAGTATGCCTTTGTGAAACCTTTGTCCAGAGAAATTCTGAAAAGAACACAATAGTACCCAATTATAAAATAGCCGATACTTATTGCAGGATAAATGAAAAACGCGGTGGTTCATGTATATTACTTAAAAATACTACCGAATTTCGACCTTTAGGTATTACTAATCAGCTATGCTCGGCAGGAAATACCAATATACAACCTAGTAGTAGTCTGCATTTATAGAGTCCCCCTCAAAAATAACATCGAAGATTTTTTCACAAAACTAAACAATTTGCTGCATAGTCTCACCAATAAAAAATATCACAAGAAGAAAATTGTTGTATGCGGTGACTGGAATATCAACACACTAAATTTAAATGACAAAGATACCATTGAATTGCAATCTATAATGAAAAACTACAATTTTAGGATACACATAACAAAACCAACAAGAAAAAACAAAACCTGTATTGACTTAATAGCAAGTAAAGTATATAAAGTAGAATCGAATATCCACATTTTGGCTTTATCAGATCATGAAACAGGGCAAACCTTGACTCTAAAAGTAAATAAAAACGAAACGGTGCCTTGTTGGTTTGAAAAAAAGCGCGACTATGCTGAAGACAACTTCAGAAAATTCAAAGAATCACTTTCATCCTTCTCTTTCTCAGAAATATTTGAAATAATGGACTCTGACCAAGCGTTCAATGAGTTTCACTCAACATTTACTCTTTTTCACAATCTTTGCTTTCCAATCTTGAAAATAAAAAAACGAAATCAAATAAATAAACTACAGTGGTTGACAAGAGGGTTGAAACTTTCATGCTGCACAAAGCGAAAGCTTTATCTAAAGTATATCAGGTCAGAAGCAAACAGTGTGAAATTATTAAATAAAATAAATTATTCGAAATATAATAATAATAATAATAGACATATGCTGAACCGATTTCAAAAAATATTTCACTGTTGGATATGTACGGGATCCCCGAGTACTATATATATACTACATATGTACCACGGGCGAAGCCGGGGCGGACCTCTAGTTTCATATATTTTGTGAAATCGATACTAATATTATAAAGCTGAAGAGTTTATTTATTAGAACGCGTTAATCTCAGGATTTCACCTTTGGATATGTGCGTGCTGCTTGAGTGCTACAGGCTAAAAATTATGTACTTACCACGGGCGAAGCCGGGCTATCCGACGCTGCAAGCTGTTGGATGACTCGGCACTTGATCGGATACGCCTGGAGGAGCAGCGTACTCGCCCGGCTTCTGCTTCGACTCGGGATCAGCCTGCCGCGTCGTCGGCGCTGACACTGGCCTCATTGCCGACGTCAGTGACGACACTTGCGGCGCCGGTCGACCCCGACATCGAGGAGGAAGACTCAGCGAGTCGTAATGTATCCGACCAGGTAATAGAGCAACTGAGGAGCACTCTGGAAGACGCGATTTTGCGGTATAGATCCACACCTAACTCTAGGCCGCGATTACCACGTTTGCCCACACATAGACGTAATTTGGCTTTGATGGGAGCCCTGAATACTTTGCTAGTGCCCTACCTGGGAACTAGCAGATTTGACTGATACCCATTCTATTCTGTACTGTGGTGCTATCGCGGCGTGTCGCGTTGCACGTGTCAAGTTCCCAGACACTGACCGTGCAACGCGAACCGCCGGAGATGCACCCGCATGGCAAGTGCGAATAGAACGGCGTATCAGCAAATTCAGGACTCTTATTGCAAAGCTAATCTGCTTCAGACAGGGGAACAGTCGTCCCCGAGTCATGCGTTTCGTAACACAGGCATTCGCTGGGACTGGTATCAGTCCTCAGCACTATCTTGCCAATGTTGCGGAACGTATTGACTACCTGAAGCAGAAAGTTTATGCGTGGGCAAACCGTATTCGCCGCCACAGAGAGCGTGTGGATCGATATCGACAAAGTCGCGACTTTCAGAGTGATCAAAGGAAGGTGTACCGAAACTGGGAAGGAACTAGTCAACGTGTGAACGACGGGCAGCTACCGGATCCTAGCGCTATGAAAAATTTCTGGCGCGGCATCTGGTCGGTGCCTGTCGAGCACACAGAGGGAGCTTGGATGCGTGTTATCGAACGTACATGTGAGCCTATCGAACCCATGGAGTCTATTACGATAGACTCCGTAGACGTTAGCTGTGCTATCCGGCCGGCTCAGAACTGGAAAAGTCCTGGGCCGGACGGATTGCACAACTTTTGATAAAATGGTTTCGGTGCTCATATGAACGTTTGGCAACGCAATTCCAAGAAGCCCTCGAGACGGGTTGTCTTCCCAGTTTCTTGACCACCGGAGTCACCTTCCTGCTCCATAAGTCTGGTAGTACCACGGAACCGAAGAACTACAGACCCATTACGTGCTTACCTACCATCTACAAGCTGCTTACATCTATTCTGAGAGCAAAAATTAATGCGCATATTGTCGCGAATAACGTTTTGGCCTCTTCCCAGAATGGATGTAAGATTGGGTCCCGTGGTACTAAGGAGCTACTCCTCATTGACACGACCATTTGCCAACAAGTCAAACGAAACAAAGGAGCCCTCTCCGCTGCTTGGATTGACTATAAGAAGGCCTATGATGCGGTGCCCCATTCATGGCTAGAAAGGGTTTTAGAGTTGTACAAAATAAATCCAACTCTAAAATCTTTTCTAAGCAAATGCATGGGACAGTGGGTCACAGTCCTTCGTCAACCAGGTAGCGTAGACAGCTCTTTTGTTTCGGAGGACTTGATTAGGATTGAAAGAGGCATTTTCAGGGTGACAGTCTAAGTCCCCTATGGTTCTGCCTAAGTCTGAATCCTCTCAGCACTCTGCTGAAGGATTCAGAGTTAGGTTATCGTCTTCGTAGAGGAGGTGAGGTTATATCTCATTTGTTGTACATGGACGACCTCAAACTTTTTGCACCGAAACGCCAAGACTTGTTGGAGCTATTAAAACCACGGAGGTTTTAGTAACGCCATCAAGATGGAGTTCGGTGTAGACAAGTGTGCGGTCATGCATGTACAGCGAGGGAAAGTAGTAAATTCAGAGAATTTACAACTTTCCGAGACTATAACTCTCAGATCTCTCTCCGAAGACGAGACCTACAAATATCTCGGTATGTCACAGTCATTGGGTATATCAGCAGATGACATTAAGAAATCGGTGAAGGAGCGCTTTTGCCGGCTGACAAAAGTACTTAAAAGTCTTCTGTCAGGCGGTAACAAAGCGCGAGCCTTCAACGGTTGGGTAATGCCTCTGCTGATATACTCCTTTGGCATACTGAGGTGGACTCAGACTGAGCTTGACGCCCTGGACAGGAAGGTCCGTCAACTGCTCACAACTCATCGCATGCTACACCCGCGCTCGTCTGTTATGAGACTGTATATTCCGCGGAAGTGGGAGGTCGAGGCTTTTAAATGTCAAGAACCTACACAACCGCGAAGTATGCAGTCTCAGGGATTATTTCCGCAACAGCGAGTCCGGGATGCATCGCGATGTTGTGGCAGTTGACAGAAGCTTCACGCCTCTTTCACTGGCAAACGAGAACTGGCGTAAACCATCGGTGCTCAGCACTGATGATCGCAAGGAAGTGTGGAAGAGCAAGGAGCTGCACGGGCGATTCTATCGGGCCCTAACGGGACCCGATGTGAATCTGCTCGCGTCGGTGAACTGGCTACGCTTCGGGGACCTCTTCGGAGAAACCGAAGGTTTTGTCTGTGCAATTGCAGACGAGGTTATCAAGACGAACAATTACCGGAAATACATAATGAAGGACGGTACGGTCGACATTTGTCGGGCATGCCGCCGTCCAGGCGAATCTCTTCGTCATGTTATTTCCGGTTGTTCGCATCTTGCTAACGGCGAGTACTTGCACAGACATAACCTAGTAGCCAGGATCATCCACCAGCAACTTGCTCTTCGACACGGCCTTGTCGAGTCCGAGGTGCCGTACTATAAGTACGCACCTCTGCCAGTTCTCGAGAATGGTCGTGCGTTGCTCTACTGGGACCGCTCTATCATCACGGACAGGACTATTGTCGCCAATAAGCCTGATATCGTGATGGTAGACCGGTCCGAGCGCCGGGCTGTGATCGTCGATATCACCGTACCACATGACGAGAACCTCGTGAAAGCCGAGAAGGACAAGCTTAGCAAGTACCTTGACTTAGCTCATGAGGTTACCGCCATGTGGGAAGTTGATTCGACGATCATAGTCCCAATAGTCGTGTCGGCAAACGGCCTTATAGCGAAAAGTCTCGACCAACATCTCAAGAGACTTTCGCTAGACGGTTGGGTTAAGGGCCAGATCCAGAAGGCAGTCATCCTTGACACAGCACGCATCGTCAGGAGGTTCCTCTCTCTGCAGCCCTAACCACCGGTAGCTTGGGTCCTGCCCCCGCTGCTGGCGGCACCCTAGTTTTTAAGTTTTTTTATAATGTTTATATTTTTATACCTATTGTAAAAAACTTAGAAATTAAGATGAATGAATAAATAACTGAATAATAATAATAATAATATAATACTTTATTACACTACAAATTAACAATAAACCTTAATGCTAATACAACATTTTAAAAAGAACAGAGAAGCTTGCAGAGTAATGGGCGGCCTTATCGCTTAAAGCGATTTCTTCCAGGCAACCTTATTATGGAGAAATGCTTAGAAATACTTATTTTGTAGTGTGGGTGGTGTGACTAATCATACCAGAAATATGCATACAAACAAGAATATAAATACTTATAATAATAAATAAATACTTAAATACATACATACATACATATAAACGTACACATAATATATATAACTAATTTAAAGAAAAGTACCTATTGGGAAGAGGAAAGGTAATACTGATATATGAGGTTTTTGAAAATTTGAAGGGACTTAGACTGTCTAATAGAGAGTGGGAGAGCATTCCACAGTAGAACAGCTTGTACCGTGAATGAGTTGTTAAATGAGAGGTTAGGATGTGTAGATGTAGGAAATTTGAGTTTAAGGGTGCGGGTGGAGCGAAGAGGACAAGATTTTGGCTCAATAAAGTTGAAACGCTTCTTTAAGTATAAGGGAGTCGTAGGGTTAAACAAGATCTTGTAAAGCAGGTAGAGTATATGTGAATTACGGCGAAGACGGATAGGTAACCATTTGAGCTTTAGGCGAAATTGAGAAATATGGTCATATTTGCGAAGACCAAATATGAACCGAATGAAAAATTTTGTAAACGTTCAAGTTTGTCTAATTGCTCTTCAGTCAAATCCAGATAACAAACGTCAGCGTAGTCCAATATCGGGAAAAGAAGAGATTTTACAAGCGCAGTTTTAGTAGTGATAGGAAGGAAATTACGTAGCCTCCTAAGAGAAGCCGCAGAACTAAATATCTTCCGGCTTACTTCCGCCAGTTGAGGACCCCACGATAGTTGTCTGTCCATAAGGATGCCTAGATTTTGACGACTTCACTAATAGCGATGGCAATGCCGTCAAACATCACCTGGGAAGATGGAACCAATCAACCTTCGAGATCATTCGGGAACTCCCAATTATGATGGTTTGTGTTTTCATGGGGTTCTCCGTGAGGCCAAATGATCTGCTCCAGTTTAACAAGCTATTCAGATCGGTGTTAGTAGCTTGGATAGCCTCATGTAGTTGCTCCAAAGGGCTTGTGTATAAATTTGTAAGTCGTCTGCATACAGATGGTAGGATGAAGTTAAATGTTTTGTGATTGAATTTATAAATATTGCGAAAAGAAGTGGAGATAAAACGCCGCCCTGTGGAACGCCGGCAGAGACACTACACCATGAGGAATAAGAGTCATCAATACGAATTCGCTGTCGGCGTCCAAACAGGTAACTGCGAAACCAATCAATTGCCGATGGAGATATGTTAAGAGAGCGAAGAAGCTCCAACAAAATGTCAAAATCGACATTGTTGAAAGCGTTGCTAAAGTCTAGTAGCGTCAGCACAGTCAGCTTACGATGACCAATACCATCTCGAATGTCATCGGTAATTTCCGTAAGAGCAGTAACAGTACTATGCCCAGCACGAAAACCCGATTGAAAAGAATTTAGAAGGTTATTTTTAATTAGGTAAGAGGAAAGTTGTTGGTGTATTAGGCGTTCTAAAACTTTGGAAAGGAAAGGAAGAATAGAGATAGGACGGTAATCGGAGTAGGATGCGGGGTTGGGTTTTTTTAGGAAGTGGAGTAATCTGGGCTTCTTTCCATATAGTTGGGAAAATGCCTGATGTTACGGAGTAATTCAGAATGTGCTGAATGACAGGAGCGATTTCGTCGAGTATAGGTATGATCATTTTGCGACTTATGCAGTCGCTACCAATAGCATTGGATGAGATAGATTGAATGCTCTTCTTAACATCACATGCGGTAAATTGATTAAAGATTAAAGGGTCATAAACGGGAGGACTTATAGAGAAAATGGATTTAAGAGTCTGATCTTTTAGTGGTCCGTTGAAACTGGAAGAAGTGGAGAAGTGTAGATTCAGCTGATTGATGTCTAAGTTTTTTGGAATGTTATCGTGACGAGATTTACCAACTCCCAATGACCTCAAAAATTTCCAAACTTTTGCAGGATTTTCATTTTCAACAGATTTTTGGATATGTCGGCGTTGTGCGTCCCTACATGCTCTGTTGCAGACGTTACGATAATTAATATACTTTTCCTTAATCTCATCAGAACCAGAACGGTTTTTCTTAAGTTTGTTCTTAGCGACTAGTTTTTTGTGCATTAGTACTCGGATTTCATCAGTCAGCCAGGGGGCTGGCAAATGCTTCATTTTTTACAGCGCGGAGTGGCGCATGAACATCAAAAATTTTATTTAAAATGTCATTGAACTTTGTTATTTTGACATCCACGTTTTCTGCACTCCAAACATCAGACCAATCAGTCTCTAACGCATGTTTTCGCAAGTCCTCAATATTAATACTACCAAAACTGCGCTGCAAAAGAATTTTGGGTTTCAATTTAGGTGGTCGAACTTTATATGAGAGGAAAATTAAATCGTGATGAGAAAGATCATCTGCCGAACACTGGCCGTGTTTGGCAGCATGAGCAGGAGAAGATATAATCATTAAATCTAAAAGAGATGGTGTACAGTTTGGAGGGTTATGAGTTGCGTTAAGTGGGAGTATTGTTAAATTTAGAGACGTGGCTAGTGACAGAAGCTTACGAGACCGGTAATCTTGCTTAATCAGGCAAGTATTAAAATCACCCATAATTATGGTGTGATCATATGAAGTGGATATGTTTTCAAGAAGTTGTTCAAAAGATGTGAAATAATTAACCTCACGAGAGTGTGGATAAAAACTCAAGAAGTACTTTAGTGTGGTGCAGTTCGACTTCAATAAAAGATGTTCACCGGCATCGGGTGGGGGCGGTTGTGCGGACATACTAACAAGAGTAAAGGGGATATGTGTACGGAGATATATAGCCACGCCGCCACCACCTTTACCAACACGATCATTTCTAATGAGCCGAAAACCAGGCAATGCCACGGAGTTAGACGGTAGAACAGGTTTCAACCACGTCTCAGAAACTAAAATAGCATGAATATTGGGGTGTACGAAGGACGCAAGCATTTCTGGATAGTGAGCCGTAATACTCTGTGCATTTACATGGAAAATATTGAAGTTTTTGGGAAGGTCTGATATCAGTGACTCAATAGAGTCTGACAAAGTTGGAATACTGCAAAAACTGCTCACAGTATCGTTGTTTGAGGAACATGTCAGGTAGTTAGAGACTTCACTATCACTATCTGACATTAAATGTATACAGAGGTACAATGTTTATAAAATATATAAAAATATACAATAAAAATATATATAACAAAAAAAAAAAATATTTTTAAAATAATATTAAGTTTTGTGGTAAGTAGACTTATCACCTACCTGCCCATTGTGCAGTGTTATTATATTACACAATATACAATTATACTTATACACTGAATTAATAAATAAACTAATAAAGTAATTAATAAACTAATAAAGAGATATCACTAATTTTAGAATGAGAGTCTATCCATTTAAAATATAAAATAAAATTTGCATTTGTTTAGTAAGTACCCGTCGTGCACTCCTAGAGCATTTTCGAAACTAATATTTAAAATCTACACGCACAATGGTAAAAACAGAAATAATAAAAAAAAAAAAGATAAAACAGTAGATTTTGTCACTGTCAAATTGACGTTGACGCATCTGACACGTAACGTTCAGAGAATTGACTCCGAGCACCTACAATTTAATTTAACCACCATCGCATCGCCAGCCTATCCATAGTACGGCCAATAGCGAAACAACTGACGTCCACATAATACAGAACAAGAATTGTCTGAATTTGTAATAGGTAGCAACATTTTGCGATCGTGGCACCATTGCTGATTTACTAATTTGCTAGTTTGCTACATTCTATTTAATAATAAGGTGGTCGTAACATATGAAAAAATCTTATTGTTACACTTGGTTCGTATCTTCCGAACACACCTTTTTAAACAATATCTATATCTATGTTCTGTCAAAATAATTACAAATTTACAATGTTACAAACGAAAGAAGGCAACTAATAAAATATTTTTGAAGAATTGGCACTAGAGAAAGGGTACTTATTAACAACAACAAAAACGATGGTAGATACAGAAAAACGGAAACAAAAACCTAACTAAACAAACGAAAACAGAGAACTCAAAAAAATAAAATAAATATATCAGTGAAAGACTTGGAAAGAACTCGAATCTGTTATCTGCTACTTGTTTTATGATCACGTCGTGATTTCGCGCTCTTCGAATCCTTCGCTGCAGCAACCACCAACCTTCCCAGCGGTGCCTGTGTTGTTGAGGCTGATGATTGTGGTAAAACCACCGACCGGCTCCGTTTCACCGGCGGCGTAGTGGCCGATGGCTGCGGTATGGCGGCGAGATCATCCATGTTATTAATTCTGTGTCTGATGCCGTCGGGTCCTGAGACAAACACACTTCCATCTCTCGTCCAGCACTTCGTAACACCAAAGCGCTGACGAGCTGCCTGAAACAGGTCGTGGCGGGTCCTCGTTAAAAACTCGGATACTGTGATACCCGAGCCTTTAAGAGAGCTTTTGGCTGACCAAATCTCATCCCGAAGTCTTATGTCTCTAAGCTTGAAAAGAACTGGTCGTCACTTATCAGCAGCTAAACGTCCCATCCGATGGCACCGGACAATATCAGCAGATGAAAAATTGGCAATCTTCAACCGTTGTGATACTATCTTTGCTACTGTTTCATTTGCCTTTTCATCTTTCTCTTCAGGAAGGCCATGCAAGAGCAAAATCTTCCTGCGTGAGCGCATCTCGCTATTATCAATTTGTTGTGCCAGAATGCTAATCTGTTGTTGGACTGTCCGGAAAGTGGCAACAACAAAAGCCTTGAAAGAATTAAATTCTGCTGACAGACTATCTGGGCTCTGCGGAGAAGGACATCCATCCATGGCATCCATAGTGTAGTGTGTTAGTGATAAAAATATGTTTGTTTTGTTTTGACAAATATCTTCAAGTGCAGTGTATATAAAGAGGAGATAACACTCACAGACAGGTAGGCGGTATCAACAACTGTGTTAATACATAAAACTTGTAAATTTACAAACTTTTACTAATTTTAATGTAATTAAAATTGATTAGTATTCAAATAAGATGTTTATACTTTGACACCTACCCACTTTTAATCTCTAAATATAACAAACTCTTAAGAAAATGCATGCAAAAATCTCAACAATTACATAATAATAAATACATTGCGAATAACGAAAACAAATGTAAAGCAAGCTGGCAGATCATCAATAATAATCACACAACATACACAATTGCCAAACGAGATATCGAACATATTAAAATAAATGGCAAAATAATATCAGACCCTCAGGACATTAGCAAAGAATTTAATAATTTTTTCGTAAATTTGACTTCAGGTCAGACTAGAAACGTCCAATCAGATTGCTATTCAAAAGTACAGACCAGTCAAAAGTCTATATATCTGTCACCAACAGATCCAGTTGAAATTTACAAACTCATTATGTCATTAAAAAATAGTACAGCAGTGGGGTATGATGGCATAAATACTAAAACGATAAAGGTAGCTGCACCTTTTATTTCTGAAATTCTTAGTCACATAATAAATTTTACCTTCGAGCAGGGAAATTTCCCGAGCAAATTGAAGCTATCCGTAGTCAAACCGATTTATAAAAAGGGAGAAGAATGTGATATGAACAATTATAGACCCATAACTCTCATATCAATATTTTCCAAAGTTGTGGAAAAGGCTATGTTTGGAAGAATTTACAAATTTTTAGAAAAGAACAACATCCTAACACCTGAACAATTCGGTTTTAGAAAAGGCAGGTCCACATCTCATGCTTGTTTTGATTTAGTAAAAACAATTACAGAAAGCCTCGAGGCGAAAACACCTATCGCTGCAGTCTTTCTTGACATGAGCAAAGCTTTCGATTTTGTTAATCACGATATCCTCGTAAACAAATTAGAAAGATACGGAATACGAGGAAATTCATTAAGATGGATATGTTCTTATTTAAATGACAGAAAGCAATGTACAGAAATAGTTAGACTAGAGGGAAATGAAAAACGAATCTATAGATCACAGTTTACTACAAATCCTAGTTGAGTGCCTCAAGGAAGTATTGGTGGACCGATACTTTTTACGTCGTATATAAACGACCTCCCTGGCACTACATCGCACAAATGCATCTTATTTGCCGATGACACGACCATACTAGTAAAATGTAACAATAAAGAAAACCTAGAAAGAGAATTAAAAGAAGCTATAGACTTTACTACTAATTACCTAAATATTAATGGATTAAATGTAAATATTGAAAAAACTAACATAATACAATTTAAAACAAAAAACTCAAAAGACATAAAGTTAAACATACTCAAAGACAATAATAAACAAATAAATAAAGTAAATTGTACAAGATTTCTGGGCATGCACATTGATGAACTACTAAATTGGAAAACACATTGTGTAATAAATTAAATAGATTCGTTTTTGCTCTTAGACGATTGTGACAAGTTGTGTCTGAAAAAGCGGCTCTTTGCGCCTACCACGGGTATGTGTCGTCTGTGCTTAACTATGGCATAATCATGTATGGAAATTCAGTGAGCATCACATCGGTTTTCAGAGTACAAAAAAAGTGCATACGGGCCATATGTGGCTCCGCTTTAGAGATCATTGTA
This sequence comes from Ectropis grisescens, assembly GCA_017562165.1. Classification (NCBI taxonomy): domain Eukaryota; kingdom Metazoa; phylum Arthropoda; class Insecta; order Lepidoptera; family Geometridae; genus Ectropis; species Ectropis grisescens. The sequence goes on along the minus strand of CM029780.1, from coordinate 13,921,459 downwards.
AGCCTCTATTTAAACGCTTAAGAATCCTCCCACTGGCCTGTATGTACATAAAAGAAATGTGCTTATTTGTTACAAAAAATAGGCATTATTTTGAAAATTTAGCTTCAACTAGACAAGACAAAATCATATTTCCTAATAGAATCAGACTTGAATTGAGCCAACGAAACTCATACTGTATGGCAGTAAAAAATATATAACAAATTGCCAAATAACATCAAAAAGTTGCCAAACCATAAATTTAAAAAAGGCCTGACTGAATATTTGCCTTGCATCAGCAAAATATTCGAGAAACTTGTTCTCCAGCAACTTTTATCTTACTTTAATATTAATAATCTATTACATAGTAACCAATTTGGATTCACAAAAGGACGTTCCACTACCGATGCAGGTATTGAACTAACTAATTATATATTGAAAGCCTGGGAAGATCATCATGACGTTCTGGGAGTATTTTGTGACTTATCAAAAGCTTTCGACTGTGTTCATCATGACACTCTTTTAAAGAAACTGCAGTTTTATGGGGTTTCGAAACCAGCTCTAAATTTCATTTCTTCATATCTTAAAGACCGTGTACAAATAGTCGATGTTGACGGTGTGCAATCAAATGAGTCGCCTATAAGAATGGGTGTACCACAAGGTTCCATACTTGGACCTTTCTTGTTTCTTATATACGTTAATGATCTACCTTTTATGATAAAGAAACATAAAAATATAGAAATAGTTATGTTCGCCGATGATACATCACTTCTATTCAAAATTAAGAGAGGAATAAACGATTTCACTGAAATAAACGTACTTTTGGACATTGCGTACAAATGGTTTGATGCAAATAATCTAGTACTTAATCCAACTAAAACGAAATGTATAAAGTTCACACTCTGCAATGTAATGTGCGGTAAACTTGATATAAGACTGAAGGATGAACTTATCGAACCTGTACAATCTACTTGTTTTCTGGGTATTTCAGTAGATTCAAAGCTTCAATGGGGTCCTCACATAGAGAGACTAGCTGATCGACTCAGTTCAGCTGCCCACGCAGTTCGTCAAATCAAAAAATATCAGACGTTGCAACAGCTAGGCTTGTTTATTTTGGCTACTTTCACAGTATTATGTCCTACGGGATCTTATTATGGGGTTCGGCTGCGGACAGAAACTCTGTTTTCGTATTGCAAAAAGAGCAATCCGTGGTCTATATAATTTATCACCTAGAGAATCAGTACGGGAGATGTTCAAAACTTTTAACATATTAACAGTCCCTTCATTGTATATTTATGAATGTATAATGTATGTAAGAAAAATCGAAGTCGTCTGCAGAAATTAACTGATCTGAATCCAAAAGCGCACCATAAACACAAAATTGTATTTCCTAAGTGCAGACTTCAGAAAACAAATAACTCTTTCAAATGTAATGGTATTCGTTTCTATAATGCAATCCCTGTACAAGTGGAAGGCCTCAATGAAACCAAGTTTAAAATGAAATAAAAGCTACCTATTGAGCAAGGCATATTATAATATAGACGACTTTGTTAAAGATAGTAACGTATGGAAGAGAAATGTGTCGAAATTAGAATCTTGTAATAAGGTAAAATAATAGATTTTTAAGACTTTTGATGTTACATTGTTTGTACTAATGTAGTATCTGTATACTGTGTGTATTGATTATTTGTTATATTGTCTTCGACAAAGCCTTTTTACAGCTGCATGTAATTGACTAGGCCCCTTTACAGCTGCTTTATTCTTTTTGACGTTGTTATTTTATCATATTATGTACACAGATTCTTTGCCTTTTTGTAAATGACGTTACCAAGTGTTCTTATGAATTTATGGTATGAATAAATGAATTGAATTGAATTGAATTGAATTGAATTTACTGGAGAACTGTTTTTACAATGTCACAGACTATCTTAAATATTGTAAACCTTGACTGTGCTGTACCTAAATATTAATGTACCTACTGACATAAAATATTTAAAATTGCGAATTCCAACAAAATGTAAAAATAAAATTGTATTGGATTTTGACATCACTGATATCAAATTGTTGGTATCCCAAGTTGACTTGCTTAAATGTTTCTCAGCAAAATTCATATTGCACGCCCGAAACGGCCAAACTGTTGTGACTATATATTGTATTTAATGACATCTTTTGTACACAGTTATAGCAATAAATGATTCTGATTCTGATTCTGATTCTCTACGTCTGCTACACTGTTGTCAGCTGACCGTAATATATGATGCGCATACCACAATATTCCGGGTTTTGCATCATTGCTAAAGTTTTTTAGCACATTTAGTAAAACGGGGAAATTGAACACTACCCGTGCGATTAACATACGACAAATGGCTGTGGTGTTGTCAATTTGCAGGAATATTTGGCATATTCGATACCATTTTACAAAAATGTTCAACCCTAAGAATGCAGCAACCAATTTTAGATAATTAACGTGATTTGAGCGTTCTCAATGAGACCACATTCCAGTCGCGCGTTCCTCACCACATTCTACGCCTAACCCCGTAGTTGAGAAATCCCTAGAAATTTCTTAACAAAAGATTTGTTTTATTTTTAGTTTGGTGTTAAGCAACGCACGATACCACCATTGTAAGTCCGGTAAAACTGTCAATGATAATTTATGTTCATGTAATTGTCGTAATTGTCATCATGTCATGGGTTTAAATGTTTACATCTCTCTAGTTCCTTTGTGTTAAGCCAGGCATGTGCTACTGCTGGAGAAGTAGAGGTACAGGTAAGTAAGCCAACTAATTATGCGAAATTCCAGAGGTAAACCGACATCTTAAAGGATAAATCTTGTCATAGGTAAACTAAGAATATACAAGAATTGAATTGAATGATGGAAAAGGATTAGGTACTCTTTTCAGTATTCACAACAAACCCTAAAGCTTCATGAAGTGTTCTCGTGTCCTGAATATTTTGTAAACATTAATTGTAGCTGGAGGACATTAACAAACCATAGTCCTAATAACTACATATATGTAGTATAGTATAGTAACCAACGAAGTATTACAAAATTAATAATACAAAATTAATAATAGGTCATTGATAGTAACTATATATTTATATAGTAGAAATATAGCCACAGGATGCGAGTAAACTGGCCACAGGCTTCGTAATTTTTTGTGAACACCAAAAGCGCAGTGTTGCGATGCAAATGTGTTGCCAAACATTGAATTCATATAGTTTTCCCAATCATCATGAATGCGAATCAACCAATATTCATCTTTGAAGTCTAAAGTACCTACCTCACTAAAGTACCCATGAAACAATCTTTAGATACAAGTTTCAAAGTCGTTCTTAAATCCTCTAATTTAAATGCTTTGTATTTATAACTTTATTTAAAGCTATTAGGATTTATAAATCTATTCTTCCAGTTTGATTTCGGAATCACTGGACATCGGAAAAAATACTGGAGATGAAAACACTGTCCTTCGCATGGCCGACATTCTGAGATGGCGCCAAAAGAGAGGTCATTTATATTATAGACTAGCTGTTACCCGCGACTTCGTACGCGAGAAACGTTATATGTTATTACAGCAATCGTAATTTGAATCATTGGATAATACATTCACTATCTACATCAGGAGGATTAATTGGTTTCTTTAAGGTAAACACGCTCCATCGTAGACCGCATCGTTGCTTAACATAGGCGAGATGGCGGTCAAGTGTAAACAACCCACAAAAGTTTATAAAACATCTTTGATCTCGATGGCTCGAACTTGACCAGCCATTGAAATATTGCCATAAAGCAAATAAGACAAAGATGAAAATAAACATGCCCCATCGCCAGGTATTTCTACCACTCTGCATTCGATTTGTAATCCTTCGACGACGACAGTTCTGTTATAATTTCACCGTCCATTATTCAAACAAAAGCAAGTTCAATTTAAAAAAACTATAAGTACTTGTGTAAAATGAAACTTTGAAACTAATTTTTAAATTACCTAAATACTGAAAGAATTGTAATATTTACTCAGTGTAAAAAAAATAACAGAATGTTCAAATGAGTTGGTATATTAATGCAAAGAACTAAAATAATCTGAAAAAGCGAACATCAATCAATAAAGTAGCATGAAAATTTCAAATAGTACACTCGACACGTGCGACAACGACGCCTGCCCTCATGACTGCTTGACTGCCCGTGTGCCTGTCCGGGTAGCTATACCTAACCATGTGCCGTCCCTCTAACCCCGCGCTTCGAGTGCAGCTGACTTCAGATATTATTGCGGCATAGCGCCATAGCGGCCGTCGTGCCGTTGAAACAATAAGTCTGTGAATAAAATGGTTTCTTCGCATTTTGTTTGTATTAAGATAGCAATACATTTGGATCAACCTTTTCAAAAACGTACCTACTACTTACGTACGTGAATTAATTCTAATAACATTTCTGCTGTGAAAGTCACATTAAAATCAGTTCAGCCATTTCGGAGACGTAGGTGCTCCGCAGTTAGACTTCCAGAAACCATAATATTTTTTATCTGTTGACTAAGATCATAAATTGAACTTTTCAAGCTTCTACGAACGGACGGACGGACTTCACATAAAACTTCAACCCTTATTTTACCCTCAGGGAGGGTGGATTTCCAAATATCATGATACAAAATTTTATTTCTCACTAGTAGCCCGCCCCGGCTTCGCACGGGTGTTATGGAAAATAAGTATAAAACAAAATTATTACTTACAAATTTTAACACACTCTTGGCAGAATTGCCATGCTTAGGACATAAGACAAAACAAACAATCCCAATCATCTGTTTATCATTTAAAACGCATGCTTTTTTGCCTATTTTACTTTATAAAAAAATGCGGGAGCCAGAAGCTCAAGGGAGGTCCTGAGAGGAGCGAGCCAAGCGAGGTCGTCGCCGTAGCGATAGGTTACACTCAAGGACATAGAGCTTCTGGCTCCAGGAGCTCACCCGGAGTCGTACCTCAGTGATAGACCATAATAGGACCAATTGTTATGTTTAGGTATTGTTATGCTTCTCTCAATATGTGCCTTTAAACATTATGCTAAGTTATGTTTATGCTATATACGGTAGCAAAAAATATGCGAAAACTGTTATGCGTTAGTTGTTATGGTATATTATCATTAGGCGTGTCTGGCGTCGTTGTTATTCCCCTTTTACTTTTACGCATCAAATCAAAAATTAAATCAGTAAATATTTAATTGTTGTAATTTAGTGTTAAAAATCTGCTAATGCCACCTACGACGTAGTTTATGGTTGTGCAATGTTTTATGTAGGTACTAAAGTCTATTAGTTCTAAATACGTACCAAATAGTTACGGCTGGTCTAGTCGGGAGAACGGCGGCGGCCGATCTGGAGCCCCGGTTTTAAATCCCACGTGCACCAGGCACCACTGTCTTTTCGGAGTAATATGCGTAATACCGCTAACATAAAACGGTGATGAAAAACATCGTGAAGAAATCGCCATGTACTTAGAATCTTTTGAGGTCATGTGTCATCCACCAACCCGCACTGGGCCAGCGTGGTGGATTATGGACTTGACTCTCTCCTTGCGAGAGAGGGCCCCGAGTCCCAGTAGTAGGAATATTTAGTGGGCTGCTTATTGAATCTATTGACACAGCTAGATTTCTGATCGTCTCATCATCGTAGTCCTTAATGCTCCGTTTTATTCTAATTTAGTAAGTAGGATAAAGGGGACCTTTGGGGATGCCCTATATCGTATCCTATCCCCCAGCTCAAATTACACGCGCATCACTATTTTTTCGAAGGCATGTCCGTAATGCCTCCAATTTAAAACGGTAAAAGAAAACGTCGTGAGGAAACCGAAATGGAATAAATTTAATGTAATACTGTGTAGAAAGTGCGAGAAAACTTGAACAATAACAGGAAAGGTAGAATAAACTTATACAAAAGCCGCGACGCCGCATTTTGATAGGATTGATATTTTTAATTTCGTTATATCTTTTGAATGGAATGTCCGACTTCAATAATTCGAAAAGTAATCAATAGGTATTAAAAGAGTCTTGAATAAGAAATAATTTATTTGGATAAGAATTAATACAAATGTGTTGATAACATGGTCTGAATTTGATAGGCATTTTTACTTACTTTTAAAATGTAAGTAAAGTAGTTGTTGCGAGGTAATTACTGAAGTTAGACATATGGTCTCGCGAGGTTTTTTGTAGATTTTAATACGCTCTATAATATTGTAGAACATTGTTTTGGTCTATCATTAGTACTTTCCGCAGCGTATGCGATGAAAGCCATTTTATGACTGTTTTTTTTATACCTTGCGTTGGTTTTAGTAAAAATTTACGTAGATATCTCATTTTTCCGTGATAAACATAGCCTATGTTACTCAGTGATAATGTAGCTTTCTATTGGCAAAAGAATTTTTGAAATCGGTCCAGTAGTTTTTGAGTTTATTCGTGCCATACAAAAATACAAAAATACAAATCTTTCCTCTTTATAATATTAGTATGATTAACCAAAAACGTGAAGACAAAATTTCATGCTTCAAATAGGACCAATTTTCATACAACCGTTCACCCCCTGTTTCACCCCCTTAGGGGATGAATTTCGCAAAACCCCGTCTTAGCGAGTGCCTACGTGCTAATAGGGACCTCCATGCTTCTGGGAATCTGAGATTCCATGATGAGAGTGACCTTTCGCTTTTATCTTAATAAATATAAATCTCCTGTCACGATGTTTGTCCGCGATGGACTCCTAAACTACTTAGCCGATTTTAATCAAATTTAGACACCGTGTGTAGATTGATCCAACTTAAAAGATAGGATAGTTTTTATTTCGATGAATGGGCTTGTGCATTGCTGTGGCAATAGCCGAGCGAAGCCGGAACGGGCCGCTAGTATAATTATATAGATTGTTCGAATTTGCTTCATTCAGTTTCTGAATATAGTTTACTTTTAGGAACATTACGTTGGACCGCTGAGCAAGAAAATGGTATGTTATAACCTTAGTACCTGGTTGACCGAGCTTTGCTCGGTTTTTTAAAATGATATTTAGGCAGATACAAATTACGTAGTGATGACTTACTTAGACCTACTTAGATACGAATTAAATGCGTTTATAAAAGGCTTTAAAAGTATAAGATTTTTTCAGAAAAAAAAGAAAAGTCCCGAGTGTAACTATCAGGATTCGAACCGGGGCCTGTAGACTCCGAGGGCGAGCATATTCCGTCTGAGCCATTTAGACTATAGTAACAGCGGCGAAATAAGTTATCGTATTCTAATGACATTGTAGAAGTTTTTCATTGTCTAAAAACGCGCATAAAATGATGTTTTAAAAAAATAAAACCTAGCTAGATCGATTTATCGTTGGGGTTTAGTCGTTTAGAGGGGGTTTGGTCGGGGGTTCAAAATTAGGCAATTTTTTTGCAAACTGTGTTGCTTGAGTTGCTTCTACGTGTATATTACCCGAAAGAACTTCGTACCAACCTGGTTAGTGATAAATGAAATCAGAACAGTGCAAATTCGAAATGAAAATCCTGGTTTCTGTCATTCTATACAGACACGACAAAGACCGAGAGATGAGATTCTGTATCGGATCAATCCGACTGGTGACTGGATTCAGAATCGCTAGATGTTTGTGGTCTGGTGCCACCACCAGACCACAAACATCTGTTTTAATCGGCATTTCGTCTACACCAGCGCCATTGTGGAAGATTTTCGAAGTGTAATTATTTATAGCAGCTGGACACTTTTTAAAATATTCTACCATTTCAAGTGACACTCCTTACCTCAGCCCTCCATAATATCTAGCCTGTGTAGTGGAAATGTTTAATCTGTGTGTAGAGTGTAGTACCCTATTCACTAATCCAATTAGATAAACACGTGTGTTTAACACTAACATTTAGCATAGGTATTATCTATTCTTTGGTTTAGCGTTAGCGATTTAACTAGCTTAACCTTGGTATGTGCTGTAATTTCTTCACAGTCGAAAGTCAAATTACACTGACCATTTGATAAAGGTTTTAGTGAATAACAGTCTCAGGTCTCAGTAATTTTAGGCGGGTAAATTAATGTGTGTTCACTGTGTTCAATAATTATTTTAATTTTTCACCTGAAATAGCAACTCCTGAATTAAAATTCGGTTGACTTGCCACTGTTGGCGATGGCAATAAATACAATTAGAATTTAGAATAGGTAGGTTATTTTATATTTTAAATCGTGAGTTCGTGAGAGATGAGTTTTGCAAGTGTACTCATAAGTTGTTTTTTATTTCAGGACTCAGAACGCCACAAAAATAAAACTTAAAAGTGGCCGGCTTTACTGGACAAAACAAAGAATGGAACTATCCGAAGAAATTGCGAATCTAACATTGTCGAAGTAAGTTCCATGTTTACTTTTTTATCTATAAGCTGTTCTATTATTTCTTTTCCAATAATTATCGACGTACCTACCCAGTCATTCAATGACTACTTAGAGCTTTCTCTCTTAAGTATACATTTTATAGTATTTTTAACCTAACAAAGGTGCCGTCTGCATCCTACTGCGGCTAACTCCAGCAAAACAAATTAATGTCTGATCTGTAAAAAAAAATCTCAAAAACGTAATTTAAAATCTAAGATATAAATAATTATGTATAAGTAACTATAAATTCATTACAGTTAACAATTTATAAATTTTTGGTAGACTTATTTGGCACTATTTCTAGAAATCAAAGCGACAACACAAATACAATGAAAATTTACAAATAAATAACAACTTTCTTTAGAATATAACTAGAAGGATACTTCCTCATAATAAGAGAGAAAAGCATTGCCCACCCAGATTTGCCCATTTTGGCAGTAGGCTGCCTATGCTATACAAAAAATTAGAGGATGCGAAGGGTACTTACATTACAAATTAAAAATAAAACTATTTTTAAAACCATACCATACCTGAGGTACCTACTCCATACAATAACAAGTATCCAATAACCAACATATCACCTCACGCTCTAAGGAAATTCATGAAAATAGCCCAGTACAATTTTAATATTCAAAACATTATTAAAATTTAATTCTTTCGGTTTGCAGAATGTCATCAGTATCTCTTGACATGGACGTTCATGAGCTATGTCTACTGTTTAAAGATGAATTTTGGCCAGCATTGCAAAAGATTGATCAAAGACTTGTTTCAGCGGTGTTAAAACACAGCCTAAACGAGATAGCTACCTAGACTGGCAGGAATATTTTATGGCCACAGCATTCCTTGCCGCAAAGAGGAGTAAAGACCCTGCATTCCAAGTTGGAGCATGTATTGTTAATAAAGAAAATAGAATTGTTGGTATTGGGTAAGTAAAAAGATATCATTAAGTCAAAAAAAATTGTAAACACACGACTGGAGCTTCAATATTAGAGGAGAGTATTCTTGTTTTAATTTAGCTACTCATTATTAATTTCCCAACTTTTAGTCAATTACTTTCACTTTGTAGTTATATTTTTTTATTTGGTAAAATATAACTAGTTAGTAATTATTATTATGTTTGGGTTTCTTCATAAAAAAATCCATCAAATTCTCATCCTCAAGTAACAACTTGCCAGTCAGGACTATGCATACATGCATATATGCATAGAATATATTATGCATGTGAGAATTTTTGTCTTGTACAAAATTACCAATTGACTGGCTGACCAAATTCTGAAAAGTTGGAATTCATACATTTGCCATCTTTTTATGGTAAGCTTTATTTATATCTTTCAGATACAATGGAATGCCTACAGGGTGCAGTGATGACGAATTCCCATGGGGAAAAAAATACTCCATCTCCCTTAGACAGCAAGTTTCTTTATGGTAAGTAATTTGTACTAATAGTCATTACAAATGAAATTGGTGTTTTGTCGTACTGGCCACTTTGATCTTAAATATCTCCTCTTTGGTTAGGATATCCAATTTCAAATGTAAACAGCTATTTACTCATGCTTTTGTATTTTGAAAACCGTAATTCATTAGTTTTTTCAACTCCCGCCTGGGGTAATACTATACCTTTCTGTCCTTTCCACATTACTGTATCTAAATAAATAAATTAGTGTTCCGGTTTGAAGGGCAATGTTTCCAGAGAAATTACAGGGCTTAGAGATATAAGATCTTAGATCTCTGGGTGACGAGCGCAGTGCAGTGCTAGGTAATGATTTGGACTCTTCGTGTTCCAATAGCTGCGTGTCACTATGCTGTTATGTGTCAGGCATGTTGCTTACCATCAGGCACATGTCCTGATCGTCTCGTCACTCCTTATTTAAAAAAAAAAAAAAAAAAAAAATCAAATCATATCAGAGATAAAAATACAGGGCTATTATTATTATTTTACTTAAGCTTCTTTGATGTATAGATTTTCCTTCAAATCTCAATTTGATTTAATTGAATTGTTATAAGTAGATTTTTTATGTCGATTAAAATAATTTAATTTCTTTTCATTGGCAGTAAACGTGTGTCTTCATATTTCAATAGCTGTGTAGCACTGTGCTGTAATGGACAGCCTTGTTGTTCACTATCAGGCATGTCTTACTTTTTACTTCACTCTATATTATAAAAAAAAAAATACCATGGGATCTGCCCTGAAATAAAAGATCACATCTAAATAAAATCTATCTGTCCAATTACAGTTTGCCATGCTGAAATGAATGCTATACTGAACAAGAATTCTGCTGATGTGAGAGACTGTACCATCTACGTTGGCTTGTTCCCCTGTAATGAATGTGCCAAAATGATCATACAGTCTGGTATCAAGGAAGTAATATACCTATCTGACAAGGGAGCCCATAAGCCCATCTATATAGCTTCTAAACGGATGCTAGATGCAGCTGGAGTGAAATACTGGTTAGTAATCTATAGTTTTATACTAATACTAGATGTCCGCCCCGGCTTCGCCCGTGGTACATTATATAGCACTCATCGGGATCCCGTACATATCCAACGGTGAAAGAATGACTGAAATCGGTTCAGACATTCCTGAGAATATCGCTTTCAAACAAAAAAACCTCTTCAGCTACCAGCTACGCCACCTGTCGGAAAAGGGTCGTACCAATTCAGATTTAGAAACAAAGATTAGCAAAGGGTCTTCAACTTCAACCTTTTCTTTTTGCTTCCATTCGGTGATGTCACCGTTGACATGACGACGATGAAATGACGTTTAGCTTACGTTTTATGTCTCGTCACAGGGGAACGCGGTCGAACGGGATATTCATCGTTTGTCGTTTTTGACGTCCCACGGGAACGTGATAAAAAATATCCTATGTCCTTTTCCTGGTCCTGAGCTACCTCCTCACAAATTTTCAGCCAAATCAATTTAGCCGTTCTTGAGTTATAAATGGTGTAACTAACACGACTTTCTTTTATATATATAGATTATAAAGCTGAAGTTTGTTTGTTTGTTTTAGCGCTAGAATCTTGAGAACTCTACTGGTCTGAATTGAATAATTATTTTTCTGTGAGATGGTCTATTTATCGAGGAAGGCTATAATAACATTACGCTAGTATCCATAGGAATGGAGCATGAATGAGGAATGTAACAAAAACGGGAAAAATATTCCTTTTTGATAGCTTTCGTTCCACGCGCTGACGTGCGCCCGAAGTCTGTGACAGCATGTGTCTATGTTTTAAGGTTGTGTCATTATATCTTAAGCTAACCAAATTTGTTCTAAATCTGAGTTGGTACGATCAGTTTTCGATAGATGGCGTAGCAACGCGCGCAGGGTTCAGCTAGTTTATAATAATATCATTGTTATTTTACATTTTTATACAAAGTCGTCCTAACGTTGGTCAAAGGTGTCCTCCAATTCCCTCCATCTACCCTTACCCCAACTAAATCGGCTTTAGCTTTGCTGTTGCTGTCTCTATCTATTCAAGCGAAACGAAAAGAGAAGGCGACATCAAAGATAATTCCTTCTGCTTTAAATGCTCCAAACTTGTCTTTCTACAGTGTTGAGAACCACCTTTGGATTGGCTGATTGCATCTACTCTGGAGAAACCCTGGCTCACCGATCAGGATTCACAATTTACAAATATTTTTTTTTATTAATAAATCCCATCGTTATGTGTTACATGTTAAAACAAGTTTTTTAATAGATAACATCTGAAATAGTAATTTAAATCAAATATATTTCATTATCATTAAATGCAAATACTTTAATAGTATGTACAGGTTAACATGAGAGATACTGCTTGCCTGCTACCTGCTATATATATCTCCTGTATCGTCGTCGTCAATTGATCAATTTACTGAAATACGTACGTTAAATAATACATTTCAACCGCCGTTTGTTATTTTCCGAAAGTTGATCAACTGCCTAGTGAATTGATTAACTAACGGTTCTTGTTATTTTCTGGTGACATGTATAAAGAACATGTTTGTAATTTCGTCTTATATTTTACAGGCAGTTTAAACCACGGCATAATAAAATAGAAATTGACTTTGAAGCAGTCGATTGGGACAAAATGTCCAGCCCCAGCAAATAAACAGTAGAGTGAAGGTGAGATTTTTTTATAGTTTACATGGATATTGCTGGCTAGAAACAAATCATTATAAATGTATTTATATTTTTTGTAGTATAGAGTGACGAATCGAGCAGGACATATATGGCTGATGGTAAGCAACATACCTGCCCCATACCAGCAAAGTGACACACAGCTATTGGAACACGAAGTGTTCAAATCATTAGCTAGCATCCAGAGATATAAGATGTTTTACATCTCTATGCCCTGTAATTTCACTGGAACAATATTATAATCACAATATAAAAATGATTGTAAATGCGAAAATTTTAATGTTTGTTGCTCAATCACTTAGGAACAAACCGATTAAGAGCTTGAACCTAATAAATTTTAAATACAAATATTTTGTGGCATGCTATTTAAGTTCAGCGCTCGACAGGCGCCCGAGTGCACCGCACCCTTTGCACCCCCTGGTAAAGACGGCCCTACAATAGGTCCTTTCTTCATTCTGCAGTCCGCACAACTAGTAGATCGGGTTTTGCCACGCCATCGATGGCAAACTAGCTACATTTTTGAAGTGAAAACTTCTTTGGCCGCGCCTAGACAGAATTTCCGTGAGCTGTGAAATAAAATGAACCGTCACGCTCTGGTATGATATTAGCTTTTCTGGTAAACTCGTGACGCTAGAGCGAGAAACAAAATACAGTTAACAAGCGCGTCAGAGCGAGAAAGATAATATAGCCCCTGTGCACCTGTGTTTATTATATTAATATCTTTTTATTTGTACGTTTTATATCGTCATTAACTTCTAGGTACTTACCACATTAATGTCATTAATTGAACTTGTCACGAAATATTAAGTTTGCATTTCACATCCATTGCAAAAAAAGTTTTTGTTGTTATACTCGTATTACTGTTTTATCACAGCACTTACACGTCACTACGTAAACACACAAAATGATACCTATTTTAATCACAGCACTTACACATACACTTTAAACACAACATATTTATGCATTTTTAGGGAAATACCTCTTGTAAAATAAATAATTTTTTTTTTTTTTATCTAATTTAATTTAGGGACATTGAGCCTTATTTGACTATGTCAGTCCCATAGTTACACAGAAATTACATTACAGTAACGAGTAATTAAACAACATTAAATAATAAAAACCCTATCTTGAAACAGCCTACGGGCTGAAACATATCATCCATTTTGGAAAATATTGATAAATTTTGTAATAAGATCGCCATTGTTTACAGCTCTCACAAAAAAGTTCTTTGTCTCTTCCATCATGTATTTAAAAAACATCGTAATTTTTTCCTCAAAACTAACGTCAGAGAAAATGATGTTTCTCATTTTTTCTATGAAATCGCTAATATTAAACTTTTCAACTACTTTAGGGGATTTCTTTTCACTTTTTTTCTCTTTTGCCTGTCTAGACGAATGTGGCAATGTATCTATTTTATCCTGTTTATTGATTTTGGCAATATCTGAATAAAGAGGCTTGTTATTTAATTTCTTTTGCTTCTTAACTTTTTTCATATCTATATTTACGTCACGCTCACATGAGTCGGAACTCCCATCGACTTAAAATCTGTATGTGAGACGTATTCCTTACGAATGCCATCTGTGTCCAGTAAGGGTAAATCTGTTTTATTGTTATTTTTGTTCAAAATCACAAGGCTATTTTTACTCACGTCTTTGTGTTGACTCAGATATTCATCTAATGCTGCTCTGTAAGTAGAATTACGTTTGCTCATAATTTTTCTAATGTATTTTTCTTTAAGGAATCTCGGGCATTTTCTATCAAAAGCGACATGTTCACCCTTACAGTTGGTGCATTTAAATTTAGTTGCTTCACAATTTGTATGCTCTTCGCTGCATTTGGGACAAATCTTCTTTTTTGGATGGACAAAACTTTCCCAGGTGACCAAAATGCCAACAGGATGAGCATTGGGAAACCGGAAATGTGTAGGGTTCTACTTTAAATCTACATCCAGCTCCGTAAACATGCATGGGTAGAATTGCTCCTTTAAAGCAAAACTGCACGGTCTCGCTATCACTCCATTCTTTTTTCACATTTAAGCGTTTAAGTCGCTTTAAAAAATAAATAAATTGCAAATACTAAAAAATTTGCTAGTCAAACGCTATTTCCGAACCGCGTATTTTTTTTTTTAAAGTTTATTCTTGGCCATAGATACTAATCATTTCGCCACATGTTATTCTCGTGTTGCTGTGCTTACTAGGTATATTCAATTTCAATTTATAAATCGTTTTCATTTTTAATTATTAGAATTGTATAGTAGTCTTTAAATAGGTATTTTACATAAATACACGGGTAACTCACGTTTAATATAGTCAGTCCAGTTCGACTCAAGTTTCGATCGCGTCGATCACGGCGTTTCGATCACGGCGCGCACGCAAGCGCGCAGTGCTAAACGAGCTGCGAACCCGCGCGCGCACTCTCCTTGAAAAAGATCGCCGGACGCGATCGAAACTTGAGTCGGACTGGACTGGCTATATTAAAAGTTAGGTATTTCTTATTTTAGTTTTCACTTCTGTTGTGCGGTCTTAAGCACACACATTTTTTTTTATAATAACATCTAAATTTACTAAAGTAAACAAATATGTAAGTATGAGTAGCTTTAGTTATTTTTACCTTTTATGCAGATTTTGTTTTTTTTTAATTTCAGGTAACTCGACCGTGATACACCATAATAGCAAGTCTTCAAAAGTACAAATGCATAATTTAAAAATAACTCCTTATTTATACATTGCTGTAAATGAATTGTTTTTTACAAACTTTTTTGGAATAATAATTTGACTTAGATAATAATTTAATTTACTTCGATAATAATTTTCATGTACTTAAGTACCTAAGCATAATTTGATGATCATGATATTTAATTTATTCAATCTTTACCTTAAGAATATCTTTATACATATATGTTTAAATAGCAAATTGTTTAAAAACATAATGTGATATTAGATAATTATATCTATGTAAATATGTACTGAATTGATTGTACTTATTTTCAGTTAGCGTAAAAACGTTAAAAAAGCTTTACAACGTTTCTTGAGCGTTGTTACGCTACCGAAACATCGAGCAACTCGATCTTCCGCGCAGGCACGGAAGGGATTAGTAGCCTTAGCTAAAAAATATTGTTCAAATCTTTTTGTTATTTCTTGCGAGAGGGGAAAGTTGCACATTAGCGCAAAGCCGAACTATTACATACAAAACATACCTGTACCGATCCATAGCCGATCATACTCACACAACCAAATCACTAACACATAAAAAATAAAGCACCATTCACAAATCTAGCCCTGCCCTCACGCCACAGTAAATTATCAAACTCCATGGTCCACGCGGACTTGTACTTTGACAGAGAGGGGAAACGCTGTGTATGCTATACTCCCTTCCGTGTTGCTCGCTGTACCGAAAGGTCGAGGGAAATCCTTCTAATATTAAAAATGTCAATTATGGATGTTTATTGCTCAATCACGTCGTAACGTATAAAGTAATCGGGCTGAAATTTGGAAGAAAGATAGGTGTATGTTAGCTATGGCAACAACGTGACGTACCGCGACAAAATTATGACACTTCCACAAGAGCGACAAGACAGCGATCAGACCCGTGCTGTCGGTGTAAAGCGTTTGTTCTAACTTTATACGTAGTATACGTAAACTCTTTGGGAAGAACGCGTAGGCTACTTTTTATCCCGGCTAAATAACGGGAGCGGGAACTACGCAGGTGTAACCCCAGGGGGCACTAGTTAATAATAATTTACATCGCGCTAAAGTCGTGTTTAATGTTTTCAATAGTATTAAGGCGATCTTCACACTGCCACATACCACGCAACGTGGTGCGTGAAACAGCGCGTGGATGCGGCCGAGACGCAAGGTATGGCACACACCCGCAGTGATGTGCGTGATTTTGGCGGGCTTGGCGTGTGTTTGAATGAACAGTCTCCGTGAATCCACAAAACGCAACAAAGCTCGTGCGTGCGTGAAAATCCCGCACGGTGATGTAGATCTGCACTCCCGCGAGTACGCGCGTAGATGCAGCGTGGTGTGTCAGTGTGTGGATCGCCTAAGGTACTTTAAAATCGTTCGTGCTGTACATAGTACCTACTACACAAATATGTAGGCTTATAGTGGCCCAGTTAACTAATAACTACTATTGAGATAGTATTGACGAAGCAACACTAGCAAATGTACAAGACAAAAACCAGCCTTGCGCATGTTTGTGTTAGGGTCGATATTTTAATTTTCCGTACTTTCACTAGCTTTACGCCACAGGCATTACATTATCATCTCTTTGTATATGATGCGAAGAGTAAACGAATAAAGAACTGTTAGACTGATCTAGTTTTTGTAGTTGAAGGTAGGTTATTCTAAATAATATAGTGTGCGCAAAACTTACACGACATATAATTAATTACGTTATCAATAAGACGAATAAAGAGGATAAATTAGACGCCACTTTTTTTATTAATTTCAAGTCCATGTATTTGTGAAAATTGTTTGCTAAATACATTTTTCTATTTTATTACTGTACAAAGATCAAGGTCCAGTGAAAATAGGTCTATGTTACAAATAAGCATGGAGTTTTCAATTACAAAATTTATTGTCCAAACTTTACACATATCTACAACAAAAAGGTAAACTGAACTTAATTACACCAAAAAAGAAATAAAATCGAAATTTACTTTTACAAATACCTTAACAACGAAAATAGTCAGCAGAGTACGTCAAGGACTGAGAATTCTAATATTTTACAGTATAAACTTAAAAATAATTATTTACAATGCGTACGCTGCAGCTATATTACGCTAAAAGTCATTCCCAATCGAGAGCTGACTACTCGCTCTATATGGATGCAATGGAGCGAGTAATATGTCCAGAATGCGATTGTTATTGACGTCTAACATAACAGCCGATGGTTTTCAGTACGGACGAAAAATTTCACATAATTAGAATGAGTTTATCATTGAATTATTACATGCTAACACTATGTTACATCTGTTGAACACTTCAGGCCACACTTGGTGTAATACGAAGAAACCGTTTTGCGTAATTACTATTATTACAGTTAAAATCACCATTTCCATACAGAAACTAATTTGATTTTATCAAGTTGTGACGGCACATTCCGAATCACGCTTGTAGTCACTTTACTACATCAGCATGCAGTAACGTCATCATGTCAGTGACCACTGCCATGATTCGGAATGCACCCTAATATTATACATGCTATCGCAAGCCTTCAAGTTATAGTAACACATTAAGATTTATTGCTATTCGTTCGAATTTGTTAAGGAATAATGACTATCTAATTATACTAGGAGAGATATCACACAGTAGCCTAGACAATTCTTTGATATTTTGGTACATATCACATGTACGTTTCGGGTCTAAAAATTTGACAGAGATTGTATTAAAAGTTTTAGAATAACTTAGATACATATATGCAGATCAATGAGAAATAATAATAAACACGTCTCATTCCACGTAAACAAAAAATAGTTTTATCCAACTCTCATTTTCTCTTTAGAAGCTTTTTCTAGTATCGCGCAGTCCTTACTGGATTGGACATTACACAAATTTATTCTAAAACTTAAAAAAACAAAAACATATTCTGTATGTAATAAGAACTTAAAGGGTAAAAAACAACAATGAATACAATAACAAGCGAATTCATTATGGCCAGATATCAGTAATTCTGATAATAAAACAATAAATTCTAATCTCCGCGTTTTGAAAGACAGCGCATAATCGGTTAAAAAAATGTTATAGCATTGCTATATCTATTTTCGATCGAAATGACAAACAAAACCCCACATTTATTTTAGTTAGAAAATAGAGGCCCCAATTACGATAACTGTCTACGAGGTTACGATGGACATTACATTACAGTAGTAATGTAATTAATGTCCATCGTAACCTAGCATTCACGGCACCACACGTATGAAAACGAAATAACACATTACCATTGCGATTGACAGTTATCATAATAGGGCTACTAGTCAGTCTATATTTTTTAAACCTCATTATTGACGGATCGGATACAGTGGTCAAACTTTTGCTTTTATTAGTAAATATCACCGATTGGAAAAGGTGTCACCCGTCTGACTGTTTAAAAATACAGTAAATTCAGGGCAAGGTTCGAATACAAAGATTTCTGAGACATTTGTATCCATTTTCTATCTAAATATTATGATGAGAAGAGAACATGATTTCTATCAAAAAAAAATACCAACGGTACCAACATCACATTTGCCGTTTAAACTGCAATTGAGATTGAATCCCGTAGTTATTCTATGTGTTACCGTAATATTGCATCATCACCAGTTGACAATTACCGTAAGATTATAAAGCAACAGTAGATTAATAGCTTATAATTTAACGTCGTAAGATTAACATAATCTGGCGATTTTTACAATTTTACGGCGACATACGAGTAAATATCTGTATGGTGTTGGTATTAGTATTGTTTCTGGCGCATGACTAAACTAATTGTTATAAACAAAGTTAAAACTGTTGGTAAATTATAAAAGAAAGATGCGTGTTTTGTTCTCTCATTCCACCTAACTATGGATGTAAAATGAAATCACTGTAACAATTTGATATTACATTATCAGATGTATGAATGATATTTGACTAAACTAATAAAAAAAATATAATAAAAAATGTTTTTCTTTATTCTCTTACTTGGATAGCGGTGTCTAATAAAATCTGTCTGTCTGTGTGTTTAAATTATCGTGGGTCTATCGGCTATCTCGCTCATGCAACTATCCGAGAATAAACGTGCGACCGAGACATTAAAACCTCGCAGTTAATCGACCACGATAGCGTAGACAGTTTGTTCATGATATTAGCATTAAAATTTGTTATACTGAAAAATTGTTTTGTCTAAAATTTTAGTCTAGAAACTTTTGTCAATACAAAATCTTCACATAACCTTGGCATAGTAAATGTCATCCCATTGTTATGCAC
Source organism: Ectropis grisescens (assembly GCA_017562165.1). Taxonomy (NCBI): domain Eukaryota; kingdom Metazoa; phylum Arthropoda; class Insecta; order Lepidoptera; family Geometridae; genus Ectropis; species Ectropis grisescens. The sequence goes on along the minus strand of CM029780.1, from coordinate 13,902,044 downwards.
AAAAACATATCTAATTACAAATACGCTCATTATAAAATTAGCTCCTATTATAGTGACCACAAGAAACAAAATAACAATGTTTATTTATAAACAATTCGAGAAAATTAGCAAATTTTCTTGCCAATCAATTAGTCTTTGTGACATTCTGATATGATGCACCAAGCCGAATTCACCGTACCGAGATACAAAACCACCAACTTGCTTGTGAAATGGCGAAAAGCAAAACTAAAAACAAAAAATGTTACGTGTAGACTTTTATTTAAAACACATTAGTGGCTCCTCTCGTAGTTCACAGAAAAGTTGGTTGGTTATTCTAGAAATTGTTGTTCATTTTCATTAATTTTAGTCTTTTCATTTGGTAGTTTATTTTTCTTACTATTTTATTGGTTAAGTAATTTTAATATTATAAGTTCAGATGGTGTACATTTGAAGTAGATTAACATAAGCTGGTATTTGCGTAACTTATAGAAAATTGATAATACAGATTGATACCGGCCTATGGTAATCAAGTCGATTTTTGAACCCAATCGTAAAGTTTTCTATAGTAATCTACTTTCTGCTTTTATCTGCTATTAAACTTTAAACGAGATTGATGAAAGTTTCAACTTCTTGACAACTAAACCAAAAATGTTCATTCAGAACTATATTTTATTTTTATTTTTAAAGGAATGTGTCACCCAGATACTGCATACAATATTCTATTTTGAAAAGTGGTGCATCAAAATACAGTTATGACTTTGTAAAATGAATATTATCGCAGTATTTTGTTCGGGTGCTATAATTTTTTCAGTGTCTTCTATAGACGTGTTTGGCTCACGGGGTCTACAAACATTTGTCTTGCCCATTTGACTGATGCCGTCAAAAAGTTAATGCAGTCTTCTGATTCTGGGATTAACTTAGAGTATTTATATAATTTAATCCGGCTAGCAACTTTGATCAATACTTTTCACGGGTGGTTGGATAATCACATTCACTCTCTCACCTTGTGAGAAAATCTCGAGTACTTCTATCGAGGATAGTTCTTCTATCCAATTCATAAGGTTTTGGGGGTACAAGTACATTATATAATATTTGAACTGTAACTAAAACATTCCAGTAAATAAAAATTAAATCAAAAATACTTTCTGATTGGGTTCAAAATACAAGTGTTGTAAAAATACAGACATGCTTGTAAGTATAAAATATACTTTGTATATATGACTAACTGTACCAGACAGTTATTGTGTTAAAAATTAAAATATAAACTAAACTAAAACCATCCAAATAAGTCAGGTTGTAAAAACCTTCGATTTACCGTAGATCTTGTTCCATTAGAAGATCGGATACCCCTCTGTGGACCAGATATTAGGACCCATTCTGAAGACACAGTTTACAAATAAAAACATTCTTAAATCATTGTTGTTTATGGTGAGAACAGCCATATTTTTTATTAAAACATTTCATATCAAACTCCGAAACTTTAAAAATCATATTAGCCATCTTTTGGTTATTATTTTTAATATTTAATTGTATCTTTAGAATTAGTCCCATTTACTATTTACACAATACTGGGTTACGTAGAAAATAAGTGCAATCGCAAAATCGGAAATCGCAAAAATTTCAGATCGTAAAGACTTTCTATAAAGAAGTATTTCAATAAACGCAACAGTGTTTAAACACATAACCATATTTAGCATAAAGATAACTTAGCATAATGTTTAAAGGCACACATTGAGAAAAGCAGATGGTGAACCCAAGAAATATGGTGCACTTTTTGACTCCGGGTGAGCCGGTTTGACCAGAAGTTCTGTGGTCGGCCCTATGGAAAATGTAGAATGCATCCTTTTAAACTATTTGGTGTTCTCGATTTTGCTTCATAGTGTTTTTCACAAGTCTATGATTAATATGGGTTTATTTGACTCTACATAATATATTGCCATTCAGCATGACAAACCACCAAAATGACGGGCATACTCCTCCGGTCTATGGATAACCTAGAAGTATTTAGTGTAGTAAAAGTTTGTGTCAACATATCAAGTAATAAAAAACACTTTTTTTAAAGAAACCTCAGATAGCTTATACTGCCTTTTGCATTTACAACAACATATTCTTTAATATGTTGTTGTAAATGCAAAAGAAAAACAACAACACCTTTTCTACATAACTCAGTATACACTTACCAATGCTATTGCACCATTCAATCAAGTAATCTGACATAATTATCTATATAGCAAAAACAAAAGTAAAAATCGCCAAATTTACTGTTTCTGTCTCAAATCCCGTATTTTTTTTTACATTGTAAACATGTTATCTTAAATACTAATCAGTACTTGTCGTAACAATTGTTCAAAAAGTTTCAATCATATCCAATATTGTTCCATGTCATGATCTATAGTAGTTGGCCTCAGACGGCCTTACTAAAATTGTCACACTGCTGCTCTAAAATTTCAATAGTTTTACACAGCGTTACGAAAAGACAATCTTTGATACGTGAACATACATTCTTTTTAACTATTCCCGGAAGGTTACCCAGAAGATACCGATTCACTCCCGATTTGAAGGCACTTGAGTTAGTTACTTTTATATTGGCGAGATTTAGAAAAACGAATAATCTCTAATTCGCTGATACTGCCAACTATTTCATGCCAAACACGAATTACACGATCAGCTACTAAATAAGAAAACTAATTCAAACCCTCATTCTATGCTAATAAAGAAATGGTACAATAGCATCGATACCGTTTGTTTTTGAGAACTTAATATAATGAACTAAAAAGAAGTATGTGGTGCATGTAGCATTGATGTCATAAGTTTTGTCGACCAAACACGGTCCAATCCAGTTCCAATATCGACTTTATGTTATTTAACAAAGACTCCAATATTGTTTGTATTCACAACCTATCTGCGATCGTCTAATGGAAGCGGCGGACGTGTTCAGTTGTTAACGGCTACTTCTTTGGGCTGGAGGGGAGTCGATTCGTCCAAAATCTGAAAACAAAGTTTACTTATTACTACACAGGAATAATTAAAGAATGTAAACGTATGAATTACACTTTCCATAAAACTTTATTGGTTCTTTTCCAAATTTACGTATATTTATGTAGTGTTAAAACCTTAATACGAGTATAAAATTATAAATTACGCGTCACGTTGTTTCTTCTCTATGGACTCCTAAACTACTTAAGCGATTTTAATCAAATATGCACACCATGTGCGTGTGTTTGATTCAACTTGAATGGTAGAATATTCTTTATATGACAATATCCGAGTGAAGCAGGAACGGGCCGCTAATATAACATATAACATTTATATATCTAGAGGTATACACTAGTTGTATCCTGCGCGCGTCATTACGCCACCTGTCTAAAATTAGTCGTACCAACTCAGAAACCTTCTTTCATACACAACTTTGCTAAAGATCATCACATGACCAAATGCATAGAGTTTATAAGCTTATATTCTTAAAAGGACATACAGATAAACATTCCTTTTTATGTACAGGGTTAGTGGTAATCAGCCAGCATCCATTTACGCTTTGTATGTAAAAAACAAAAAACTAGTTAAACAACTTTTGATAAAACTCAATACACTCTCTAGCTCTGTTTAGCTCTACGCGTGTCGGGACTTCATTTAGCGAGCGTTACAGAGAGAGCACGCTGTTATTACGAAGAGTTCTATGTTTTTAGACCGGCCCCTCTACCGGCTAACTAAATCGGCTAATGCTTTGCTATTTCTGTCTCTATCATTTCAAGCGAAAATATAAAAGAGAGCAATATCAAAGCTAAGACATATCTAGTTAGGCGGTAGACCCCCTGGTAGATACACTTTTTTATTTTGTATGGAAATAAATATACGGATTTTTAAGAAATGTAAGACAAAAGTCGACATATTTAAAGTATTTAACATGCCCTTAAAAGGATGCAGGCTGATTACCAATAACCCTGTATTTAGATATATAAGAATTTCTACTTTAAATGTATTAATATATTACCTGATTGTCTGTATCGGCGACTGGCACGTCCGTGGGCGGCGCGGGCGGTTTGAACGCGATCGCGTACGGGAACTTGGCGCTGCAGGCCGCCACATACTCCTCGATCTCCGCCTCGCACGGCCCGAAGTCGCCGTCCCGCAAACTGTTCAACACTTCTACGCAACCCTGGGAAACGTACAAACGTACTTTAAACTTACTACGTACGTACTAGAATTAAATGTTCACAACATCCCACCTATTTTCCTTTTCTTCTCCTAATCAAAAAAAAAGATAATTGTAATGACAAAGGCAACGGACCCCGGAGTCTGTGGAGCGGCAAAATAAATAAAAAGTACAAACGTAAGCTATACCATATTAATGTCAAAGTTTATTTTATTGCAGCTATACTTCTTGTGGCAATCTGCCAAGCATAAACGGCAATGGACGAGTCATGTAATTTAATTCATTTATTCAGACCATAGGATACTACATATAATGTAAGCAGACCATAGGATAGGATAATGTAAGCAGGATGCATCCTGATAAGTGGGTCACAGTTTTTCCAGAGTGGACACCATCGACTAATCGACCCCAGGGTCATTGGCGGTATATGGACTGCCGAAAGTGAAAACTTTTTGATAGCTCACTATGGTGCGCGGCTGAAACCGGAGGGCTCTGCTAGGAATAAATCTTCAAAGCATTGTCGTCGAAATAAGTCTTCTAAGCTAAGTCTCTTCTAAAATGGTAATGGAAAAGAAATCCTCTTCTAACCATCTCCCATAGCCATCCAGGAATGTGAACGCATTTCTATTCCATTGCCATTTTACCACGGACATCTAGAAATGATTACTAGATGGATAAATAGAAAATAGATACGTCACCCTAGTATAACTTGAGTTTAATGATTTTTGTTCGCCCAAAATATGCTCAACGTGCCTAAAGAAACTTTCACTTCAAAAAAGTTCTGAGATTTATCGTTCTCAATTGCTAACAAACCTATATAAGTTAAAAAAAAGTGGTCAAGTGTGAGTCCGACTCGCCCATGAAGGCTTCCGTAGCAGCAAGTAACATAACATAAAAGTTCTTGTAGTGTGTTGTTACTTTAATCACCGTATTAACCCATAGTGAATTTATGACGTATTAAAATAAAACTACTTTACCACATTTTACTACTTTAGAAGAGTCTCTCACGCAAGCTATTCAGTTTAGAAAAAAAATTGTTAGAAACCTCAATATAATTTTTCAAGATCTATCCATAGATATGGTTCCGTAGATCCGTAGATGGTTTTGACGGAAATTTTTTTTTGCGTTTCAGTTATAAGTATGGGACACCCCCTAAATGTATGTTTTTTTTTTCTATTTTTTGTATGAAAATCTTAATGCAGTTCACAGAATACATCTACTTACCAAGTTTCAATAGTATAGTTCTTATAGTTTTGGAGAAAAGTGGCTGTGACATACGGACGGACAGACAGACATGACGAATATATAAGGGTCCCGTATTTTGCCATTTGGCTACGAAACCCTAAAAATGTCCTAGATATGTATAACACATCGTTGTAATACCTGTATAGAGAGGTCGGGGTAGTGCGTGCCGACGGCCGCCGCGAGCGCTTGCGGCGTGCGCGCGGGCACGAGGCGGGCCAGCGCGCGCGCGCCCCACAGCGCGCTCGCCTGCGACTCGCCGCCGCGCTCCGATATGAACTGTTCCGCGATCTCGAGCGCACTGCGACCTTTCACCATCTGTAACGAACGATTATTTAGTTATTTATAAAACGGTTCAAGAAATCACGACGCGAAGGGGGTGTCGCCACAGATTTCTAAAACAAAAGGCAGATGGAACGTGCGGAACACAGATCCTTAGGTCCGGAAAGCAAATATCAAACGCCAAAGCAAATACAAACTCCAGTCAGTACGAAACTGACTTCCGTCTCGTACGGGAGTCCCGTGTGATTTTATGTTTTGTTTAAGATTATGCCGTCTTGTGTCATCAAACATTGCAAACATTGTTCCCAAAAATAAAAAAAGGAAATTTCATAGGAAAGTTAGAATATTTTTACTGGTATTTATATAATTTAGACGATTTTATTTCGATTGTTGAATAGAAACACAACACCTCAACGAAAATAGGTCAGTGTTGCTATACTAAATTGAAATCATTTTCCCTGAAGTTAAGGTAAAATATAGATTCTAGTTTTGTTTTGAAGATACTCGTAGACCAAATTATTGATGAACATTGTATAATTCAATTTTAAGCCCTATTTTTATAATCGTTATTTTTTTATTTAATTTGAATCGATGCCAAGAACAAATCGTCGCCGTTACTAGGGTTAATAAAAATACTAATAGTGTTGATGAAAACTATAGTTATGAAACGAATAGATAAGAACAAATCCTCGCCGTTATAAAGCGTCTCGTCTATGACCTGTGGATTCTAACTTGATTTGTGCAGTGCTGTTAGCATATATATTTTCAATAATATAAATATAACATATTTCTTTCTTACTCCTTGTTGAATTAGAGCCTCCCAGAGCAGATTGTGTTTGATTGAGTCGAAAGCTTTATTGTAATCGACAAATGCAATGTATAGGTCTTTCCCATACTCTTGAGATTTTTCTATTAACTGTTTTAATACATGCATATGATCATCTGCAGCCTGCAGACGTCCACTGCTGGACATAGGCCTCCCCCAATGATTTCCACAATGACCGATCTTGTGCCGCCTCCATCCACCGACTTCCCGCGACCGAGACAATATCATCGGTCCATCGTGTGGGGGGCCGTCCTACACTGCGTCTGCCGGTTCGTGGTCGCCATTCGAGAACCTTTACTCCCCAGCGGTTATCGGTTCTGCGAGCTATATGGCCTGCCCATTGCCACTTCAACTTGCTAATTTTAAGAGCTATGTCGGTGACCTTCGTTCTTCTGCGGATTTCCTCGTTTCGGATTTTGTCACGCAGTGAAATTCCGAGCATAGCTCTCTCCATTGCCCGTTGCGCAACTTTGAGCTTGCATATCATGCCAATAGTTAGCGACCACGTCTCAGTACCATATGTCATCACTGGCAACACACACTGATTATAGACTTTCGTCTTGAGGCATGCATATGATCAATAGTTGAAAACCCTGCTTTAAAACCAGCTTGTTCAATGGGCTGTTCTTCATCTATAGTCCTTGATATTCTATTTAGGATCAGCTTTGAAAAAAAATTGTAAATGTTTGACATGAGGCTAATAGGTCTATAATTTTCAATTACGTTTCTGTCTTCTTTTTTTGTGGAGCAAGTTATTAACAAGAAATCCTTGCATTATATATTATCCGTGTAATAATAAATTATTTTAAAATAATGTTTTATGCGTTTATTATACGTGAAAATTTCCAAAGCTTAAGACAACAATAGTGGGACTTTTTTCTTAAGACTGGGAACATTACACGCACACCAACGCGAGTAATTTGACAACGTCGGTGAGAGCTGTCACGCATACATAACTAATGACTGGCCTCACAGTGTCGTTCACGAAGGTTTCATCTGTTTAGAAATCTGTGGGTGTCGCCATGAATATCTACAAAAATAAAACCAATTAGACGGTCGCGTCCAGAGGGGTAACTATATGATTTGGGGCCCGTGGCAAATTCTTTTGATGGGGCCCTATTAATTAAATAAATTCCTCATGCTGTTCTTAGTTTAATTTTAATAAAACACTAAAGTAGTTACCCATTACTAATACTTAAAAATAAATAATGCAATAATTTCATTTTATTTTAATTTCAATAACATTTATAGAGATTTTTTTTCTGAGTTTTCTGTTCCGCAAAAGTATCTATGACTTCATCAAAGTTTGACGATTCGTCAAACTCGTCCGTCGGGGGCCGATTTTTTAATAATTTGATGAGACAAAAACTACGTAACCCACACTTTTCCATAATCAAGATGACGGACGGATAAACTTATAGTATATTTTTGGCCCAGCCATCATCCGGCTTTATGTAACGGCTGGTCTACTCAGGAGAAAAGTTACTGCCCATCCGGAGCCCCGGGTTCAAATCCAACGCGCAATCCAAATCCAACTGTCTTTTCGAAGTCACGCCCGTAATACTCGTACCCCGCCGTAGGGCGGGGGGTTGATCAACCAACACTAGTTTGGTTGATGAACCCCCTATTCTCAGCATCTGTCCGATGCTGAGTTTGGCAAACGGTTTAGGGAGTAGCGCAGGTCGTACAGATCCCCTAAACAAGGCCAGTGGACTATCCTTCACGAGGTTGCCGCCTGTTACTAGACCAATTACCCTCTGTAATTGGTATAACTGAAACCTCTGGCCGTACCAAAACTTCCCTATCCCATCCCAACTCCCATACCCTACCCCAACTCCCACACCCTATACCAACTCCCATACCCTATCCCAACTCCCATACCCTATCCCAACTCCCATACCCTATCCCAACTCCATCCATCCCTTTCCCGCAGTGCCGAACCGTGGCGGCCAAAAACCACAACCCGAGCCCACAAGGCTCTGGGGGCCCCAAATACCCCCTTAAAAGATCGTACCACACCTACCAAGGGCGGGTAGTGTGTGAGTATTACCACCAGCCCAACACATCCAACATGTCGGCACAATGCAATAGAGATCTACCCCAGGAGGGTACCACTAGTCACACTAGTGGAGAATCCCTCACCGAGCCTAGCTCGGTCTGCCCCTCGTATTCTGGGGGGCAAATTGTGCCTTCATCGGGCCTCCTAAAGGCAAACACACAAACACACACACCCTCGAACCATCACACACCCTCACACACACACACACACACACACACACACACACACACCTCACACACACACACACACACACACACACACTCACAACACACACACAAAAAACCGAAGGCTGTCGCCCCAAAGGTGACGCCCGACGTCCGGCTGTCGCCCCCAAAGGTGACGCCCATCGCTCGGCTGTTGCCTGGAAGGGCAACGCCAGACATCTGGCTGGTGCCCTAAAGGTGACGCTGAGCGACAGGCTGTCGCCCTCAAGGGTGACGCTGGAAAATCATCACCTGCGGTTGGGGAACCTGAAACCGCAGTGTCCACAACACCACAGGGTAGTGGAGGCCCGTCCAAAGGGAAACCGGAGGACGGGAACTCCAACGAACCCTGCCCATCAAGCCAGCCGTCTGGATCTCAGCACCTAGGTGTTGATGAATCCTGGACGCTGGTTAAACACAACAAGAGCAGGAAAAAGAAGAAGTCGTCACAAAAACAAGCTAGTGACGACAGAACAAGCTCTACTTCGGGCCGTAAGGCGAAGCCTAGCTCAAACGTCGGAGGAAAGGACGAGCCAAACGCGCCATTCAAAACGCTTCCCTGGGCCACGCCGATGTCGCTGGCCCGTCTGACCGGCCTCAACGGGAGGGGCGGAGAAATCTGCCCAACCACCCAAGCAGGGCGTCAGGGCGGACGGGACCGGAGACGACGAGCGGAACCCTAAAGGGAAGGGACCAGCGCCTAGGGCGTCTAAAAGGCCGAGGCCGGAGGAGACCCCTCCTCAGTCCACGTCCAAAAAGACGAAGTCTGGGCCCACACCAACGAGGCAGAAGCCTAGTTACGTTGACGTGGCAAAAGGAGATCTCGTAGTAGCCGTCACGACGGCAGTGACGAGACGCCTCAGCCACACAGATGCCAACTCAGTGCTGGCAAGCCTTCAGGACCAGATTGTGAAGCTTTCACTCTCTGTGTCCGAAGCAACGCCATTGGACCGGTTTTCCGCGGTAAGCCCATTGTTGCCGATGGGGTTATCAAACTATGGTGCGAAAACCTCCAAACACTGAGTTGGCTGAAGTCAGCCATTGGGAGTGTGTGTGCCTGCCATCAGGTGAGAAGCTCACTGTGATAAGGCAGGTGGACATCCCCAAAAGGGTAGTCTGCGGACTGGTTGTGCCGGGATCGTGGCCGAAGCCAAGCGTAATTGCTTGCTTGCTGAAGCTGCAGAACCCCTGGGCACAAGTGGACCAGTGGACCTTGCTGAGGGTAGACGCAACGGAGAAGGACACCTTTTGCGTCCTCAGCATACCGGAGGGTGTCGCCAAGGACATAATGTCAAGAGACCGGAGACTGGGCTTCAGCCTAGGCTCCGCATACGTGAGTTCCGAGGCCCTAGGGGAAAGTTCATCACTGAACTACCCAATCTAGTGGCCGAGTCCGTGACCGCTCCCGGCCCCCCGATAGGGGGGACTGGAGAGGACATGGACACTACTCCGGCGCCACCAGCCTCCTCCGACGTCGCTCCTAGGAGTGACGACGGGCAGGTAGTGGTGCCTCCTCCGTCAGTGCCTGTGCCCACTGAGCCCGAGTCGAAGGAGAAATCCGACGATGAGGACGACGAGGGCTGGGCCGGGAGGATGAGTAGGCTGGAGCTTGACGTGGAGGGCACTCTGTCCGATGGCGACGGCACCCCCTTCAGCCAGGACCCTTAAAGTCCTACAAATCAACCTCCAACACAGTCGCACAGCAACGGCTCAACTACGCAAATGGTTGGAGGTTAACACCGGGGCCATCGCCCTGATCCAAGAGCCGTGGATCAGGGGGGGGAAGATATGCGGCCTCAACAACACCGGAGGTAAGATGCTTGCTTATAGTGGACCACAAGTACCAAGAGCCTGCATCTTAATTCCCAATAACATTCCTGTGTATACGTTAACTGAGTTCTGTTCCAGGGATCTGATAACCGTCAGCATCCTGCAGGCTCAGGGTTCGAGCCTTCCGAACCTGGTGTTGGCCTCTGCCTATATGGCAGATGATGAGATGATGCCACCACCAGATGTCTCAAGGCTGGTCGAGCACTGCGAGCGCCAAGCCCAGGAGCTGATCATCGCAGCAGACTCCAACGCGCATCATCCAGCGTGGGGTATGAAGGCAAGTAACAAGAGGGTGACGACTTCATCACCTACCTCTTTTCCACCAAGCTAGCTATTATTAATAGAGGCTCTAAACCAACATTCGTCACTAGACGTAGTAGAACGATCATCGACGTGACACTTGCAACGGAGGGAGCGGCGGAACTTATCCAGGACTGGCACGTGTCGGACGAGGCATCTTGCTCCGACCACAGATGGATCCGCTTCAACCTACAGGCATGTACGATGATTCCTGAGCCAACCAGGAACCCGAGGAAGACAAACAGGGCCACTTTTGCCAAAACAGTGCAAGGTAAGCTAAGTGGCACTCAGTTGTCGGCTCGGCTCCAGACTAGGCCAGGCAACCAACAAGACATCGAAACACAGGTAAACCTATTCACTGACTTAGTTATAGGAAGTTACCATACATCGTGTCCTCTAACCTCAACCACCAGGAACAGTAACAGAGACAGTTCATGGTGGGGTCCTGAGCTCGAAAGAATCAGGAAAAGGTTAGGCGACTCCTAAACAGGGCCATGAATACCAGTGAAGACCAGGACTGGGATAACTACAAGGAGGCCAAAGCACAATACAAGAAACGACTACGCTACAGAAGTTCGTCATCCTGGCGCGGATTCTGTAGCAACATCAAATCCTGCAATGAGGCAGCACGGGTAAGAAAGATCCTATCCGCAGGGGCACAACAAAACATCGGGTCCCTATGCAGGAACGACGGCACATATACTGTCTCTCTAGAAGAGACGTACGAGGTACTACTCAAACACACTTCCCAGACTGTCAGCTCAGCCAGAGCATAAACTGGGAGGCGGACAGCTACTCACCATCAGAAAATGACTGGCAGACCGCCCAGAAAGTAGTAACGTATGAAAAAACTCTCTGGGCTATCAACAGCTTCCAACCATTTAAGGCGGCTGGACCGGACGGCATTTTCCCCGCTATGCTGCAGTGGGGGGGCGCCGAGCTCGCGGAATCTGTAACAACAATCCTGCGAGCGTGTCTGGCCTTTCAATACATCCCCCTTAAGTGGCGGGAAGCTAATGTCATCTTCATTCCCAAACCAGGTAAGAGTGACTACACCAACGCTAGGTCCTATAGACCTATCAGCCTCACCTCCTTCATGCTGAAGACGCTGGAAAGGCTATGTGATAGGCACATTAGAGACACAACGCTCCTATTGACTCCACTGCACAGGAATCAACACGCCTACAGTGCGGGTAAATCAACTGAATCAGCACTTCATGCTATCGTAAGTGAAATTGAGGCAGCCATCCAATCCAAATCTGTATGTCTGGGCGCCTTCATAGACATTGAGGGAGCCTTCGACAAGACAAAGTTCTCTAGCATCAAATCAGCTCTGAACAAACATGGAGTGGACGCCTTACTATCAGGTTGGATAGTAAAAATGTTGAGACATCGCATCGTAAGACCACCAGGTAATGTAACCAAAATAGCATTAGTCGCGAAAGGATGCCCCAAGGGGAGTCCTCTCGCCCTTGCTATGGAATATGGTGGTTAACTGTTTAATCGAGGTATTGAACGCGCAGCGCTTCTACACGATAGGCTACGCCGACGATATAGCAATAATGATAACCAGTATCCACGCCAGCACCGCTTGTGACCTGATGCACGCGGCTCTAAGACTAGTAGAGAGATGGTGTACGGACTACGATTTAACAGTGAACCCGTCAAAAACGGAACTGGTCATGTTCACACTCAAACGCTCTCTGGGCTTGTACACACTACCAGGTCTGTATGGCGTGACGCTACAGCTGTCTGACGAGGTAAAGTATCTAGGGATGATCCTCGACAGCAAACTGAACTGGAACAAGCACTTAGAGAACAAGATCAACAAGGCCTGTATCACCTTTTATCAATGTCGTAGAATGATAGGTAAGACATGGGGACTTAACCCAAAGGTCACCCTATGGCTCTATACCACAGTGATCAGGCCAATAATCACCTACGGGGCTCTGGTCTGGTGGACCAGGACGACACTGGCTACATCCATCGCGAAACTGCAACAATTCCAGAGGTTGGCATGTCTGGCGACAACCAGCGGTATGTGCACGACACCAACGGCAGCCCTGGAGATAATGCTGGATCTGCCTCCTCTCCATTCACACGTGCAACAGGAGGCGACGATGTCTGCAATAAGACTGCAGACTCTTGGCCTCTGGCATGACACAGGTATTCCTCACACGCGGGTCCTTCAAGACAATCTGAAGCATCAACCCATGCTGCTGGCGATAAGTGATAGAATACCCAAACAGTATGTATTTGACAAGAATACAAAATTCAACTCGTGGAGCCTCCTCCGGGGATCATAGCTCCACCGAGTTGATGGTCTTCACCGATGGTTCGAGAACCAACGAGGGCGTTGGATCCGGCACCTTCTCAGAAGACTTGAATATCAGGTACCACACATCTCTTGGAGCCCACAACTCCGTCTTTCAGGCAGAATGCGTGGGCATCACGAGGGCTGCCACCATAATCACCGACAGGAGGGTGCAGGGTTATAACATCCGCATACTCTCCGACAGCGCGGCGATCCTACATGCCCTAAAGAGCAACACCATCACTTCGGGACTTGTCCTTGAATGCCACAAGTCTCTGACGGAGGTTTGTGAACACAATCAAATCGTTCTCCAATGGATTAAAGGCCATAGCGGATCGAGAGGTAACGACGCGGCGGACGAACTGGCGAGGAGGGCATCAGCGGAACAGGTCCAGGGACCTGAACCGATTGTCCCGCTCCCACTGTCGCAGGTTCGGAAATGGCTGCGAGAGGGTCAGTGAAAGAACATAACGACAACTGGACCAAGAGGTCGGACTGTAGTCAGTCTAGAGCGGCACTGGGGGGCCGTAACCCACGGTACACCCGGCAGCTGCTAAGCCTGAATCGTCAACAGTTGCGACTGGTCACGGGCGCACTGACAGGTCACGGTTTGTACAATAAACACCTATTCACACTAGGTATTACCGACAGTCCTCTTTGCAGAGCTTGCCTTGAGGCTGAAGAAACGGCCGCTCATGTGCTCATGGAGTGCACAGGAGTGGCGGCGCATCGAGCGAAGTTCCTGGGCACACCGGGGACGCTCCGTGAAGCATGCGGCAACGTTAAGAAGCTGCTGGGCTTTCTGTTGGAGTTGGGTTGGCGGGAGTGAAGCCCACTTCCCCACACGCAAAACAGGCGCACCGAGACGTCGAGTTGCGGAAACAGCCCGCCCACAAAGCCGGAGCGGAGCGCTACTACTACTACTACTCGTACCGCCAACTTGAAACGGAGAAGGTGTGGAATCCGACATGTACCTAGACTCTTTCGAGGTCATGTGCCAGCTACCAAACCCACACTGAGCTAGCATGATGGATTATGGTCTTTACTCTCACTTTGGGATAAGGCGCCCAGCAAAAGAGCCCCACCCAGCAGTGGGAAAATTTTGTGGTCTGCTTATATATTTTTTTTAATGATCTGACGCATTAATTCGTCTTTTTTTTCGTTAGTTGAATGCGTATGGCACGTATACGTTTGCCACTTACAGGTGCCATTTCCGCTTGAAGGACGGCGACGACCTGTGGGTGGAGCGAGCTCATGTGGCTGTTGAGCCAGCCCTGGCACCGCACCAGGCAGTCGTGGAGGTGGTGGTGTTTGCTGTCCAGTCTCCACGCGCGCTTCAGGCTCTGCAGCATCAGGAGGGGCCGCTCTGAAACATAAACCCACATCATATTAAAGAGGATTGACTCTACTTTTGTGAAAAGAAAGCCTAGGCTGTGGGACTCGTCCACTGAGTAGGTTTTTTCCTGATAGTTACAATCTTGGTGTCTTGATCGAGCTGAGGCCTATCAAGACACCGGGATCGAGATAGGTCTATGCCCAGCAATGGACGAATTCAGACCGATGAGAATGTTTACTAATATTGATTTACTTATTTGAAAGAGTGATAATACATTTATAGACAGCAGCTGGTAGTAATTGAAAACGAAAAGCTTAACATATTGATTGTCTTCTGTTGAACTAAAACAGTTTGATCATGGTGTCGAAAAGCATCTAAGGGGACGTTCAAATAACGCATTTTAAAATATACCTTCCCCTTGTAAGGCACAGTAAAGCTTTTTGCACCCTTCCCCTTACTCTCCGTAAACTTTACGTAACATCCAAGTGACCATTTTTACCTAAAAGTCACCACACAAGTCGCCAACTTGGGGAGATTTCATTTCCCTAGTTATTTTTGTTTCCAAAAATAATCTCCATTATGCACCGTAACGTTTACAAGACACTCCTTCGCCCCAAATTGATTTACATAATACTTGAACGACCCCTTAGCATACAAAGGATGTAAATTTCTGAGAGTACAAACCTTTTCTAAAGTAAATTTCGAATGCCATTAGATGTGTGTCTATTCTATCCGCGGCGAGCGTCCGCAGTGGTTGTAGGAACTTCAGTGCTTGTTCTAACGGATCTTCTGCCTGAAATTATACAAAATATTCGTAAATAGCGTGTTAAATAATTTTAGACTCTGCCATTCATACATTTACGTTTTATTTTACATCCCATTGAAACCAGTTTCGCGTAAGATCGCTTCCAATGAATCTGCATAAACGTCCTACCTTGTGGGTATAAGGAGCAGGCAAAGAGTTAGTTAACCGGTAAACGCCGCCACTCACGTAGTTATTAATACATCATTTAATACATTATTTTATTAGCTTTCGGTTAATTTTATATACAAATGTTCGAGTGGCCGCACACGCAGCTATAATATAATATTTCTTTGACGTCACGAACCTATACCGTAATTATTTCATTTTGTAATAATATTATGGTACTAGCATGCCTCCCCGGTACATATAGCCTATATCACTCAAGGATCACATAGGTACATGTCCAACGGTGAAATAATATTTATTCAAATCGGTTAGTGCCGATATTAGCGCAGTCAAAATATACATACATATATTATAGCAACGTGTGTGACGGCCTTAAGCCTATACTCGCCAATGTCTTGCATTAAACGTATCAATCGAATAGTCGTGCAGAGACCGTCACGTTCGTGACACATGCACAATGACATAACAATTCTCAAATCATTGTGCGCATGAGTCTTGCCTCGGGACATTTAATTGCCTTGTCGTTTGACATCCAATGAAATGGGACCGTAATCGTGGACGATAATTGACAGATTAATCTGGTGAGTAGATATCGAAACTCTATTAAATCCAATACCGTAAGACCGGAACACGTATCTAGAAGCGCTAAATCGCAAAAAGTTACGATATATTAGCAGCGCCCCGCAGTTTTTGGATCCCGTTATTTTCCCGGGACAAAAATGCCTATGTGTATTTCTGACTATTTATGATTTATCTATGTGTAAAATTACATCCAGAAAATACGTGAAGTAAGTAATGTATCTTTTGGACCCCATATCTCAAAATTGGACGTCTAAGCAAGTTAGCGGGTAAGCATGTGTTCTTAGTATGTACTAACTCTACTCAATCATAATAATACTATTAAACTTTCTTGTAGACCTTTTTACATTATATTAGAAACCTTTAAAATTATCGGAATTGACTTTAGCGTTTTATTATAAATTACTGACTATGCCCTGCAGGTTAACCCGTGAACTATAAACTTCAACGAGATAAACCAGTACAAATTTAAAAAAATTGATTAACCGCCGACTACCTCGGATCTCGGAAATCTAGGGGGGAGGCCTATGTTCAGCAGTGGACGTCTTGTGGCTGATGATGATGATGATGACCTCGGATCTCGGATTATCTGTACAACGTTCTACTAGTCGACCCCTTTCATTTGATACCCATATTAAGGAAGTTGTGAAAAAATAAATATATTTCACCATTTTGTAGTAGCGGCCATCTTGGATTTAAATTTGTCATAGTGCCGAATATTCTACTAGTCAAGCCCTTTCATTTGATACCCATATTGAGGTAGTAGTGAAAAAAATAATACAATTGAGGTGATTTGAAATTTATTATAGTGCATAGTAGTTTACTTGTCAAGCCTTTTTATTTGATACCCATATTGAGGTAGGTTGTGAAGAAAGATTTTGTCCGCCATTTTGTGGAGGCGGCCATCTTGAATCGATATTAACCAAACATAGCTAAGAACATCCGCACAGATATTAACCTTCAAATAAAAAAAACAGTATTGAAATCGGCCCATCCGTTTGAGCTCCACGGTGCCACAGACAGACACACACACAGACAGACAGACATCGACGTCAAACTTATAACACCCCTTTTTTTGGTCGTGGGTTAAAATACCGTAAGGGATAATCTAAGTAATGCACTTGGTACAATATTTAATTGTATTCAAATCTGTTCAGTCGTTAGAGGTACTTGGGAACAAACATACAGACAAACCTGTGATATCAGCTACTTATAGTCGGGTCATTTTAAAAAGTAACATTTGACGTTTGTCAGTTATGTCGTCATAGTGAGGTGACCTGGTTAAAACCTCGATTAAAGTGAAATGAATCGATACGGACTTGAAACACCAATATGTGAAATTTAAAAATCATCCGGCAAACCCTTGCCCCATAATAATAATTTTTTTCGTAAATTTAAGGAGCAATATATGACAAGTGCATAATTTAACAAAAAAAAAATGCATTTATTAAGCAGTATCTGAAAAACAGTTAGTATTGTCATCATCATCATCATGGTGTGAGCACTCAAAGAAATTATTAATTATATTCAATAATATTGTCTATTCTCACGGTTATATTTAGCATTTTTTATCTATATTGGTATATAAAAGCAATAGATCGCTCTTCACGAAAACTCAGAAATTTTGCATGGAGGTGTATTTTAGCATGCAGGTGGTCGTTAAGACGGGGTTTTGTGAAATACAACCCCTAAGAAGGTGAAACAAGGGATGGACGGTTGTATGAATCGTAATTTTCAAAGTTATAAGCATGAGATCCACACATAACCGATTTTAATGAAAGTTGGTACACAGATAGACTTAATTTCAAAAAAGGACATAGGTTACTTTTTATTACGGAAAAGGGTTGAAATGAGGGATAAAATTATATGGAAATTCGTAATTTTTGAACACAAAACCATGAAACTTCGTATCTAGACATTTAACGCGAAGCAAATATGTGTTTGTTTTAGCAATTTCGTAATTTAGAATTGTACGGGGTTGAAATGGGGGATTAAATGGGGGGATGAAAGGTTTATATGAAAGTTCGTTACTGTTGAAGATAAAACCATGACTTCGTATCTAAACGCTTGACGCGAAGCAATCGCTTCGCTATATAATAAGCTTCGGGTAGCAATTTTGTAATTTCGATTTCTTAATTATTCATTAACTGAACAGAGATGAAAGTTTTGTGTGGAAATTCGTCGTTGTTGAAGATAAAACCATGGAACTTTATATCTAACACTTAAAGTGGAGGAAATAAAGGGTTGTTCTAGCAATTTTGTAATTTCAAACCGTACGGGGATGAAATAGAAGTTGAAATGGGGGATGAAATTTATATGGAAGTTCGTCAATGTTGAAAACCGTAAAAAATTTAAATTAAACACTTAAAATGCATACTATTTATAGTATACATGTGAAAGTAACTCTACCTGTCAATTAAGTTTTGACGCCTAAACCACTGAACTGATTTTTATGAAATTGTAGGTGCAAAAATGTTTTAATATTAGTAAAAGTAAATTTGTATGGGTGTACTACTGTTCAAGTAAATATATACTCCCTCAGTTACCTTAATACTTACTTATTTTACGCGGAAGAAGTCGCGGGTAAAAGCTAGTAGTTAATAAAATAATAATACATATTTATGTTTTATTATGTCACAACGTGAACATTAATTTTTGGTGATATTTCTTCACAAGTAATCCTTGCATTCGATTCAACTTATCAGCTTTCGATTTTACAGTATCATCCTTAGTGGTTAAAAACAAAAAAGGTTAACTGACGCAACATTGTAGCGACGTGCAGTTCTTTAGATCAGATATTGTTTATTATATTTAGAATGGTTTATAAGTGAAAACAAATCGTAAAATTGCTAGTATCAGTCATTAATATAACAAATATGTAGTCGTAATATAAAATATTTAAACAATATGCAGTTCTAACAAAACGAAAAAATATATTATTTTATGCCCGCCGTTACAAGGTTACGTTGTCGAATTTTGATGAATTGTCAAATGTTACCTATTAAAATGCCCCGACTATAGTTTCAAAGCGTTGCGTAGTTTGGAGTTAGATGATATTGTGTGTAAAATGTATTTCAACTTTTAATTATTTAAATCTTAATAGGAATAATAGAAATCTACCTTCGAAAGTATTATTTGTGTGACCTATTGTTATTATAAGCAACGCGACAGCTAAAAATAACCTTTAGTTCATACTTCCTTTGTCGCATACATCTATAAAACAGGAAGTGAAGGAAGTATCACACTGGGAACCGCTACTATGTTTATTATAAGGTACTGTATGGAAGCTGATTGAATGCAATTATGCGTTGCTTTGAAGTACCATTAGATTGCTTCCGCTTATGTAGGAAATTACTTATTATGTTAAGTATGATACTGTGGTGCCCCACGTCTACGTTGATATAAGTTTGTTTGTCTTACATACATTTGGCGATTGTTTTTTTTATTACTATTAAATTTAGCAATTTCACAGACTCCGGGGTCCGTGGCCTTAGTCATTTGGGTTCTTTTTTTACATTAGTCTCGGATTGGGAGAAGAAAAGGAAAATATAGGGGAGTAGGGAACATTTTCATATTAATTCTAGTGAGTCCGATTTTTATAAGCCGCCTCCTCCCGGCCCAGAGCCTACAATACGATTGCCCATTGCTTAGGATGTACGAGTATACTCGTAGCCTTTACATATAAAGCGCCACTGGTGTTGTAGGTGTTAGATTGTATATCGCCCGTAAGTCTACGATAAACTTAAGTACTGTCGCATATAATATGTGTCTGTACTCGTCGCGAGTGATATAATCAATGCTTGCGACGAATGATAACTGGATGCGTATTGCTACAGCAAAATTTCTGGTCACATGTGGTTACAGACGTATGCTGTTAGCTGAATCTTCGTCTATGAAAGTATCGCTACACAACCGAGAAAAAAGGAAGATAATTTCCAACTCACTCTAGCTAATTTGTCGGGAACGAGCTCGTCTAGCTGTGGTGCCTCCGGATCTCCTTGCTCCTGCTGCGCCCGCGCTTTGTGATGCTGCTCCCGCTTCACCTGGAATTAACAATTACTACCATTACTTACTAGATTGATAAATAATTCAAATTGAAAAAAAAACATGAAACTTTAATTTACACGTAAGTCTTACCAGTAAAGCAGATAGGTACACATTTTCTAAGATTCCTATTGAAACACAATAGCTGATAGCTTGGAAGCGGTTCAACCGATTTCGATGAAAGCTTGCTAAGAACACTCCCGAATCCCGACCAACGCTTTTAAAACAAAGAAATAACCTAATTTCTTAGGACACTTGGGTGACTGATACAAATCTAACGATATTTGAACTGTCGAAATCCTTCGAGCCGTTTGGAAATTACGTGGGAATAAAGAAATTGACAAACATACAAGATACGCGCGGAGATACGTCAACTTACTACGTTGTTTTTGCGTCCGCAGTTAAAAACTAAAATATACCTGGTTGTATATTTCTACTACCAAAACATACTCCGGTATAGCATGCCTCTAAGACTCCTTACGTCTCTATATAATCGCAGATCTATCAATATTTGTAAACATGTCTAAAATACATTGACTTCCGCCTGCAAAGAAAAAGGAGGAGAAAACTTATGACAGCGAGAGTTAAAAAAAAATTGGAAAACGAAACCACAGATAACGGACTGACTGACAAAACCGACAATACGGTGGTTATCAGTATGCAAACCAAGATTTTAGAAAACAGTGCACTACCTCAGACCAATATCCACGCACGTGGTAAAGTAAGAGAGAGAAACGATGGCCAATAGCTACATTCACTACCGCGTGCCAGGTCTTCTTTGCTCGGCTATTTACAACCTTCAACAAATGGAATTAAAGGTTAGGTTAGGTTAGTAGATTGTGGGGTGCGTGGCTCGGGAACCTCCACGTGGTGCACCCGGGGCATCACACAACAACTTGCCTCAGTGGCATCTTGTTGTGTGATGGCGAGTCCCGGCTGGCGCTGGGAACTTCTGCACGCGCTCCTCACCCCTTGAGCAGTGCGTGTAGAGGTTGGGGAGGGGGGCTGGAAAACTTGGGAAGGTTACTCGGCTGATATATCGACCAAGTGAAATTCCTAAGTCTTCCAGATGAGGGTCCTCCACGAGCACTCTGATTAGCAGAGTACTCAGTGGAAGGACCTCTCGCTGGCGACCCTCTTCGCCGTGATGCTTGACAGTGAGAGGTCGTGTGAAGGTGGAGGAGCGCGACCCGAAAACCTCTCGCTCCTTCACTGAGGCGGAAGCGGACACGGAGGCGAGCCTGAAAACACTCAGGCTCGCACTCCGTCTCCACTGGAAGGCCTGGGGCGTCGGACGTTAAGGGCCGTCTGACACCCTACCTAGGGATAGGCCTTCCCGAGGAGGTGGATTCGCTGGATCCAAATGCGGGGGTGTGGATGCCCACCCCTCGCTAGGTGGGCCCGCAAGGGCGATGGCAGGTGGGTCAGGGTCGTTGATGGGAGTGCGAAAAGTGACCCCGCGACCCTGACTCTGGCCATGCCGGAGAAACCTGTGGGGGTTATAGTCGGTAGGGGCACCATGTTGACTCCCATGGTGCCGAGTCCGACATACCCCACCATGTCCCTGCATGGTGGGCATGCCTAAAAGTATTTCCCCCACATAAAAAAAGGTTAGTAGATTGTGAGAGTTGGACAGACAGACATATTGTCACGACAATTCGAAATTTTCATCTCGTCATGTTAGCCTTGATTCTTTAGGTATTATTAGTACCTATGCATAAGCTAATGTGCATACCAATATCCCAAAGCTTTGAAAATCACACGTCAATGTATTTTACTAGCTATCTTTTACTTGATACAGAGTTCATCATTCTGGCCTTTCTCCTTTTCTTGTTATATTTCCTTGTGAATCAAGCCAAATCAATTAGAAAAACAAGATTAAAGTACCGTAGGAGGTCCTACATTTCGATAACACTATAACTAAAGCAAAGGTTTAAAGAAAAAATATGCACTTAAAGAAGTTAAGTATCATGAGAGAGATTTCCTCGCCCGTCACCAGTACTTGGATAGGTTGCCGATGGTGATGGAAATAAAGATTAAAATGATACTCCTTATGGGTGTGTGCACAGTTCGTGTGCACTCATCTGACCGATGCAGACGATTTTTTACGAAAACGTCGTGCACTAAAGTCTAGATTGCATTGTCGAAGTTTTAAGAAATATTAGGTCTTGTTTTTCAGTTGGTCTCGTTTTGGCTTAAAGTCACACCTACTTTCGTTACCAAAAGACTAATATAAATTATATGTGATAATTTATTAAGAATTCCATAATAACATTGCTATATTATGTCCCCGATCGGTGGGACAAGATTTCTACAGAACGGACGCCATCGGTCTGTCGACCCCAGAGTCGTATTGCAACGCGATAGCAAGACAAGCTCGGAGCGTTTTAAAAGATTGGACGAGGGAAGTTTCCGCCCCGAGTACAAATAATAGGAAAGAATCGGAGGAACCCTTTGCCCAGTATATGGACAACTGAGATAATCAGATACATTTTTTGTCTTTCGTTTTATTTAGTGTGTCAAGAAAAAGTCATAACATTAAAATCAATTGCTGTTAGTTAGTCTCGCTAAAACTTCGAGAACGGCTGGACTGATCTGGCTAATTTTGGTTTTGCATTACATTTGTTTTCAGAGAAATTACAGGGCTTAAAGATTTTTTTTTTTTTAAATAAAGAGTGACGAGACGATCAGGACATGTGCCTGAACACTTCATGTTCCAATAGCTGCGTGTCAATGTGATGTTATGTGGCAGGCATGTTGCTTACCATCAGGCACATGTCCTGCTCGTCTCGTCACTCTTTACTAAAAAAAAATACCTGGAAAGGTTACTTTAAAATATATAATGATTAACCTGTACTTGTGCTTGCAGCGCACTCTCCTGTTCCGCTTTACGCTTCGCTTTCCTCTGTTTATTTCTAAGTTTCTTCAGTTCTGACGGCGCCAGGTTTTCTGTAACAATAAATAATTCTCCATTATAAGGGGTTTTATGAAAAATAATTAACACCTTAATAGCTAATTAAAATTAATTATTTTAAAATAAGTATCTCCGTTTCTCTTCCTTTCTAGATAACTCCACTTCATCCTCAACATCGTGTTCAGGTTTTTAAAATAATGTTTGCTAATAATTAATTAAAATAAAATCGAATAAGGTTTTTTTAAAGCGTAAAAAGTGTGTTTATGAAACTGTCGCCGGACGACATACACGCACTATTAATTATTCGAACTAATAGTAATAAAACATTATTATTAATAATTTATTAAGCATCGACCTTTTCGATCCTAAAATGGAGTAAGTCTATGTAACGCCTATCCAGTTAGCAAAGAAATACGTTTTATTGCCATACAACTCCTACAAAACATTAATGTTGAGGTAGATTACTATCTAAAACCAAACATAGTAATCTTAATGATCATTAACATTAAAATTTTCCTAGGAGTTTTGCAGAAATAAACCTTTTTCTTTCTTATTAGACAGATTTACGCCAATCTAGAACTATAGACGAAAAAAAAAAGAAACCTCCGAAAATCATCATATATTTCATTGTAGTATTTATCTATACTTCCATATTTGACGTACTGAGGCACGAACTGATGATATAAAGAATATACATTTATAATATCATTCCATAATATGCCTAAGCGTATCATGGCACGTTACGTTGTGGAATCACGACACAAGTGAGGTCCAACCACGACAGCTTTGTGATATCACACGTTTTAATAAATCTGCTAAGGTTGTTGTGATAGTCTTATCAGATTTCTACCGCGAAAAAAGACATTTTCGTCTTTGGGTAGATTACAGCTCGAGCGTTATACATAGATTTAAATATCACAAAGAAAACGACTTATTAATACCAATCATCTTCATCACGGCCAACAATCTGACGTTAAACTTTGAATAACAAACACTTGTAGAAGTCCTTCGTACATTAATTCTAAAAACAAATTTTTATCAGGTATTCTTTCGAAAAAAAAAAATGTTTACAAACAAAACATTGGGGTCATAGACATAACCTGATAGTGATGACGTAATCAGAATATCGATGTTTGTCCAAGAGCGTGACAATTATAAATTATAATTTTCGATTACTAGTTAGCCGTGTGATTACGAAGTATTACGTGGCGACTTCAATAGCGTAGCAAATTTGTATTATCAACGTGCTAGTGGAATAAGGGCTGTTGTTATAGTTTCCGACAATACTTATTGAATAGAGAGAGAGAGAGAAGAAGGAATGAGGCGTTTCCAGAATGATGTGTATGATGATAAACGATAGAAAAATAGATGTAGGTATGTCAAATTGTTAAATTTTCAAACTAGAACACGTGTCTGTCGGCCTCTACCATAGCAGTCGCTCCCAAAAACATGACCCAATGTGTTTTCCATTTATGAATGAATCTGCAAATAAATGCGCTTGTGCCTATGTGATTGTGCTATATTTTGCCCACAAACTTCTATTATGTTATTTTGTATATTCGCTTCTAGCTTCAAAATTGTAGAAGTTTACCATTATTTGGTGCCGGGTAATGACCAAAAATATAATCTATACTAATATATTATAAAGTTGAATAGGTTTTTTGTCTGAACGACCTAATCTCAGGTTCTCAGGAACTACTAGACCGGTTTCAAAATTCTTTCTGCGTTGGATATGTACGTGATGCCTGAGTGTATAACATTATGCACCACATGCGAAGCTGGGGCGAACCGCTAGTATATCATAAAGTTAGAAAAAAGAAAACCCTACTACGCGGTAATTACACCCAGAACGAGAAAGAGAGGAGATATTATATTTATAAGGAAAATCAAGGAAAGGAAAAGTTTATACTATTCATGAAATTCGTTTAAAATTTTGTTTAGCAGAAACATTTACGGGGCGTTTAAAATCTATCAGACTATGCAAGATCAATGGAGGAAAACGGGGAGACCTGTGCCCAGACAATGAAATAATTTATGACTAGTAATATTGTGTTTTTACAGCACATTGCCTTTCTCCGAATAAAATTGCTTAGGTAATTAGGTATCTATCGAGTCAAGGTTAGTAATATAAACAGTATGCCCCGTGTTTTAGTAGACACAATGGGTGGTGGCATTAGGGCCACTGACCATAGAGCATTATTGAGACAGTTTCGCAAGCGGTTGCGACACCGCGGCGCACGCGCATGCCATGAGCCGGTTAATGGGCCGCTCTGAGAGAACCGGCTTCACATGATAAAAAACTGTTTCAATGTCAGTATACAGTACCGAATACGTAATTTTTTAGGTTTTATGCAACCATTTGTTGTTTTGCCAATAGCAGGAAAAATTTAAAGATGGATATTGAATTACAAAACTTGGTATGAACAAGTCCGTTTGACGTCAAAAAAAAATCGATACTTCTTTACCGACTTGACTTTATACACTTTTTTTTGGCTCACGTAAAACGTTGGGCT